>JAQPPZ010017151.1:23126549-23853099 GCA_028583015.1 Wollemia nobilis | reverse complement strand
TCTATAAACAATATAAAGTAACTCTCACCCTGAATACTCTGTGTTCTGGTAGGACCACATAGATCAGTATGTATTAGACTTAATGGCTCAGATGACATATATCCTTTTGATTTAAAGCTTGTTCTAGTTTGCTTTCCATGTTGACAAGGTGCACATATTGTATTTTGTGGCCTTTTTATTTTGGGTAAATCTCTGATAGCCTACTTATTGCTTATGTTGACTATGTTGTCAAAATTCAAGTGACCCAATATTCTATGCCACAACCAACTCTCATATTCTTGTGATAGAAAGCACTTTTCCCCTTTGATCTCACTAAGCATGTATAGATTGTTTGGAGTTCTTCTTGCATTGGCAATGACTTTTCCAGTTTCTGATTTTCTTATCTCACATCTATCTGGGTGGAATGTAACCATATGCCCTTGATCACAAAGTTGACTTACACTTAGCAGATTATGTTTTAACCCTTTAACATACAACACATTTTCTGTTCTTGTTTTCCCATTATCTAAACTCAGAGTTCCTCTTCCACCAATCCTTGTTGATCCATTATCACCAAAACTTACTGATCCTCTATTGGTTTCTTTTAGTACAATGAATTTGTCTTTGTCTCCTATCATGTGACTAGAGCAACCACTATCAAGATACCATTGTTCTTCTTTATCCTGAGCATGAAGGGTTGTTTGAACTAACATTGATCTAGCCTTTACATTTTCCCTTTCATCTTTCCTAGTTGTTGAAATTGTTTTTCTTTTACTAGACTCAGGAAGTATCATTTTACACCATCTAGCCTTGTGCCCAAAATTATTGCATTTGTAACATATAATATCATTATCCATAAGAGGTGCAAAAGAATTGAAATTTCTATTGACATTGTTTCTTGCATGACCAATACAGTGTACAACTCTATGACCATATTTGTTACAAGAAAAGCAATGACCATGGAAGAAATTATGTAACCTATTTGGATGCCTTTGAGATTGTGGTGGAGTGCTTCTCCTCTTGTGATTAACTCTCATCCAAGGTTCTTCTTTGCTTTCTTCCTTTCTGATATCCTTTGCTTGCCTATATTTGTTTGAAGTTTCTGCTTCTTGAAGACTTGACTCCTTTTTCTGTTTCTCATATTCTACATCTTGTAGTACCTTGGTCCTTTCAACTTCATTCCTTAGATAAACAATTTTTGCTTCCAATATTTCACATTCTGTTTCTCTTGTTCTTAATAGATCTATCATATCCTGCTCAATTTTCTTTCCTTCTTCTACCTTTATCTTGAGTTCTATGAGATTTTGTAGAAGTTCCATCCTTGCTTCTTCATCCTCTTGAATTTGTTCCTTCAAGCTTGAGTTCTTCTCTCTAATTCTTTCCAATTTTTTGAGAGCAACAAAGAATTCCTCTTTTATATCAAACATGGTCTCTTCTTCATTTTTTGAAGTCATGTGTGTTTCTGATGGATCCTCCTCCAAGTTGTTAGTCTTTTCATGGAGAGACCCACTCTGATACCAATTGAAGAACATGTGCTTATACTGAGAGGGGGTGAACAGTATAAGATAAAACTTTTTTCTTTTTAATCCAAATGATAACATCAATAATATTAAAGCAATAAACATCACACAAAGCATCACACACATGAGAGACATGATTTAACATGGTTCACCCAATGTGGGCTACTCCACGGAGAAAATATTCCTTATAAATTTTTCTCAAATAAATTCTCTTGGGAATCCTTTCCCTACAATGTTTATGGACCTCTATCCAAAGGAGACACCAATCCCCTAATCAAGTTCATGGATCTCTATCCATAGGAGAACTCCTTTCTCCTTAGCTCTGACTGATGATCTTCTAGAAGAACTATTGCCCCCACTACTCTGGCTAATGGATCTCTATCCATTGAAGACACCTATCCTCACTACCCTAGCTAATGGATCTCTATCCACTAGATACTATCATCTTCTATACTCTATCACCTCCAAAGCTCTATCTCAAATCTATACTAAACATAGTCCTTCGATCTAGCACAAATCTGCTCAATCTCTGTCTCTGGTCTAGCACAAACCTATCCTCAAATATGCACCAAAATTTATCCTCAAATCTATCCTCAAATATCTATCCTCAAATATCTATTCTCAAATATATATTGTAAGCTTCCATAAAAGCTCACACAAATCTATCCACAAGTCTTCTCTAAGACTTACCTCAAATCTGCTCAACAAGTCCACACTAGAACTTGTCCAATCTCATAGAAACATAAAGATAATTGTTAGAGACTCAATATGCTTCACATTCATCACAATATTCAATCACTTTCAATCACTCTTTTATTATAAAAAATATAGAGAATTGTTAGAGACTCAATATGTTTCACATTCATCAACACTCAACCTCTTTCTCAAATCAATTTAGAATATAGAATAATTTGTTTCATAGAACTTGAACTATCACTTCAACACATCCACTTGACTAGGCTCAACCAACTCTACTCAACCAATCACTCAATGAAATAATCCTTGCTCACAAACCCTAGTCCAAGCATATGAACACTCACTCAAATATTTCCAACAATGCTTATCAACCAATCTCACATAACAATGATACTCATGATCTTTGCAAACCCTAGTTCAAGTTCTTCACTCAATCAATCACTTCAACAACAATGCTTATAAAACAAGGTTTTATCAACAACTCTCAATTCCAGAAAACCTTGAAGCATTAATTCAAAACACACTCAACAATACTTACCAAACAATCCTTTTCACTCCAACTTTGCATTCACAACTTTCAACAATCACTCACTAGGAAGAATATGCCCATACCTTTTATTTGATGTAGAAGTGACCTTAGAAAACCTGTCTCAATCACAATTTTCTCTTTTGCCAATCTCAATAGTTAGATGATAAAATATCACACTAACTTTCTCACAAAATAATTCTCAATTACAAAAATTAATCAAACTTAATTACACCTTATTTCTCCTTCTTAAAATAATATCCAACACCACAAATATTCAATCAAAACACTTCTTCCAAAATTCTAACTCATCAAAAGAACATCTTAACATTTTAATTTCATCATAACCCTTTTCAGAAATATATCTCAAAAATAATCCAAACTCTACTTATGACTCCCTACTTAATATTGCATTAATTAAATAAATCACTTTATAAAATAATGCAATAAATCAATTTCCCAATTTTCTAAGGTAAAACAAATTTACCTTAGCTAAAATTAACCTTTCAACACTTAGGTTAATATCATAACTAACTTCACTTATTCCTCCTAAGACCTTAGGAATATCAAATATAATTTCTAACTTTCACCTTATTCCTCCTAAGACCTTAGCAAATGCAAATTAAAATAATTTCAAAAAATTTATTACCACTTTTCGCAATCCATGGGGCTCGAACTTGCACCACTCTCTCCATAGCGCCTTGGCCATGGCTTCCACGCCGTGTGAGCCACGTGCTCCTTTGATGCCTTAAAGCGCAATATGCACTTTGACCTCCTCATGATCCTCAAGAGCCTTTGGCTCTTCCTTCAACGTGATGTTCGCTACCACACTTGCAATTCGAAGGTGCTTGATTAAATTTTGCATGAGCTTCTCGAATATTGTAGATGCTAATCGAATGCCAAACTTTGGTTTGGCTAAGGTATAAATACCTTATGCCCTCTTTACCATGCACGTCGATGGAGGATAATGCGTTGGGAGTCGGTGCTAACATTTGCCTTGTTAATATTTTTATTTATAATTATTTAAATTCAAAGAATTTAAATATTATAAATTTAATATTTAAATCCTCTTTGGGCTTTATTAAAAATTAAAGCCTCCTTAGGTTTTTAGAAAAACATTTTTAATTTGCCCACCTATGGTTTTAATAAAACCTTTTATTTTGCCCAACCATGGTTTTAATAAAAACCTTTTATTTTGCCCAACCATGGTTTTAATAAAACCTTTTACCCATAATATTTAAAAATAAATATTATGAAGCTCCTTTTTCCATCAACCTTTTGCATTACTCCTTTTGACCTTTTGACATCAATGACAATTCATCCTTGACATCAATGACAACTTTGACTCAAAATGTCCACCATTTCCCACGCTTTTCCGACAACTCATCATTCCACACATGCGAACATTAAATGCGACAGTTGAAAATCATACAATTGCACCCAGAACCATACACTGTATGATCCAAATCGTAAAACATGCCTTTTTGTATGATTTTGCATGTATTGTTCTCACTTTTTCCTGTACGATTTCTTATTTATGGTTTTTCTACTTAATTTTGACTTTGTACGATCTATCACTTAGAGAATTTTTATATTTTTCTCTCTTTGAAGAGGTCACCATTTTTAGTTTTCAACCCACTTCCTTCTTAATTGCATCCTGAGGTATTTTCAAAAATTAAGGCATTTTATTTTTCTTTTTTTTTCTCTTTTTCATTTCCCAATCTATTTACACTTACCGTCATGGAAATTGTACAGTGACATTGACTTGTACCCATGGAGGTTCGACTGTGACATCCTGAGTAGTGTTTCTTGGTGCTACTTGCTCTCTAGGTTGATTCATATCTACTTGTGATGCTACAAAGTTCCCTGGCCTTCCCATACCATGTGTACAATTTGGAATTGTGCAATTGCAAGTTAGAGTATCTCCACCTGGTGTCCCTTCCTCTTGTCATACAGGTGATTGATCCTTTGGTAGTGGTTTCCTTACTACTATACTATAATTTGAGTGAATCCTTCATCTATCTCCTCATATAAATTCTTGCTCCAGACTTGGTGATCATATCCTTTGTTGTCCCTGGTTTATTTCATCTGCAAAATGTACTCTTCCTCTAGTAGCAAGGCATCTCCCACATGAGTGTCTTCCCTGTCTTGTTCCTATTGATATCATGCTTCTCGATGCCAGTGGTGCTTCTTCCATTTCTTGTAGTAATCCTCTACCACCTACCACTCTTTGAGGTCCTCATCATATTAGTGGTGGTTTTCCCAATGGGTACTGCCTTATAGGATTAGGTAAGATCCCTCTCATCCTTGGTATACCTTGCATATTCCTTGTCCAGATCCAACAAGCTAAGGTTGTATCTCCTAATCATATAGGAGTATGGGGTCAAAACCTTCCTTGTCCTCTTCCTCCTCCAATTGTAGCATCACCTTGTACTTGCTCACTTCGTAGTCAAATACCTCCTCCCATTCCTAGCTGAAGCCTTAGGGGTTCTCTATCTCTTCCTCTCATTGCTTGGTTATCAATATTTATCTCTACCAACTCAATGTTGGCTAGTGTACTTCTACTTCTTCTTGTACTTGGTGATAATTGTCACAGTGCTCTGATTCTACAATCTGCATGTGCTAAGTGACATCTCCATATTCTTTTCTTGGAGCATCTTTGTGGAGATGAAGTTGCCAAAAACTCTCTATATGCATCGAAAAAATATGTCTCAAAACTTGAGTCATTCCTATTCTCTTCTCTTTGTTCTACCCAATTTGTTGGTAAATTCGTTAGTCTCTCCAATATTTGTACTTCTCTCCTTTGTCTTCTTAGTCATTTATGGACTATTATATATGCTTGCAGATCAAGGTTGGTTTGACACTCCTGTGATCTCCCTAGTTGTTGTTGTGTTATTGTACATGCTGGGAATCACGATTATCTCAAGGATTCTAGGGGTTCCTTGGGCAATCATCCTCATCACTACTTTTTGTGCTAGGTTCCCTTACTAGCCAAGGCATACCTTCATCACTAGAGTCACTTAAATCCAGTCATGCATTACATTGTGATTCATGTGATGTGGTTGCTTCCTCGATGTCTTGCCATAGCATCTTTGCATTTTAATTTATCATGGGTGGATCAATTGGTGGTACTTGCAAACTTGTGCTTGAACCATAATTTCTTACATCACTTCTTAGCATTATCTCCTCATCATCCTTAGGTTCTTCTTCCAAATACTATAGCCTAACTATTTTTTTTCATTCAGTATTTATATTGTCCTATCCAATTCCTGGATGGTTTGTTTCCTCTACCTTGCGTTATGACCTTGCAATGTCTTGTATTCTTCTTGAAGTTGTTGAGTTTGCAGTTGCATTCTATACTATAATATCCCTATCTAAGCTAATGGAGTAAGTCTAGCCAATTCTTCATCTATTGTCTTGTTCCTATCCACTTCTAGAATTTCCATTTCAAAGGTATCCACTCTATCCTCGTATTGTATTGTTAACTGTATCCTTCTTCGTACTTCCACTTATTGGGGTAGTTCCCTATGATCCAGCTGAGGATACATCCTATTTCTATTCACTTGGGATGCTTCTTCATGTCTTCCATTTTTTTTGGGTAACAATACTATCTCTTGATGTCCCCTTTCTTTTGGATGAATTCATTCTTCATCTTCCTCTTCTACTTTTTGTCCCATCTACAAATTTTACATGCACTTGCAATCTTCTTCTTTCTCCGAGTCGAGGTGCCAAATATTGTTGTTCTATGGTTGGTATTGTCTCCTCCCCTTCTAAAAATAGTTGTGTGAGTCCTATGTCAAGCTCTTCCTTTGGTGGACCTTGCTCACCTTGATTCCTCTATTGAGATTTTGCTCGTCTTCTTCATTCAATCTCTTCTTAAGAAATGAATAAGCACTATACTTTATAAGGCTTCAACTTTGAGCTATTTATAGTTTCAGGTACCTCCATCCTATTCAATTTTTGCAACTTGAATGCTCCATTATTCATTACTTCTACCACTTTATAGGGACCAAGCCATAAAGTCTTCATCTTACCGAGATTGATTTTTGGCTTTCTATTAAACTTTAGAACCAAGTCACCTAGACTAAGTTCCAACTTCCTCAAATGTTTGTCATACCACACCTTCCTTATTCTTTGAGCTACCTAAATTTCCCATTATGCCATGAATTATCTTTCATATAACTTGATCATCATTTTTAGTCACTCTTCCAAACTTTCTTGATCACCCAAGCAATGCTCTACCACGACTCTCAAACTTGGTATCAAGAATTATACTAACACCACTGCCTCCTATCCATACATCAAATGGAAAGGTGTATGTTCTATTGTTGGTTTAAAATTTGTTCTATATACCCACAAAATAGATGGTAGCATTTCCTCCCAATCTGCTCCCCCTATTCCAAATGTTTTATACAAAGTAGATACCAGGACTTTGTTTGTTGCTTTTGCCTACCCATTTTCTCTGGGATAATATGAACTAGACAATGAGTGCAAAATCCTAAACTCTCTCATCAACATTTTGATAATTTCATTGAAAAAGTGTCCTCGATCACTCATTATCTATTGTGGAATACCAAATCTTGTGATTACTTGCTCGTACAAGAATATTGTACTTTAAACTAAGTTATTAGGTAATGCTCTCGCTTCGACCCATTTTTTCAAGTATTTCGTTGCCACTATGATGTATCTATACTTCCATATACAAGATGTCTTAAACAGTCTGATGAAGTCTAACCACCATATTTTAAATAGTTCCTAGGGTTGTGATGGATGCAATGGCATAAAGTCCCTCTTTACTGGCTTTCCTACCCTTTGACAAGTATCATATGCTTTCACATAATATTTTGCATCATTATATAGTTTGGGCCACCATAGTCTAGCTAGTAATATTTTTCTAGCTATCGCATATGGTCCCATGTGCCCTCCTGCTAAGCCTTCATGAGATTATTTCAATGTCACTTTGACTTCTTCTTCCATCATACATCTTTGTAGGATACCATCTCTTTCCATATTATACAACAATCTTGCTATCAACTGGAAGGGTGTTGACTTCATTATTACTTTATTTTTCTTAGTTGTCATCATTTCCTATGGTAACTTGCCTATGGAAAGTTACTGGCCAATCAACTTGTACCATGATGGAACAACATTGATGATGAATAACTCTAATTCAGGGAATTCATCTAGAACTCCTATTCGTATAGGCTCTCCTAATTGTATCCAAGACAACTGGTCTACAATGACATGCTTCTTTCTAGGTCTCACTACTACTTGGAATACAAACTCCTGTAGGGTGATGATCCATCTACTAACTCATCCTTGTATCATCGATCTATTTATCAAGTACAATAGGTCTTGGTGATATACATAGAAATCCAATGTGTTTGCTAATAGGTAATGACTAAACTTCTGGACTGGTTATACCATTCCCAAAGCTTCTCTCTCTATTTTACTATAATTTCTCTTTGGCCTTGACAATAGATGACTAGAAAAGAAAATAGGTTGATCCATCCTGAACTGTCCTTATTGTGCCAAAGCACATCCAATTGTAAAATTTGAAGCATCAATATGGATATGGAATTCCTTATCCCAGTTCGAGAACACAAAAATTAGGCTACTCACAAGCTTAGCCTTCAACTCCTCAAAGTCTCCTTGGTTATCCTCTGTCCATCTAAAAGGAATATTCTTCTTTGTCAATGAATCCAATGGATAAGATACATCTGCATAGTTCTTGATAAACCTTCAATAATATCCCATCGATCCTAAGAAGGTTTTAAGTGAACTCACATTTTATGGTTCTTCCATGTGCAATATCACATGGATCTTATCAGGATCTATTTTTAATCCTTCACTGCACACTAAGTTTCCTAACAATTTTCCATATGGTACCATCAAGTAGAATTTCCCAAGATTTAATAATATATGTGCATTCCTATACCTACTCATGCATTCACTAAGGGAAGGAAGATTCTCCTTGATCTTCCCATAAATGGACCAATCATCCAAAAATGCTTTGAAGTTCCCTATTGCCAACTGATCAAATATATACAATATGATGCGCTAAAATGTAGCTGGGGCATTATAGAGCCTTAATGACATTTGATTGTATGCATAGATGCCATTCTTCACAATAAATTTTATCTTTAGCTTATCCTCCTAGGCTATAATTATCTGATTGTAACTTGAAAATCCATCCAAAAAATAATAGATCTCCTGTCCTATGACTTCTTCCAAGATAGAATCTGTGAAGGAAATAGGGAAGGGGTCCTTAATAAAAACTACATTTAGACTCCTAAAGCCTACACATATTCTAATATTGTCCACTTACTTCTTAAAGGTGATATCTATAGGTGATACCCATTCATTGGTTGTCACCCTGAAGATGATTCCTACCTCTAGCATCTTCTCTATATCTGCATTCACTAATGCAACATACTTTAGGTTCATTCTATAAGGTCTCCTCCTTATGGGTTGTGCTCCAGGAATTAGTGTAATCTTGTGGACACATAACTCAGGTGGTACTCCCTTCAAGTCCTTATATGTCCATACAAAGACATCCTTATATTCCAATAATATCTTAAAAGCTATTGCTTTCAATACAGAGTTCCAATCATCACCACAATGAATCATCCTAGGTTTCTCCTTCATTCCTAGATTGATGTCCACTATATAAGGTCCTTCATATTTTATATTCTCTAGCTCACTTGCTACTTTCTCTACGTTCGTTGGGTGTTCCAATCTTGTATCAATTTTCGCATCTCCTACTATATACTCTACAATTTTTTTTTGGAATGTCCATTTCTCTTTTGCCTCCTTCTTAGGTTCCTAGATGACTTTGGGTTCATCTTATTTTTCCTTGATCTCCCTAGAATCAATACAGAGGTAGTTAGGCTAAAAAAAATTGTACTCCATTTTCCAATGAAGAAATCTGATATCAGATCTAGCTTCATCTTCATTACATTCATCTAGGTACAACATTCCTTCTCCATCTGGTTCATACCCTTCATCACCTGAGAAATTTTCTAATTTATCAGTCATAGCTACATCCTCACTGACATTTTGATTAGCCAGATTAATCATATATTTGTGATATCCCTTCTTGAAAGTGATCTGATTATTTCCCCAATTGTAACTAACTTTGGCTACTCATAGCCATCCTCTCCCCAAGAGAGCATTGTATGCAGGATTCTGCATAGTAATCACAATGAAATACAAAACAAACTCTTGATTAGCTATCACCACTTATTGTGCTATCAAGAATCTCTGTCTTGATACCATACTGGTCAGCACCATATAATCAGGAGCTTGATGCCCATAGATATGGAGCACCCAGTTCTAGCCATGTCCTTTCAATTAGCACATTGACGATGTATCCTGCATCTACAATAACTTGTGTCAATTTGTAACCTAGGATATCCATATGAACTAATGTAGTTTTCTTTCCCACATCAATCATCAATATAGTTGGATCCATAAATTGGTCTTTTCATTTTTTTTTCCTGAATCGGTTGACTCTGCACTTATATCACCTTATGTGGTTGTATATCTTCCACCATCACTTTATGTAATGATGGAATAGCTTCCAATAGGTTTTCCAATTTGATGTCTACTGTGGTATCCAAAACCTGTGCTACCAAAATCTGCATAATCACCTTCCTTTATGATGGTTTTTCCAGTTCCTTTCCTTTAGCTAACTTCACTTGTTTATATTTTTGTGCTTTATCCCGTAGTATTTATTTGCTACTTTCCAGCGTTGCTTTTCCTTTGCTGGCTCTTGATACTTATCCTTTTTAGCTTGATTTCTTGTCACAACTAAAACTTCCTGGGTTTCCACATTAACTTGAGGAACCTCAATGTCTAAATAATTTATATTGTGTGGGTTACTTGAACTCACCTACTTGGGGTAATTTGCTTCCTTATGGTTTATCAGAGGTGAAGGATATTTTTTTGTGAAATGCCTCGATTCTTGGAAATTGCAACAATGTATGATCAGCCTCCCTTTTTATTCATACTACAAATGACTTTGTCCTTCTTGTCGATTTCCCTAGATGGCTATTTCTATAACTACCACTTGTTGCTTGTTGTCCTCCTCCTAGGGTCTTATGTTTCTCTTCCTACTCTTGGATTGTTAGGACTTGTGGATGTACTCTTGCATTATACAGATATAGCATTACCTTGTGTCCCATCACATTATAAATGTGACAATAGTCATTTCATGGACACTTTACATTTGTATGCCCTTCAATCTTACATTATGTGCACAAAATGTCATTCCTATTAGGTTTACTTCTTTGTTCATTCATGATATTATCAAACTCATGATGAAATGATGCTACTATCCTCTATATAGTGTCATCTTCTCCACTATCTGAATCATTAGACTTGGGGTGAGAAAAAATTCTTGTATACATATATTTTGATTCACTTTCAAAATTCTTCGCATGCTTTATAGATTATTCATACATTTTTTATGGTACTGCCTTCATATTTTTCTTATATTTTGGTAGTAATCCATCTACAAACCATCGTTTTACCAGTATATTTGCCAAAGACATCTCCATCTTATATACTAACTTCTTAAGTCTACGGTTGTATGATTTTACATCTTCATCCTATTTTTGCTTCATCATGCAAAGCTCAGTAACAATGTCTTCGTCATCCTTCAAAGGGAAAAAATATTTAATGAATTTCTCCTTAACTTGAGTCCAAGTCTAAAAATCTACAATATTTTCCCTTTTTATATACCAATTGATTGCCAATCCTCTCAAGGTAGTAGGAAATAAGGTTACCCAGTCATCTGGTCGATCTACACCATTTTACCTCCAAATGGTTATATAATTTTTGATGTCTTGTGGGGTATTCCTTATCCTCACCTGTAAAAGGTGGAAATATCTTCTTGGCTGCCTTATTAGCCATCTTTGAAGAATCATCCTCATCACTTGAGGTCTCCCATGGAATATCTTTTTGATTCCTCTTTTGGGGTGTCTTACTATATTTATCGTCAAAAGTTTCTATTTGAGGTATCTTATTATGTTCTATCAATCATTTACCAAACTCATGTGTGTCTTCACTCTACAACCTCCTTCACTGATGTGAGGGAGATGGTCTTGGTTCTTCCTCCCAAGACCTCACGCCCTATTGCTTTGGTGCCTGAATCTTTTCTTGTGCACTCCCTTGCAACCCTTCCATCACTTTCTTAGGTGTCACCATCCACTATCCTTCCTCATGCACTACTTCCTTGTAAACTCATGTCTCTACGCTAGGTGGTTCTATTTCCTCATTTTCTGTCTCTATCAGTAGTGTTTCAAAATCTCCTTCTTCAGATGCCCAAACTTGATCTATTTTTGGTTCATGTGTACTATAGTATGAGTTACTTACATTCTATATTTGAGAAATCCTCATGCTACTTCTTACTATAATTGTCTCTCATAATTCCCATCTCCTATGCCTTTGTACACTGGTGTCTGTCATTCACCTTCAGTTTTGTAGTATTCTTACTTTGTCAATTTGACCCGTTTTCATAAAAATACCAAATTAGATAAGGCAACAATGTCAAATGTAGCACAAGGGTGTATTATTCCTAGTGGGGAGATGATTTCTAATTCTAAGGATGATCAATTTACTATTCCTGGTTGGTGAGCCAAATCCTACCACCATAGAGTCTCCACAACTAGCAATATGCGACATGTAAACAACTTGTACGAACACCAAATCATACCACTGTATGATCCCAAATAATATAGTGACAAATATTGTATGATTTCATACTTATTCAATCTATCAAAACCATTTTTGCAAGCTTTTGTACATAGTTTTGTAACTAAACAAGTTGATTTTCCAAAACTACCAAATTGGGTAATGTCTTTTGTATGATTTGTATGAACTCTGGTGTATGATTTGTACAAAATGAAGGTACATCCAAGTGACAAATTGGTTTCTCTACTAGACAAATATCTCTTAGATAGGTTTTGTAAGGGTTTAATATGGCAATTAATCCTTTTCCAATCACATGCAAAACATATCAACGGGGCTTGAGAGAGTTGTATACCCAATGGCGACACATAGAAATCATACAGTAGGATTCAAAACATCTTCCTTGATATTACCATAATAATATATCATTCCACAAAGCCATACCATTGATGGTTCCATCCAATTACTCCATAGCAATGCATAAAATAGCCAAAACAATCACAAAAAAGTACATGCAATAGAACTAAATTATCAAATGTTATTTTACCATTCCAAGATTGTACACTGCTTAAGAAAAACCATTAAATATGCTAAGATTTATTATTATTCAACAACATCTCTCAACAATAGAGATATGCAATAACAATACACAACTAGATTTCATAGCATTTTCCAATAACTAGAATAACACTAGATTATGATCATAAACTAACCAACATATTAAAATTGAAAATGTGGCCTAATATAATGTTTCCTAAGTCATTCCAAAGTGGTTATTGAGGCAATTAGTTATTTAAAACTACCCATGCATAACGGAATGCATTAATTAAAACTTTTACTAAGTCTAACACCTTAATAATCAAATACATGTGTAATTAGAATCTAAAATTATATTTCCCATGCATTTCATTTCATTTCATTGCACCTTGTATGATTTGCATTTACAACATACATTTTTCCCTCTCAGTTGTATGCTTTACCCCTACCTGTACAATTTTCAAAACTTGTAAAAATTGTCAAAATTGGGCAAATCTATTTATCACTTCTTCTTCTTCTTCTGGGAGGTGGATTTGCTACCTACAGAGCTCTCGTGGGTGGAAGAAGCTGACCTTATCATATGTAGAACGAGTTTTTTGACCACCAACAATGAGATACTGGTAAAAATGGAAATAATGATGAAGAAAACCCATGGGTAACATAGATAATTACCCGCATATAGGTATACTCATGACTACACCATTATGCAATAGCCTCTTGTATTGGGATGGTGATAACAAGTATTTATTAAAAAGGCCATCCATAGGATAAAACAATGGTGTGGAATATTGATATTGCACGGTTTCTTATGATTGCAATTTGGTAAAAGCAATATGGTCATTTGTTTCCTTTGCTATGTTTTGGATATGCATTAATATTTTATTGCTTGCTAATTATGTTAACACAAGGGACTGTGTTTAGTCTAAGGGGGGGAGTATGTCACATCCCACCTCAACCAAACCCTTGTGCTTGACAAAGAAAATGAAACTAATGCTTATTTTGTGAAGTTGTAGAAAATATTGGAAATTTGTAAGGTTTTGAAAATTATGGTGATTTATTTAATGTTTTTAAAAATGTACCCTAGAAGAAAACTACATTTTAATGAAAAAGGGAATATTTCTTGTGAATTAAGTTATTAGTATGTTTTGTATACTAATAAAGAGTTAAAATATTTAGAGAGATGCATTTTGGCTCTAAATACCATAAGAAAACAAGTTGTACTCTTAAGGCTCTAGAAGGAATTTAAAATTATTATATAGCCACTCTAAGTCTCCAAAAGCACTGTTACTTCCCCTTGTTTGCATCATGTCCTCAAATTTTCTAAATAACTATGCCACCACTTTGCATACATCACTAGCTTAGTGGGTCTAGCTACCTAAATGACCTCTCCAGCAGGTCATTACCTAGTTTGCCCTTCACCATTTGAAAGGGGTACCTTAAAAACATTATAAAAAGCCACCCTTTGATAGCAAGGAGGGAGGAGATTGGGGAGGGAAGCTTGCATAAGAATTCAAGAAGGAAAGCACTTGGATATTTGGGTTGGAATTTCCTATTCCCTTGCTATTTAATCTTTGAATCTTTTTTATGTTATGTATGACAAATTTTGAGATAAATAATGCCAATTTACTAAATGTTTCTTTATAAATGCCTTATGTGCACATGATAATATACCTCTACTTAGTTTATTTGTTTGATTAAATTAATATCTAATTGGTTTGGAATGGGCTAAGATAAATCCCTATGTTATTTGGGTGGCCTACCTTACCTTCAATCTACTCCACCATATCTATTTCAATGTCAGGTCAAAAGTTATTACTTTGGCCTAGGAGGCCTTAAGGTAAGATCATTTCAATAGGATAGTTCCAGGCCCCAAGGATACTATCATTAGTGTAGATCCCAAATACTTCATAATCACCAAACCCCAACAAACTACCATAATCTATGTAACCACCACATGGTGGTTATCTTGTTTAGAGTGTGTAATCATTCTTATTATGTGCTAGTATAGCTACACAAAACATGTGGAATATGTTTTCAAATTTGAGAAGATTTTTTCATGATAATTTGGTTTGGGTCCTAATGGAGGATAGCAATACTATATAATTTATTTATGGTCATCAGGGTTGAATGTAGCAGTGTGCTCATATCTGTGATATTAGCCTATAAGGGTATCTATAATAGATGAAGGTGGATGTCGTCAATCTCATTACAATGATAGGTAAACCCTATCGGATTAATAATAGGTAATACCTATAAAATTCATTAAAACCATCTTCCATTTATGTAACTTATGTTGGATCTTCAACATAGTCGTTTGAATGTGTGGGATCGATAACCACAGTGAGAAGGGGTCACATTTCCAAAATTTTGTGTGCAATGTGTGGTGAATGTAGGTCTACTTGTTAATAGGTAACTTATCCTTCCTATCCAACCCAAATTGGTCACCTGGAACACTCTCATGTTGTGCTTGATAATGCTCTATTGAAGTGCCATCCTTTGTATTGTTGATACCTGGTATGCCGAATACATGTATTACCCTAATATTTCACTTTGCATCGACTAGTGTTGTAGAAGCATTTTATTTGTGAACTCCTAGGTTATTGTTAGGTAGGGAATGTTGTTGAATAGGGGACATTGTAAACAATGATAACCGATGATACACTATGACCAACCTGAGTCTCTTTCTCTTATGAATCTATAAACTTTAATTTAAAAGATCCTTACTTACAAAGGAGTGGTTTGTAACATATCTGGATGTGTTCTGTAGAGGTTTCGTTATCATATCTATCTTATGTGATTAAAAAAATAGTGGATGCAAACACTACTCAAGACCCAGGCCTTCTTAACCATCACAAAATTAGCTTTAATAGGTTTGTGAGGAGCGTTTCCATTGGTGGAAAGTACCTTGGAAGAAGGGGTCAATGAATCCTGTACCCCTCTCTCCCCATGGTCAAGGCACTCTGTCCCGCGCTTGGACAAGCATATATGAAAAATATATGAAGGGATTCCTCAAAAAATGTCCCACATCGGACATGCTAGGACCCTAGAAACATGTAATTGAAGCAAAGTGTCCATAAAATACTTGATTTGGACCACATGGTGGTCGGATCATTCCACCTCATGTTCGACTACATTATTCATATAAGAAATATTTGATATATTTTGACTATTTATATAGGACAAAATATTCCATATCACCAGTGCAATTACTCTTAACAGGGTTATATAGGGGTAGGATCCTCCAAGTTAGTAACCATAGGTACTAGGTGGATATTGGTTAGATGCCTAGCCATGGAGGACTAAAATCCAGTTTGATTATTGACAGTGTTTCACGATATCTAACAGGGTATGATTGACTATGATGGAAACTCGAGTTAATTATATAACCCCTTTTTTATCATGCTATTTTATATTTCATTTATATTAAAGAGAAATGGCTTAGTAAAAAGGAATAGATTGGAATTAAAACAATACATATGAATGATGTAAATTTGACAACCCAAAATATAAATTTGGGAGAATTTGAAAAGGTTATTGTTTGAAATATTACAACATAAAGTTTGTGTACACCACGATGAATTATTGATTAAGGATTTTGAAACAAGCTTTGGATAGATTTGCATGAATTAGATAATAGTCTTGTTGATAGACTAAACAATACATTTTAAGAACTATAGTTTATCCTTGATGATATATTGATTAATAAATCTTATTTGCTAATATTGTGTACCTATAGTGTGTTTCCTGTAACAAATTAAGGGCCAAGTTTGTAAACCTATAGTGTAATCTTGTATGATAGATTATGAGACGAGTTGTAGCTAAACTTGAGTAATCTTGTTGGTAGATTGCAAGAGAGATTGTAGCTAAACTTGTGGAACTATAGTATGATCTTGTTGATAGATCCTAAGACAACTTGGTAGCCATATTTGTGGAAAAACTATAGACTACAAGATAAATTAGTAAATATATTTGTGAAGGAACTATAGTGTTACCATAATGAAGGACTATAGAACAAATCTGGTATATAATCTCATAGTAGATTATGATTCAATCCTTGGAATGATTTGTAGATCTACAGTTGAATCCATTCATTTAAATGCTATTTCTGGTTGGAAGGAAATATGAGTTACTTGAGAAAGTATGATTTGGTAAATGCTATTTTTGGTTAGAAGAAATATGAGTTACTTGTGAAAGTATGACTGTGTTAAATGCTATTTTTAGTTAGAATAAATATGACTTACTTGTGAAAGTATGATTTGTTTATATGCCATTTTTGGTTTGAAGAAATATGAGTTACTTGTGAAAGTATTATCTTTTTAAGTGCTATTTATGGTTGGAAGAAATATGGGTTACTTGTTAAAGTATGACTTTTTATATGCATGAAAGGAATCTCATTTATGAATACATTTATGGCATTCTATTGAAAAGAACTAGCAATAGTTGATTGTAATAATATGTGTTTCAAAGGCATATATTTGTGGAAACTGATATGAGTTGAAAATGTGATTTTTAGTCCTACAAAAGTATGGGATTTCCTTCCTTTGAATGGTGGAATTATTTATACAATTACATTATGAGGAATGTATTGTGTGTAGTTGCATTCAATTGGAAAATTATTACATGCTATTGCTTGCCTAGAATGCATTTTCATATGCATGTAATGAATTGTCCTGATCCTAAAATACCTACAATCTAGTACTGGTGGCTTTCATGGAGTCAAGTGAAGATTGGAATTATTTTATTTATATTGATCATGTATATATTTTGTAACAAGACCTCTTTAATAAAATACTTCCACAACTGTAAAATATCTCCTTTCAGATCAATTGTAATTGATTTGTATCACTCTTTAAGAGGATTTGTAAACAATGTAATACTCAATTTCAAGCAATTATGGAAGAAGATGTAAAGTTATAACATGGCATGAAGTTATCATATTTTAGGGCTAAAATATTTAAATGTGGACTAAATATTGTGTCTAGATGAAATAGAGTAACCCTAAACTATAAAGAATGTATAAAGAATGCATGTCACTTAGAAATGTATCTCTAGTGTCTAACTATGAATTACTATGAGGGAGAATGTTGGAAGTTATATCATTTCATGGAGATTATAGTTGAATAGATAAAATAATGTATAATGGAATATATTTAAAAGTCTATGTGGGTTTGTGTGATAACCCCCTTAGCTTCCTATTGTTGATATGGGAGAGTTAAGCAATGCAATGATTGATGTTCTATACTTAAGTAAGAAAAAACTAATCTTCAAGGCATATGCCTAATTTACATGTTGAAAGAGACCTAACATAAGGGCTTGTTTAATGTTTGATTTAAACACGTAGGGAAAAAGGTCATTCCTATTTGAGATAGGATAATTTCCAATAGTAGGTAAAGAAACCTTACCTGCAGGTCATTATAGGGGTTTTCCAATCCTATCCACATGATAGACACTAACCATGTTGGATTCCTATGAAGTGCAACCTTGGAATTACTTGGAAACTCATCTATAAGAAAACTTCATGAAGATACCTTTAATTCACTCATGAATTAGTGATAATTATAAGAACTGAAAAAAAAATTATGTCCCTAAGATTGGTTGGTTTTGGTAAGGATGTTACATTTATGTTTAAGGTTAGGGTTTTCATACCAAAATAGGTGATTCGAGTAGAATTATTATGAAAGAGGAGCATAGTTCTCCATATTATACTCATCTAGGAGGGGAAAATATGAGAGAAAACATGAAAAAGACCTTCTATTGGGCAAGAATAAAACAAGATATCACTAGTTTTATTGCAAGAAATTTAAAGTGCCAAATGATTAAGGCAAAATAATTGACACCCAACAAGGAAATTGTACCCACATGAGATACCTACACAAAAATGGTAGGTAATATCAATGGATTTTACTATGGGTTTACCTAATACTAGGTACCAACATGATGCAATTCTTGTGGTAGTTGACAAGTTGACCAAGGTTGCACAATTTATATTGATAAACATCAAGGATGATGCATCAATGATGGAAAATAAGTTTTCCAAAGATTTTTTTTGGTTATGTGGTTTTCCTGAGGTGATCATATTAGATAGGAATTCTAGGTTCACGTCAAAATTTTGGTAGACTCTTCACTGTGCAATGGGAACTAAGTTAAACATTGGTTCTGCATATCATTCAAAAATAGATGGTTAAAGAGAGAGGTAAACCAAGTTTTAGAGGACATGCTTCACATGTAATTCATGGATCAAAAGTCTAAGTGGGAAGACTTTTTGCATCTATTAGAATTTACATATAATAATGGATACCATGCATCCTTGGGAATGGTTTTGTTTAAAGCCTTGTATGGTAGAATGTGCAAAATACCTCCATCATGGGATAATCCATAGGATTGGATGGTGATCAGATTGAAAAATATCAAATATATGGAGGAGAAACTCAAAGGGATTCAAAAAAGGCTCAAGAAAGCTACTGATCACCAAAAGAGCTATGCCGATCTAAAAATATGACCAAGAGAATTCTCTATGGGAGATAATTTTATTAAGGGTAAAACCCATGAAAAGTGTCATCAATTCAACTAATTTGTATCCTCACTATGATGGTACTTTTGAGATCATTTATAATATTATTCTAATAGCCTAAGATCCATTATACTTTCCACATATCCCTACTTAGGAAATATGTTGTTGATCCTACTCACATTTGGAATAATTATAAATTACAGATGGCATATCCTTCAACCATTGATGTGATATAGGTAAATATTCTAGGGTTTCATTCCAATATATTGAGGAAATGAACCCTAAATCATAGGAAGATGTTGAAGAAATGAGAAAGAAATTCCCATATTTATTTTAATGAAATATATATGTATGCTTATTTGTAGGAAACACATATGGATATTCTTAGTCCAAGGGGGGAGTATGTAATGAACCTCCTTGCAAAAACATGATATTGATACTAAATTATGTATTGATGCATGGATATCTAATGCATGTTCTTATTTCTATATTATCAATATAAGTTGGCATTGAATTGTATGATTTGATTAAAATATATGGAGAATATGGTATTGTTGATGTAAATGTGGTTGTAGGACCAAGTAATCTCACTAGTGGATTGATATGGGACAACCACCTAAGCTAAGAGAAAATTTTGGAAATGATGGATGACTTGTTCATTGATAGCTCCAAGGTAAAAAAGATTTTTTCATTTAGAATGCATTGCATATATTCTTGTTTTTTGATTATACATTGGACCATGAGATGGCTATTGGAAAAGAATTCATACTTACTAGGTAGGTGAAAATGTTTTAGTTATCTAAAAAATCCACCTAACTAAGGATAAAACAACATGGTATATGGTGGACTGGAAAAAGTATTTGTTTTGCTTGAGTTTTTGGAAGCATAGATTGATGGGTTAATCCAATAAAGTATTAATTTGTTTAGTAACATTAATACTTGAAATATTAGTATCAATGTTAATAATTAATATTAACAATTGATACTAATTGATAAGTAATTAATCTAAGTACCTTATTGATAGAAGTAATAAGGTTATGGTTGAGTTATTAGATTAATTATTATAGTTTCTTTAAACGGTTTTCTTAATAATTACTTTGAATTCCTAATGTTGGAACATTAAGAATATAATACTATGATATTATAACATTTGCATGGTTCTAAATATTAAAGATATTAATATTTATTTACTTAGTCATGCTTTAATTAAGCTAAGTATGGTCTTTCATGAGTTTTTGAATCTTGCAAACATTCACTAAAGAATGTTACAAAGTTATGGAAGATGGCCAACGTGATGGGAGAAATCATGGAGGATATCTCTATTCTTCAAGAAGCCACACAAGGATATTTGAGGGGGGGTTGGTTGTTTTTTGCTAGAGACAATGAAGATTGAATGTGGCCAAAGGAATGAAGTAATAAAGTTTGGAGCTTTGAAGGCATCGTAGAAGAGGCAACCTTTACAAGAATGTGGTTGCTTGTATTTTATCTCAGGTATTATTGCTTGAGTTGTATTTTTTAGCCTATGTTATGTTAGATGTTTGGTTTGTTTACTTATGCCAACTTTAGCTTGGTTATAGACCTTGTGCGTTCTTTTACTGCATGCTTGGGGCTTTCATTCTAGCCTGTTTGCACTATATTTTTGGTGATCCATGTTGTTTGATGGTTTTATTCACCTATATCTTTGATTTGGTGTTGTTAGTTAGAGTCAAGGTATTTTGGTGTAGTGTCATGGTCATTTATAGATTGTTTTAATCATGTGGCATCTTTATAGAGAACCTATGTGAGACATCATCCCAGAACCTACCTTATCTTGCTTAGATTTAGTGTTTTTTTCTTGTTGTGAGGTTTACTAGATTGGCATGTGACCTAATGTTTTTCTTTGTGCTTGAGAGTGTGAAGTAGGTTCTTTTTGTTAGATTTTGTTTTGTGTGGAGTGGTTGGTTATTTGTTTTGCTTTCCTTAAGAAACCCATAACCTTGTTATAATAATGTATGGTTTTGATATTTTCTGGTGTGATGTGGGAAGTATTGGCATTGTATTAGTGATGCTATGTTGAATGCTTTTATTTGTAAGAGGATATATTTTTTAGTTTTTTGATAAAGGAAAGAAATGATACTCTTGTTATATATATAGAGTATTTAGTATGAATATTGTTAATTAGATAGAGTATTTATCATGATTCTTGTTGAAGAGGTAAGAGCAGATATTATGATTAGCTATAAGGTTAGAAGAAATAAAATAAGAATAATTTCTTTAGATGTTCAAATATGATGTTAAAGAATGAATTTTGGGTTATAGAAAAGAACAACTATTCATAAATGGTTTAAATGTGATGTTGGATAAAGAAGAGTTGTATTAAAGTTAATATCTTCTATTTTTTTGCTTGATTGAGAAAATGGTATGTTTTGTAAAAAAAGGATTTGGAATGCTAAGTAATTATAATGGTTTCCTGAGACTTGAGTAGGTAGGGAAACCATTATAGAGAGAAGTATGGGATTATCTCCTTGATTATTGAAATGTATTGTGCATGGTTGTTTGCATTTATTCATAGGGCATGTAAGTTGTATTACATTAGGATTTGTACTAATACCTAAAGTTTTCTTAAAGTTTTTGGGAATTTGATTTTAGTAAAAGGATCGTATAAAGAAAGTGGTGCAGAGACCACTTGGGAAGACTTGATCAGATGTATTTGGGAATGAAATGTTGTTATGTAAATGGAAATTTTGCTATGTAGTATTTGGTATTTTATTTCTAAAATTACTAAGGCTTGGAAGCCTTCATGTAAATGTATGGATTACTCGGTTTTGAGCAAATGAAATAATGAATTGGTTATGGTCTCTTGAAGATGTTTTCATTGAAGAAATAAAAGAGAGTTATGTGTTAGCCTTATGATCTATTTAAATTGGTTTTCTAGTTTAAATTAAATATATGTTATATGCCAACATTATGTTGGAAGTTAGCGTTATGGTTACCCTAGTCTTATTCTCTAATTTAGCAAGATTTTTCCTTCATGCTATCCTTCTATTGGAATTCTTGTTTTGCTTTAATTTAAGATCTAGCATTGTGTTATAATTAAACATGTTATTTCTATTATAGAACTTTAAATTCTTTCCATGGATGAATGCTATATTGATTAAAATTATGCAAATTTTGGATTTGGTGGGGTTCATGGGTGGGGATCTAGAACTTGTTAGAAACCTTGAGACAATATTTTAATCCAATTCCTAGGATAAGTTGCGATGATGCAATAACTAGGTAGTTGTGAGTCTTGGAAGGAGTTGTGATGATGCAATAACTAGGTACTCATGAATCTAGAAGGAGTTGCGATGATGCAATAGCCATATAATCATGATTGATACACCTTGAAAAGTGAGTATCAATTGTTCCATAACTATGAAGTTCATGGAATAAACTATGAGATAACTATGGTGGTACTATTAATGGTAAATGTTAGGTAGCCATGTTTATTATCAAGTGAGTGGTAATGACCTTAGTTGATCCATGGAGGTGTGGTAACTAGGTACCAAGGCTTACACTAGAATAACATACATATATAGACTTATGGTAAGGTTAGGGAATATACATTATCATTTAAGTGTTATGGAACTTAAAGGATAATATCTACACTATGGTAAAATTATCCTATACTAGTGAGGGTATAGGAAATGTGGGGTGACCACTTTGGCATCCTTATAAATGGTGAGTTTTAGTAAGGTGAACCTCAAAAATATGGGATGTTGGCCACTCATATCCACTTGAGTATCATTTGTAGTGACATGAGAATCAAATGTGGTGAAGCCTTGAGAATGCTGAAAAATAATATGGAGACCTTTAGTGAACCCTATTGTGATTAAAAAAAGTATCTCTCTTGGGTTGGTTTTTGTGGATTGTTACATATACAAGGTTACACATGTAGAAATGTGGTGGTTAAGCTTCCATGAGTTAGAAGATCACCCATATGGAAATGTGGCTAGTGATATTCAATGAGTTACAAATTGAATATTAAAATTAAATACACGTGGCTTTTAATTTTACATTTTATCTTCTACCAATGTTTCAACATAGCTAGAGATTCATTTTGGCTATGAAAATATAAAAGCAAATATACTATTTTTAGTAAGTATTTTTTAAACATTTTTTAGGGCCTTTGAAGTATTTTTTTTCCATAAATGTGTCACCAACTATATTAGGGATATAGTTGCCTATGAAAATTGTTCTCTCTCTAATATTTCCTATGCTTCTTGAATGGATAAAAACAAAATTATGAGCAAAATTTTATGCCCCTAACATTGTGGTTAAGATTAGAAATAGATTTTTGGGCATTTTTTAACATAAATAAATGGTGGAAAAAGGTCACATGCCTATATCATTCATCACTTTTTGAAAACCAATGCTCCCCATTGCATCAACTTTTGACATTAGGTGTGGAAATTATTTCTTTATCTTATTTTTTATGCTCATTTTCTCTTATTGACCAATATTTCCTACCTTGACCACTTTGTATATTTGATTGGATTGCATTCTAGTGGTCATAGTTTGTGAATTAACAAAATGATCCTCCTCCATTGGTGCTAAGATATCTATATTGAACTCATTTCTTGAAATGTATCAAATAAAAGTTTAGGGATGCCTAAATGTTAAGAAATTTAGCTAAAAATACCTATAAGAGGGAGTAGAAGGATTACAAAAGCTAATTGTACTCATGATATAGGAAATCAAGTGTGATGAAAATTAAAAATTTATTGAATTTAAATAATGATATTGATATTATCATGAAGAAATATGAAATAAATGATTTTGACCCAAGCATAGCTTGGAAGGTAAATTTCTTCAATATCCAATTATTCTACTACTACAAAAATTTCCAACAAATATGGATGATAAGGCTTAAGAAATTCAACATTGAAAATTAGATGCAAACTAATATAATATGGAAGATTTAATTTAAAGGTATTTTCTCCTACCTCCTTTGTGATTGTGAATGGTCCATAGCAAAAAGGTATGATC
This sequence comes from Wollemia nobilis, assembly GCA_028583015.1. Lineage (NCBI taxonomy): Eukaryota > Viridiplantae > Streptophyta > Pinopsida > Araucariales > Araucariaceae > Wollemia > Wollemia nobilis. The sequence continues at coordinate 23,828,630 of JAQPPZ010017151.1, read as the reverse complement.
TCTTTCTATAAACATAACCATACCTTATCGCTAACATTGAATTTATGTGAGAACCATTGTTTATTTTATTTACATAGTAGAATTGGTAGTTGCCATAATGATATGAGTATGTTGTCTACCTTTATGACTACCATGGTATTCTGTGATGTCTACCATAGAAGCTGCCACATAGTACTCTACAAAATCCACCCCAATAACCACCATGCTACATTCATTTTAAACCTTTTACATAGTTGAAAGCACCAAGAAAGGAATAAGTGTTTACTCCAATAAGGCCCAAGAATTGAACCTTGGGCATCCATCCCCATCCCCCTTAGAGGGTTTTTCCAAACCAATTTGTGTACACCTTAGACATATGTGAGATCCATTGTTGGTCTTAGTGTTGCTTTTATTTTTTATTTATCTTTTACAAGAGGTCATGGACCTATTGCTATATGTGTTAAATTTTTTCCATAAACTATGCTACCTTTTTTACATGTTTTTGTCCTTGAAGCAAGAACTTCATGGTTTACATAGGGAGAGTTATGTCAATGGGTTCCAAGGGTTGGAACCTAAAATAGACATGGAATGGGTTGTGTTTAGTAGGGCTATGTAAATCTTGATTATACCCATGTTGAATGTAGGGAAGGATCTCATCCCATGTGTGTGGATGCTTGGAGTTGTATATTCAAAGAAGATGTTCAATCAATAAATTTCAACTTTTGTCTAGCTATTAGTATAAAAATGGAAGGATGTGGACATGGTCAGCTTGGTGTCCATCATGCTCCATAAAGTGGCCCAAAATGTTATTACAAATTTGCTATCTCTATTAGATAAAATGGAATTTGGAAAGCCAAAGTTGAGTCACATATGACTAAATTAATGCTTATAGATAACCTTAGCTAAAATGAATTTCCTATAGGGAATCATGATAGCAATTTTAAAAAATGATCAAATACTAAAAAAGCACAATTATCACCATGCTTAGATATGGGTAAACAAGAGAGGAAATCCATGGAGATAGATTCCCAATGCTTGGATGACACTGAAAATGTTGTATACAATCCTTGCTTATTATCGGTTGGTTTGGAAACAACACAATAGGTACATGAATTGATGTACCTATCGACATAATTCCTCATATTGGGCCAATATAAATACATTTGAAGTATTTCTAACATTTTTTACTCCCAAAGTGACATACTTTTTTGAAGTGTGTTTCCTAAATCATCTTTGAGTACTCACTAGCTAGTACACAAATATGTCCCATGTGGTAGAGGATTTTATTTTACAAATAAAAATAAACAATATGCTTACCCACATAAAGAGCTCAATATGTATTTGTAAAATTAGAATCTTCTTGATATAAGGTATACCAATAAGAAGTATCATGCCCATATGAATCAAGGTTTGTCATGAGTATTATGATTGAAAATTTTCTTAAATAATCTACTACCAAATTGGAACTCTTTCTCTTATGCTTTATGATTAAATGAAATTATTTTAAATATGTGGTCCACTTTTTATTTCTTTCATTCCTTAGCTTACTCTATGTCTAAATGAATTTTAGACGTATATGGCCTATGTAGATGATGGTTTACTTTCTCAAGATGTGTCTTTTCCACTATTTACATGCTTGTACAATGGTATAAAGCTCTTTGTTATGTGGGGTATTTGTGAATTGATTCATTGAATGCTTCATTACAATAGATAATTGGATTCCCATGATGTGTGAAAATATATCCCAATGCATACTCTGATGAATCATTCATTGCCTCAAACGGTTGATGTAGATCAAGTATGGAAAGTGTGGGAGCTAAACATAATTGCTCCATCAACCTCTAAAATATCATTTGTTGTGTATATACCCAATAGAACTTGCATTTGGAACCTCATTTGATCACTTGGTATAGTGTCCAAGCAATGTGTGAGAACCACAATGTAAATCATTGATAGAAATTGAAAAGACCTCCAAAAACTATGAAGCTCTATTAGAGTCTTTGGGGTAGGCCAATATTTAGTTACCTGAATCTTCTTGAGATCAACATGGACTCCCTCTTTGATAATAATATACCCAAGGTATTGCATCCTCATCATGTCAATTGAGAATTTCTCTAAATTAGCATATAGGTTGTATCCTTGAAGAATTTGAAGCACATATCTAACATGTTGTAGATTTTTCTTCCCATGTCTTACTATAGATGAAAATACCATCTAAGTATATTGCCACAAATGAGTTGTTTTAGGGACTTAGTATATCATCTATCATCCTCATGACTATGGAAGGTGCATTGGTCAAGCTAAAATTTGTATCTAGCCACTCAAATAAAACTTCTTTGGATTTGAAAATAGTCTTCTATATATCAGTGGGATCTATGGTTATTTGATGATAGCCAAGTTTGAGATCAACATTGGTGAAGAAATTTGTACCATGGAGCTAGTCCAATAAGTCATCTATCTGAGGAAGTGGATAGAATTTTTTTCATAGTGACTTTATTCAAATATCTATAGTCAATATACAGCCTCCATGTTCTATATTTATTTGGATCAAGGACAATTAGAATACCATCTAGAGAAGCACTTGGTTTTATGTGCCCTTTTTAAATAAATTCTTGGATTTGTTTCCTAATTTCATCATTTTCAAGTATTAATTTGTGATAAACAAATACATTATGCAAAGAGAACAAAGAACTAAATTAATGGAATTCTTTAGCTCATAATAAATTGGAACCCCATTTATTCCACAAAAGTATGGTCTATATTATTATGTTGTGGAGGGATTTTAATTTATGTAGTGAGAGTCCTTTTTCTTTATGGATTGATCATCAACATAATAAATTTTCTTAATTTGGATATAATATTTTTTATTATTCAACACTGATTAAGGAAATAGTGGTAGGAGTACCACCTTTGGGAGCCTATAATATTGCCCCTTTGATAGTGATGATGACAGTTCAAGGCCTAGAATTATAAAAATTGTGTGTCTTCCATACAAATGGTTGGTTTAAAATCACATCATAAATATCCAAGGGCACAACATTGCATTAAATATCATATTCGAATGGCTTGATGAAAAAGGGAGTAGACATTATTGAGTGACATAAATGTCTCTCCCCTAATGTAGCTATCCAACATTATATGTTTGTAGGTGTGGTGTAATAAAAATATTCAAATACACAACCATATAGATATAAATTAAATCCTTTTGAATTCAACTATCAATAATAAAATATAATATCTTACTTTTGATCCACATTTGTGAGTAAAACAATTGTTCCTTCTATTATGATTATTTTGTTGCAATATGCTATGTGGAAATAGTCACATTTGGTTCGGCTTCTATGATTCACTTCCATAAATGCTCAACCTATGGATGTGGAGGCAATGGTGTAGTAGATGTAGAGGGTTATGACTCAATAAGCAATGAAAAACTGTTTGAGTTTCTATTGCCCTTGTGATATTTGCACCATTTACCATTATTGGATTTCAAGGGATACTTTTCGTAGGAGTATTTTTCTTCTTCCTTCTGATTTGAAGGATGACCCCATTTTATCCAAATTATTTGAAAGAGTCATTTGTGCCTTTCTTTAACTAGTACTTAGTGTTATAGTTTTTGTTATTTTCTCCCCATCCTCTTCTATTTTTGTTTTAATGCTTTTAATCCTATTTTATAGTAAGTTTATATGCCTCTCCCAATGTATTGAACTCAAAGAAGTCCATGTCCTCTTGAATGTACCATTGGAGCTCACTACAAAAATTGAGGATTCAATACCTTTTAGTATCATGAATACCTAAATTGCTACTATGGAGTGGAAAACATCAATATAATGTTGAACAAAATGATATTTACCTTGATGCATTTATTTCCATTACATGTATTGGTCTTCATAATATCCCATAGGATAATATTATTATTTTATGTCATCCATGAAATTATCCCATTTAAATGCTACTTCATCTTCATTATTTTATATAACCATGTTACAAGATTTTTCCCATCAATTTCAAATAAGTAGTGAAGCTTTGAAGAGTGCAAAAGTTTTTTCTAACTATCCTTGAATTTATTTACAATGAAGTATGAATATAACTAATCCAACTTATTTTCTAGGGTATAAACACTGATTTGTCCAATAGTAGGAATATCAAAAATCACATATACATTAAAATGTGTTGGATCACTGAATGGTGCTAGGGCAGTAAGAGGATATGTAGAAGAGATTGTAAAACTTGAAACATAAAATCAATGAAGAATTTGAGTAAAGTTTTTTTTTTTGTAAGTTAATAACTTTATTAAAATAGGGCATTTGAAAGGCGCCCTAATGCCTTGTACAATAGAGGAGCAAAAGAGGAACAGACAAAAGGAATCTCAGAACTATGAGCTCTAACAAAATTACATACTCAGACTAAAAGGAGCTAAAATAAACGAAATAGGCAAAAATATGACAGAGGCCAAAAAGAAATGATCCTCCGCCAGAGCCAAAAGAAACAACCTTTGACAAAAAGGAACAAAGAGACAACAGGCAGGAATATGATAGAGCCCAAAAATAAATGATCCTCCACCATAAAGGAACACAAAAAGAGATGATCCTCCGCCTCAGAGGAACCCAAAATAGAGGAAGAGCCAGAGTTGTCAGCCATCAAGGGGAATGTCCATCTGCATGAGGGACGAAGCAACACCTTCCAGGCCAGCAACTTTCACATCTATTTTAGAAATATCTTTAGAACTATCCTTAGGAACAGTAGTGCAAGCATCCTTAGCAATATCCATAACATCTTCATTGTTGACAACATCTTTGATGTCAGTTTTGGTATCAAAGGATACCTCAACACCGAATAATGCTAAAAAAATTCAAAATTATCATAGAAAAACAAGAGGCTTAGTTCATGGTGTTGTTATTTAAGAGTTGATATCACCTTTACAATGTCCAAATGAGTATTTTCAAGATGATCAATGGTGGCTGAAGTAGCATGCACAACCAGCTTGTGAAGATACCTTTCAACTAGGTCAGGAGAATTAGACTTGTCCTTTGGAGTTTTTACAAAGGTGGACGGAGGGGTTTTGGAAATTTCTTTATGTTTCAACCTCTGGGAGCTATGGACAGGGGTATTTTCAACTTTGACCTTCTTCTTGGTAGAAAACTTAGAAACAAATTTGCCCCCTTTGTCTTTTCTTTTGGATCTAGAGGTTCTGGGGCTCGGGGTTGAGGAAGAATTCTCTTTGTTAGAATCAGGGGTAGGGAGATTACCTGAAGGGAAATGCAGAAGGAGGAACTTGTAAAGGACCTTGAAAAGACCCTGGTGACAAGGTTTGGCCTCATCCTTCTTGGAACGGTTAGTGGTGATGGTATAGTCCATGGACCAGAATAAGGCAACATGAATGTTCATCATTTTTGAGTCCTGGAAGTGATTTACAAAAGCAAGATGAAAACAACAAAGTTGGGACTCGGGGTTGTCACAAGTAAAATATTGCATTATTGGCTTTAAAATTTCTTTCCAGGGTGTTGACAAGTGATGATGAAACAAACCTTTTTTTACCTTCTTATGGATAGGTGAATTTTTTTTGAAGAGTGTCAACTCCGCCTCCCAGTTGTTTTTATTTAATCTGATAATTTTTTCGTCCAAATATTGCCCCATAAGGTCCGCCAGCAACTCGAAGGAAATCTAGAATTGGATGTCATGGATGGAAACAATACCATTGTCCCAAGTTGTCATGAAAGCCTTAGTTACCTCGTCGTCCACTCCGCAGAACATGTTGAAGAAATCAATGATTCTTTTTTATGTTTGAACATATCAGTGGAAATAGAATCCAGTTCAAAAGTCTTGGGCTCAATGAAAATAGATTTCCCTTCCTTCATGTTTGCAAAAATAGATAAGGAAGGAAAGAAATTGGAAGGAAACAAACACAGACCCAAAGGAACAGAAACGAGAATATGCATCCACTGATAAAACCAGAGCAGGAATAAATAGAAAGTGAAGCTTGGCCAAAAAGGAAAACCCTGACAGAAAGGAAAAATATGGTTAGAGCATTGGGCACGATGCAAAAAAGGGTGATAAAAATGGGTAGGAGTAATAGGGAAAATCACCATCCCAAGGAAGATGGATCTTCTGATAATACTCACACAACGAAGCCAATGGCAAAAGCAGGCACAAGAACCAGAAAGGATTGGTATGCTCATTATAGGATTCCTCGAGAGAATGTGAAAGACAAAGCATTGTGATAGGGTTCTCAAAAAGGTAAAAGTATAAACATCATTCCACATGAGGAAGAGATGATTTAAAATTAGGGTGGACCTAGCATCGGGATTCCTCATGGAAACAATTATCAAAAGAGAAGGGGCATAATGAAGAACATGGACTTATACTGAGAGGGGGGGGTGAATAGTATAAGACTTAAACAATTAGTAATTTTAACTTTAGATAGCAGTGGCATCAACACAACATTAATCAAGACAGAGAGCATCACACATTGAAGACCCATTTTTAACGTGGTTCACCCAAAATGCTTGGGCTACGTCCACAAAACTTTTCTCTAAAAGTTATCTCAAAGTTCTTTTTGGGAATCCTTCCCAATTACAATGTTTATGAGCCTCTGCTCAAAGGAGATACCTTCCCCTCTGCTCTGGATATGATCCCTCAGAAGATCAACTGTCTCTACCTCTTGCCAGCACGTGGAACTCCTTTCCACCGAAGACCTCCTGTCCTCAATGCTTAGCCTAAGAGACCTCTGCCTTCTATGATCACGTCCACAGCAGCTCAACAACCTGTACCAAACACAGTCAGTCGGTCTAGTACAAGTCTTCCTCTGTCTGTCAGATCTGTCCAACTCTTGAACAAATCAATCCTCTATCCACAAGCCTTCTCAAAGACTTGCCAAATCTGTCCTCAGGTTCTCTAATAGAACCAATGTACCTCTGTCCTCAAGTTCTCTGATAGAACTTTCAATCTCAGCTCACAAGTCCTCTGCTAGGACCTGTCCAAATCTGCTCACAAGTCCCCACCGAAACCTGTCCAAAACCTGCTCACAAGTCCCCAACGGAACCTGTCCAAAACCTGCTCACAAGTCCCCAACGGAACCTGTCCAAAATAGCTCACAAGTTCACCAAGAAAAACTTGCTTAGCATGAACCCACAAAGAGAATTGTTAGAGACCCAATGTGATTCATCAACCTCATAGAAGCATAAAGAGAATTGTTAGAGACTCAATATGTTCTATACTTAACTCCCAATCTCAATCTCAACTCAATCACAATCTCAAAAGAATAAGATAGATGTAGTATGCTTTTCTCAAGAACATGAAACACAACCCAACAATTGCCAAACAAGCAATATCTCATATAACAATGATACTCATGTTCTTTCCACAACCAATATCTTTTCTCAACCAATTAGGGCTTTAACAACAATGCTTATAGACAAGGTTTAACCAATATCATTCAACTCAACATTAACCTTGAAGCATTCAACCAATCATCACAAGAAAAGGAAACAAGTAGAAATCCTTTTCCCTCCAAAGATATTTGAACAAAATGACCACCAACACAATATCACCAAATGCAAAGAATAACTTGCTCAAATCAACTCAATGGAGTAAGCCCAATATCATGAATCAAGTAAAGCAATAACTTGATCAAACAACCTCTATGGAAGCAACTCAACCATCAAACTCAAAACAGCCAACCAAGGGTTCCACCAACTCAATGCAAGTAGCTTGACTCACAAACCCTAGTGCACAAAGCTTCCACTATCTCAAACCAGAAATTATGCATTCATCAAAAAACTCTCCTTAAGGATAACAATGCATAAGTAGTCTTCAACAAACCAGAAAATAGGATTTACACCCAATCAAAGAAAACCTAGTTGAAAACCTTTTCACTCCAACCTTATTTCAGAAAACATACACCAATCATACTCATAAGAAGAATGTGCCCATACCTTATTGGAGTAGAAGAAACTTGACCCTTAAAGCTGTCACCACACACAACCCTCAAACTTCCAACCAAGTTAGGGTTAGAACCAAGATAAATGAGCATATAAAAACTTTCCTTAATACACCTTTTAGCTTCTCTTCTTTTGAAAACAACCACCAAAGAAGTCAAAAACACAACAACCAAAACTTACACCTTATATCTCCATTTTAAACTTTAGCATAGCAAAAGACTAATCTCAAAAATACAACCAAAGAAATATCCCCTTATTTCTCCTATGTCTTTTAAACAATGCTAAACAATGCCAAAAATTATATCAAGAAATTAATCACACCTTAGAATGGCTGTCCTTGAAGAATCCAAAAATCGTGGAATGGCTGCCCTTGACGAATCCAAAAAACGTGGCACAAAATACGTTTTAACAAAAACGTGACTTAATCCATGCACAGCTCCCTCCGCGGGAATCGAAACGTAGACCTCCGCCTACGCAAAGCCCAAATGCAGCCTATGCTGCCACTAGCCCACAAGGGGCTAACGAAGTCTAAGACAGACTTCCTACCACTTCAACGAACAAGCACTTCGTAAGTTTTTCAAACGCGAGCTCTCTTCTTCCGCGGCGTCAACAGAGCATCGATCGCAGCCAAAAATTAATGCATTCAAAATTCTCAAGAGGAGTTAAACCTTAGGATCCTTCCCATATTTATAGTCCAATCGTGGACTTTAGAACACGTCGACGACAGAGAAACGTAATTTCGAATTTAATCGAAATTGCTTTCTAAAGGGTTTAAAAACCCTTAATTAATTTTAATAAATTAAGAATAAAAAAGGTTTAAAAACCTTTAAATATTTTTAATAAATTAAAAATAATTTCTCCCTTAATTAATTAAATAATTAATTAATTAAAACCTTGAAGGGTTTTAAATAATAATTAAATAATAAAGAGAACCTCCATTGGTTTTAATAAAAACCATTTAACTTGGTTTTAATAAAAACCCTATCCAAAAACCTTATCCAATGGAATCTCTCCGGATTCTCTTAAAAATATTCTCTTGGAATCTTTCACCTTTGAAGCCAACACATCCTCTTAACATTAATGCCATTTCCTTTTGACATCAATGACAACTCATAGACAAGGAGCTAGGATCTCAAACCCAAAATTGCCAACAATCTCCCCCTTTGTCATTGATGGCAAACCATGCTTCTCAACAACAAAAAACTCAACATAAACAGCTCCCCCTGTCTTGAGGCTCTCCCCCTTACTCAAATCTCTCCCCCTTTGTCATCAATGGCAAAGGGTCACCTTTGGGGCTCGGAACTAAGAATGAGCTTCTTAGCTTAGTCCCTCCCCCACCTCCCTGATGAGGTGATTAATTCTGGGGTGGGAGTACAACTCCCAATTTCTCCCTTAGATACTCAAACATATCTCTTGGAAGAGGTTTGGTGAAGATATCTGCAATCTGCTCTTTAGTAGACACATACTCTACCTTGACTTGCTTGTCTTGCACTTTCTCCCTTAGAAAGTGATACTTGATGGAAATATGCTTTGTCCTTGAGTGCATTACCGGATTTTTGGAAATACTTATGGCACTTGTATTATCACAAAGTATGGAGATGGGTTGTTCATGCTTGACTTTGAAATCCTCCAAGGTGGTTTTCATCCATAAAACCTGTGTACACCCAGCCATTGTTGCTATGTATTCAGCCTCTGCTGTAGATAAGGAAACTGAAGGTTGTTTCTTACTTAGCCAAGAAACCAAACTCTTTCCCAGAAAGAATGCTCCACCACTAGTGCTTTTCCTGTCATCAATACTGCCTGCCCAATCTGCATCTGTATAAGCTGTGAGGGTGAAATCATCACCTTTGGGATACCAAAGCCCAAAGTCCATAGTGCCCTTCAGATATCTGAATATCCTCTTAACTGCTATAACATGAGAATCTTTAGGAGCTGCCTGAAATCTTGCTACTAACCCAACTGCCTGCATGATATCTGGTCTGGTAGCTGTAACATATAATAAACTGCCAATCATAGATCTGTACAACCTCTGATCTGCCACTGGAGAATCATCATCTTTACTCATCTTGCACCCTGTAATCATTGGAGTACACACTGGTTTGTTGTCCATCATCCCAAATTTCTTCAACATTTCTTTGATATACTTTCCTTGAGAGAGAAATATACCATCTTTTGATTGAGCAATCTGAAGACCTAAAAAGAATGACGACTCTCCAATCATAGACATCTCAAATTCCTTCGCATGGTGTTAGCAAAAACTTTGCACATCTGAGTATTATTTCCCCCAAAGATAATATCATCAACATAGACAACTATAATCAGCATATTATCACCTTCATCCTTAATATACAAATTGCTATCTGCCACACCTTTCCTGAAGCCTTGCTCATGAAGATACCTGTCAAGTCTTGAGTACCAAGCCCTAGGTGCTTGCTTTAACCCATACAAGGCCTTTTTCAGTTTGCACACATAGTCTGACTGTTCTGAGAGAGACACTCCTTCTGGCTGTTCTATGTAGACTTCTTCTTCCAACACCCCATTTAGAAAAGCTGATTTTACATCCATTTGATATACCTTGAATGATTTGAAGCTTGAAAGGGCCAAAAACATTCTGATAGCTTCAAGACGAGCAACAGGAGCAAACGTCTCTTCGAAATCAACACCTTCTACTTGAGCATAACCTTTGCAGACTAACCTAGCTTTGTTTCTGACAATATTTCCAACCTCATTGAGTTTATTTCTGAATATCCATTTTGTGCCAATGACATTCTTGTCCTTAGGTCTTGGAACCAATTCCCAAGTTTCACTTTTCTCTATTTGATTTAGCTCTTCATCCATTGCTTTTACCCAAAACTTATCTGCACATGCTTCATTGAAATCTTTTGGCTCAATTTGAGATAATAATGAAACATTTGTAGAATCATGTGAGGGAATGACTCTTCTTCTTGTTTGCCTCCTATTTGGATCACCAATGATCAAATATTTGGGATGATGTTTCTGAACATATCGTGAAGGAGTTTTGGGAAGCAATTGTTGACTTTCCTCTTCTTCATCTGAAACCTCTCTGAATTCTTCTTGACAAATTTCATCATTGAGTTCCTTGACTGGTTCTCTTATCCCTATCTTTTCATCAACTGTTACATTTATGCTCTCTACAACTGTATGGGTTCTTTTGTTGAAGCATCTATAGGCCTTGCTTCTCTTGGAATATCCAAGAAAGATTCCCTCATCACACCTAGGATCAAACTTACCCAAATTCTGATCTTCCCTTCTGATGAAGCACTTACTTCCAAACACTTTGAAGTATTTTACTATAGCTGGTCTTCCTTTCCACAACTCATAAGGAGTTTTATGATGGTTGACTCTAAGTTGGGCCCTGGTGATAATGTAGACTGCTGTACTGACTGCCTCTTTCCAAAAACCATCTGAAAGTTTTGACTCATTTAACATAGCTCTAGCCATATTTTCAATAGTTCTATTTTTCCTTTCAACTACTCCATTTTGTTGAGGAGTTCTTGTTGTTGAATATTCTCTTTTGATTCCTTGTTGCTCACAGTATTCCACAAATTCATTTGAAGTGAACTCTCCTCCTCTATCTGATCTTAAGCATTTGATTCTCTTGTGAGTCTCATTTTCAATCATTTCTTTGAAAGCTTTAAATTTTTCAAAAGCTTCAGATTTTTCTTTGAGAAAAGTAACCCAAGTCATTCTAGAATAATCATCTATAAACAACATGAAGTAGCTTTCTCCCTGAATGCTCCGAGTTCTGGTAGGGCCACATAAATCAGTATGAATAAGATCCAATGGTTTTGAAGAAGTATACCCTTTTGATTTGAAACTGGTTCTGGCCTGTTTTCCATGTTGACAAGGACCACAAATGATGTTATGGGGCCTTTTTATTTTGGGCAAGTCTCTAACTGCTTCCTTGTTACTAATATTGACAAGATTATCAAAGCTCAAATGCCCCAATATTTTATGCCATAACCAACTCTCATCTTCTTGAGTTAGAAAACACTTTTCCTTTTTTATCTCACTTAGCATGTAAAGATTGTTTGGAGTCCTTGTAGCACTAGCAATGAGTTTTCCATTTTTTTCTTTACTTATCTCACATCTATCTGAAAAGAAAGATACTATGTGTCCTTGATCACAAAGTTGACTCACACTTAGAAGATTATGTCTTAGGCCTTCTACATAAAGCACATTTTCTATTTTGGATTTCCCATCCAAACTAAGAGTCCCCTTACCACAGATTTTAGCTGACCTGTTATCTCCAAAACTAACTGTTCCTCTGTTTGTTTCTTTTAAGATCAAAAACTTTTCCTTTTCGCCAGTCATATGTTTTGAACAACCACTATCAAGATACCATTTCTCTACTTTGTCTAGAGCATGAAAAGCAGTTTGAGCTATCATTGACTTAGATTTGATCTCATTTTTCTTTTTAGTGAACTCAAGGCTAGATCTATCCAAACTGCACATCCTTGCTATATGCCCAAAATTATTGCACTTGTAACACATGACATCTTTATTCATAAGAGGTGCAAAAGAATTAACATTTTCCTTACTATGGCTATTCAAAGACTTATTGCAATACATAGCTTTGTGACCAAATTTCTTGCAAGAAAAACAATAGCCATGGAAAGTATTTTGTAACCTGTTTTGATGCTTTGGATGATTGTCCTTCTTGTGACCAACTGGAATCCACCGCTCTTCAGGATGAAAATTGATCTTGCTTGAAGACCCTATTTCTTGAATGGTGATACCATCCTTATTTTGCTTTTCACACGGAGTATTCTATCTGAGAGCCAGCTGTTCCAACTTCACTCTAAGAGACATAACCTCTTCTTCTAGTTTCTCGCAATCAGCTTCCTTTCCTTTGAGAACCTCTGTCAGAACCTATTCAATCTTCTTCCCTTCTTCAACTAGAATTTTGAAGTCTATAACACTTTGAGACAATTCTGATCTTGCTATCTCTTCTTCCTGACATTGATGCTGGAGAGCAGAATTCTCTTCCCTGAATTTCTCAAGCTTTCTCAAAGCCAAGAAGAATTCACCTTTGAGATCGAACTCAAACTCTTCATCTCTTTCTGAATCTGTATGTTCCTCTGATAGATCCTTCTCCAAGCTGTTAGGCTCTTTCTGGAGAGACCTGCTCTGATACCAATTGAAGAACATGGACTTATACTGAGAGGGGGGTGAACAGTATAAGACTTAAACAATTAGTAATTTTAACTTTAGATAGCAGTGGCATCAACACAACATTAATCAAGACAGAGAGCATCACACATTGAAGACCCATTTTTAACATGGTTCACCCAAAATGCTTGGGCTACGTCCACAAAACTTTTCTCTAAAAGTTATCTCAAAGTTCTTTTTGGGAATCCTTCCCAATTACAATGTTTATGAGCCTCTGCTCAAAGGAGATACCTTCCCCTCTGCTCTGGATATGATCCCTCAGAATATCAACTGTCTCTACCTCTTGCCAGCACGTGGAACTCCTTTCCATCGAAGACCTCCTGTCCTCAATGCTTAGCCTAAGAGACCTCTGCCTTCTATGATCATGTCCACAGTAGCTCAGCAACCTGTACCAAACATAGTCATTCGGTCTAGTACAAGTCTTCCTCTGTCTGTCAGATCTATCCAACTCTTGAACAAATCAATCCTCTATCCACAAGCCTTCTCAAAGACTTGCCAAATCTGTCCTCAGGTTCTCTGATAGAACCAATGTACCTCTGTCCTCAAGTTCTCTGATAGAACTTTCAATCTCAGCTCACAAGTCCTCTGCTAGGACCTGTCCAAATCTGCTCACAAGTCCCCACCGAAACTTGTCCAAAACCTGCTCACAAGTCCCCAACGGAACCTGTCCAAAACCTGCTCACAAGTCCCCAATGGAACCTGTCCAAAATAGCTCACAAGTTCACCAAGAAAAACTTGCTTAGCATGAACCCACAAAGAGAATTGTTAGAGACCCAATGTGATTCATCAACCTCATAGAAGCATAAAGAGAATTGTTAGAGACTCAATATGTTCTATACTTAACTCCCAATCTCAATCTCAACTCAATCACAATCTCAAAAGAATAAGATAGATGTAGTATGCTTTTCTCAAGAACATGAAACACAACCCAACAATTGCCAAACAAGCAATATCTCATATAACAATGATACTCATGTTCTTTCCACAACCAATATCTTTTCTCAACCAATTAGGGCTTTAACAACAATGCTTATAGACAAGGTTTAACCAATATCATTCAACTCAACATTAACCTTGAAGCATTCAACCAATCATCACAAGAAAAGGAAACAAGTAGAAATCCTTTTCCCTCCAAAGATATTTGAACAAAATAGCCACCAACACAATATCACCAAATGCAAAGAATAACTTGCTCAAATCAACTCAATGGAGTAAGCCCAATATCATGAATCAAGTAAAGCAATAACTTGATCAAACAACCTCTATGGAAGCAACTCAACCATCAAACTCAAAACAGCCAACCAAGGGTTCCACCAACTCAATGCAAGTAGCTTGACTCACAAATACAAACCCTAGTGCACAAAGCTTCCACTATCTCAAACCAAAAATTATGCATTCATCAAAAACTCTCCTTAAGGATAACAATGCATAAGTAGTCTTCAACAAACCAGAAAATAGGATTTACACCCAATCAAAGAAAACCTAGTTGAAAACCTTTTCACTCCAACCTTATTTCAGAAAACATACACCAATCATACTCATAAGAAGAATGTGCCCATACCTTATTGGAGTAGAAGAAACTTGACCCTTAAAGCTGTCACCACACACAACCCTCAAACTTCCAACCAAGTTAGGGTTAGAACCAAGATAAATGAGCATATAAAAACTTTCCTTAATACACCTTTTAGCTTCTCTTCTTTTGAAAACAACCACCAAAGAAGTCAAAAACACAACAACCAAAACTTACACCTTATATCTCCATTTTAAACTTTAGCATAGCAAAAGACTAATCTCAAAAATACAACCAAAGAAATATCCCCTTATTTCTCCTATGTCTTTTAAACAATGCTAAACAATGCCAAAAATTATATCAAGAAATTAATCACACCTTAGAATGGCTGTCCTTGAAGAATCCAAAAATCGCGGAATGGCTGCCCTTGACGAATTCGAAAATCGCGGCACAAAATACGTTTTAACAAAAACGTGACTTAATCCATGCACAGCTCCCTCCGCGGGAATCGAAACGCAGACCTCCGCCTACGCAAAGCCCAAACGCAGCCTATGCTGCCACTAGCCCACAAGGGGCTAACGAAGTCTAAGACAGACTTCCTACCACTTCAACGAACAAGCACTTCGTAAGTTTTTCAAACGCGAGCTCTCTTCTTCCGCGGCGTCAACAGAGCATCGATCGCAGCCAAAAATTAATGCATTCAAAATTCTCAAGAGGAGTTAAACCTTAGGATCCTTCCCATATTTATAGTCCAATCGTGGACTTTAGAACACGTCGGCGACAGAGAAACGTAATTTCGAATTTAATCGAAATTGCTTTCTAAAGGGTTTAAAAACCCTTAATTAATTTTAATAAATTAAGAATAAAAAAGGTTTAAAAACCTTTAAATATTTTTAATAAATTAAAAATAATTTCTCCCTTAATTAATTAAATAATTAATTAATTAAAACCTTGAAGGGTTTTAAATAATAATTAAATAATAAAGAGAACCTCCATTGGTTTTAATAAAAACCATTTAACTTGGTTTTAATAAAAACCCTATCCAAAAACCTTATCCAATGGAATCTCTCCGGATTCTCTTAAAAATATTCTCTTGGAATCTTTCACCTTTGAAGCCAACACATCCTCTTAACATTAATGCCATTTCCTTTTGACATCAATGACAACTCATAGACAAGGAGCTAGGATCTCAAACCCAAAATTGCCAACACATAAGTGAGAGGCGGCGGAGAACTTGGAAATATAAACATAGAACCCCTTTTCAAAGAAAGATAATGTGAATGATGAATAATATCTCCGTTTTGGATTTTTTTGGAACTTTGGACATGGACCCAATGAATCACGAAAAAAAGGAGGTCTTGGGCAATGTAAAAATCAAGGATTTCGAGATTCATCATGACTGATGGTATTTTGATCGCATTTGACCAACTTGGCAACTTCATTGGGGAGGACATCCATCCAAGTCATTAATCCTTGTGCATTGATGCCAATGTTGGCCAATTTTTCAGCTACAAAATTGCCTTCCCTGAAAGTGTGTTGAACCACAACATTGACTTGCTGACGCAGAATTTGCTTGCTTTCTTCAACAAGATTCCTGATCCTCCAGCTGCTGGGTTTGGAGGTTTTTAAAAAATTGATGATATTAAGAGAATCTCCTTCAACGATGACTTTTCTAGGAATGTCTTTTAAGAACTGAAGACCTCTCCACACCACTTTAGCTTCAGTAGAATGATTGGACAGGATTCCTAAAGGTTCAGAAAAGGCAAATATGGAATTGCCAAAGTGATCACGGAGGATTCCTCCAGCGCCAGCAACGCCAGGATTACCTTTTGTAGCGCCATAAAAATTAAGCTTAACCCACCCAAATGGAGGAGGTTGCCATTTAATGTTGGTCCTAGATGAAGACTGATTAGCAGGCCTTGGGGTATCAATAAAAATATCACAGGACTTCAGGATGACCTTCTCAAAATATGAACAAGGAAAAGGATCAAAAGGAGCAGCAAGGGCATTTTCCTTAGCATAAAGGATAATTTTACTGGCAATAATGTTGGCATCCAAGGCTTTCATGTCAAATATTCTTTTGTTGCGTTCTAGCCATATTTTCCAAAGGAAATGATGCAAACAAAACTTCCAAAGTCCTCTGAGTATAGGATTTTTGAAAGGATTTGGCCACTGTTGGAATAATTCGACAATGGAAGGAGGACAGGCCCAGGCGATCTTGAAGGTGAGGAACAGTTTGTTAAGCACCATTCTTGAGAAGGAACAAAATAAGAAAAGGTGAGAAGTACATTCCCAATCAGAAAGGCATAGATGGCATCTGTTAGGCAAAATAATACCTCTTTTTATGAGGTTTTCCGTGGAAAGGATGCGATCTTGAATGCATAACCAGGAAAAGGAGGCAATATTAGGGATCAAATATTTGGTCCAAACAAGCTTGAATGGGATAGGATTTTCAATAATGTTGAGAGAGAGCAAATATGCTGACTTGACAGTGAAATCTCTAGAATCAGTAGGTTCCCAAATAGGACAATCAGACTGGTCATTTGAAGGAATTATGATAGTGGAAAGTTGATTGTACAAACAAAAAATTTCATTATCATGATCAGGGACATCAATCCTTCTCCATATTTTATGACCATCGATACAAGATATGAAATTTACCACAAGAGGTCCAACCAACTGATTAGTGATATTCCTCAGCCTTTGAAACAGAGGATTTTGATTGAGAGGTCGGTCCCCAATCCATTTGTCATCCCAGAAAGAAATAGATGTGCCATTACCAAATTGCCACCTTAGACCTTTGAGCAGGAGGGAACGAGCTTCACAAATAGCCTTCCAGAAAGTAGACCCTGAAGAAGGCACCTCTCCATGAAGGAAATGGGATCCCTGAAGATATTTCCTCTTTATGATCTTGACCCAATGAACATTTTCGTTAGAAATCAAATGCCAGGCTTGTTTGGCAAGAAGGGAGAGATTAAGAGGATAAATTCTTCTGAGCCCAAGTCCTCCCTACTCTTTAGGCTTACACACTTTATCCCAAGCAACCAAATGAAATCGGTGTTTATTTTCAGATCCTGTCCAGAGGAAGTGTTTTTGGATTTTTTCTATTTTTTTGTAAACACTCACAGGAGCTTTGAATAGAGAAAGGAAGTAAATAGGAATACTCTGAAGGTAAGCCATGGTGAGAGTAATTTTCCCTGCTTGAGATAAAATATTGCTCCTCCAAGTGGTGAGTTTTTTTTGAAGCCTCTCAATGACATTGTCCCATAAGTTGTCTTTGACATTCCTAGTGAAGAGCGGTAATCCTAGATAGGTTGAAGGCAAAGGAGCTATGGAACAATTAAGGATGTCAGCAATGATGTTCTATCTTCTTGGAGGAGTGTTGAGGAAGTAAAGTTTACTCTTTTGAAAATTTATCCTTTGACCTGCAACAAGCTCATATAGGAAAAGTATCCTCTTGATAATCTTTGCTTCATTGATAGATGCGATAGTGGACAACAGAGTATCATCAACAAATTGTTGATGTGTGATGGGATCACATTGGGATGTTGTCTGGATTCCAGAAAGGAGACCAACATTTTTTGCTACAATTATTGCTCTTCCCAAAGCCTCAACAATGATTATAAATAAGAGAGGAGATAAAGGGTCTCCTTGCCTTAGACCTCGACTATTTTGAAAATATCCTGCAGGAGAACCATTGATGAGGATAGAAAACCAAGCAGAAGAAATACAACCTTTAATTAGAGAAATCCATTCAGGGTGGAAACCAAACTTGCTCAGGATAGCAAAAAGGAAATCCCAATTTAGTCTGTCATAAGCCTTGTTCATGTCCAGTTTGAGAAGGAAGGCAACTTTTTTGTTGATTGAGACTGAGTGGATTGCTTCATGCACTAAAATGATGTCATCCAGGATTGATCTACCTTTGACAGAACTTCCTTGGCTCTGATTAATAATCAAAGGCATGACTTCCCTCATGCGAATGGTGATGGCTTTTGTTAAAATCTTGTAGATGACATTGCAGAGACTAATTGGCCTGAAATCATTGAAATTACATGCATTGGGATTTTTTGGTATAAGTGCGATGAAAGTGGAATTGAAACCCCTTGGAATGATTTTGGAGTGTTGAATCTCTCTTATGGCTTTGCAAACATCCCTATTGACAAGATCCCAAAAGGCTTGATAGAACCTTGGGGAGAAGCCATCCGGGCCAGGAGCTTTGTCAGGATCCATGGAGAACAAAGCATCTTTAATTTCCTCATCAGAGAGAGAAGCCATGAGTCTGCTATTGATGCTATCAAAAATAATATGAGGAATGAATTGAAGGAAAAATTCCTTAGCCATATGAGAATTTGGTCTGTTTTCTGCCTGAAGAAGTTGCATGAAATGGGAAACACCTTCATTCCTGATTTCTTTGATATCATTGATGATTTCTCCATCCTGAGTATGGATTTCCTTAATTTTGTTATTGCTTCGGTGTCTCATGGTAGAAGTATGGAAGAATTTGGTGTTAGAATCTCCTTTTTGGAGCCATAAGTCATGGGATTTTTGTCTCCAAAAAATTTCTTCACATTGGAGAATGTTGTGATACTTGGCTAACAATTCCTTCTCTTCTTTTTTTATCTCAGCAGTATAATCACCATTCTCCTGGTTATTTTTTTCAATCAAAGATAACCTCAACATTACATCCTGCTTATTGTGGAAAAGGTTGCCAAATATATCTCTGTTCCATACTTTGATATTCTCTTTGATAATTTTGAGTTTCTGGGCCAAAATGAAGGAAGGTTTTCCTTGAACATCAGTTTGCCACCATTGATTGATTCTTTCCTTAAAGTCAGGATGTTGCATCCACATTGCTTCAAACCTGAAAGGGGTTTTGTAGATTTTTGGATTATTTGTGTCTAGAAGAATGGGACTGTGATCAGAGCCAATTTTGAGGAGTGATTGAAGAGTGGCATCTCCCCAGTTGTCAAAGGCTTCCTGAGAAAACAACACCCTATCTAATTTAACTTGAATTAGCTATGATCCACACCTTCTATTTGACCATGTGAACTGATTGCCTTTTAGATTAACATCGATCAAATTATGTGCATTAATGAAATCCTGAAAGTCCTCCATACTCTTAGAAAAAGAGCCAACTCCTCCCCTTTTGTCAGAAGGAAACAAAGGGGTGTTGAAGTCACCAACAAGAATCCAAGGCAGATTGGAAAAAGCATTTCTAATTGAGGATAAAGTATTCCACATATGAAATCTCCCAGAAATGGAATTGGGAGCATAGATGTTAGTCAGAACCCATGAACAATTGTTGTCTTTATCAAAAAAATTAATGCTCAAAATCTCATCGTTAGAATGGATAAGATTTCCTTCCACAAGAGAAGGATTCCATAGACATAAAAGACCTCCAGAAGCACCCCTGGCGTTGCAAGCGCATAAATCACAATTTTTCCAAATAAAATTGTAGATATTTTTATCAAGAGGTTCACTAATCTTGGATTCTTGAATCACAAAAATAGTCGGTCTGATTTCTTTCCTTAATGATTTAGCTAGCCGCTGCTTAGCTATGCCATTAAGGCCTCTCACATTCCATGAGAGGATCTTCATTTGGAGGATTTGGAAATTCTTTTGCCTCCCTTCCCTTGTGGTTGGGGAGGTTTGGTACTCTTTATTTCTTCCTTAGAAATATTAATTCCAGTAGAGAACAAGGTTTTTTGTACACCATTAGCAATATCTTCATGTGCATCTTGGTTCCTTTGATCAGAGTGAGAAGGTCTTCCTCTCTTTTTTTCCATTCCACAATCTATGGGAGACTTCTTTTGGCTCTGAAGGATTTTGGGACTGAAAGTAGAAGAGGAGATTCTCTGAATCACAGGACTCACAGGTTCAAGGAAGGATGAAGGAATAGAAGCATCTTCAATCATGGGTTGTTTATCCTTTAGAGAGGAGTCCTCAGTCGAGGTTTCAAGGTTCACAAACAAGAGCTCAGAAGATGGTTCTTGAATAAGTTTCTTCGGATCCAAGGGAGGATTGGAATTGGAATTTGGATCATTATTTTTATCAGAAATATCCTCAGAGTTTAAATCCACAAGAATTTGAAATTGAAAAGGGTGAGCAAAAATACTGACCTCATTAGATGTATTCATCAAAGAAATATTTTTCCCTTTATCATCAGGAGAAATAATGGAAGGGGCAGTGTTATGACCTTCTTTGATTCTATACTCTTTGGTAGGCTTGAAACTTATTCCTCTGGATGGAGGAAATTTTCTCTTATCCTTCCTTGACGAAGCCTGAAAGGCGTTCTCCTTAGCCATGGGAGTAGAGTCATTCATTCACTCAGAAGAGGCCACGTGTTTCGTGAGAGAAGGACAATGAGCACGAAGATGACCCTGAGTTCGGCATTCAATGCAAAAAGGAGGTTTGTTCTCATACTCAATGGCTTGCTTAAGGAGAGAAGTTCCAAGTTCCAATTCCACAAAGGTAGGAAGTGCAGAATCAAGGTTTTCCATAATGCATAGGTGGGCAACATGCATCCTTGATCTGGAGAGAGTTACCTTGTCGATGAGAAGCAGATCTCCAATAGTCGAAGCCATGGATTTGAAAATAGATTCCCGCCAAAGGTGCCAAGGTAAGTTTGGAAATCTGACCCAGATAGGAGCAAAGTTAATGCTTTGCATTTTTGGGTTGAATTCCGGATTCCATTTCATCAGAAAGACACTCTTTGACCCAAGGAACCAAGGTCCTCCAGACAGAATTTGAGCAACATCTTCTTTAGTATTAAGGCGAACTCCAAAAAAACCCCTAGAGAGGCCAACTATTTGCAAGGTCCCTCAAAATTTCCATCTGGAAAAATCCCAATGCCTGATAATGTCAAGATTTGGATTACCTCCAACCACTTTCCCGACCAAGGAAAAGGATTCTTCAACAATGAATTTTTTAGCAATGTCAGCAGGAATCTTGACCCTATTCCCAGAAACCTCGAATGGGGGGGAGAAAAGGTAGAAGTGGAAGGCCCACTTAAAACCTTTGTGAAGGAAATCTTGGGAGAAGAAGGAACATGATCCCCCCATCTATGCTCTGCCTTGTCAGAAGCAGTATGAGCCTGATCTCTGATAATCTCAGTGGTTTTGAAAGCTTCCTCCCACCCAGAGGAAAGGAGATGATTTTTGATAGTCTGGCCATCGATAGATCCAGTGGAGCCCACAACCTGTTCAGAGGAGGAAGAAATTCCAGCTAGCGTAGAAGTGGGACCAACATTGGAAACAACCTCATTTCCTCCAACAGTTTGATTTCCAGCTAGCGCAGAAGTGGGACCAACATTGGAAACAACCTCATTTCCTCCAAAATTTTGAGTGAGCCCATTTCCATTCTCAAGGGGACCAATGGAGCCCACCTCCTGAATGAAGGACAATGAATTGTCCACTTCAACAGAGAGGGAGCCATCCTCCCGCCTTCCAGAAATTTGAAAAAAAGCCTTCCCGCCTTCAGCAGTTTGAAATCCAAAATCACCAACCATATTACCAACCATAAGTAAATTGGTCCATCATATCATTCCTCTATTTTATGAGGGCTTAATTCAATATATCCTTGAATTGTACTTTTTACTTGAGACTATTTGGAACAACAATGGAGGTAATAAGAGGAATCTCATATATGATACATACATTTTTGATATCCTAATATTGTGTTTATGGACATACACTTAGAAGATACACTACTCTAATATCATTGATCTAAAACCTTGAACTTTGACTATTTTCAAACTCAAAATTTTGAGTCTGTAAATACAAATAAATAATGCAATATACAAATAATAGAGTATAACAAAATGGAAGACAATATTATATAAGCAAAATAACAACAATTTTATTGCTAAAAAATAGAGTGTAATTAAAGAAATATTTAAGAGGAGGTGTGAGGCTATACTATTGCATCCACTACTCATCCTTATTTGAATTTGGGGATACAAAAATTGGTATTTTGGGAATACACCATATTGAATATGGAACGTCATCCATATGGATATGTGGTGGTTTAGATTTTGTGAGTCAGAAGGTCACACATATGAAAAATGTGGTCATTGACCTTCCATGGTTTAAAAAGTGTATATTAGATAAAAATTACATATTTGTGACTTGTAATTTTATATTTATTCTTCTATTGATGTGTTAACATAGTTGGAGATGCATTTTGTCTATGAAAATCTAAAACTAAAAATTTACTAATTTTAGTAAGAATTTTGTTTCTGCAATTTTTAGGGCCTTTAGAGTGTTTTTCAAAAATATCTTAGAAATTATGTCTATGATATGATTTCCTATGAAAATAGTTGTTATCTCTTTAATCCTTCCAATGCTTCTTAAATGGATTATACTAGAGTCTCAAGCAAAAAGTTATGCCTCTAAAAGTGTAATTAGGATAAGATTTTTTTTGGGTAATTTTAGCATAAAGCCATGTTGCAAAAAAGCCACATACCCAGATCATTGCAACACTTGTAATTTTTCAATTGGAGGATAGAATATATATATATATATATATATATATATATATATATATATATATATATATATATATATATATATATATATATATATATTAAAAATATTTTTAGTGGAAACCAATTGTCCCACATTATCCACCTAGTCAACCATAACTACCACCTCGACGAGATAACCTTCACTTTAATTTGTTTTCTACAAAAGTAGGATTCGATCCTAGGTCAAGCAAGAGAAGTGGATCTTGTGCTATCTAGGATACCATTATCTCGTTTAGAAAAAATATCCATAGGATATCCCCTCAAGCAAAAATGGAAGGTAAAGGATTTGTAGTATGACTTGAATACACAATGTCCCATTGCCAACAAAGCTTGCACTATCCAGGACTGTTAGAATATTATTATAATGTGCACTATGCCTATGATTGACAGGTTGAAATTTGTCTTTTGCCACTTGTCCCTGTCTTTAGTTTGAGTTGGAGTGGTGTCTTCTAAAAGACACTTGGAGTGGAGCTTATGACACTTGTCATATCTCCCTCCTAAGCTTGATGCTTATATATTGTAAGATAACTTGTAAATATGTTATGCCTTTTGTTCAGTCCCATCAAGGACAACAACATGATACATTAAGGATAAAATACCAACACCTCCATAAATCATGCTATTTTATTATTCCTATAAAGTTGTATGCTATGCAACATAGGTATAGGGTTTAAACAATACATCTCATATTACCCACCAACAACAAACCCACTCTAATACCATATCTTATTTCACCTCATCTTATGCTATGCAAATTAGATAAAAAATAGGATGCATTGAGAAGAATATATATGTGACCATGTAAAAGTATTTTACACCCACTCTAATACCATGTTGGAATTCATAAAAGTTTCTAGATATGAATAGAAACAATCCCTCCACTCAATTCTTATACGAAAAACAAAAAAGGATAAAAGAAGAGAAGGATTTTGTGGGAACCCATAGGCATCACAAATAATGACTATATCCATAGATAATATTACACAACACTTTGATAACCAAATGAGGAGTGTGAGGGAATATTTATACCAATACCAAAATCCCAAATACATATTAAAGTTTAACATACACTGGAATAACAATAGGGCTTAAGGTTAATTACAAGTTTTAAAGAGGGATTAACCATAAAAAGGTTAATAATGGACCATAGGGTTTAAAATATATAGTATTAAAATTAATTAATACATTTTACAATGAAATACCCTTAGGCATATCCAATACATCATACAATATCCTCCTTGTCCATGGATAAATCTACAATTTTCATATAGAGATGTTCAAACTTAATGTATGTGAACAAGTATAAACTCAGTATGACTTATCTTAGATTGAAGCTCAATTATATGTTAAAAATATACTTGTTTCTATAAATCCTTTACAATATTGATGACACCTAACATAATCAATATATTATCAATCTATATAAAATCATAATTTAGATTAAAAGTACATAAATTAAAAAACAATTAAATCTCAGAGATTCCCAAGTTTTGCAATTACCTTACTATATTTTGGAACATCAAGTGGAGAGGGCAAAGCATTTTATTTATTTGAATGTGCTACCTTGTGTTGGAGATCAAATCCTTAAAATCATATCTGGATTTAAGAACCCAATTGGCATCCTCTTCATTAGAGTTATTTTTGTCTTCAAGTTCACAGTATTATACATCCCTATAACATGAAATGCATTTACTACCATGTAAATTGAATACTCTATTTATTTAAAACACCTATGAAAAGGATAATGAATACTATTACTTAATATATTAATATTGGCTCATTACTCTTTCTTATTGTATTCATAAGAAAATGCTAATGACTGACTCTAAAAGTGGTAGAGATTCATTTCGTCCTAATATATACTAATGGTGGACTAACTTTGTTAGTCCCTGGATAGGTTGATGGTGAGCCATGTTGGAAAATGATTTTGGTTCCCTTTCTTCACACAATCATCACCATTATTCCATATTTTTTTTTGTTGTTTTCAATTTCTAAACTTCTCAATACTCTAAAATAAGGATAAAGGAATGATTAAGGAACATGTTTATTTATGTCCTACAAAGCATGCATCATAAATATCAATGGTGCAATGATCACCAATTTAGGTTATGATAATAATATTTGATATATTTTTAGGATTTTAATGTATGATTGTGATATTAGCATATTTTTGTTCCTATGGAAAATACAATGTACCATATAGACCAATGGTTGTGCTTTTATAGCTCCATCAAGAGTGTAATTTGGTTGTCAATATCAAAAGGAACAATTATCTCATCCATTTTTTATAGATACCCATTTTATATTCTAATTTATTTACCCTGCATTTATCATCCAAATTATTGTGATCTTACTAATATTATTTTTAGCTTACATTTACTATCTTTGATTCTTCACTAGTTTTTTGTTGGAATTCACACAAAAAATATAAAAAGGACAAGAGTAAAAGATATAGTGGGAACCCATAGGAACCATAAATAATTAACTATGTTATCTATAGATAATAATCACAACATTTGAATTAGACACTCTTTCTCAATCCTCAAATGACTGGATACTAGTGCTCGTATCACTAAATGTATGCCAAATCAATAATATGGGTATGGATTATAACTTTTAATCTATGAAGTGTGTTATCTCTTTTACCTCTAAAGGTAAAATAATTGTGTATATATTTTGATGCTTGATTGGCAACTACCCCTACTCATATATGATTAGCTAGTGTTTTTTAATACAATACCTTGAACAAATGACTACCCCAAGACCCAATTCTTACCTCATATCATGGGGAATGGAAGAGAATGGAACATATAAAAAAGTGAGAATGATGATGAAAGACTATTTCTAAATTTTTGTGGTCCTTCAAATGAGACTTTTGATGTTTCACCACCAATCATATTTTGGCTAAACAATTATTTTATATTGGATTGTTCTAGCAAATATTTTGTTGCTAAAGTAGTTCTACTAAAAAAATCTAAATCAATTTTCTTAATATTTTTCTAAAATTTATTTGT
The DNA here is from genome assembly GCA_028583015.1 of Wollemia nobilis. Lineage (NCBI taxonomy): Eukaryota > Viridiplantae > Streptophyta > Pinopsida > Araucariales > Araucariaceae > Wollemia > Wollemia nobilis. The sequence goes on along the minus strand of JAQPPZ010017151.1, from coordinate 23,802,473 downwards.
CTTTTATATAGTTTTGTTAAAATTATATTTCCTTACCTATTTTTGTTTTCTTGGCATTGATGAAGTAAAAAAAGGGTATAATCTACTTTGATTTCGAATGAAAGAAGAAGAAATTGAAAAAATTAGTCTTCTAAAATTTCTAGTAAAATTTTTGATGTATTTTTTAGATGGCTTACTCAACACCTATTTTTTGACTTTTTGTGATTGTCAATATTTTGTTATATTGGCAATTTTGAATCTCATTCCCAACTATTGAAATGCATTTTATTTTTTGTCAATGTTCTTTGAATAGGTGGCATTGTCATATCCTATTTAGTTTTTGGGATTTCAAGACTCTATGTAAAATGGTAAGGGGCCATTTCAAAACCTTTTTCTTACCTTTATAAACAAATTCCTTGGTGTATTTCATTGCGTGGAAAAGACCTATGAGCCACTTCAAAAAATTTCAAAAGGTCCACCAACATTTATGATACTTTGGCAAGAGAGGATAACATGACATGTTTTAATTCAAAAAAGAATTTTATAGGTAAAATAGTGATAGTTATGTAGAAATCATCAACAATTCTAGATTTTCATATGAAATCTTAGAAGGTATCCTAGTTTGGACCTTTTGCAAAATTTGTGATTTGAGGGTTCATTTTGCCAAGAAAATATTTTCTTTTGTTTTCCATTATTTTCTATGTTTCATATATATATATAGATATATAATGTCATATTCTATTTTTTTGGGAAAGAAAACACTAGGCAAAATATTTTGGGTGTTGAATTACTTGACTAGGTCATTTGGCATAATGACAAGCAAATAGAAAATAGTGCATTTCATGATGGACAACATCTATTCAAACCCATTACCTAACATCATTCATTGACCATGCTTTCATTAGTATTCTACATGGATTTTCAACATGACATTATGATTGGATTAATTAGTGGGGATTGGTTGAATATGTTTTTTTTTTATTGAAGGTGTTGAATTAAACTTTGTGGGTGCCATATTTTTGATGAAAATTAGGGTTTCATGTGATTTGATAAAATGGTTTCAACACTTATCTTTTGGCATATTTTCTCTCATATTGCATACAATTATTGTTCTTCAAAGTGTTGGTACCTTATCATTCCCATTGGTACCATCGTTTACATGAGAAAAGGGGTATCAATTTAAGCATTCATTGTAGAACACCATGGGTTGAATCCCATGGACCACATTTTGAAATGGAGAATTTTGTTTTTTGGATATTATTAGGAGAGGGTATCTGTATCCCCTATTTGATCCCCCTTTCTCTCTTCATGGAGCCTATATAACCCTTGTCTAAAAATAGAATATACATATTATTCATATCCTTGTGGGTCATGTGGTCAAGTAGGAGTTCATAGGCATCTTTTGCTAGAGATATTATAGGTTTGAACCCCTTCATTATCCTGTTGGGTATTGTTTATCCCTTTAAATATATTTTTTCATTAGTGGTGGATAATATACTAGAAAATAAGATTGACATGTCACATAGGTGGCCAATGAAAATAATTAATTATAATATAAAGGAGGTTTTGATCAATCAAAATGCCATAAATTATAATAAGTTATTTCTTATTCACCCAATCATATACATAGTTAGCATTAGATGAAGCAAATAGGTGGTATTTTTTATCTTCTAAATTAGAGATATGTGGTAGTGAATCATGCTTATTATAGGTGGCATTGAAGAACACAAGCTTATACTAAGAGGGGGGTGAACAATATAAGATTAAACTTTTACTTTTATTTCCCAATCAAGATTATCCAATGTTATCAATTGTAATAACTTTCCAAATAAGTATTAACTAATATCATCAATAGCATTAGTAAATCAATGCACAAATCATCACACACAAGAGAGACATAGATTTAAAATGGTTCACCCAATGTGGGTTATATCCATGAAGAAAATATTTCTTATAAATTTTCTTAAGAAATATCTTGGGAATCAATTCTCTATTTACAAATTTTATGGACCTCTATCCAAAGGAGACTCTAATATCCTATGCTCAAGTTCATGGATCTCTATCCATAGGACACACCTCTCCTCTATGCTCTAGTTTATGGACCTCTATCCATAGGAGATCTCAATCCCCTCAACTCTATCAAATCCAAAGCAAACTCACAATTCTTCTCAACTTTGCTCCATGCCTACTCATAAGGCTTACTCAAATATGCACCCAACCTACTCACAAGGCTTACTCAAGTCTACTCAAAAACCTACTTTCAACTCTGATCCAAGCCTACTCACAAGGCTTACTCAAATATGCACCATTCCTACTCACAATTCTTTCTCAAATCTACTCAAAAACCTACTCTCAACTCTACCCAAATATGCACCAAGCCTACTCGCAAGGCTTGCACAAAATTTGCTCAAAAACCTACTCTCAACTCTGCCCAAATCTGCACCAAGACTACTCACAAAGATTGCACAAATCTACTCAACAAATTGCTCACATAACCTGCTCAAATCTCTGCTCACATAACCTGCTCAACTCTACCTAAAAATGTTGACATAATTTTCTCAAATATGCTCACAATCCTTCTCAAAAATCCAGATCAAAACAACTCACAACTTCTCACAATTCAGATCACACCTATTCAAAACTTTCCTAAAAATTGCACACAAATGATGCTCAAAATAATGGTTATATCTCTTTCAAAAAAACTTTCTTCAATTAAAGTAATTCAGACATATTCTACCCAAAATTATTTTTCTTCATGAACATATAGAGAATGATATGCAATACAAGTACTCAATATGTTCTTTTCACATTCATTAAGTCTGTCGCTTTCACATGTTTCATGTTCATTGCATTCAAATCATATCTCTACATCTTGCAAATTTATTTTCAAAACAATCAAGGCTAGTGCAAAAATTTCCTTCACAAAAATGATCTATATCCAAAAATCAATCACAATAATGCACAAGTTTTCTTTAAAAAACTGGTTTCTAACTCTTGCACATTCACTTCCAATGTTACTCAAACCAATGCATAAATTGCTTCACAAAACTTCTTTCTAACATTTACAAATTTATCCCAGTATCAATCAAGGTTAATGGACAAGCTTGCTTCACAAATCCTAACACTTGTATTTCCAAATTCATTCAACAATGAATCACAAATAGTTCTCGACCTTAGCACAAGTTTTTCAAATTTATTTTAATAATGAAGCACAAATAGTTTTCAAACCCTAGGAAAAGTGTTTCCCATTTCTTTCAATAATTAAGCACAAATAGTTCTCAAACCCTAGCACAAGTGTTTCCAATTTCTTTCAACAATGAAGCACAAATAGTTTTCAAACTCTAGCACAAGTATACTCATTCAATCCTTATTTCTCCAATCATATGACAACAAGATATTTCTTAACCAAAAACACCTTGTGAATGAGATCAAAACACCATACCTCTAAAAATTTCCTTGATGATGATGTGCCTCTAAAACCTGTCTCAAAACAATTTTCCTTTTGATCCTTCAAGAAATTTTGTTAGTGAATTTAAAATTCTAGGATAGATAAAAATATCAACCACTCAAATGTTTCCACAAGGTATCCACAATAAATATAGAAAATCAATGCATTATTTCTCCTCTTTAACCTTTCAATAATAAGCTTCTAAAACCCTAGGATCCCTTTTTCTATAATGCAAAAATTACACTTGGAAATAAATCATTTTACACATTATAACTCTTAACTTACAATTCAATAAAACACCCCAAATCCAACTTACAATACACAAAATATATAAATTACTAAATACACCTTATAACTCCAAGCTTATGACATTCAACAATACACCCTAATATTTAAATCACAATAACAAAATATACAAATCACTAAAACCACCTTATAACTCCAAGCTTTAGACAATAATCAAAATATTTTTACTTTACCTTGCTCAAAGTCTTCATGCACTCATTCACATCCATCAACACCAAGCAACCAAAGTGAATTACCAACAATCATCATTGTTGTCAATGCCAAGCAACCTTAGCACTCACCAAAAATCAATACTACCATCAGTGCCAAGTAAAACACACTCCACGGGTTTTGACACGCAGCCCTCTACCACAATAGTGCTATCACAAGCACCCTAACCAACTACGCTACCGTGGTGGTTGGAACTAAGGATGTGCCCATGCAAATATGTCCTTGTCTCAGTGCGTAGATCATAAAACTTAGCACAACATTCAAAATGATGTCCAGGGGTTTTGACCCTACGACCTCCTTCCTATCAGTGCTCACACAAGTCACATAGCTAGATAGGCTATCCTAGTTGGATATTACATCTCAGATGATCACAATATCTATAATTAACAAATTGCATGCACACATTTCCAACATGTTGTCGTCTTCTTGATGTTCACAAGAAATTTCAACTTAGCCCTTCGAATCACAAAAGTATTAAAATGTTTTTTGCATTGAATAATAATCAAAATATATCATTAGTGCTTGGTGAAAAATGAAATGTTTTGTCCCCTTATTTATATGCACTTCTTCTTGACTTGAAACATCGACACACGATTTTGCATGGGAGTATTTCAAAAAGATGTTGGCACCAAGGGTTTATAACTTTCTATTATAATATTTAATAAATATTATAATATTTTCTTTTTAAACCTTTTGCCTTCAAACCTTTGACCCTCATGTTTTAAAAATTGCCTTCTAAAACCACTCTTAAAACTTTTTTTCCTTATAATAAATATTATAATTCTTCTTCTCTTTTAGACCTTTGTCCCAAACAAAATTCTTGAACCTTTGTTTCCTTCATATAGTATATAAAAAAAATATTATAAACCCTTTTATTTCAATAAATTTCTTTCTTGTGAGTATTGCTATCAAACCCATGTAGAATATTATTTACTATTATGCACCATTGACATCTCATTATTTATGCCTCATGTACCCTTTGAGATCAATGACAACTCAATGTACTCAATATTTTCAACAAAAAATAATTAATTATAATATAAAGGAGGTTTTGATCAATCAAAATGCCACAAATTAAAATAATCTATTTCTTATTCACCCAAGCATATACATAGTTAGCATTAGATGAAGCAAATATGTGGAATTTTTTATTTTCTAAATTAGAGATATGTGGTAGTAAATCATGCTTATAGGTATTTTAAATTTTTAAAATTGTGTTGGTGATTTCTTGGATGGTTTCAATGGAAAACATCTCTAGGTTCCAACTTCTTCATATGAAAGCATTGTGTTCCCCTTTTCTACAATCATGTGGTTTTTTAAAATCTTTGCAGTGGTGGTCTTTATTCCATATTTTGTACATAATAGACAAATATTTGTAAAAATCCAATCAAACCATTCATAGTAAGTACCCATTCTCATTGGGAAAAATTACTGCTCATGGAAGATTAGGATATAAGTTGTTTTGTATAGTAAAGGACTATTCAGGTGTGTAAATGAAGCACCAACAATAACTTATTTAATGAAAATAAGGATAAATATAAGGACAAGAAGGAGGAAGCACATGGTTTTATTTCCCTATATTTAGATAAGTCTTTAGACAATCATTATTATAAATAATTATGATCTTTAGGAATTTCGAGATGCCTTTAAGTCATTTCTAGATAAAGCGGACTCTGTTCATATTAGTCACCTAATATTAAGAGGTTGCTACCTTGAAAATGGATAGTGACAAGAAGAAATGGTGTTCCTAAAAATGTTGAGTCTTGTCAACTCATGTCAATCTGGGGATCGTAAACTTACGAGGTGCCATGCACAGTATATTCTTGTAGTGGGGTAATGAGTCCCTTTTAAGCCTATCGTTTAATGGGGGGTGTTATTTGCATGAAGATTTTCTAACCCAATTTAAATAAAATGATGCATTGATAAAAATAAATACAATCAATTTAAATTGAAGCTGGAAAATAAATATACATTTGCATATTAAATTAACTGAAAGAAACACACATGTGTAAAGAAATATTAACTAAACTAAAGTAAATAAAATAAAACACATGTCTATGTTCTGAATAAATAAAACACACACTAGATTGGAAAAAAGAATGAAAATAAAGAGAGGATTACTTCCTGGATTGGGTCCAAGCTCTCGTAGATGATCTGACTAGCGAACTGCTAAGGAATAGATTTTAAATTGACATAAAAAATAAACACAAAAATCCTCGAGTATTTATTGATTAATTATAGTAAAAATTATTTGGATAAAACTTAGAATAGACTTGAATAAAAATTCATCTTAGGGTCACAATGCATATTTATATAGTATACAGGCGATGCCTGTTACAACCATGTACAACTGCTAATCCAAAATAAGACACACTTTGTTGGTCTGTTACAACGGTTGTGAGTGCAACTATGATATTTGTCATAAAAATGTTGGTCATTCATTGAAGTCAAATGTTAGAGGCTAAAAATAATGCTTTCTTGGAGTTTACAACTTCTTTTGTCATTTTCTCCAAATTCAAACAGTCTTGGTCAATGTTCAATGGTCATTGTGTAGGAACCCTCTAATGGGGTGTAAGCACCATATTTTTATTGAGAGTAGGTGCCACACATTAGGTGGGGTGTAGGCACCTTCCTACACTCCATGGGATGTAGATGCTACATTCATGTTGAGAGTATGCACCACACCTTTTATGGGGTGTAGGCGCTTTCTATACTCTACAAGATGTAGGTACTACAATCTTGGTGGGGTGTAGGTGACTCCTACACTCTAAAAGAGGTAGGTGCTTCTCCCTTATTGGGGTGTAGGAACCTCCTAAAATATATAGAATGTATGTGTCTCACCCTTGGTGGGGTGTAGGAACTTCCTACACCCATCAAAAATACCTTTCAAATGTCTCTATCTCAAGAAGCAATATCTCCTCCATAAAATGCTAGGTCCTTGCAGGACCTCGACTCTAAAATACAAAGAAATCTATAACTACACATGTGCATAGCTAAAAACATCAATTAGGCATAAGTATATAAATTTCTATTAATTATAGGTAAAATTTATACAAAAATACATATTGAATGCTAATTGAACCAGTAATGATACCCCCACAAATATAAATAAGATGAGATTTTTTTATGCTCATCATACCCCCATGCCTACTTTTTGATATGCCCTCATGTAATACTATGCAAATATACAATGTTTCATTTATTCCACTCTCGAGCCTAAGCATTATCTCTCTCTATTACTTACTCATTGCCCACCTCTATTATGTTTCCTAGGAACTCATTGTGGTGTATGTTGAACATGGGTGAACCTTCCCCATTGAAGCTCTAGTTCTGCCTACTAGCATAGAAAATAATCCTCATCCAAGGGAACTTCTTCAATGGTCAAATTATATCAAGGTGCTAGCCATAATTTATCGATGATTCAAGCTTTCAGTAATATTGGTGACTATGGATCCTTTGCTAGTGCTTATTATTCTTTTTCTTCCTCTTATTTAGGTTCCTCAAGGTCTAAAGGTAGAGTGGGGCCTAAATATTTTGTGTTTGGACACATGGGATCTATTCCAAATAGGCCAATTTGGAAGAAGTATTCTAGTATTGGTAGTAATACTGGGAACAAAAGATAAGGGTGTTCATCAATAAGGGTAAGCATTTATTTTACCTGGTACTTGGTTGCAAGGTTTACATGGATGACTAGATCTCCTTTGAATCTCTTCCTAGTCCACCTTCATTTTATTTTGGATAGCTGCTCATCTTCCATATATTGTACCAATCATTATTTATTGGCCTGATATGTATACATTAAGGTGGTCCAGTTCTCATTAGATTCAAAGGCTTTCTATTATTTTCTCTTGTTGATACAATGTTGCATCATGGTTTCATTGTATTTCCTTTTTCCTTTCCTCGTGTCAACATGTGTCATGGTCATAGGAGCTTTAGAGGTATATGTAGATATTTCCTCCTACATGTCATCCCCCAATGTATATTTAGGGGATTCTTTTGTAGACTAATCCTACATAGAGTTTTCTATAGATTTATCTACAACAAGATGTTATATAGATAAGATAGATGTAGAGTGCTCTAATTTTGGCTAATTTGAATTGGTAGATTGCTCTACTTTAGGACCCTCATTATTAGATATGTCCATAATTACAAGCCCTTCTTGAGCTATAGGGCTCCTCTATTCCTGAGGAATCTTCCATGGATGCAGTCTACTATAGAGTAGCATAATATTATTGATCATTTGATGTTAACCTCCTAGCATCAGACTTATATACCCTTGTAGAGGCCACCTTTTTCTTATCATCCATGGAAGACAATTATGGTTCCATGGTCTAATCTATCTAAATGGTAACATCCACTCAGTTTTCTCATGCATTTAGTAATTGTCTTAATTGTTGAATGGTTCCTTCTAGTTGCTATTGTTTTTTACTATCGATTATTGGTATTCCTTGTATTTAGCCTGTATTACCCTATATTTGTCCTAGTGGGAGGATTTTTCTTATACCTCCTACAATTGACCATTGAGATCCTCTCTAGGTGACCTATTATAAGGTATTGTAATAGAGGATAGGTCCTGTAGCACTTGGGTGGCATGTGCATCAACCATGGTGTATTCTTATAGCAAGACATCATTTGTTGGTGCACCTACACCCACTTCTAATATAGGTGTAGTAGTCAATGTTGTCTTGTATGGGATAAATATTGACTACCCTACCTCCTCATTATTTGGACTACTCTATTGGGAGGTAGGTACCTTTGTGCCTTCATCGATAGTTCCCTATTATTGCACCCATTATTTTGGTATCGCTTCTATAGTTTACTCTTTTGTGGCATCAAGAGGTGTTAACTCTACGTGTTGCTTTTGTGCATGTCACACAAGGGCTGAGATAAGACCATGGTGGGATAGCAAAGTTTGGGTGCATAACCTATATTTATTGTATTTTTCCTATAAGGCATTGGAAAGATATAATGGGATATTAATGGCATCTACATGCCATAGATGATTTAAGAATAAAAATGGTTTGCATGCATGAAGGAATATCAACCAATACAAGTGAAGAATCGATCCAATTTATCAAATGTGGGATTCCATTCATTCAATAGGTGTTGTTTGGGTAACCTCAAAGGTGTCAACTATGTTGAAGGTTGGTCAAAGAACCTTTGTGTGCATAATTTAATTTTATCACCTTTATAAAAAATTTCTCCTATGCATGGTAGGCCTCTGACCTCCAAAATGTACTCTTATGTTACTGGGATAATAATCCCCCTGATGTACATAGTCATGCCATCCATAGATACCAAAAATTCATGGGCCTTGACAAGATATTGCTCTTGACTAACCATATTGTAGTAATCCACCCATCCTGTAGTTATGAATTCCTCTCACTACCCTACCATGACAGTGAGATCTACAAGCTCATTCATTTTTTGAATGTGATTCTTCAATGGTCCTCCTATGGTTGTTGCATTATTTCTATTTGACTATAATTATTAGTGGAGACTACACCCTTGGATGATACTATGTCGTAACATGTGCCTACCCTCATTACTTTAAATATTATCACTACACCCTAGTAATCATTATTTCTAGTTTCAAGATGTGTGCTCAGGTGTACTAATATCTAATTACAAATTTTCTCATGTTTTATTAGTGTCATGTGGATGAATAATAACATGGGATTGGGCAAGAAAAATGTGGGGGCATGTATTAGCATTAACAGATTAAAAAAAAAATTCTATTGTTAGGATCTAAAAATAAAAATCGATTTCATCTTGTTGCTTGGGATAAAGTTTTCAAGTAGAAGCATTCTTGGGGGTTGGCCTGAGAAAGATTCACCTCTTCAATTTAGCCCTTCTTGCTAAGCAGGCTTGGAGGTTAATTTCAAAGTATGGCCTTGAATGTATCATAATTATTCATCGCAAATACTTACAGGGTGTTGACTTCTTCAATGTTGATGTGACCCCAAGAGGGTCTTATTTCTAGAAATCCATTTTACAAATCAAAAAACTTTTCAAATAGGGCCTTCGATGGAGATTAGGTGATGGGCATCAAATTGAATTTTGGCATGATAAATGGCTTCTCAACAAACCACTCATAAGCATTCCTAGATTGGCCATTCTCAAAAACTATACTAATAATATTTGTGGATCAAAAGTCTCTGATTTCATCTATTCCCAAGAGGCCAAAAAATATTGGAAGCAATTAGTCATACCTACTCATTCCCGAGGAAGTTCATGAATTGCATTTTATCCTAAAAACTCAATAATACCCTCTGGTAATCCAAAAGATCATCTGATATGGGAGCTTACTAATTCTAGAGATTTTACTATCAAATCTGCTTACCAACTTCTCTTACCACTTGAGGAATCTGTAATTCCTTTCAATACTATGTAGACCAAGCTGCTAATTCCAAAAATTGCTTCCTTTGCTTGGATGGCTATTTAGGAGAAAATACTTACAATTGATAACATATTGAAAAGAGGGTTACCTATCCCAATAGGTGTTTTTTATGTTGCGAGGATTGGGAATCACCTCATCACCTTTTTATTGGTTGTCCTTATGCTACTTTTGTCCTTAATAGTCTTTTTGCTTGTTTCCACATTTCTTGGGTTGTACCTTGCTCTATATCTGATATTTTTACTCAATGGCCCAACCCTTTTAAGAATACCCATCTTAAGATGTTATGGCAATTTTTTCTTCATCACTTATTATAGTATATTTGGTTGGAGATAAACCAGAGAGTGTTTTCCAATATTTTTCAAAACATTGAAACTATATTCAATAAGATCCTATCATTTGCTATCGATAATGATTCCCTCTTCCCATTACCATCTCATCCTACTTCTAATTTTGAAGCCTCTTTAGGGCAGGTTTTGAAGTTCCCTATTGTAAACAATTCTGATCCACATCCCACTTCCAACAGAGCTCAGTCTTCTTGGATCCCACCTCCACCAGGATGGATTAAATTGAATTTTGATGGTGCTACAAAGGGTAACCCTGGTCAATCTGGTGTGGGTGGTATCCTCAGGGATAATAAAGGTAAGGTAATCCTTGCTTTTGCTGACTTTTTAGAATTTTAGACAAACCAAAATGTTGAAGCCAGGGCTCTTTGGAGTGGTATGGTGTTAGTCAAAGATATTTTTGTAAGGATTCTTGTCGAGGTTGACTCCCTTACTACTATTAATTATTTTAAAAATTCCAAAATACCTTTGTGGAAAATAAGAAACTGTATTGAAGAAGCCAAAAATATCAGCATAAAATTTCAAGATATCATATTCCAGTATACATTCCAAGAAAACAACAAAGTTGCTGATGCTTTAGAAAATTTGGCACTAGAATCACTGACTTGATGTGTTGGACCACTAACATTCCTCAATTTTTGGTGCAAGTCATTGATAAAGAAAATTTAACTTCAAGTATCATTGTTGCTGACATGGATCAAGTTGGCTATCCTCCTCATGATCCCCATGCTAGCATGTCCTAATTTACCAATCAATAGTTCCCTTACCTTTTGGTTTATGGGCTTCATGTGATTTTAGTCTAATCAACTTGGGAAGTCAGCTTTACATTTTCAAAGAAATGTTTTTGATGTCCTTCCTTGTCTCAAAAAGGGATGTTGAACCTTTCTCTAAAGCATTACAACTATTGTCCTCACTCGTTTCAAATGTCACCAATCCATTTTTGTTACTTCAATCCATTTTCTCACTTTTTTCTTCCACGTCATCATCCTTCTACATTTCCATTCTTGTTTTTTGTTGTACCTCTTTGATATTACCTTTTTATGGGATTGTGTTTATGATTCTCACATGATCTCCTGTAGCATTCAAAATTATAGCTAACACCAAGAGGGATTTGAAGTGTGCAATTCTTCTTTTAACCTTCCTAGGTGGCACTCGTGCCAAGATTTTTGTCCATCCATTGTTTGTCTGTCTGCCTCAAATTTTTCCTTTTATACTACCCAAATTTTAAACTTCCTTCCCTATTCTATCATTTAGTTGTTTTCCCAAATTATTTTCCATCTCTATGAGGTTATCATGGATTACGTTGAATCTTCTAATATATTCCTGGATACCATTATTGAGGGAATCCTTTATGGTAAAGGGTTTCTTCCATTTTTACACAAGTTTAAAGGTGAAGACCTTGAAGTTATGCTGGATTTCATGAAGACTTGGAAAAATGGTAAGGTCACCATATGTGGCAAGATCTATGTCCTGGATATCAAAATGCTTATTGAATTGATTGGACAACAACCAAAGGAAAGATCAATTAAAAGAGAGAAACATAATTGGGATGCTGAATTGAAGGACATTAGGGATAAGGAGCTCTGTAGAAGGGCTCATCTTGGCATACAGTGTGATGAGTTACCTTTTTTGTGGGGGAGTGTTCTCAAATTGATCATGGAGTATGTGACTGTGGATGATCCTGACAAGCCATTGTGCAGTTTTCACTTCTCCTTTTATAACCATTTCCGTGATGTAAGTGCAGTCAATATACCTCAATTTATTTATAACTCTGTTAATTACACCATTGAGCATTGTAGGGAATAAAATGGGTCAGAAATTCCTACCCATAGTGGCCTGTTCAATGTTCTATTCAAATATTGTCTACTTCACTGTCCTAAGGGTATTTTTGTTACTCCTCCCCCCATACCCAAACCTAGTTCATCCCAAACCATACCTCAATATTCCTGTACTCCAAGGTTGTTCACAAAAAAACAAAAAATTGTTGAAAGTGTCTGTGAATTAAGAAAGAGACCTAGAAGTGCTTTACCTAAACCTAAGAGTGACCCTGAGCTTGAACAAAAACCCTTGCATTACTCTGCTCATCTGAACAACAAGGCTAAATAGAAAGATTCACTGGTCATTGAGTCTGATGATGAAGACAAGGACAACCCTGATAACTACATGCAAAAGTTTATAATTCAGTCTGTGACAAACTACATTATTCATTTGGTTTATTTACGTAATGCTCTTAACTTATGGTTTTTTAAGAAGTATTTTACTAAAAGTGTGAAATAAGCTCCTGCTAAAAAGCTGAGGAAGGTGAATTTCAAGACTGAGGGCATCCTTGCCAAGGATGACACTACTGATATGGATACACTAAATTTTGGAACCCAAAATGCTGAGGTTAACCCTAATCCTGAGTGTTAAGGGTGCCCATTCTAGCTTAGAGGGTTGTTGTGCAAAGTTTGATGTCTTTGGGTTCATGTACCAGTTTTGTCTACAATTTTGGTTCCTGGTGCTGGCTAAGGATAGCCTTTCCTTTTGTTCCTCTTTGGTATTTTCCTTTTACTCTTCTCTATTCTTATGGTCGTGGTTGAATTTTTGTAATCAGGTTTTGGAGCCATGTCAAAACCCATTTTATATATAAATTTTAAGCTTTTTAACCGATAAAAAAAAAAAACATAGAAATGATTTTTGGATAACTATGCATATAAATAAAAGAAATAATAGTACTTAGCGAAGTGTAGTTCATAAAACATGGTGCATGTTACACAAAGTGATGTATGATTATTGGATGTCGCTTAATCATGGTGTGGTAGAAGATGAGATGAGTAAGTCATTGCACTCTTGGTACTGATTGTTCATGTGTGTTGCTATTGGAGGTAGGTTTATCATGGTTTGTATCAATGTAGATATCAAGGTTTGATGTATGAAAAGTTTAAAATATTATTGGTTTGATGTCATACCAAGTGGAAGTAGGTTTACTTCTTCACCAAAAGCTTAGAAGTAGGCACATTCCATTATCAAAAATTTGAAAGTAGATGTTGACCTCTAAAAAGTAAGCACCTTCTAGTTGGAAGTAGATGCCTCCTATGCTTTCCTAAATGTAGTTGTCGCTCATGTGCTCAGTTGATTTTAGGCATCACTCTTGTGCTCGCTTGGGTGTAGGCACCACATTCTAAGTGTATGCAACACTCCTATGCTTTCTTGAGTGTAGACACCATTCATTTCAGTGTAGGTATCAATCTTATGCTCGCTTGAGTGTAGGCCTCACTATTGCACTCGCTTGAGTGTAGGTATCACTTTGTGATCACCTAAGTGTAGGTATTACCTTCCTTGTGGAACGTAAGTACTGCTCCTACGTTTTCCTAAGTGTAGGCACCACTCCTACATTCACCTAGGTGTAAGAATCACTTGCATGAGTGTAGGCACTACTCCTATGCTCACTTGAGTGTAGGCACCACTTCTACACTCACCTGAGTGTAGGTACTATATTCCTTGTGGGAAGGTGTCATCGCTTCTATGCTCACCTGAGTGTAGGTGCTACATTAATTATGGGAAGTAGGCACTACCTCCTATTCTTTCCTGAGTGTAGGTACTGCTCCTGCACTCGCCTAAGTGTAGGAACCATTTGCTTGAGTGTAGGTTCCTCCTTTTCTCTTCCTTTATCTCTCTCTCTCTTAGGGAAAAATATTATGGAGTAGATATTTCCTGATAGGCCCGACCACATATAGTCTACAATGAGTTCCATGTTATCCTACAAAACACAACAAAAACAAAAAGAAAAACCTAGACTAATGGCATTAAATAAATAATTTTTTTTTTTTTTTATGTTGAACGTCGTAGTAGCATTCATTGTGTTGATGATAACATTAAAGGTGGGTTTTTTTGGAAATATGAGCAAGGTTTTGTTGTCATTGATGTCAAGAAGATAGGATCAGTAAGCGTCAGTTTTAGTGGGCAACATCAGTTTTAGGTTTCGTAATCAAGTGCAAAAGAAATTTTGCTCCCAGGTGGTCAGATGAGGTCTAAAGGGCAAAAGGAAGGCCCAAGAAAAATAATATTATAATATTTTATTATAATATTAAAAGGACAAGACCCAAAGATTTAATTAATTATAAATTAATTTTAATAGTTTTATTATAAATTAATTTAATTTACTCTTAGAGTATTAAATTAATTATAAATTAATTATAATCTAATTATAAATTAATTTATAAATTAATTAACCCTAAGGTTAGGGTTATAAAGTTTAAATTTTGAAATATTCAAAATCACCGACGTTGTGGAAGTATATCACATTATGCATATAAAGGAGGGTAAAAACCAAGGCATTTAATTCATCCATGATCAAAGAGTTATGTGTGATTTTTGTGTGCATTGCAAGGGAAGCGATCGTGTGTTTTCGAAGGTTTTTCAAGGCAGAAGATAAGACAAGGAGGAGGAGTTTTGGTTTCATATTCCAAGGTGCTCTGTAGCATGACTAGCAGCAAGGGAGGCACTAAGACATTGGCAATCACGAGGTGCAGGGATCGAATCCCGTGGGTTTGCATTTTGCGAAGTGGAGGAAGGTTTTTGGTAAAGTCTGCGTGCTCGATGGAATACAAAGGAAAGGTGCTAGCCTTTTCCTTTGTGTGGAGGCTCGTAGCCCACGTGGTGGGTGCATGCCTTGCTAAGGCACCTAGTTGTGGAAAGGTTCCATGTTCGAAACCCGTCGAGGCCCTTTTGTTGAGACTAAGGTATGCAATAGTTTGCTTGGTTCCAAAAATTGTGGAGGTTCCAAAATTTGTGGAAAATATTTTTTAAAAGGTTATAAAGTGGAAATTGCATGTGATAAAGGTTTTTGTGAGGGAGATAAAAGGATAAGCATTGTTTTATGTTAGGGTTTAATTTTTGAGTGCTTTGAGCTTATTGAGAGGAGTAATAAGGTGTGCCATAGGAGTTAGAAATATTTGTTGAAAATAAAGTTAATTAATTGTATTGAAAGGAGAAATAAGGTTGAGTAAATGTTGATATTTTGACTTGGTGAAATATCTTTGTGAGGATTTATTAAGGATAGATATTTTCTATCTAACCCTAGTATTGGCAAAAAGAGTGGTTGTGATTGAGATAGGTGTTTGAGGTCAAATCATCTTCAAACAAGAGGTAAGGGCACATTATCCTTGAGAGTGATTGTTGGATGTTATGAATGCTAAGTTGGAGTGAAAAGGATTGTTTGATAAGCATTGTTGAGTTTGATTGTTAAAGGTTTTTTTGAGTGAAAGTTGATGATAAAAACCTTGTTTGATAAGCATTGTTGGAAATATTGAATGAACCTTCATATGCATGATTAGGGTTTGTGCAAGATCATGAGTATCATTGTTATGTGAAGTTGAGAACTATCTTGAACTAGGTTTTGTGAAAGATCATGAGTATCATTGTTATGTGAGATTGTTTGATAAGCATTGTTGGAAATATTTGAGTGAGTGTTCATATGCTTGGACTAGGGTTTGTAAGAAAGGAATGTTTCATTGAGTGATTGATTGAGTGGAGTTGATTGAGCCTAGTCAAGTGGAAGTGTTGAATTGATAGTTCAAGTTCTGTGAAACAAATTGTTCTATAATTCTAAATTGATTTGAGAAAGATATTGAAAGTGATTGAGCATTGTTGTGAGTGTGAAGCATATTGAGTCTCTAACAATTCTCTATATGTTTCTATGAGATTAAACAAGATTCTATGTGAAGCTTGTTTATGTTATTGAAGAGTATTTTGTGTTAGATTGAGTTGAGTTGAGTAAGCTTTTGTGGAAGCTTATAGAATATATTTGAGCTAAGTTTAGAGTGGAAAGGTTTGTTAGATTGAGAAAGTTCTAGTGAGGAATTATTGATTAAATTTGAGGTAAGTCTTGGTGAAGACTTGTTGAGAGATTGGGATTTGAGGAGTCTTGGTTAAGACTTGTTGAGCATATTGGACAAGTTCTAGTGAGGACTTGTTGAGTATATTTGAGGTAAGTCTTGGTGAAGACTTGTTGAGCATATTGGACAAGTTCTAGAGAGGACTTGTGGATAGATTAGTGTGAGATTTTGTGGAAGCTTACAATGCATATTTGAGATAAGTCTTTGAGAAGACTTGTGAGCATATTTGATTGATTGATTTGTTCAAACCTTGGGTTAAGGTTTGGGGCAGATCTAGTAAAGTTGATGTATTGAGTCAAGATTTGTGTTAAGGCTTGAGGATAGATTTGAGGATAGATTTTGGTATATATTTGAGGATAGGTTTGTGCTAGACTAGAGATAGATATTGAGTATATTTGTGCTAGACTGAAGGACTATGTTTAGTGTAGATTTGAGGATAGATATTGAGTAGATTTGTGCTAGATCGAAGGACTATGTTTAGTGCATATTTGAGGATAGATTTTGAGTATATTTGTGCTAGATCGAAGGACTATGTTTAGTATAGATTTGAGACAGAGTTGAGAGCAAGATTTGGAGGTGATAGAGTATAGAGGATGATAGTCTCTAGTGGATAGAGGTCCATTAGCTAGGGTAGTGAGGATAGGTCTTCTGAGTGAGGATAGGAGTCTTCAGTGGATAGAGATCCATAAGCCAGTGTAATGGAGGCAATAGTCTTCTAGAATATCACCAACCAGAGTAGAGGAGAAAGGAGTTGTCGGATAGAGATCCATAAACTTGATTAGGGGATTGGTGTCTCCTTTGGATAGAGGTCCATAAACATTGTAATAGGGAAAGGATTCCCAAGAGATTTGTTGAGAAAATTTTAGTGAAATATTTTCTCCATGGAGTAGCCCACATTGGGTGAACCACGTTAAATTGGTGTCTCTATTATGTGTGGTGATTTATGCATTGCTTTGATTATTATTATTGATATTGCCATTGATATATTGCATAATATTGTTTGGGAAAGAAAAGTAAAAAGTGGTCTTATATTGTTCACCCCCTCTCAGTATAAGCTTGTGTTCTTCAATTGGTATCAGAGCGGGTTCCTTCAAAAGAGTTTAATAGCTTGAAGGAAAAGCTTACAAGAACATAAATGGATTCTAAGAGTGGATCCTCAGATAATTCAGCACCAGTGTTTGATGGGAGCGATTATGTATTCTGGAGTATGAGAATGAAGATTCACCTAATGGCACTTGGCAATGAAATATGGGAAGTAGTTGAAAATGGATACACACCACCAGCTACTCCACCTACAGATAAATATGGTAAGCTTCTACATCATTACAATTCAAAAGCAATGAATGCAATTTTGAGAGGTTTGCATAAAACAAAGTTTATAAAGGTTATGCACTGCAAATCAACAAAGGAAATTTGGGATAAATTGCAAGGCATATATGAAGGGGATAAAAATGTCAAAAAGGTAAAGTTGCAAAATCTCAAGGGAATATTTGAAGATCTAAAAATGAAGGATGAGGAAAACATTAGTGCTTATCTACTTCGTGTAGATGAGGTTGTTAACTCCATGCAAGGACTTGGACTTGAAGTTCAAGAATATGATGTTTGTGATAAGATTTTAAGGTCACTTCCAAAAAGGTTTAGTGAAAATATTTCAGCTATAGAGGAATCAAAAGATAGTGATATTTTGACAAGGGATGAATTACATGGCATTCTCACAACTTTTGAGATGAGAACAAAAGAGGAACCTAATATCCAAAAGGAAGCAACCTTCAAAGCTACTAAGAAGACAAAGGGTAAGAAGTCAGATTCAAGCAATGAGTCATCCAGTGATGAAGAAGCAAATTATGGCAGAAGGAACAAGGATCCAAGAAATTTTAAAGGTACAAAATTTGTTAGATGTTTCAATTGTGGAAAGTATGGTCACTATGCATCTGATTGTCAAGAAGCTAGAAATAGCAATGATGAAGAAAAATAGGATCATAAGAATAGGGAAACAAAAAAACATAGGTACCAAAAGAAAAGCAGGGATGGACAAGGCAAGCAAGGAAAGAAGTTCTTCCAAAGACATAAGAAGAGTTTCTATGCAGATAAGGCAAGTAAGTACTCAAGTAATAGTGATGATAGTTCCTCAGATAATGATAAATATGAAGTTCTATTTCTGGAAAAAGAAAAAGAAGTGGTTAGGAAAAGGTCACCAATAATCCTCAAGTGTTTTAGATGTGGTAACTTTGGTCATCTTGAAGATAGTTGTACAAGGAATGGATTCAGTTTCAGTGATGATGAATATGAAGATACACTTGAAGGACCAGAAGAGAATCTTCTAATGGCATTAGAAGAAGAAGGAGGTGATCCTATAGAATATGAGTCAGAAAAGAATGAAGATGTTTTCAAAGGCAAACAAATAGAGGAAGAATCAAAGAAAGGAGAAGTTGATCTTGAGGGAGAGCTTATTCATGCCCTTGATGCATTAAAGAAGGTAAGAAAGCAAAACTCCCAACTTAAGCTTCAATTTCAAGAATGTGATGAAGAGAAAGGAAAGCTTATAGAGGATCTAAACAAGTCAATGGCTAAGACAAGGAAGTTCAAAGATAAGTTAGAAGCAAAGGTCTTAGAATGTGAAAGGTTAGAGCATGAAGTAGCTTCACTAAGGAAGGAAGTAAAAGAGTCTAAGGATAGGCTACACAGGTTTGGAAGAAGCTCAAATAAATTGGATAATATTATCAAGACACAAAAACCTACATCAAGCAAAACAGGACTTGGTTTTGAACAGGTACAAAAGAAACAAGGAGAGGAGTCAACCTCAAGTTCTGAAGAAGAAGAAAATTTAGAAGAAGAGAGTGTAAGAGAAAGTGAGACTTCTGAGGATGAGTTGGACAACAGAAAGTTCAACAAGGAAAGGAACAATGCACAAATGAGGAACATATGGAACAGGAACCAACATAGGGTAAAAGAGACTAAGAGACCAATGAGGTCAAGGCAAGGAAGTTTCAATGGATGATGCTTCTCATGTCATAGGTTTGGGCACAAGGCTTCACAGTGTAGGACACATGAAAGACAGGAATATGGGAACTTCAAAAATAGGTAACTTTTTCAAGGGTATTGCTACTCTTGTAATCAGTTTGGTCACAAGGCAATGAATTGCAGGGTTCATGATAGGAATAGATATGGCTTCACCAGGAGAAATCCCAAGACATTTGCACCTCCAAGGAATAATAATATTAAGTGTTATAAGTGCAATAATGATGGGCATACAACAAAATGGTGTAGAGAAGAAATTCCAGAGACAAGCAGGAACAAGAATAGTCAGAGGAATCAGAAGGATCAGATGAGGAGGAAAGTGGACAAAGGTAAAGATCAGTGCTTGATGGGAGTAGAGATACTCCCACCCCAGAATTAACCACCTCAAGAGGAGGTGGGGGAGGGGCTAAGCTAAGAGACTCATTCTTAGCCCTGAGCCCCAAAGGTGACCCTTTTCCATTGATGTCAAAGGGGGAGAGATTTGAGTAAGGGGGAGAGATTTGAGTTAGGAGGAGAGCATTCAGTCAGGGGGAGCAGTTTCTCAAGGGGAGCAGAACAGAAAAAGGTTAAGGAAATGGTAAAAGGTAATTGGGTTGCCATCAATGACAAAGGGGGATATTGTTGGAAATATGAGCAAGGTTTTGTTGTCATTGATGTCAAGAAGACAGGATCAGTAAGCATCAGTTTCAATGGGCAGCATCAGTTTTAGGTTTCGTAATCAAGTGCAAAAGAAATTTTGCTCCCAGGTGGTCATATGAGGTCTAAAGGGCAAAAGGAAGGCCCAAGAAAAATAATATTATAATACTTTATTATAATATTAAAAGGACAAGACCCAAAGATTTAATTAATTATAATAGTTTTATTATAAACTAATTTATAAATTAATTTAATTTACTCTTAGAGTATTAAATTAATTATAAATTAATTTATAAATTAATTAACCCTAAGGTTAGGGTTATAAAGTTTAAATTTTGAAATATTCGAAATCATCGACGTTGTGGAAGTATATCACATTATGCATATAAAGGAGGGTAAAAACCAAGGCATTTAATTCATCCACGATCAAAGAGTTATGTGTGATTTTCATGCCCATTGCAAGGGAAGCGATCATGTGTTTTCGAAGGTTTTTCAAGGTAGAAGATAAGACAAGAAGGAGGAGTTTCGGTTTCATATTCCAAGGTGCTCTGTAGCATGACTGGAAGCAAGGGAGGTGCTAAGACATTGGCAATCACGAGGTGCAGGGATCGAATCCCACGGGTTTACATTTTGCAAAGTGGAGGAAGGTTTTTGGTAAAGTCTGTGTGCTCGATGGAATACAAAGGAAAGGCACTAGCCTTTTCCTTTGTGTGGAGGCTCGTAGCCCATGTGGTGGGTATGCACCTTGCTAAGGCACCCGACTGTGGAAAGGTTCCATGTTCGAAACCCGTCGAGGCACCTTTTGTGGACTATAAGGTATGCAATAGTTGTCTTGGTTCCAAAAATTGTGGAGGTTTCAAAATTTGTGAAAAATATTTTTTAAAAGGTTATAAAGTGGAAATTGCATGTGATAAAGGTTTTTGTGAGGGAGATAAAAGGATAAGCATTGTTTTATGTTAGGGTTTAATTTTTGAGTGCTTTGAGCTTATTGAGAGGAGTAATAAGGTGTGCCATAGGAGTTAGAAATATTTATTGAAAATAAAGTTAATTAATTGTATTGAAAGGAGAAATAAGGTTGAGTAAATGTTGATATTTTGACTTGGTGAAATATCTTTGTGAGGATTTATTAAGGATAGATATTTTCTATCTAACCCTAGTATTGGCAAAAAGAGTGGTTGTGATTGAGACAGGTGTTTAAGGTCAAATCATCTTCAAACAAGAGGTAAGGGCACATTATCCTTGAGAGTGATTTTTGGATGTTATGAATGCTAAGTTGGAGTGAAAAGGATTGTTTGATAAGCATTGTTGAGTTTGATTGTTAAAGGTTTTTATGAGTGAAATTTGATGATAAAAACCTTGTTTGATAAGCATTGTTGGAAATATTGAATGAACCTTCATATGCATGATTAGGGTTTGTGCAAGATCATGAGTATCATTGTTATGTGAAGTTGAGAACTATCTTGAACTAGGTTTTGTGAAAGATCATGAGTATCATTGTTATGTGAGATTGTTTGATAAGCATTGTTGGAAATACTTGAGTGAGTGTTCATATGCTTGGACTAGGGTTTGGAAGAAAGGAATGTTTCATTGAGTGATTGATTGAGTGGAGTTGATTGAGCCTAGTCAAGTGGAAGTGTTGAATTGATAGTTCAAGTTCTGTGAAATAAATTGTTCTATAGTTCTAAATTGATTTGAGAAAGAGATTGAAAGTGATTGAGCATTGTTGTGAGTGTGAAGCATATTGAGTCTCTAAAAATTCTCTATATGTTTCTATGAGATTAAACAAGTTTTTGTGTGAAGCTTGTTTGAGTGATTGAAGAGGTTTTATGTAATAGATTGAGTTGAGTTGTATAAAGCTTTTGTGGAAGCTAGTGGAAGATTTGAGCAAGTTTGGATGGAGATTTGAGTAAGTCTTTGTGAAAGCTTACAAGTAGATTGGAAAGTTCTAGTGAGGACTTGTTGAGCAGATTTGAGGTAAGTCTTGGTGAAGACTTGTTGAGCAGATTGGACAAGTTCTAGTGAGGACTTGTTGAGTATATTGGACAAGTTCTAGTGAGGACTTGTTGAGCAGATTTGAGGTAAGTCTTGGTGAAGACTTGTTGAGTATATTGGACAAGTTCTAGAGAGGACTTGTGGATATATTAGTGTGAGATTTTGTGGAAGCTTACAATGCATATTTGAGATAAGTCTTTGAGAAGACTTGTGAGTAGAGTTGATTGATTGATTTGTTCAAACCTTGAGTTAAGGTTTGGGGTAGATCTAGTAGAGTTGATTTATGATTAATACAAGCTTTGTGTTAAGGCTTGAGGACATATTTGAGTATAGATTTTGGTGTAAATTTGAGGATAGGTTTATGTCATACCAGATATAGATATTGAGAATATTTGTGCTAGATCGAAGGACTATGTTTAGTGTATATTTGAGGATAGATATTGAGAATATTTGTGCTAGATCGAAGGACTATGTTTAGTGTAGATTTGAGGATAGATATTGAGTATATTTGTGCTAGATCGAAGGACTATGTTTAGTATAGATTTGAGATAGAGCTGAGAGCAAGCTTTGGAGGTGATAGAGTATAGAGGATGATAGTATCTAGTGGATAGAGGTCCATTAGCCAGGGTAGTGAGGATAGGTCTTCTGAGTGAGGACAGGAGTCTTCAGTGGATAGAGATCCATAAGCCAGTGTAGTGGAGGTAGTAGTTCTTCTAGAAGATCACCAACTAGAGTAGAGGAGAAAGGAGTTCTCCTATGGATAGAGATCCACAAACTTGATTAGGGGATTGGTGTCTCCTTTGGATAGAGGTCCATAAACATTGTAATAGGGAAAGGATTCCCAAGATATTTGTTGAGAAAATTTTAGTGAAATATTTTCTCCATGGAGTAGCCCACATTGGGTGAACCACGTTAAATTGGTGTCTCTATTGTGTGTGGTGATTTGTGCATTGCTTTGATTACTATTGTTGATATTGCCATTGATATATTGCATAATATTGATTGGGAAAGAAAAGTAAAAAGTGGTCTTATACTATTCACCCCCCCTCTCAGTATAAGCTTGTGTTCTTTAGGTTTTCCCCATGCCTGTATTTGAGCTAGTTTCTAGAATTTGAGGCCTATGGTAGGGCCTTAGTTTATGACATTGACTATAAATATCACCTTGTTGTCATTGATGGTTTTAATATGGACAAATCTGTTGTTAAATACTCTAACTACATCGTAAGGACAAAACCATATTTGTATGAGTTTACCTTTTCTCTCCTGGGACTGAGAGTCGTATAGTAGTGCCCATTCACATTTTCTAGATTGTTTTAGTTTGATGTGGTAGTCATGCCACATTAAACTTTGCTTCTACATTATTTTGGTGTGTTGCAATACTTCTTGTTAATATTCATCCAACTAATTTAGGTAGTGAATATGTTCTTGCTATGCTACATCTAAGTTCATATTGAGTTTCATTGCCATTTATAGAGTTTTTACTTTGAATTCGATGGGCATCATTACATTTTTTTGTACACCAATTGAAATGGTGTGAACCCCATAGTAGTTTTCTAGGTGGTTTGGTATACCCACACTGATTTAGGTATATGTTTCTCCCTATCCTTTTTATGTTACACAAATTTGGTTAGAATGCTTTCCAACTTACAGTTGGTTACCTCCAATTAGTTGTTGGCCTATGGATAATATGGGGTAGATTTGTTGTGGTGGATTTGGTATTACTACATAAGTTATTGTATCATCCTAGAGGTGAATTGAGCCCCTTAGTCCATGGTGATCTCCTTGAGAACACTAAATTAGGTGATCATGAATTCATACAAGAAATGAGCTACATTTTCCTCCTTTATGCTTTGCAAGGCCTACACTTCAACCCACTTAGTCACATAGTCAGTACATACTAAAATATATCTTTTACCATTTGACTGGGGTTTGATAGGGCCAACAAAATCTATTCCCAATTTATCAAATGGTTTTAAATGAAATTGGGGGTGAAGAGGTATTTCATATCTTGTTGTTTGTCATCCCATTCTTTAGCATTGGTCACATTGGTTGGTGTGTTTAGTTATGTTTTTAAATAATGAAGGCTAGTAATATCCTATGTAAAATTTTAAAAGTAGTTCTTTAACCTAAAAAGTGTCCATAACATGGCTCATTATGATAGGTCTTTAGGATAGTTGGGACCTTTTATTCCACTACACACCTTTCCATAATGTGACCAGGATAAATATTAAATAGACATTTGTTAACCCATAAGAATGCTACAATTTTCTTGATTAGTTTTCGAGCTTTTTAGGGAGTGAGTGTAGGGGGAACCTTGTCGGTTGCCAAGTAGTTGGCCATGTAAAAATTCCATGGTGTTTGATCTTCAATGGAAAATAGATGTTTATATGGGAACATATTTGTAGTTGTCGCATTGTCCTTTGATAGTAATATAGAAAGAAAATCTGCCACCATGTTATCTCTCCTTGTTCTACAACTAATGTAGCCATAAATCATCGCTAGCCAAGGGCATCCCAGGATGAATGGGTAACCACCTAATTTTGAATTTGATTGTAAAACCAAAAAGTTAGCTGGGTACTCCCATTCATTGACAGATACTATTACATGTTCCAATATACCCTTTGGAAAAACTATAGACCTATCTGCCATCTGTAATATTGTATTAGTTGGCCTCATCTTCATTATTTGTAGTCTATACATGGTTTTGTTTTAGCATGACATTAATGGCTGCACCTAAGTCTACCAAAGTATTGGGTAATATTAAGCCTACAATTTTTACTATTAAAATTGGGCTTCCTAGATCAACATATTTAGGGTGGTAGGTTTTTCCCAACATTAAACTAGTGAGTTGACCTATCACCTATACTACTTTTGGCCATGGATTTCATATCGATATCTTGAGGTATAATTACCTAATATATTTTGTGTAAATCAGAACATCCCTAATAGCTTGATACAATAGAATGGAAATAGTAATATTTTTAAACTCTTCCATAATATTAGACTCAGGTTGTATCCTTCTCTTGGTTTCTTGTAGCCTTTTGGGATACGTTGGAATTTCTTTATTGTTTGGTTTTTCAACAACATGGTTTCTTCTACTTCTAATTCCTCCACTACCATATTTTTTTGTTCAAATCCTACCTCTCTATCTGACCTAATCCGAATTGGATTACTTTCTATTTTTTCTAAACTATTATGATACATTGGGTACATTGAGTACATTTGGGATAACATTCATCCATGGTGGCTAGTCCCACCAACCCATATTAGGTTATTGGGACTACCCTTGATTCATAAATATTGGGCCACCACATGGAGATGCTAATTAGATCATTCCTCCTGGTATGGAGGGTTGTTGCCAATTCCTCCTATTACCTACGAAGTAGATTTCTACATATTATGGGTTGTCTCTCATGGTTGCATTTTTTGGAAAAAACCTGGTCTTATGATCCAGATGGTGAATCTTGTAGACTCTCACTTTATTTTTTAAACATTCATTTTTTGCATGTTTTTTTTCTACACCTTGGGCAGAAAAAGGTAAAAACTGCTTTTAATTCTTGCTTCTTATTCTGTAACTGGAATGTGTCTAATTATAAATCAAGAGACGATAAAATATCACTCTTTATATCTTCAAGAAACATTCCTTTTTTTTCCTTGGTTATGGAGGTTTTTGTTTTCATTCCTCGTGTTGGCAATTTTTCTTTTCTCCTAGAGTAATTTTGGCATAACTATTGAATTTCCCTCATCATAGCTTGGTAAGCATCACCTCTTGCTAATAAGTTTAAGGCTTCTAATGATTCATTCGTAAGCCCTCTCAGGAATATGCTTCTTAGTGATATTTCTCCTAGCCTTGTATGGGGTGAGCATTGAAGATTAAAATTAAACCTTCCCCAATAATCTTCTAATGATTCTTCCTCCCTTTGTGATATATACAAGACTTCTTCTCAAGCATCCCGTGCTCTTTTGAAGTCCTAGTATTGTTCTAGGAATTTTTTCTTCATTACTTCCAAGTGTTGATTTGTCTATTCCATAGACCAATGAACCATTATAATTCCCCATCATCTAATATGGAATGAAAAAGTTTCAATTTCTAGGCATCTATTTTGTAGTCAAATGATCTAGAGAGGATGTCAAATTTAAAAAAAAAAGGTCAAGGTCCTTTATTGGAAATTCTTTGAAAGTAGGGAGGTGAGCTAGGAAAATGTTTTTCATTTTGATTTCTTCCATTAGTTCTTCAATCAAAAAATCAAATTTTATAGAGGCTTCATTATTATGAGCTATTTCTGTTCTTACAAGGGGTGTACATTTTGAATCAACTAATTCTATTGCAACTAACATAGCATCACACTCATTATTTTTATCCTCTTGTAATATTCTATGAGATAGTACCTTCTTTAAGTGCTTTCACCTTTGAGATATATCTTCATCCTAGTCATGGTTATAGTTTGATCCACTAGCTATTATGTATAATAATTTTTCATACCAAGGTGTCTCAAGTAGACGAGATTATCTCTCTTTAAGGGATATTTTTGACTCTTTGATAGGTATTTCTAGAGTATCCTGAGCTTGTGGTTCTGAGGTGACTTCTATTCTCTTAATAAATAGTTTGTTGGGTCCTCTAGGCCTTGGTGGACTCATGCATCTCAAGTAGTGGGTCTATAGGTGAGGCAACCTAAACATGCACTTTCATGCTGACTTACTCTATGGACCCTAAACACTATAGTTTTGGCACCTACCCCATAAATACACCATAATGATAGGTGAAAATGTTGTTCCTAAAAAAGGTTGATTTTTTTCAACTCATGCCAATCCAGGGGATCATAAAATTGTGAGGTTCCAAACACAATATATGCCTGTAGTGGGGAAATTATTCCCTTTCTAATCCTATTGTTTAATGGGGGTGTTGTTTGCATGAATATGTTCTAATCCAATTTAAATAAAATGACACATTGATAAAAATAAATACAATCAATTTAAATTGAATCTAGAAAATAAATACGCATGAGCATATTAAATTAACTAAAATAAACACACATGCATAAATAAATATTAATTAAACTAAAATAAATAAAATAAAATAAATGTCTATGTTTTAAAAAAAACATGCACTCTACTAGAAAAAAAAAATGAAAAAAATGGGAGGATTATTGCTTGGAGTGGTCCTGAGCTCCTATAGATGATCCACCCAAAAAAATGCTAAGGAAGAGCTTTTAAATTGATGCAAACAATAAACACCAAAACCCTTGAGTCTTTATTGATAAATTATAGTATATATTTTTTTGGTAAAACTTGGACTATACTGAGATACAAATTCATCTCAAGGTCTCTCTGCATATTTATATAGTATGCATGAAATGCCTATTACAACCGTGTACGACTGATAATCCAAAATAAGATAATTTTTTTTTGATTTATTACAATGGATACAAGTGAAGCTATAATATTTACTGTAAAAATATTGGTTTTTCATTGAATTTAGATGTCAATGGATGAAAATAATGCTAGCCTGGAGTTTCCAAATTTTGGATGGTCTTGGTCAATGTTCAATGGTCAGGGTGTAGGTACCCTCTAGTTGGGTGTAGGAGCCACATTTGTGTTGAGAGTAGCTTCCACACCTTAGGCGGGGTATAGACACCTTCCTACACTCCATGATATGTACGTGCTATTTTTGTGTGAAGAGTAGGCACCACACCTTTGATGGGGTGTAGGCACTTTCTATACTACATGGGATGTAGGTTCTACATTCTTTGTGGGGTGTAGGCACCTCCTACACTCCATGGGAGGTAGGTGCTTCATCATTTTTGCAGTGTAGGTGCCTTCTAAACTTTGTGTAAGATAGGCGCCTCACCCATGGTGAGGTGTAGGTGCTTCCTACACCCATCAGGATTACTTTTTTAATATATCTATCTCAAGAAGCAATATCTCATCCACAAAATTCCAGGTTCGTATAAGACCTCGACTTAAAAATACAAAAAAAAATTGAACTACACACATGCACAACTAAAAACACTGAGTATGCATAAATTATAGGTAAAATTTATGCAAAAATACATCCCGAATGCTAATTGAACCAATAATGATACCCCAAAAAATATAAATAAGATGAGCATTTTTTGTGCTCATCAGATAGTTTTGAGGAGATTTAGTTGTTGAAAAATGTGTTGGTTAAGCTTCTCTTGTGGGCACAACTTACTTTTTGTTATGTTTTCCCTTGGGGCCTATGTAACCCTTGAAAAGGGTATTTTTATAATTTATAAATTTATTATTCCTAAGGGCCAGTATCATAAATTTGAACTAAAGACAACATGTAATTGGGTATCAATAGCCCTCCTCACTAGTTATTTTTTATTGATTTGAGTGTAATTTTGATTATCTTTAAGTGAATATATTTTGATGTTTATGGACACCCCATTATGTATTGTGTTCTTATATGTTGTGTATTTATTTCTACAAGCAATATTGGCTAATGGTTGATTCCATTCATTTTTGGAAATATTTGTGAAATCTAACATGCTATTAGAGCAAGCATGAATATCTATTATTCATTTGCATTTTCCAAAAGTAAATTTTTCTTCCAACTTATCTTGAGGACGATTCATAGGGGTTTTTGAGAATATTTTTTGAAGTTGATGGCATAGTTTGAAAAAGGGTTTCTAACAAAAAATCTACTGAACTTGGATCACAATGATCTCACTCGAATTAGTATATTTGCTCCAAGAGAAATATTCACCAAAATGTTCAATTTTTATTTTCATTAGCATTTAAATTTTCTTGTTATTTTTTTCTAACTAGATGGATTCCTTTGTTTTAGGATTGAGTTTTTTAGGTTTTTTAAAAACTCATTTGTCTTTTATGGATTTTTTATTTCCTTTTTCTCTTTTAGATTTTGTTGACCAATAGAAGCATTGATAATAGAAGAGTTTTTTTTGTCATCATGAAAGAATAAAAGAAGGATAAATAGGGGTAAAGAGGGGTAAAGTAGTTTTTAATGTTTGCAAGGCGATAGCCACATGAGACAATGCTTTTGGAGCATGTTTTTTACACAACATATGGTTATTTAACCATACCTTAGTTACCAAGGCATGGTGTGCAACCCTAGACCTCACAACATTTGAGTCTTAGAACTCTATTCAAAGATATAAAATATCCACCTTTAGGCCACTTAGGTTGTACACCATTTTTTATACATACCCTTCATTCTAGAGATCTTATGGGTAGGCTTTTGTGCTCAAGAAAACCTCCAAGCCACTTGAAGAAGTTGCAAAAATGATCCAACATTTTTTTTGCATAGGCATGAGGGGGCATGATTGGTTACATTTCAAAACATTGTTGTTTGGGATAAGCCATAATAAATATAAATAAATATTAGCATTCCTTATGAAATTTAGGAGAGGTCAAAGTTTAGCACTTTTCACTATTTTACCTCTAGATACTTCAAAATTGCATTTGAAAATTTATCACCTTTCCCTCAAAATTTTGAAATTTAAAATTGATATATTTTAAAGAATACTCCTAGTCTTTGGTATGAAGGATTTTAATAGGCTACACATACATAATTTTGATGTAGGCATGCACCATGGGTATAAAATGAGAGGCACAAAATGGAAAACCTTATGCTTTGTATATTTTATCTCCTTATCCTCCCAAGTTGGGTTCGTACAAAGGTGGCTAGTAGAGAGGACCTTAAGACTTGGGCCAATGAAGGTCATGAGTTTGAATCCCTCCCTTCTTATTTTTAAAATTTTCCTCTTTCTTATGATGATCTAGAAAATTACATAGCATTATCTAATGACATGGTACATGCATGCATTGCAAGGCATGTCACAACTAACATGGTAAATACAACTAATATGGCATGAATATTGAGGTAATACATGGTAGTCCATACAGTTAAGTTGGTAGGTGAATGATTCTTGAGGAAACAAACGGTATTTTACATGGCCATCTATATATTTAATTAGGAAGGAGGTGAATGAATACACACTTACAAACTAAGGTGGAAGATGAGGGTGATGTAGGCCAACATGTGTCAGTGGCATGGATTTTAAAGTACCACATGGAAATATCTAATTGTACTAATTTTCTTGACCATACAAGCACCAACATGGTAGTTTGTACACCACATAGTATCTATATAAGCAAGATCGACCAATTAAATTTAGTCATATCATCAAACTTACAAAATTAGTAGCACACAAAATTTGGAGTGAATTATATAATTATAACTGACAAAATGTGGTTTTCTAGTACCTTGCATAGTAAACACATAGCAAGTATATTCTTAGACACTCATGTAGGGATACATGGTGGCTTCTTATTCATCAAAGGTATTGAATTTTTATTTTTTTTAAGGATTTAGGGGTGTTTTTTCACTACTTTGGGGCTAAAATTATAGGGGCCATAACTTATTAATATGGAAGTGTTTTGAGCCCATTTTTCAAATAGAATTATGTTTTTAGATATATGAAATGGTAGTGATAGTTCTAGTGACAACTATTTCCAAATTTTTAGAAAAAAAAACATGGATTATCATGTGCCTTTTTTGAGTGGTCCAAACTATGGTACATGGAAATTATGGTTGAATATCTACTCTAATGCAAGTGTTTTCTCAAGTATGTGAATGAGGATCCTATATACACTAATTATGAGTAGATAATATAGTTGTACAAGGATAAGAAATAAAATTCCTATGGTGTGACTACCATTCATGCTGACAACTTGTATGATACTCATGTAAGCAACTCCACCAATCCCATGGCCTTGCTTAAGAAGTTTCAAGGATTGGGTGATTGTATTGAATCCACTTAGATTAGTACGTTAGAGTTAAATATTACAACCTTCTTCATGGACTAATTTGATACCATATATGAGTACATCAGTTATTTCAAGAAAGTGTAAGAGGAGATATAGACTATGAACAGACTAACTAGGGAAATAAGGGAAGGATATGAGACAATTGAGAAAGAGAGGAACATAGATATACTCAATATTGTATTTGAAAATATGTTAGAAACATATGATATAGTAGTTGTATTCTTCAAAATATTGCATGTGTAATTCCTAGGCTCTCTTGCCCTTGCCCATTGATGAGGTATTTAAGTATTTATTTCATCATAAAGCTATCAAAAATAGACATAAGTGAAATTTTATTTTTAATTAGACACATCCAAAGGAAGTTGTGGTAACAAATTAGAAAGAAAATAAGGCCAAACATAAAGAGAAAAAATCCAAGAATCCATTGAAGAAACCTAATTATATTTTTGCAAGAAAGAATGAAAAAATGTACAATGTTATAGGCTATATGTCAAGAAGTTAGAAGAGGCAACAAAATGTAAGGGTGTTGATGCCACTCTTTTCTATACTCAAAGTAAGGAGTTTTTGAAAGGAGAGACATCAAAGACTCATGTTGTAGTCCATTATACATACTGGACGTCCACCTCTTTGGATGAAAGGATTGTTGATTCAAGAGCAACTAGACATATGACAAAGCACAAACATCTGATTCAAGACTATAAAAATACTGATGTAGGAGAACATGTGATTGGGTATGACTCTTCATTGCAAGTGGATGGAAGTAGAAATATCATAGTTGGGTCTTCATAATTTTATAAGGTACTTAATATTCCTAATGTAGGTCCTAATGTTTTGTTTATTAATCACATTACTAACACAAACACAAGGTAGAATTTTGGCCTAGTAGGTGGGTGATTAGGGATGAGGACAATGTATTTAGGACTATTGCTTCTTAATATTGTGATGAATATAATATTATGTATAAATTGGGTGAAAGACCCACCTATTCTTCTTCACCCTCTAGAAAGAATAATATCGTTGTAATGCTAGTTGATGCTAATTATGAGAGTAAAAAATGACATCATAGAATTGGACATCTCAGTTATGGTTTCTTAAGGTACATGAATAAACATGATATGGCTAGTGGGATTCCATCCACATCTCCTCCAAGTGGTGTTTGTGAGGAATGAATTTTGGGAAAGCATCATAGGGAATCCTTTTCAACATGAGTTATGAAAAGGGCATCACACCCTTTGGATATCATTCATAGTGACATCTATGGACCTATGGGTATACCTTCTCTTTTACAAAACAATAACTTTCTTCATTTTACTAATGAAGTTTATAGATATATATGGATATATACTATTTGTACCAAGGATGAAGTAATTGATAGGTACCAAGTAGAGTATTACAAATATTATGCTAGGAGCAGGGGTTTAATTTCTGCACAAGACCACCCATAGATTTATGTACTATTATATAAATATAAATAAGGAAAAATTTATAAAAATCATAGATTTTTCATGATGCTAAACTAAATATTATTTACATATTACAAAAGGGAAGCCTTACCCTCCAAAACTATGCAAATATTTCAAAATGATTGCTCCCTTGTGTGTCAGGTCAAGTCTTTTGTACAAGTCATTGATTCCTTTAAGGCCTCTGGATCTGAAATCATAAATACACATTAGTATTGGCCCCTTGGATGGGAAAATACTACTACTATTTTCATATACCATTTCTAGGTATTCTCAAAGTTTGAGCATAGGAAATATTCTACAATTAATACTCTAGATTTGAGGTTATTCCTATTGCAACTTTTATGTCTTTAATGTATCAACCACTTGGCCTCCCATTTCAAATAGATATGTCATAATAGTTTCTATTAAAGTACTATACTACCTAGAAAAATGTACACCTTAATACAATATGTAGGGTCTCTAGTCATAAACCTAGCTTAGGGGGATGGAAGGTTGGTAGATCTCCATGTGCGTGTTGGAGGGTGGGAACCCTTGAAGGAAAATTTAGTCCCCTAATTTTCTAGAGAATAGGTGGTTTTATTATTTGAAAATTTTATCATCATCTAGCCTTAGAGATTTTGCATTTCTTCAATAAAAAATTTAAAGTAGCATCAACCTTTGGTCAAAATTTGTTTCTTCTGCTCTTGATTGAAAATTCTATGAACTTCCCATTTTTGGGCTACTTTGCTTGCACCCCTTTTAAAAAAACTTCTAATTTTTAGATATTTTAGCCAATCATAGTCTATCAATTTTTTTGACTTGCATTATTAATCGGATCTTTCAAAACTTCTAATCTTTGGCACATGGATTCCCTTGGCACTCAATTTAATGATGCGCCTTTTTCCTACCTTCCTTATTTTCTTAGTACGATGACCTACTCCCTGGCTTACTCAAAATTTTATTCTTATATTTCTAAGTGTAGTGAGAATTCAATATAGTAATTTGTTCTTCCCCTAGAGTAGAATGGAATAAGTACGATGGTTCAATTCATAATGCTCCTATTGTGAATGATGACATGAGTAATGTTGAGTTGGATTCTTCTATTTTATTTTTTGATATTGAGATAGTGTAGGATACACAACCCATTGTCTCTTGAGTAGCATTAGGATGCTCCTTCCTAGGCTTTGAATATATCCCGTTCATAGGATCCAATAAATTACTTATAGACTAAGGGGAGCCTTAATTGGGAAGATGCATGACAACAAAATATGAGGTATTGATGAAAATAAAACATGAGTGTTGGTTTATCTTCCAAGAGGGAATAATGTAATTGTATGTAAGTGGGTATATAAGACCAAGTGCACATTATATGGTTAGTTTGAAAAGTAGAAGGTATACCTTATTTCCAATGGATTATTTCAATATGAGGAAGTAGATTTCACCAAGACATTTGCACTTATAGATAGGATGAACTCCATTAAAATTATTATTTTCATATTAGCTTCCTATGGATGGAAGGTGTACTAGAGGGATGTGAAGAGTGCATTTCTCTATAGATAACTTTAGGATTATATTTACATGTGAAAACAACCTATATTTAAGATAGAGGGTCCTACTCCACTATTATGTTGCTTTGCCTAAATTTTGTATGGGCATAAGTAGGCTCCTCAATCTTGGTATTATAAAATCAATTCTTTCTTCATCAGTTGTGGATTTTAGCAATGTGAATTTGAGCATGATATTTACATTATATATCATTATAATGATACTATTTTAATTGTATTGTATATTGATGACCTTCTTGTCATAGGTAGATCCACTACTTTGATTCATGAGATGAAGTCACAACTCCATTATACCTTTGAGATGATAGATTTGGGTCTCCTACACTATTTTATGGGAATTTAGATTGATCAGTAAAATTTTAGCACAACCATTTCTCATATTAAATATGCTTAAGATAGTATTCAATGGTACATGTTGGAGGAGTGGAGACCCTTTACCTCAAGTTTAAATTTATGGAATAATTGCACTACACCCTTGGTTGATTCTACATTGTGTCAGTCACTTGTAGGAGGTCTTCTTTATCTTACGCACACTAGACTATATATACGACCTTGATCTTAGCTACTATTATAGGTACATGCAAGATATTTTGGAGAGTCACTAGATAGCATACAAATGGATTCTTAGATACATCAAAGAAATATATCATATGAGCATTTACTATTCTATTGGTTTTCTATTTTTATAGAATTTTTAGATGTTGATTGGGTAGGATATTTAGATGAGTAGAGGTCCACCACAAGATTTGTGTTCTAATTGGTATACAACTCAATTTCATGGTGGTATAGATGCCAATCCACCATTTTTCAATCTTCTAAAAAGACTAAATATTGTGCTAACAATATGGTAGACATACATCTTAGGTGGATATTGATGATTAAAAAGGAGATTGGCATTCCTTAGGTCTCTCTAGTTATTCATTGTGATAGTAAAAATACTATTCAACTTATCTATAATAATGTGTTTCATCAACAAACAAAGCACATTGAGACATGGATGTTGTTTTGGCGATAGATTCATGCTCATGGGATGTTAGATCTAGTGTTTGTTCCTTATTTAGATATTTTGATCAAGATCATTCCTAAGGTCACCTTTGTGTGCATGTGCGGGATTCTTGGAGTAGGATATTATGTCTTAATGGGGGATACAACATAAAGCCTTATCCTCATGTCTACTATTCATCTTAAGGGGTATGTTAAAATATGTGGTGATTAAGCTTATCTTAAGGCCATGGCCATATTTTTATAATATTTTCCCTTTAGGTTCATGTAAACCTTTAATATTTATTTGTAAAATTTAAAGGTTTTTTTTCCCCTAAGGATGATTCTCTTAGACTTGAACTAAATGCAACACATTATTGGGTATAAATACCCATCATCACTAATTATTTTTATTTTTTTGAATGTATTGTTTATTCTCTTTTAGTGAAGATATTTTGGTATTTATAGATACTCTATCATATATTGTATTCTCATATGTTATATATTTATTTTGACAAGAAATACTAGGTAATATTTTATTTTATTCATTTTTGAAAACTACTATGAAATCTAACAAGTAACCCAATCATTTCAATAAGTTGCAAAAGTAAATATATTATTCCAATGTTAAATTTATAAAGTATAAGAAAAACATTGTATACATCAATATACAATGTCAAATAGCCACTTTCTTTGAATTTATTCTCCTATTTTTCCTAACCATTTTATTTCAAATTTAGATATTGTGTTTGCTTACCTCATTTAGAAACAATCCCAAATGAGGCAAAAAATAGGTGGTGCTTGATCTATTTAATATCATTAAAAACAATCTTCAAATCTAAATGATGAAAATATTGAAAAGAACAAATTAAAATATGTAAGAAGAAAATTTTGAAGAAACCATGCAAAAAAATAGTGTGTGGATTTTGAAAGAAGTCAAGCTACAATATAAAATTATGTAAACTTTAAATCAAGAAGT
This sequence comes from Wollemia nobilis, assembly GCA_028583015.1. Lineage (NCBI taxonomy): Eukaryota > Viridiplantae > Streptophyta > Pinopsida > Araucariales > Araucariaceae > Wollemia > Wollemia nobilis. The sequence goes on along the minus strand of JAQPPZ010017151.1, from coordinate 23,766,486 downwards.
TTGAAGAGTCATCAAATAAATAGTGGAGGTGATACTTATTTTTCTTTATAGAAGGTGATGATGAGCATGAGGGCGATACATCCCATGTGCAAAAAAATATCACTTCCTTTTAGAGCATTGTTTATTATACTATTGAGCAAAATGATATGGTCAAGCAAAATAATAAGAACATTTTGAACATGTACATATGTATTCTACATTCCAAATATATGAAGATCAAGTTTTGTGATGAAGTTATGGATTTTACTACACATATCATGAATTGAATATAGACTCAAGTGCAAGGTGTGAAAACTCTTCAAATAATAATAGAAGTCAACTGATTTTCAATTCTATATCTTTAAGTATATTAAATGGTATCATATCACAAAATATAAGTATAGAAATATATAGTTTATGATTTATCAATGCATTCATGTTGGTTGTTGTGATACTTCTAAGGATTATTACCTGCATGACCTTCTTAACTAGGATATTATCATTTGATATGATATGGTATTTGAGGAGGCTCTTCATTTAGCTCATTCTAGTCCACTTTCAATACTCTAATTAGATTATTTTAGTCCCTCCCTATGCTTCTATTAAGATATTTTATATTATTATTTTATATTGATTATAAAGATTTTGCTTATCAATTTGACTCTATTGAATACTAGTAATACAATTATTGGTATTCAAAATTCTCAACTAGCATTTAATCATATTTTGGATCTTTATTTAGATGAATTTGATCTTCCTATGTACTATGTCATAATTTTGGATGGTGTGATAGCTACCAATAATGTGATGGGTCCTTTATTTCCTTCTTATATTAGTAATTTTGTACAAGATGTGCCCCATATTTCCTTATACCAAATAATTGCCAAGTGTAGCTTGACCCTCATTTTGAATGAACATCCAATTCTTGCATAGGATCATTGTTAAAATTTCCCTCCTTCCCAAGCCTTAATATCAAAGTTTGATGATTCTAGAAATCCCCTCAGTTATTCCTAGACCAAGGAGTTTCCTCTATGGTAAGATGATATGTTTGTAGAATATAAGTCCCGAATAAATAATTAGGCTAAACATATTATTCCCATGCTCAAGGGAAAAATGTGGCTAGTTATAAGTGGCTCTAGAAAGTACATTTTAGATGGTCAAATTAAAAAAAGTATAATATGTGCCTTATTTCTAAGGGTTTCTCTCATAATGAGAGATATAACTACTAAAATAACTTTTCCTCTATTGTGCATATGGAATTTATGTTGTTTATTCTCTATACTATTGCTTCCTATGGATAGAAAGTTCAATAGATAGATGTAAAAAATATTTTTTAATGGAATTATCCATGATAAAATATACTATATATTGTCCCTAGATGGTCCGTTTTTTTGGATTGATGATTTAACATTTCCTTAAATAGTATTTCAAGTACCTCATGATTGGTACAATAGGATTCATTCCTTTTTATTCAGTTGCAAATTTTAGTGGTGCAATGTAGAGCATGATTACATAAAACATAATTATGGAGCAATTCTTGTTATTATATTACAATTTAATGACCTTATCATTTTGAGAAGCACAATATTTTTTATGCAAGAGATTATGTCAACAATTCATGACACCTTTGAGATGACATATTTTGGTCTTCACTATTTTCTTGGGATTCAAATTGATTAATCACCTTCTTGGAGCACTATATCATAGTCTAAGTATGAATTGTATATTTTGTAATAATTTATGATTGAGGGGTATAATTCCACTCAAAAAAAAAATATCTCTAGGTTTGAAGCTTCAAGTGGACTATAAAACTGCTTTGGTGGATACAACTTACATAAGTACTTCATAGACACATTCTCTACCTCACACATAGTAACCAAACATTAAATTTGTTGTCAACTATTATTCTATGTATGTATAGGTTTCTTGTGAGAGTTATTAGAAAGTGACCAAGTGCATCTTGTGGTATATCAAAGGTGCATACTTTATGGGCACTAATTGGCTTCTCTAATTTAGATTTGGCAAGGTGATCTTGACTAATGATATTTCAACACTAGCTTTGTATTTTTATATTTATTTTTGGACTAATCTCTTGGTGTCATCATTGTTTTTTTTTTTATATTGTAGTGTTTTTTATAATATAAGTGTTATGCTACTAATGAGACTGCAAAACAACTTTGATGGATGTTGATTATTATTGAGCATTTGGAATGACCTTGACAATTTTGTATGTCTCTCTATTATGTCAATCCAAGTTTCATCAAGTTTTTTTGAAATACTATTTTTTTTTGTAGAAAACGTAGTATATTGAGATGTGGATGAATTATGTTTATTGGATTCATGCTCATGTGATCCTTGGTCTAGTATATATACCTTCAAATAATAATACTATGGAGATATTGACCAACATCATGTCAAATGTGAGATCTATGTTGTTGTACGAGCATCTTCAAGTGGGCTAATGTTCGTTAGAAGGCTATTATTAATAATTTTCACTTTTAGTACCCCCATTCAGATATTTACCTATGGATCTTAAGCACATTTCTAGATGATCTTATGGTAATATTATATTATTATGTTTAAGGTCAGCTCTTACCCTTGCCCTAGGGTAACTTGTAATTTGGGTATTTATGACTCTTTTATGTCCAACCATTTTGTCATTAGTTGGAGATTATTTCTTATTCGTTAGTGAAAATATTTAGTTTGCAAGGGCACCTTCCATATGTGAGTGCTTATATGAGATATAATATTTCTTGCTAAGTAATGTGTTGAATCTATTTTATCTCGAAGATAATACTAAAATCAACATTTTTAACAATAAATTTTGTTGTATAATTGAAAATCATGCAATTTATTATTTTTTTTATAATTGATTACTTAAAAAATTATAAAAATAGTTACAAAAATATATACTTTCCACAAAAAATAGCATGAGATAACATAATTAAGAATTATATACTTTATAGAAGAAGACCCATGTTAAAATATTGTAATGTAATGTATACATAATTATCAAAAATATTATTGTAAAATGCTACATTGTGGTTTGTTTACAAATCATGATAACCCAATTATGATATAATATGAATAAAGTTATTTTAATTCCTTATAACCACTAAAAGAACACATAAATACAACATTTATTAATAATAAGTTATATAAATAGGCATGTAATGACAATATTGAAAGTTTAATAATCTAGTCAAAATGCATAACTATTATATCTTTTGTTACAAAATGTCATTTCAAATGTGTTCTCAACTATCATATTTAATAAATAATTCTCTATGTTTATAGTGTAATTTATAGTTTTATTTATGAGAAGTCCTTGGGATCAATATTTATTTATTATTTTCATTAGCTCATTCTAAGGTAAACTTTATCTTATAATTTCATTTATGTTTGACTAACTATTTTCCTTTAGAACTATTGTCAAATCCCGTGTCATTATTTATCAATGAATTATGCTTATTTCATGTTGTTGTTTCTTGGTCTTCCTCACCTTGTACTTCTTCATATGTTTTTGGAGAATCCACTTGCATTAGTCAATTTATGTGAGCATAACTAACAATGTTCTTGTATCTTCTTGATACATTTAATGAATACTCATTTTTCTTCTAGGAGAAACTGATCAAATTTATCTTGTACATCTTTACTTATTTCTACTATGTCTATAGATATATCCTTGTTGTACCTATAGAATATGTCCCTAATACACTTAATCTATTGTTAGTTTGAAAATATTAGATTTCATCATTTGCAACCATTAATAAGGGAATAGAATATTAATGTGAACATCATAAACAAAAATACAAACCGAATCCTCATCAAACAACACATCCCTATTAATGTATATTTATTTAATTTTAGGATAGGATTTGGACACCATTATAATGAGTTTTAATATATGTTAAAATCTTAATTTCTAACTTAGTCTTTTTGGCATTATAAATATGAACATAAATAACACAACCAAACACCTAAATATGGAAAGCACTTGGATTTCTACCATTCCAAGCTTCTTTAAGGGGATGTTGTGTGGGATGTCCTACTCTGCTTCCCTACCTCCCCTCCCCTAGTTTTTCCCCTATCTCTTGGTACTTCCCAGACCCTTCTATCTAGGCTTGTTGTCATTGCAGATGATCTCCTTAGGGTGGGAGGTCCTTGACCCACTTGTCTGCTCCTTTCCCAACCTATTTGAGGGTTTCTTGCATGTGCCCCTAACTTGGGGTATCATTGGGTTCTCCCTTGGGTCTCCTGTTGAGCTTTCAAGATCCTTTCCTGGTTTCTCTCAGTTTTTTCTTAGTTTTTTGCAGGTTTTCTACTTAGATTCAGATCCTTATTTTACTCGGCTACGGAGTGTTGTGGCTTCGGGATGGGGGCTCTTCTTATGGTTTTCTTGTAGCCCAACCTCATGTGCAAGAGGATTTTATGGCTTGTGGAGATCCTAAGAATTGATGATCCATTTTCTAGGCTCTGTGTGGGATGCTACTTCTTGGATTTCCTTCCTGGGCCATTTTTGACGGGATCCTATTATAATTTTTCAAGTTCTTGATGTTCCTGGTTTGTGCAAGGGGATTTCATGGCTTGAGGAGATACCCAAAATTGTTGATCCATTTTTCAGGCTTTTCGTAGGATGCTACTTCATGAACTGCCTTCCTAGGTCATCCCTGGACGGGATCTTAGTATCGTTTTTCAAGTTCCAGTTGTTTTGAATTTTTTGTTTTCCTAGATGGGATTCTAGTTTTTTTTTTTGTTTGCTCATGTTTGTCCTGGCCCTGCTTGGGTGGAATGGCCCTTTCCAGTTTAACTAGTGACCTTATCTGGTCCATTTGCCTTCCAAGGGTGAATTTTCTTTCCTGGTGGTTTTGGATTATGATTTCTCCTTGGCAGGATTTTGGTTCCTGATTTTTCCCTTGGGTGGGGTTTTTAATTTGGTTTTTTCCTACAGTGGGTGGGATTTTCAATTTCCTACTTTTTGCAGGATTTTTAATTTGGTTTTCTCCTCCCAAGGGCCAGATTTTTCAAAATTCCTACTTTGGGCAAGATTTTTAATGTTTTTCAAATGGCCTGCCCTTTGTCCTTCTGGTTGGTATATTGAACTTGTGTAAAAAGGTTTTAGGGACCCTTTTAAAACCCACATTTAATGAAATTTTACCAATAAAAAAAAATGAGTTATAATTTTAACTACTTTGTTAATGGTTGTATCCAATGTATATGCAATTGTATTGATTGCTTTGTTATGCTATGCAAAATAAATCTTCCATAAATGCAATATGCACCTAGCTATTTCCATCAAGGTCTTATTTTTTCTTTCTTCTACTCCTTTTTGTTGAGATGTGTAAGCATCAATATATTCATTCTATATACCATTTTCTTTTCTATAGTTCAAGAGAGATTTATTCATGATTTCAAGGCCTCTATATGTTCTAAATATTTTAATGGAATTTTTGCTTTGTTCTTCATCAATCATATTGAATTCATTCAATATATCAAGTTTTTCAACTTTAGTCTTTGGATAATAAATTCAAATTCTTTTACTACATAAATAAATAAAATATATACGAAGATAAAAGTAATAAAGTACAAATTGGACCCATCAATTCACTATGAACTTAATGTATATTAACTTTGGTTTTTCATAATTTTTTTTAGGTAAAAATCTCTATATGTTGATTTACAATAGCACAAAATTCACAAACTCTATGATTCTATGTAAACTTTGGCAACTCATACACCATGCTAACATTTGAAATTAGTCCTAAACTTAAGCAGTTTCTGTTATTTCAGAAGAGATCAATGCATGCCTTCTTCAACCTATTTCCATTGATGAACTAGAAAGGGTAGTTTTCCTTATGAAGACTGGGAAAGCTCCGGGGCCTGACGGCTTCCCTGTTGAGTTCTTTCAACACTTTTGGGAAATTATTAAATCTGATCTTTTGAGGGTTGTTCTTGAGTCCTTTCACAACCATCAGTTGTTGAAAGCTTTGAATTCCACTTTTTTGATGCTAATTCCTAAAAAGGAGGGTGCTAGCTCTTTTGATCAGTTTCGGCCTATTGCTCTCCGCAATGTGGTGTATAAAATTATTACTAAGCTGATTGCAGAGCATCTCAAGCCTTGGCTGGATAGAGTTGTTTCTGATGAGCAGGGTGGCTATGTGGCTGGTCGACAGATTCTGGATGGAGTGGCTATTGCTGCCGAGGCGATCCATTCTATGAGCACTTCTAAGAATAAGTTTATGTTTATGAAGTTGGATATGGCGAAAGCTTATGACAGGGTGAAATGGTCTTTTCTTCACAAAATCCTCTTGGCATTTGGATTTGATCCTTCTTGGATTGAGTGGATTATGAGTTGTATTACAACTCCCTCATATTCTGTCCTAATTAATGGAAATCCCTCTCCTTTGTTTCATGCTTCCCGGGGTCTTCGACAGGGGGATCCTTTATCTCCGTACTTGTTTATAATTATGGCTGAAGGTCTGGGTTGCTGGCTTAAAGATCAGGTTCACCAGGGTCTTATTCATGGATGGAAATGGGAGAATAGTAGGCCAGCCATTTCCCATCTTCAGTTTGTTGATGACACTGCTCTCTTGGGTGTAGCCTCTATTTGTGAAGCAACCAACTTTAGACATGCTTTGGACTTGTATTTGGCTGTCTCTGGTCAGGAGATTAATGAGCACAAGTCTATTATTTTATTTTTCAATACAGATCCCAGGGTTCAAGCTAGAATTGTTCGGATTCTCGGGTTTCGAGGTTGGAACTCTTCCTCTTACATACTTGGGGATTCCCATTTCCGTTGGTCCTCTACCTAGGGCGGTTTGGACTAACATACTTGACAAATTTCGTAGTCGAGTTAGTCATTGGACTCATAGATGGTTAACTTTTGCTGGTCGGGTATTACTTTTGAAGTCAGTTGTGCAGGCTTTACCGGTGTATAGATGCCTTATTCAGATTGCTCCAGCAAGTTTTATTCATGACCTGGATTCTCTTTCTAGACAATTCCTATGGGCTGGCAATCTTGGTTCCTCAAAATGGAGTCTTGTTAAATGGGAGACTATTTGTCGACCAAAGCAAGCTGGGGGATTGGGTCTTCGTCTAAGCTCTCTTTCTGGGACTGCTTTGGCTGCTAAGCTGTATTGGCATTGGTGTAGTAATCAGAAGCAAACTTGGGCCAAGATTATCTCCCACAAGTATCTTAGGGGAGTGGAAGGTTCAGATATTCCTCGATACAGCTTGACTGGTCGAGGATCATTTGTTTGGAATACTTTGAAAAATGGAGCAGAGTTGGTTAAGCAGGGGTTATTCTGGATTTGTTATACTGGGTCTCGGGATCTTTTTTGGTAGGATTCTTGGGATGGCTTTGCTCCTCTTCTTAGCGAGTTTCCACATCTTCAAGATCTTGCTCAATGCTTTTGGGATGCTGGATGGTTGAAGGTGGCAGATTTCAAAACTGTTAAGTCCTTTGGTCAGATGGTTAGTCTCCAGTGGAAGGATCCTCGAGAATGGCCTACTGGTGGCACTATGGATGCGAGGGCAGAGCTGGCCCGTATTCTCGCTAGCCGTCCCTGCTCTTCTCTACCTGGGGATGATGTGCTAGCATGGGGAAGAGATAATAGAGGGATTTTTTCGGTTGCTGCTGGTTATTGTGTTTTGGATCGACAGCGGTTTGGTGAGGAGGAGGTTCCATGGTGGAAGCAAGTTTGGAATAATTTTATTTGGCCGAAGTGTAGTTTTTATGGGTGGCAGGCTACTCATAATCGTTTTCTCACTAGGGATAATTTTCAAAATCGTGGGTTTGCTGGCCCCTCTTTATGCTATAACTGTGGGAAGGCTAAAGAATCTGTTGGGCATTTACTTCTCCAATGTGACTTTGCTCGACAAGTCTGGAATTATTGGTGGGGAGTATGGAATCACCCTTGTTCGCATGCTTCATCAATAGTTGATTTTTGGAGGAGTATGGGGTGGCCTCCTGCAGCGACTTTCTTTTTACAAGTTGGATGGAGTATTGGTCCTTCATGCATTTTTTGGCAGATTTGGCTTGAACGGAACCGTCGGATTTTCCAAGGTAAGGAGTTAACTACTTCCCAGGTCTGGCAGAGGATTTTGCATATGATCCAGGAAACTGTGTCTACAAAATGTCAGATTATTTCTCCCGTGGACCATGCGGAACGTCAGATCATGGAAATATTAGGCTTGATGGTTAATGGTCCTGGTCCTAATGTCTCTTGCAGACGGATGGGTCAGAATAATCGGGTGCGGAGGGCTGGCAAATGGAATCCGCCTCCTCTAGGAGTGTTGAAAATTAATATGGATGGATCTTCCCGGGGTAATCCGGGTAATGCTGGTATTGGTGGTGTGGGGCGGGATAGTAGTGGTGCTATCCAATTTTTTTTCTCTTGCTTTAAGGGACATCATTCTAATAACTTCATGGAAGCACTCGCAATTTTATATGCTTTTGAGCAAGGGTATGCTTTGGGTTGGCGTTGGATTGTTTGTGAATCTGATTCTTAGATTGTTATAAATTTGTTAAATTTTGGAGATAGTCTTCATGGTTGTTGGCGGTTGAGTTGGGTTGCTCGAAAAATTCTTAATATCTCTGCTCACTTGGAATTCATTTCTTTTGTGCATATTCCTCGGGAGTGGAATAGGGTAGCGGATTTGTTAGCTAAATGGGCTTCTAAGTTTCAAGATGGTTGGGATGTTCAAAATTGGTCTCAACTTTCTTCTGATTGCTCTCAATCTCTCTCTTCTTTATTGAGAGCTGATATGTCTGAATAGCTTCTGCTTTTTCTTTGTATCATGAATGTTTTGCTGAGTTAATAAATTTTTACCCTCTTTTAAAAAAAAAAAACATGTCCCATTTATTTATGTCATCACATGCTTAATTCATATATTTTGGTCATTGCACATGTTTTTATTTTCATTCTTAGAGGTGAAATCATTCAATAAATATAAATCATTTTAACTCTACTTGTAGAAATTACTTTATAATTTTTATTCACATCGTTAATCAAACAATTATTGACATACAATTCAACATTATCAACTTGAATAGAAATTTAAGAATTGGAAAGTTAGTCTATTTTCAAATATGGAGCAATCATCACATGGTTATAATTTCATTCTCAACACTATGATTTCTCTTTATTTGAATTTTTAATCTATTATTATCACCAAAAATGATTCTTTCCTTCCTTATTCAATGATATAAGCATATTTTTTATTATCATATTTCCATCCTCAATAGGATTATTGTCTTTGTGAAAGAAAACCTTAGCACCTTAGTGGATGAGAACCACTCAATTCCTCCCAAAGAAAAACAATTAGCTTGGGCCTTGGGTATTGAGGACAAACCTGCCATTCCTTTGCCCAATCCCAGAAATGGGATTTCTTGGGAGCCACCCCCCCAGGGTTGGTTTAAACTAAATTTTTATGGTGTCATCAGGGATCATCAAGGAAATATGGTCAAGGCCTTTGCTGAACCATTGGGAATAAGAACTAATAATGAAGCAGAAGCTAGAGCCCTTTGGAGAGGGTTGCAAGTAGCCCAAGCAACTCAAGGTAACTTGATGATTGAAGGTGATTCGATGAACATCATCAACCTATTAACCAATGGAAAAAAACCTCCATGGAGAATCGAGGGAGTAATCCATGAAGTGAGGATACTTTTTATGGCAAGACAAAATAGGAGGGCTCGCCACGTGTACCGTGAGGCCAATAGGTCAGCTGACAAATTAGACAACATAGGTGTTGATGTTGGTAGTTTGGTGACATAGACATAAGGTGTGCCACGTGAAGTGGAAAACATTATTAGTCGTGAAAAGAAACCTACCCGTTAAGGAGAAATATGAATGGGTGTTATTTCCCCATGGAGCTGGTAATAACTATGGGGTTTCCCTCTAAATCATATCAAATTGGAAATGAAGGTAACAGGGTGTAGGCCTAGGAATATTCCGACAGAGAATAGGAAATGGGCAAGCAACAGGTTTCACAAGTGCAAAGTTCCAAACTTCAATTTCCTGTCAATGTAAGTAATGTTTACAGTTATGTTTAGGTATGGGTGTGCCTTGTTAGTAAGGTGTTGTAGGGGATTCAACACAATTTCTGGTAAAAAAGTTTTAATGATGACTAGGATCTACAATCTCAGCAGAAGGCTGGATATTGTAATAGGTTTTGGGTTAACCTGCAAAACCCAATAATTAATGAAGACTTTTATTTACCAAATGTGTGAAAAATATCCCAAAAGGGATACCACTTTCAAGTAAGACCCAAGCAGGCATGGGTATATCTTTGCTAAAAATACCTAGGGCTTGCACCTAGCCTACCACCTTCGGCACACTCAAGGAGCATGCCTAAAACACAAAAAAAACATAAAAAAAAATAATAAAAAACACCACCTTCGACACAATCAAGGAGCATACCTAAAACACAAAAAAAACACACTTAGACATAAACAAACACAACCCCAACGCCCCAAAAAAAATGAAACACAGAAAAAACAAAAAAATAGCATACACAACACTGCCATAACAAAAACAACCCAATGAAACAAATACAGTACAACAAAAACATAAAAACAAAAACAACTAAACACAAACCACACAGATAAAACCACAAAATCAACATAACAAAATACAATCGAATCAAAAACAATAAAATGATACAAAAACACCACAGATAAAAATTGAAGGAAAAATAACAACAAAAACTAAGCCAATGGAGCTATTGACAAATTAGAACATGTAAGATAACACTAAAACTAAACCATAGATTAACAAATTACTAGAAATTATCAGAAATAGCTTAGCAAATCCATAGCTTCCGGCACTGCCATCAAGAGACTATAGGATAACCTCCATCCCGTAAACCCTTAGGATTAAGACATCCTCATCCTTTAATTTGTATCTTGCTTCATTCCAACTGGGACTATAGGATGGTTACTTAGAACCACGAAACTACTATTGAAATTTGTATGGTATTTTTGAGGATCCATTTTATTTGTAGTTTGAATCTACCCTTTGGTTTTGCACTTGGGTTGATTTTCTACATTGTTCTTTTTTTAATAGTTTAAAGCTGGTTGAGATGGCTCTCTTTGACTGTTATTTCTTAGCATTAGGGCAAGCTCTTTTAGTGTTTTATCATCATGCAATCCTTCCTATTCTCTCTCTTCATCCAACTATGTTTCCATAATTACTCTTCATAGAGGGTTTATATACCTTAATAGTACGGGCAAGAGCATTACATTTAGAATTACTAAAATTAAAATTTGAATCTTTCTTTATTTCTATGTCCCTCATACTATTTAGATATTTATTTTCCTCATGCCCTAGATTTCCATAATAATTGCACTTTATGTAGGAGTTGATCTTATGACTATCATCATCATAATTCTGGGCTAAATAATAATTGGAATAACCTTTGTCTCAATTTCCTTCCTTTTATTGGCCCAATATAGACACATCAACTATTACTATATTTATAAGTTGTTTTTATTATAAATGTTATTATATCATTGATTTTATATCCATGTGCAAGACATAAAAATAGTAATGGTATTATTAAGAGATTAGATTCATCCCTTTTCACCAAATTGATATAAGTAAACTAATAAGTTTTTATCAAAGTTTTATTTATTTCCAAAATTTTAGCACTCTTATCTTACATAATAGTATGATTTAGGTAGGTCTATCCATGATCCTAAAATCTAAAAGGAAAAATTCAATTATAATAGGAGATATCTTTAGTACTTCTTGAAGCATGTATATGAGCATGAGTCTTCTTGTAGAAGAAGACTCACCTCAACCATACCTAACCTTTTATTTATTTATTGCATTACTCATCAATATTCATGTCAAGTGAGGCAAGTTGATTTTTCCCCTTAATTTTAGTAAAAATTAAGATTATTTTTTATAAAACAAAAAAATTTATGATATAATATAGATATCACTTGAGTTTCTATGCAGTTTGTTCAATGTAGTCCAAGATATGAGTCAACTTCTTACATTGTGAACTTAGGGAAGCACATTTTCAAAAATATTTAGGCTTGATCCATGCAACCAATTCTTTATCCATATTTTTCTAATTACCTAGATTTTTTTCTAGACATATATATTATTTCTCATCAATCACAACCTTATAACACTTCTTCACAGTTAAGAATGCTTTACTTCTAGAAACACAATCATATATACAGTGTATTACGTTTATTTTGAGAAAAAAAATATTATATCTTGAAGCTAATAACTAAATCAAGTATAACCTATTTTATCCATCAAAATGTTAGATGTCAAAAAATAAAAAATAAAAAATAAAAACATAAAAATAGATTTATTGTTGAATAACATCATAGATGACTTCCATTCATCTTCATGAATTAAATACACTATGCATATGCTCTAATTAATGGAGATATAAAGTAGAAATAACTCCATGACTATTCTAAAAATAAATTACTTTTCTTTTAAATCACTTTATAAAATTTTAATTATTTATTTTTCTAACAATTAATTTTTATTTTTATAATTTTATTACTATTTTAAAAATAAGCATGAAAAATATTCTAATACCTTTGAGAAATAATAACATAACTACCATTCAAAGACGATAGCAAATACGATAGGAGAACTCGTGGAAATAGACCATTCAACCTGGGCAAGGACTAGACTGACGCATGCCAGGATCTGTGTAAATGCAAACTTGGATTCTGATCTACCTTTTTAGGTGGAACTAGCATATGGAGAGTTTCTAAGGATTCATCCTGTGGAGTATGAGAACAAGTCGGCATTTTGTAGCATGTGCAAAACATAGGACCACCTTCAAGCCCAATGTCTGACAATAATTGCAAACAAGGAAGCCACGAGTGAAGGTTTTATGGGGAAAGCTAATGGGAGAGGGATACCAAAGTTTCAAAGACCACGTTTTAACTTGGAAGGATACATACAAGTTAAGAATAACCAGGCTGACCAAGACAACACAGAACTGGAAAAAATCTAGGAGAAAGGAAAGCAACATAATGAGGGAGGCAAAAATCATAAGGTATGTAATAAAGATCCCAGCTTGAACATGTTTGATATCCTAGAAAATCTAGAAGTTGAAAAAGAAAATAGTAAGGATGATACCATCAGTGTCAAGTTTCCTAAAACCCTAGACTCCCCATCCAAATTGGGACCATCCACAACTATGACAAAAAGCCCCAAAAGCTATGCTCAAAATGAAGAAAAATTGCCAAGTCATTTCAGTTTAAACATGGAAAAAATAGAGTCAAGAGTTGAAGTTGTGGAAACAAGATCCAAGAATGTAGCTCCTAATCTGGTAGTGGAGCAAATTATCCCTTATCAGACAAGCCCAACGGTAAAATGTTATTTGAAGGAAAGCCCCCTGTTTAGGAACCAGATAGGAGAGGTGAACCAAAACAAGGCTGAGGATGAAGAGGGAATTGAAAACCCCCAAAATGAGGAAGAAGGTTCAAGCCCTATACTATCACAGTATATGCCCACTCATTTCAATCCAAAATAGACTAGAAGCACTACCAAGCCTCCAATAGATTATAGAAGTAAAAGAAAGAAAGGGAGAATATCTACAACAGAGCACTATAGAATGAGAATCAATGAAGAAATTGCAAACGGAAAGCAAAGAACATTGTTACAGCAAGCTATTCCTAGCCAGGATAATAGCAAAATTGAAAAACCCCCTTTGGATCAAGGAAGGGGGTGGGGAAAAAATATCAAAAAGTCTAAATGAAGGTTCTCTCATGGAATGTGAGAGGCCTAAACGGCCCACCAAAACAAAGTATGGTGAAGTCTATAAGGAAGGATTGGAATCCTACTATCATTTTTCTTCAAGAAACCAAAATAGATGCGGCACAATCAGCACTTATAGCTAGAAGGATTTGGAAGCAAGGGGAAGTGGCCTTTCAACAAGCGAGAGGAGCATTTGGGGGCCTCATGATCTTATGGGATCCTATTAAAATAGAAGGAAGTATTATTCAGGAAAATGAAAGAGTCTTAAGCGTATTATTTCATATTTTGATACTAATAAGGATTGGATTATGTCAAATGTTTATGCCCCCACCTCTGTCCAAGGGCGGTCTGAACTGTGGGAGTTTTTGGGGCATTTGAACCAATATTTTAAAGACATTCCTTGGGTGATTGGGGGAGATTTCAATACCCCCCTTTACCCATCTAATAAGAAGGGAGGATCTGGGTTACCCTCAAGGAGCATGGAGGACTTCAATGAATTCATTAACACAAATGAATTGATGGATGTAAGACTAAAAGGAGCCAAATTTACATGGAGTAACAAGAGGATAGGAAGTCAGCTGATTCAAGAAAGGTTGGATAGGTTTTTTTTATCCAAGGAAGCTACAACAATGTTTGGTGATTCAGCATTACAAGCCCTTCCTAAATGCACTTCAGACCATAATCTTATTCTATGGGAGGCATTTCAGGCTAACTCCTTTAAAAATCCATTCAGATTTTTGTCAATGTGGGTTAAACATCCGGACTTCAAGAAACGAATAGAGGAATGGTGGCAACAACCTATCCAGGGAAGTGCTTCCTTCAAACTATCTCAAAAACTTAATATGGTGAAAAAAAACCTTAGAATATGGAATAAAGAAGTCTTTGGAAATATTTTTGAGAATAAGAGAGCGAGTGGGGGAAAAAGCCGAGAATAATAGAAAGCAAAATCCAAAATGAAACCTATGATGAGGCGACAAGGACTGAAGAGAAGGAAACCCTTTGTGAGTTTTATAATATTTTAGCTTGTGAAGAGATGTATTGGAGGCAAAAATCAAGGGTATTATGGCTAAAGGAAGGGGACTCTAATTCAAAATTTTTCCATGTTACCACATTGAGCAATAGAAGCAACAATAATATTAGAAATTTAACTAAGGTGGATGGATCCTCAACTCAAAAAATTCAGGAGATCAGGGACGAGGCTGTTAATTTTTTCAGTTCATTATTGGGTGAAGAACGGGCCTGTAATGCCCAAGCAAAGGATTCTCTCCTTCAATTCATTCCACAACTCATTGATGAAACGATTAATGAGTCTCTTACAACAACTTTTTTAGATGAAGAGATCAAGGAGGCTTTGTTTAACATGGATCCTGACAAAGCTCCTGGGCCGGATGGGTTTTCACTAAAGTTTTTCCAAGTTTGTTGGGATATTGTTGGAGCAGAAGTTATTGCTACAATCAAGGAGTTCCAAAGTTCAAATCATATTCCAAGGGATTTCAATTCAAATTTCATTTCTTTGATCCCTAAAGGCCCCAACCCCAAGACTATGGCTAACTTTAGGCCGGTTAGCCTATGTAATATATCCTATAAAATTTTGTCCAAAGTTTTAGCCAATCGTTTGAAGAAAGTTCTACCGGTTATCATTGATCCAAGTCAAGGAAGTTCAGTACAAGGAAGATCAATCTTAGATGGAGTTATTACTGTTCATAAGGCTCTTCATACAGCCGCTCAGACCAAAAAAGTAGTCATGGCTTTAAAGTTAGACATGAACAAAGCTTATGATAGGATAAATTGGTAATTCCTAGAGGCAATTTTATTAAAATTTGGATTCAACATGAAATGGGTCAAGTTAATAAGAGAGTGTATTTCTAAGCCTTGTTTTTCAGTTTTGGTTAATGGGTCTATTGCAGGTTTTTTTCGAAGTAAATGTGGTCCAAGATAAGGAGATCCCATAAGTCCTATGTTGTTCATCATTGTAGCTAAGGCCTTCGGAAGAACCATTAAGGCAACAGCGGTAGTTGGACTCATATCAGGTATCAAGGCCACGTCGCTAACTACCCCGGTGACACATCAACAATTTGTTGATGATACATTGCTACTGACTTTGGCTTCTATAGTTGAGGCAAGAAGGATTAAAAATATTCTCAGAATGCATGAAGAAGCAGCTGGAAAGAAAGTGAATTTTGATAAGAGTAAACTTTATTTCATCAATACCCCCATTCCTAGGCAAAACAACATAGCAAGGATCATGGAATGTCAGATTGCATCCCTTCCCACCACCTATTTAGGTCTTCCCCTGTTTACAGGGAAACCTGAAGGATCAATGTGGAACATAGTTCTGGAGAGGATCCAAAAAAATCTAGTAGGGTGGAAAGGACATCTGTTATCTCAAGCAGGCAAAGTAGTTTTAACTATGGCTTCACTTCAAAGTATACTCGTTTACTTCCTATCAGTCTTCAAAGCTCCCAGCAAGGTGTATCACAAAATTGAGTAGCTTCAAAAAAAATTTCTCTGGTTAGGGACTGAGGATAAGAAAAGGATCCATTTAGTAGGTTGGAACAAGGTTTGCAAACCTAAATATGATGGGGGGTTAGGATTGAGGAGAGTTGCTCATCTCAATACAGCTTTGTTAGCCAAACAAGCGTGGTGGTTATTGACTAAGGTCGATAATGAATGGACTGCCATAGTTAGGAGGAAATACCTCCAAGGTGTGAACTTCCTTAATGAAAACTTAGCAAGCAGGGGGTCTACTTTTTGGAAGGCAATCCTCATGAGCAGGGATCTTGTCAAGAAATGTCATAGATGGATTCTAGGAAATGGGTAAACAATAGACTTTTGGAAGGATCGGTGGGTGAGAGATGAGAACTTATCCCAGAATCCTTGTTTGGATAGGATTCAAGAGCATATGGAGCATCATATTGGGAAGAAGGTTGCAAATTATATGTGGCAGGATATAAATATCAACAGGTGGAAACACATAAGAGTACAGGGTTTTGAAGCGGAGTCTGAAGAGCTTTATAACATTTTAACTAAGCAAATTATTCCCTCTAGAGAGGATGAAGATCACATTGTTTGGGTTGAGACTAAAAGTGGTGACTTCACAGTTAAGTCTACCTATAAATTGCTTCTCAATGTGGAAGGTCAACAATTTCAACCGAGTTTGGTTTGGATCAAAGGCTTAATTCCTAAAATATCCTTTTTTTCATGGCTGGTGATTCAAGGAAAAATCCTCACTATGGACAATATGTTATCCAAAGGTATGGTTATTGCTAACCATTGCTACATGTGCAGGGCAGGATGGGAGACTACCCAACACTTGTTTCTGGAGTGTCCAGTAGTGGAGTCCATTTTGGATGAACTTTTCCAAGCCTTTAGGATCTTGTGGGTTAAGCCTGCTCTTATATTCGAAGTGTTCCATCAATGGCCTCAACCCTTTGTTAGCCTAAAACTTAAGTACCTATGGAAAATCTATTGGCATCATTTTCTTTGGCAGATTTGGCTAGAAAGGAACCATAGAGCCTTTAAAATACTAGTCACAACCCAAAAACCATCCTCAACAGGATTATTGTCTTTGCAAAAGAAAACCTTAGCACCTTAGTGGATGAGAACCACTCAATTCTTCCTAAAGAAAAACAATTAGCTTGGGACTTAGGTATTGAGGACAAACCTTCCATTCCTTTGCCCAATCCCAAAAATGGGATTTCTTGGGAGCCACCCCCCAGGGTTGGTTTAAACTAAATTTTGATGGTGCAGCTAAGGAGAACCCGAGAAGAGCTGGAGCTGGAGGAATAATCAGGGATCATCAAGGAAATCTGGTCAAGGCCTTCACTGAACCATTGGGAATCATAACTAATAATGAAGTAGAAGCTAGAGCCCTTTAGAGAGGGTTGCAAGTAGCCCAAGCAACTCAAGGTAACTTGATTATTGAAGGTTATTCTATGAACATCATCAACCTGTTAACCAATGGCAAAAAACCTCCATCGAGAATCGAGGGAGTCATCCATGAAGTGAGGATCCTTTTTGTGGAAAGACAAAATAGGAGGGATCATCACGTGCACCATGAGGCCAACAGATCAGTTGAAAAATTAGCCAACATAGGTGTTGATGTTGGTAGTTTGGTGACATGGACACAAGGTGTGCCACGTGAAGTGGAAAACATTATTAGTCATGAAAAGAAACCTACCCGTTAAGGAGAAAGATGAATGGGTGTTCTTTCCCCATGGATATGGTAATAACTATGGGGTTTCCCTCTAAATCATACAAAATTGGAAATGAAGGTAACAGGGTGTAAGCCTTGGAAGATTTCGACAGAGAATAGGAAATGGGCAAGCAACAGGTTTCACAAGTGCAAAGTTCCAAACTTCAATTCCTGTCAATGTAAGTAATGTTTATAGTTATGTTTAGGTATGGGTGTGCTTTGTTAGTAAGGTTTTGTAGGGGATTCAACACATCTTTTGGTAAGAAAGTTTTAAGGATGACTAGGATCTACAATATTAGCAGAAGGCTAGATATTGTAATAGGTTTTGGGTTAACCTGCAAAACCCGGTAATTAATGAAGACTTTTATTTACCAAAAAAAAAAACTTAACTACCATAGTAAGATAAATATCTATGATTTGTGAAGGCAACTAAATATTTGTGATCTATAGATATCAGTGATCTGTGAAGGAATATCTGTGATATGTGGAGGTAGCTGAATATCTATGATCTATGGTGGAATATTTGTGAGTGGTGAAGGTAGATGAATATATATGATCTATGGATATGTCACATCCCACCTTAGAGGACTATTTTTAAGATGTTATTTGTGTAGTGATACCTAGTTTTAATGCCTAATATATTTGTATTGTATTTGTCAAAATAAAATGATGTTCCGTTTCTTGATTGTAGGAACATTTATTCTCGTAGGTGGATGACTAACCACCAAGATATGAGAATGGAAATGATGACTATGAAAACTGAATAGGTAAATTTCATATTCCTATCATAACTTTTTACCTCCTTGATAGTAGTGTTACGTGAGTATTACTCTTAAAAGTCCCACCCAATCAAAAGAAAAACAATGATGGGGGATACTGGGCACATGCATCAAGTCCTTGTATGCCATTTGCATGTGATTTATATTTTATTTCATGATTAATTTGCATGAGGTTGGTTTAATTGAATTTTACTTTGAAAATGCACATTAATACTAGTTTGTATTTTACAAATTATTCTAGAAAATATTGCAAGGAATATCACACAATTTAAAATGATTTTGTGAAATCTTTAAATTGAGCAATTTTTAAAAATAAAGGATTTGTTTTGTTGAGCATGCTTATTTAATCTATTTGATCCTATTTTAGAAGGGAATTAGGTAGTTTATTTTTTTATGAACTTGCTAATTTTTTATTAGACTAAAACATGAAAAAAACTACCTTGTAGATTTAAATAATCAATCTTTCTTACACATGCATGGCTACTTTGGGAAGGTTGAAATGGTGGATAAGATTCTTCTCTTATCTCTATGGATTCTCATTCCATTAAAACAATATATATTAAAGGAATCCTGCACATGGGATGAGAAAAAGAAGATAAAAAAATAAATAAAATATATATTTAGAAGCATATTTTCTGAAAGAAAGAAAGAAAAAAAAAAAAAAAAAATATATATATATATATATATATATATATATATATATATATATATATATATATATATATATATATATATATATATATATATAGAAGCATCTTTCTTGTCAAAAATAAAGAGAGCTATAAATTGCCATTAAAATTGAGAAAAAGGGGCTATGTTATGTTATGTGAGAAGATTAGGCTAGAGGAGAAAGAAGAGGGAAGCATTCAACTGCTAGAGAATTCCAAGTTGGGTCTGGCCACTATAATCTATCTTAATGTTTGTCCAGTATAAAGAAAAATGAAATCATACATGTTTGTCTATTTTACTTTAATTGGTTGACTCTCTTTCAATGTGTGTTCTGGATAAATTATGATGAAAATTTATTAGTTTTGTTATTGTTAATAAAATTTGAATATGAAAGTAAATGGACCTACGATTTATGGTTACTTGTGTTCTTGTGCATACCGATATACATAATGGCTTAGCTTACGATTTAAGTCATGTATTGGTAAAACCACTATTTCTATGGCCTATGTTTTATCTTGGATGCTTGAGCTAAAAAGGCCATCCCTTCCTTTAAAATGATGCATGCATTACTTTTATTTTCTCTATGTAAGGAAAGTCGTGTTAATTTTATAGAGTGTTTTATTTAATTAACATATTGTGTTACCAATACCTTATCTCATTAGCTTTTATATAATCCTATTGGACATCGAATCAAATGATATCGATTATGAAATAGTGTGGTTTTCGAAACCCATATTAAAATGTTGGTAATGCCTTGTGTGAAGTCATTGTGACCAGGATATGTGATGTTATATTGTTTTCCATATAGCTATGGTTGTAACCTCAATGAAATTGTGCAGTCACCCCGAATTTGCTTAACTTATATCCTTTAGGCAAGAGAAATATCTATGTTGGAACTAGTAGTCCATCTGCCTCATTGTCAAAGAATGTTGTGACGAGTCTTAGGGCTACTCTTATATTTTATAAAATGGAAATTAGTCTGCATCCTCCCTCCTTGAAGAGATAGCTCTTATTGTTCGAAGACACCCAACATCGGTATCTAAATGCCAAACATCTTGTTTGGATCCTTAATCCAAATCATACCGACGTTGGTCAACTATCGTGTTTACTGTGATGTAAACCCTTATCAAAAAAATTAAGCCTTAAATGTTTTGAGTGACATTGCAATTCCCTCATGACTTGTAAATATCATTGATTACATATTTATTCCCAGTTCTAGTGTGTAGTCGAATCACCTGCGATCGTCTTCGTTGCCTATTGAAGTGGCCAAACAATTAAACTGAAACCTTGACTATCTATCAATGTCTCTTCATTGACGCATGGTGATTAGTGTGAAGATTTTAAATCCTCATTGGGTTTAGAGTGCATATAGTATAGCAATGTTCAATTACTTTATGGTGTGATTTAATCTTTTAGATATTTAATGCTAAAAGACCTATAAATAGGATTAATGTAATCTTATTATAAGTTGAGAAATATTACATGTAGGTATTCTACTCCTTACGGATTAATTGGGTTATGATCACTTCATAAACATACATGGTTGGTATAACCTGAAACATCATGATAGCAAATTGAGGATTGATTATAGTTGAAACTCAGAGTAGGTTGAAACCCACAAAAGGGTAATTTGGACTTGAGTTGTAAACCAAGTCAGACCTTACATTATGAGTTGATAAATGAATGTACATGAGGAGTAGGTACTCCCATGATGGTTAAATAATGCCTTTTTATAATGAACTTAATTGATTCTTGTATATAACAAAAGGGATGCCTAAATAAAAGGGTGGACAAATAAGCCTTAAGAGATATAAGGTTATATAATCACACTTAATATGACATTCCAAGGATTCTATGATTTGATCACGTATAGTGATTTTGTTATCTGATTTATCCCATTGGGAATATGTGGGTTGGATCTAATATCTAGGAATAACCATTATTGAGGTTATTTCATTATTGTGGGTTTTCATATTCAAGGCATTCACCTATATACTGGTCTTGGTTAAAAATATGGTTAAGGGTGATTTCCCTTTTAATAGGTATGAAATCTAACACTTGGACAACATTCTCATATCCGAGTGGTATGAGGGTTTTGTAGAATTTGATCACTTCTACTCAAGAGTGACTCTGATCAAGTCTTAATATCTCTTGATGCTATTTTCCTTGATAACTTATAATCCAAAAGAAATGATTCGATCTTAGTTCATGATTATGACCCTTGCATCATGGAAGTTGAATATATATATATATAATTTGTGGTAACAATTGGGGTTGTTATAGTTGGTATCAAAGCTCAGGCTAACTAGTAGACTCTAGTTAGATCTAGGTTAGCAAAATATTTGGGTATGAAATAAAACAACTCAAACATAAGTTCCATAACTCTAAATGATGCACACTTGGTAAGGACAAGGTTAGTACTTGATATTATTAATGTTTGAGTTCATATCCCCCACAAATAGATCCATAGTCATTCGAAAGTGGAAGAGCTAAGCGAACCCTCCTTCTATGGGTTTTAAGTGGTGTAATTTAGACTCTTTTCGGAAAATTACTCAATATTTATGTATTTTGACTTATTTACTCCTTATTCTCAAGTGTTTATGGACAAAAACAGAGTTAGTGGACTAAAATAAAAATACAGGAGTCATTTTGAATTGGCCACCTCCAAAAAATGTGATAGAAGTAAGAAGCTTCATGGGTTTGTTAGGATATGATAGGAGGTTTGTTAAAGACTACTCTAAGATTGCTTATTCAATAACCAACATTTAGAAGAAACGAAAGGATTTTAAATGGATAGAAAAGTGTGAAGAGGCATTTAATTTGCTTAAAAATAAACTAACCTCAGCTCCTATTCTAAGGATTCTAGATCCCATAGGAAATT
Organism: Wollemia nobilis; assembly: GCA_028583015.1. Taxonomy (NCBI): domain Eukaryota; kingdom Viridiplantae; phylum Streptophyta; class Pinopsida; order Araucariales; family Araucariaceae; genus Wollemia; species Wollemia nobilis. The sequence goes on along the minus strand of JAQPPZ010017151.1, from coordinate 23,744,244 downwards.
TTTTAGTTTGCACCAATTCCTCTTTGGAAGGGTTAGGAGGAGTCCTATTTCAAGATGGTTTTTTAGTAGCATATGAGTCTAGGAAACTCAAAAAGCATGAAGTTAACTATGCTACTCATGATTTAGAACTTGCTGCAGTTGTGCATACCTTGAAAATTTTGGTTGGTAGACCATTCGAGTTAAGAACCGATTACCAGATTTTGAAGTATATCTTCACTCAACCATTAATAAATGCTATAAAAAGAAGGTGGATAGAGTTCTTAGCATAAATTGATTTTGGTATTGAGTATATCAAAGAAAAATAAAATAAAGTCGTTGATGCCTTAAGCAGGAGGAAGCACATAGTTGCATTGACTAGTAATCATGTTGATTTAATGGGGTAAGTCAAAAAGATGCAGTGTCAGAATCCTTAATGTAGTGAAATTCGGGTTAATATAGAGCAAAAATTGAATAAAATCCAAGAATATAGCATGAAAGATGGACTTTATTGCTTTAGATATCAAGGAGTCATACCTAAATTAGGTGATTTTGGGAAATTGATCATGCGAGAAGCTCATAATTCTCCTTATTATGCTCATCCTGGAGGAGCCAAGATGAGGGAAAATATGAAAAATACATTTTACTGGTTGGGCATGAAGAAATATATCATTGATTTTGTGGCAAAATGTTTATAGTGTCAGAAGGTGAAAGCTGAACATCAACATCTGACAGGAAATATATTTTCACATGCTATACCCACTCGTAAATGGTAAGTAATATCAATGGATTTTATTGTCAGTTTTCCAAAGACAAAATATCAGCATGATGCAATTTTTGTTATAGTTTATAAACTCATTAAGGTTGCACATTTTATACCAGTATGTAGTACAGATGATGTTGTAAGTGTAGCCAATAAATTTACAAAATAAATTTTTAGGTTGTATGGATTTCTAAAGATGATTATCTCTGATAGGGATTCTAGGTTTACTTCTAAGTTCTGGCAGACTCTCCATCATGCAATTGGCACAACTTTAAATATCAAATTTTCATACCATCCTAAAACATATGGATAGACAAAAATGGTTAACCAAGTTCTGGAAGATATGTTACGCATGTATTGCATGGACTAGAAGTCTCATTGGGAAGACTATTTGTATCTGGTTGAGTTTTATTATAATAATAGCTATCATTATTCCTTTAAGATGGCCCCTTTAAAAGCTTTGTATGGTAGATGGTGCAGATGGTAGACGATCCAAAACTCCATTATCATGGGATGATCCCGAGGATCAGGTTGTCATTGGACCAAAAATGGTTAAAATAATGTAAGAGCAGATAGGACTAATCTGTCAAAGGCTCAAGGAAGCCACGGATAGACAAAAGAATTATGCAAATTTGAAAATAACCCCTAGAGAATTCTTCATTGGTCACAAAGTGTTTCTAAGGGTAAAAACCTAATAAGAGTTCCATTAAATCAATAAAATTGGATCCTAGATTTGTTGGTCCATTTGAGATTGTGGAGATGATAAGTCATGTAGCCTATCGACTTGACTTACCACCTAACCTGTCAAAGATCCATAATACTTTTCATGCATCTCTAATTAGGAGATACATTTCTGATCTTTATCATATGTTAGATATTTCTAATTTACAGATGGCAGATCCGACAACCTTTGAAGTGAGACTTGTGAAGATATTGGAATTTTGTTCCAAGACTATGAGGAAGCATAATATTGATCAGTGTAAGGTCCAGTGGGACCAGCATTCTAAAAATAAATCCAATTGGGAAAAGTGGAAGATATGAAAAGACACTTTCCTTATTTATTTAATTATGCTATGTAATAATACAGGTTGAACTATGGACCACTTATACAAAGTGAAAACTATGCCAAAAACTATGTTTTATTGATTGTTATGTAATAATGCAGGAAAACACAGAGGACTATGTTTAATATAATGGGGGAGTATGTCACATCCCACCTTAGAGGACTATTTTTAAGATGCTATTTGCGTAGTGATAACTAGTTTTAATGCCTAATATATTTGCATTCTCTTTGTCAAAATAAAATGATGCTACATTGCTTGATTGCAGGAATATTTATTCTCGTAGGTGGAAGACTAAACACCAAGATATGATAATAGATATGATGACTATCACAAGTAAAGCTCATATTGCTATCATCACTAGTTACCTCCCTGATGGCAGTGTTACATGAGTATTACTCTAAAATGTCCCACCCAATCAAAGGAAAAAGGGTGATGGGGGATACTAAGCACATGCATCGAGTTCTTGCATGATATTTGCATATTATTTATATTCAATTTTATGATTAATTTGCATGATATTGGTTTAATTGAATTTTACATTGAAAATGCACATTAATAATGCTTTATATTTTACAAATTATTCTAGAAAAAATTGCAAGTAATATCATGCAATTTATAATGATTTTGTGAAATCTTTAAATTGAGCAATTTTTAAAAATAAAGGATTTGTTTTGTTGAGCATGCTTATTTAATCTAGTTGATCCTATTTTATAAGGGAATTAGGTAGTTTGTTTTTATGAACTTGTTCAATTTTTATTGGACCAAAACATGAAAAAAAATACCTTGTAGATTTAAATAATCAATCTTTCTTACACATGCATGGCCACTTTGGGAAGGTTGAAATGGTGGATAAAATTATTCTCTTATTTCTATGGATTACCATTCCATTAAAACAATAGATATTAAAGTAATCCTGCACATGGGATGAGAAAAATAAGATAAAAAATAAATAAAATATATATTTAGAAGCATCTTTTTTGAAAGAAAGAAAGCAAAATAAATAAAAATAAAATATATATTTAGAAGCATATTTCTTTTCAAAAAGAAAGAGAGCTATAAATTACCATTAAAATTGAGAAAAAGGAGGCTATGTTATGTTAGGGGAGAAGATTAGGCTAGAGGAGAAAGAAGAGGGAAGCACAAGGGAAGCATTCAACTGCTGGAGAATTCTAGGTTGGGTCTGGCCACTATAATCTATCTTAATGTTTGCCCAGTATAAAGTAAAATGAAATCATACATGTTTGTATATTTTACTTTAATTGGTTGACTCTCTTTCAATGTGTGTTCTAGGCAAATTATGTTGAACATTGATTAGTTTTGTTCTTGTTAATAAAATTCGAATATGAAAGTAAATGGACCTACGATTTATGGTTACTTGTGTTCTTGTGCATACTAATATGTAGAATGGCTTAGCTTAAAATTTTAGTTATGTGTTGGTAAAACCACTATTTCTATGACCTACATTTTATCTTTGAAGCTTGAGCTAAAAAGGCCACACCTTCCTTTAAAATGATGTATGTTTTGCTTTTATTTTCTCTACATAAGGAAATTCATATTAATTTTATAGTATTTTCTTTAATTAACATATTGTGTTACCAGTACCTTATCTCATTAGCTTTTATATAATCTGATTGGGCATCGAATTCCATGATGTCGATTATGAAACAGTGTGGTTTTTGAAACCCATATTAAAATGCTGGTAATTCCTTGTGTGAAGTCATTGTGACCAGGCTATGTGATGTTAGATTGTTTCCCATATAGCTATGGTTGTAACCTTAGTGAAATTGTATAGTCACCCTAAATTTGCTTAACTTATATCCTTTAGGCAAGAGAAATATCTATGTTGGAACCAGTAATCCATTTGCCTCATTGCCAGAGAATGTTGTGACGAGTCTTAGGGCTACTCTTATCTTTTATAAAATGGAAATTAGTTTGTGTCCTCCCTCCTTGAAGAGATAGCTTTTGCTATTCTAAGAAACCCAACATTAGTATCTAAATTCCAAACATCTTGTTTAGATCCTTAATCCAACTCATACCGTCATTGGTTAGCTATCATGTTTGTTGTGATGTACACCCTTATCAAACAAATTAAGCCTTAAAAATTTTGAGTGACATTGCAATTCCCTCATGACTTGTAAACCTCATTGATTATGTATTTGTTCCCGGTTCCAGTATGCAGTCGAGTTTCCTGTGATCGTCTTCGTTGCCTATTGAAGTGGCCAAACAATTAAACTGAAACCTTGACTGTCTATCAATATCTCTTCATTGACATGTGGTGATTAGTGTGAAGAGTTTAAATCCTCATTGGGTTTAGAGTGCATATAGTATAGCAATGTTCAATTAATTTATGGTGTGATATAATATTTTAGAGATTTAATGCTAAAAGACCTATGAATAGGATTAATATAATCTTATTATAAGTTGAGAAACATTACCTGTAGGGATTCTACTCCTTACGAATTAATTGGGTTATGATCACTTCATAAACATTCATGTTTGATATAACATGAAACATTATGATAGCAAATTGAGGATTGATCCGTGTTGAAACTCAGAGTAGGTTGGAACCAACAAAAAGGTAATTTGGACTTCAGTTGTAAACCATGTCAGACCTTACATTCTGAGTTGATAAATGAATGTACATGAGGAGTAGGTGCTCCCATGATGGTTAAATAATGTCCTTTTATACTGAACTTAATTGATTCCTATATATAACAAAAGGGATGCCTAAATAAAAGGATGGACAAATAAGAATTAAGAGGTATAAGCTTATATAATCATGCTTAAGATGACATTCCAAGGATTCTATGAGTTGATCACGTATAGTGATTTTGTTATCTGAGCAATACCATCAAGAATATGTGGGTTCGATCTAATAATAGGAATAACCATTGTTGAAGTTATTTCATTATGATGGGTTTCCATATTCAAGGCATTCACCTATATACTGGTCTTGGTGAAAAATATGATTAAGGGTGATTTCCCTTTTAAGAGGGATGAATTATAACGCTTGGTCAGTGTTCTCATATCCAAGTGGTATGAGGGTTTCATATAAGATGATCACTTCTACTCAAGAATAACTCTGATCAAGTCTTAATATCTCTTGATGTTATTTGCATTGATAACTTACAATCCAAAAGAAATGATTCTATCTTATTTCATGATAATGACCCTTGCCTCATGGAATATGAATATATATATATATATATATATATATATATATATATATATGGTAACAATTGGGGTTGTTACAAGATATTTGTGATCTATGGAGGCAACTAAATATATATTATTTATGTTTCCCTATAAAGGATACTATAGAGGGATTAAAGTCAGGCAACAATGACTCTAGAGGGTTTTCAATCCATAACTAAATTAGGTGATGGTAGTTGTAGAGAGTTTGTAATCCATAGTTGAGTTAGGTGATGGAGAAATCGAGTCAGAAAGGCAAGGGTGGCTTACAGGGATTGATTGGTGGGCAAGGTGGAAGTAGTGTAGGTCAATATGTGGGGAGCAGTGGAGGATGGGGTGTGGATATTGGTGGTGGGGATGGTGAGGAGAGCTATAAAGGTTTTGTCTCAAGGGCCTGATCTTGGGTTAGTCTTCTTAAGGGGAAATCAACGAGCCTAGGGTTAAATCTCCTTTCTTGTTCAGGAAGACTTGTGGTTCCAAATTGTCTTGCATATATGGTTGCTTCCCATGGGGATTTTAATATTGTTGGGATTTTTTTGGGGGTTCATCCAAATATGGATGCTATTTGAAGGTGGGATCAATTAAAATGGCATCCTAAGGATTATTTGGAGATTGTTTCACTACCTAAGGGTTTTTTTCTAGTTAGGCTCAGTGAATTAGAGGATCGTGATAGGATTATTCAAGGTGGTCCATGGTTATTTTGGTGTAGAGGTTCATTCCTAAGGAAGTGGGCACTCGATTTCAACCCTAATTCCCAATGCATTGGCCAAGCTCCTATGTGGGTTTTCCTTCTAGGTCGTCCCTTATATCTTTGGCATGAGGATATCCTAGCCAAAATTGCAAGTGAAATAGGAGATATGGTGGCAATAGATCCTATTACCATTGCTAGATCTAGGTTTTTGTATGCTAGATTCTATGTTAATGTTATGCTTTATAAGGACCTTTCGAAGTCAATTTAAATCGAGTCTAAGTTTGGGGTCTGGACCCAACCTTTTGAATATGAGAACATAGTTGGTAAATGCTCAGTATGCAAGAAGTTTGGTCATCCGGGCTTCACTTACACTTTGTTTCAAAAATATGATAAAGGAAAAAGGGCTTGGAAAAGGAAGCAGACCCTAAATCCAATTTTTATAGCATCTAAATTAGGAGTAGATAGAAAGGGGGTTCATGGTGCTCCTAAGGATTTTATTCCCACAAAAGGCTTGGTTATTGTTGTAGTTGAAGGTCTTGTCATAGGTGCAATTGTTAGATAGTACTTAGAGAAAAAATAAGACTACTCTAAAGTTGCTAGGATTTTTCCATAAGTTGATGGGCTTTCCAAGGGTGCAAATGTGAATACAAATAAATTTGTTGTATTATGAGAGTTATTGCATTCTGGTCTTGAGGTTGGGTTATATGCTATTCCAAATAAAGGAGTGGAGATCCTAGATCATCAAGGGGATCAACTGCCTTTTGCTCAGGCTCCTATTGATATGTTTTCAAGAGTAGTTACCCTTGTTTTGTATAATAATAGGGTTGATGCCCCTCTTGATAAGAAAAAATATGAAGTTGTCATGAAGTCTCTTTAGTATGTAGATGAAGGAGATATTTCTAAAAATAATTTGGATAAAGAATCAGAGGAGTTATTGTCTTCCTCAGAGGAAGATGGTTTTCAAGAAGTTCTAAACAAGAAAAATATGAAATTAAATAATATATCTCAGTAGCAACAACTTCTTCCTTAATCAGTAAAGGCAAGCAAGAAGGGAACAATTGGATCTATGTAGCCCATGAGAAATACATGAAAAACAATGAATCTAAGTAGTGGGAAGGGGTCAGGAAGAACAAGCTCTTAAATAAAATAGCTCAATATGTGGATAATGGCTCCTAGCCTATATTACCTTTGACCAGATGGAATGCTCTGCAATCCTTGAAGTAATGAAGATTATCTCCTGGAATATTTGAGATCTACATGCATTGACTAAACAAAGAGTGCTAATTTTTTTTAGAAAAAGTTTCAAGCCTGATATTCTTTTTTTACAAGAAACTAATATGGGCAATGAGGATTTTGATAGATTACAAACGTTTGTTTGGAAGGCGTGTGAAGGTGTGAGTAGGTGCTTGTGGTTCTTTCAAAGGTTTTTGGACACTCTAGAATCCTTATTCCATGGAGGGCAATCTCATTCATCAGGTTGATAAATTTTCTTCCTTTTTATTATGTTGTAAAAAAACTATTTTTTCTTGGATTTCTACCAATGTGTATGCTCCCAATGTTGCTATGAATATAATGAAACTCTGGGTTGACTTAAAATCCCTTGGTTCTTCATTTGACCTACCATGGTTGCTTTCTGGTGATTTTAATTCTATTTTTCTCCCTAGTGAGAAACTTGGAGGCTCAACTATTTTTTCGAATAGTATGGAGGATTTTGGTGAGTTCTTGACCTCCATGGAACTAGTATATTTTGATTTGCAAGGTTCTAAATTCACTTGGTCCAACATAAGAAGTGATGGGGGTTTGATTCAATCTAGGATTGATAGGGCCCTTTATTTAGTGAGTTGGATTACCATGGTTCAAGATTGCTCTTTGAGGACTTTATCGAGAATTAATTATGACCACAACCCATTACTATTATTATTCATGGATGAGAAATGCTGAAAATGTTATCCTTTCAAATTTGAGACAATGTGGCTTTCTCATCTGGATCTTGAAGGCTTGATTAAGACTTGGTGGAATACGAATGTCTATGGCACTAAGATGTTCCAAGTGGCCAAGAAGCTGAAAATCATAAAATCTAACTTGAAGAGGTGGAATCAAGAGGTTTTTGGGAACCTCTTCCGTAGGAAGCAAAAAATATTTCAAAATTTGTAGGAAATTGAGGGAAAATGCCAAAGTGAAGATTGGTCTGAGGAGTTTGCCAACAAAGAGTAAATTAATCTTACAAAATTCTATAATATTCTTGCCAGTGATGAATATTTTTGGAGACAAAAATCTTGAGCTACATGGATTAAAGAGGGAGATAGAAATACCAAGTTTTTCTACCTCTCAACCTTGAAATATTGGAGTGCTATCAAAATAAGAGAAATTACATCAGACTCTGGTGAATGCCTTAAAGATAAGAAATTACTACTAGCATTGTATCCTTCTTTCAAGATTTTTTTTCTAGAGACAGGGAGGAAGATGGTGATGCTTTAGAGGAACTTCTCAAGAACATTCCCTAGGTGGTGACAGTTGATATGAATAATGCTTTGAATGCCCTCTTTTCTAATGATCAGATCAGGACCAGCCTATTTAGCATGAATAAGGACAAAGCGCTTGGGTGAGATGAGTTCCTTGTTGGTTTTTTAAGAGGTTTTTGCACCTTATTGGTTTAGATTTTTTAGAATCCTTAAGAGAATTCCAATCCTCTTCCTTCTTGTTATAGGTATGGAATCCTACCTTTATTGTTTTGGTTTCGAAGAAACATGGTGCCTCTTCTATAAAGGATTTTAGACCTATCAACTTATGAAATACCCTATATAAGTTGCTTACTAAGGCACTTGCTAATAGGTTGAAAATGCTTCTCCCCATTTTGATTTCTCCTCTTCAAGGTGATTTTGTTCATGGTAGGCAAATTGTGGATGGGATCAATATAGTTCATGAGACTTTACATTTTATGTCCAAAAGCAAGTTGGTTGAAATGCTTCTTAAACTTGATATGCAAAAGGCTTATGACAAGGTATCAAGGTGTTGCAGAAATTTGGCTATGGGGATCTATGGAGGAAGTGGATTAGAGTTTGTATTTCCTCTGCAAAATTTTCTATCATCATCAATGGGATACCAAGTGGTTTTTTTGGGGTCAAAGAGGTATTAGGCAAGGTGATCCCTTGTCTCCATATATTTTCATTTTTATGGTTGAAGCTTTAGGAATATCGATTCTTACTGCTACCTTATCCTATAAGATTAAGGGCATTAGGCTTTCTGGTATTGCAGGGGCAGTTTCTCAACAGTTTATAGATTACACTATACTTCTTGGGGAGGCTACTTTGAGAGAGGCTAAGGCATTCCTGAATATTTTTTATTGATGAAAAATCCATTGTATTAATAAAATAATGTCTAATCATACAAAAAAGGGTGGGTGGTATTAGCACACCCCATAAACCAACACACTAACCACCATGGTTAGGAGTACATAAGAGTGCTAGAAATAGTCCACAAAAATCCAGATAACAACTGTAAAAACAATATCAAATATGCATTCAGAAAGAAAAGAGTCAAGAAATCACTACCAGGTGGAAGGCCTATAGCTTTTGTAGTTGTGTGAGAAATCTTCCAACCAAAAAATTAACTTCCATAAAAGTCAATTATTTTTTGTGAATACTGGGAGGCAGCTTCAACATAGAGTTGTAAGGATTTTTGGTTGTTATAATGCTAATATTCCTTATTTATATCTAGGTATGTCATTTTTTACTAGGAGGATGAAGGAGTTGTGGTCTCCTGTGTTGGATAGGATTCAACATAAGTTAGCTGGGTGGAAAGGTAATCTCTTAAGCCAAGTAGGTAAGTTGCAATTACTTCAATCTACCCTCCAAAACATTCCCATCTACTACATGTCTCTTTTTAGAATGCCCTTCAAAGTGAGGAGGATTGACCAGATCTTTAGGAGATTTATATAGTCTCGGATGGAGGATAAACAGAGGGTGTCCCTTGTCTCTTGGGATAGGGTTTGCTCTTCTAGGAAATAAGGTGGTCTTGGGATCAAAAATTTGTTGTTGTTCAATAAGGCATTGATTGCAAAAATAGCCTAGAGATTATGTGTTGAGGAGGACCATCTATGGAAATATATTATGAGAGGTAAGTATATAGAAAATCACATTCCTTTTTTTAGAAGTGCTGCTCCTCCTAGGGGCTCTGTGATTTGGAATTATTTTCTTGGGGTTGGAAGTTTGGTTACAGAGGGTATGCAGTGGTAGTTTGAGAATGGTAAGGATGAGTTATTTTGGAAGGATGCTTGGATTCTTCCTGAACCTCTCTTTCTTAGTCCCGAGTTTTATGAGTTGAAGGCTCCTTTATCACTGAAATATGGAGAAAAAGTAATTGATTACATAATCATCACTAATGGCAAGAGGATTTGGAAGCATATGACTTTATATACAACTAATCTTCGGATCCTTCATAGTTTGGCAAGTTTGAATATGTTGCTGCAACAATAATTTCTTCTTCAATAGAATGACAGGGATTTCCTTCTATGGACTCATTCTCCTAAAGGTTATTTTTCTATCAAGACTGCATATGAGGCCCAATATTTGTCTAGAGGAGGATCTCTTCCAAAAAAAATGGTTTGTTATACTCATTTTATCCCCAAGATTGTATTTTCTTGTGGTTATGTTTGCAAAACAAAATTTTGACTGTTGATAATTTATGTAAGAAAGGATTCCATATTCCTAATATTTATCTCTTGTGTTTTAAGGACGTTGAATCTGTGGATCATCTTTTCATTTATTGTGATTTCTCAAATAATGTGTTCAATGCTTTATTGGATTCTTGGGGTATCTGGTGGGAGAGGAACAAAATAATTTTCAAGGATATAATTAGGGATGAATTCTTTGTCTTTAGAAGGATTAAAGTTGTTATTGAGAATAACCTAACTGTCTTTGATGTTGGAAATGGTAGGGAGAAAGTTGTGGAGAAAGAGGCTATTGTTAGTTGGAATCTGAATCTAAAGAATTATGCTTCTGTATCCACTATTAAAAAATATTGGCTACTAGATGGCATAAACTAGCTAAAGGGTGGGTCATTCTAAACTTTGATGGGGCTGCCAAAGGTAATCCCGGGAGGGCTAGTGGAGGGGGTGTTGTCAGAAATGATAATGGTGAGGTCATTTGGGTTTACGCTGAACATTATGGTTTTCAAACCAACCACCTAACTAAAGCTAAGGATATTTTCTCGGGTGTTCACTACATTTTTGAGAGGGGCTTCAAAAGACTTCTCGTTCAAGGTGACTCCTTAAACATCATTTAGGATCTACAGGTTGGAAATACTGACAATTGTTTCATCTTCAATATTATTAAAGACACATCAAATATTTTGGAAGGTATATTAGAAGTTAAAATTGAACATATTTATAGGGAAGGTAACCAGGCTGCTGATGTTATGGTCAATTTAGGAGTGGATAGTGGCCTGTTTAGAATTTGGGAAGACAATTTCCCTTCGCAGTTAATGACAATTATTTATTTGGAAGCATTGGGCCTACCTATCCAGTAGGCCTTTCTACTTGGATGAGATCTCAATTGTGTACTAGTGATCCTGTCTTTGGGGGGTCTTTTTTGGGGGGCTGGCCCTTTTGCTCCCTGGTGGTTACCATTCTCAAGGTATATGCTTGGCGGTTTGCCTTCATCCTTGCTCTCTGAATTTAGGGTTTTGTTATCTGCATCTTGATGTATTTACTACCCTTTCAGTCTTATGCAAAAATAGTCGAGTCTTATGCAAATATAGAGCAGGATCGTTGATGTCTCTAAAAGAAAGTTGAGTAAAAATTCTCCTTTGTGCCCTGCTGAGTGGTGGGCTGGTCTTTGTTTTTTGATGGTTGTTTTAATTTAATTTCTGTTTCTTTTAGCCTTGGAGGCTGGTCTGTGTTTAATTAGCCTTATCTTTCTCTGCCTCCTCTAATATAAAAATTCTAAAACCTTTCAAAATCCTGTTTTTTCACCATTAATAAAACAAAAAAATAACATAACTACATCTGTCTCTCTTACCCCAGTAGAAACTCAGACGACCATTCCTAATCCCTAATTCCTAATCCCTAATGTCTATGAAAGAAATCGGTGTTGAAAAAAAAAATTAACAAAATAAGACCAAATGCTAGGATTATAATTGTGGGAATAGACGAGAAAGAATCTCAACTGACGCAAAACTCTGCCGAATTTCACTGACCTTGTTAGAGTTGTCTGATTCTGGAGTCTTCAGAGTTCAGATGATAGGATTGAGGCTTAGCCCAAATGGCCGGTATGGCAGTTAAAAATCTGATTAAAAATATGGGCTTTCATTTCTGTAGACGTCAGATTTGACATCGCCCAACACGCGCACTAGTTTTAAAGCTGTACGCTCGAACGTGAACTGTAGCGGCATGAAATCGGTATCCGTTGAATTGACATATGACGAGACTTCAATGATGGAGCTTGGAAAACGAAATAAATCTGGGATACAAAGTTTAAAATGCCAAGAATTCAAAGAATAATGTTAAAATTTGTCATTTACATCACTGGAACTTTCCAGTTGGATTGGGGTGGAGTTGATAAAATTAATTTCCATCCCGTCGTGAATTAATCCCTGGCTGACGTAATTCTGAAAGGTTTAACATATATCCTTCTTCAAGTACTTATATCAACTATAAAGAATTAAAAAATATCCTGGACAATCTAAAATACTCTTCGCATCTTCTCCACTGTCTGGGATACTGCATCAATTCTATTAATTTTTATGCTTACTCTACTTATTCATACCTCTTTCAGCTTACTTAAAAAAAATCCATCGTCAAGCAGCCGGGCCCAGCCCCAGGCATTCGTCAGAGCTTATTATCTCTTCGTTTTGAGACAAAAGATCCAAGGAAAAGGAGAAATGGCGTTGTTATAAAGTCCTCGGATTCCTCTGCTGCGTGTCCTCTCTCCAACTGAAGGTGAGTCAGGACACGATTTTGTTGTGGCATTCACGTAGCCAGGCCCAGCCCCAGGCATTCATCAGAGTTTCTTAAGTTCTTATCTCTTCGTTTTGCGACAAAAGATCCAAGGAAGAGGAGAAATGACGTTGTTATCAAGTCCTTGGATTCCTCTGCTGCGTGTCCTCTTTCCAACTAAAGGCGAGTCAGGACATGATTCTGTTGTTGGATTCGTTTACGTGACCGTTCAGCCCTTTGGGATGCGCCGACAATTATTTTCGTAACGATGCACGTGGGCTCGTAGCCGTGCGGAAGTTTTACGCGTCTTTTGCTTCATATCCATGATCGCTGCAAGTACACAGATGGACATATTTGTAGAGTGGTCTACGGATGCCTGCCAGTGTAACTATGCACGTTTTTACCTGTCTTTTGCTTCATATCCATGATCGCTGCAAGTACATAGATGGACATATATGTAGAGTGGTCTACGGATGCCTGCCTGTGTTACATCTAATCCTGTCTGTGTGTGGGTAAATGGTCTTCTTGATTTTTAATCGTTCTCAATAATACATCTCCATTGTAAATTTTCGTTCTACTTTAGTACCTTTCTATGTCTTTGAGGCGGTAAACATAGACTATCCAACTGACAGACATTGCATGACACCTTCAAAAGGTAGCACTGCCATCCCAGCGCATGGTTACCAGCTTGTTTTGCAAGACTAGCCAGAAAACACAGAACTAAATTTTGATAAAATATAAATTAAAATATGAAAAAAATGAAACATTTATATTCCTGGGTGACGATGAAATGACAAAACAAAATATAAAAGAAATGAAAAAATTTTATTGCTGATTTTTCAAATCATAAGGGCTGCATCCACCAAACTTATTCCACCTTGTTGTTGTTGATCCAGTATGAGTATGAGGGAATCACCAGGCGCTCGGGATATCTACCATCATCGTCCGTCTAGCGTGCACTCAGAGGATTCAGATCAGACTACTACCTTTGCAAACAGGCTGCCCCTAAGGTTTGAACCTGAGTGTCTTTTTGGTAAGACAAGAAACTACCAATCCACCTAACCCTTGGGGAAAAATTTTAAGTTAGAAAGAAACCTCAAAAGCCAATCTTAGGTGGTTGGCAATGTCGCCCATTCGGGTATACCATTGTCTAAAGGGAAGCCACAAGAGACTTTTTGTGTCCCATTTGCATCGCAGAGGTTTGAACTGTCGACCTCTCATTCGACCTCTCATTCAACAGGGTCAGGCTCGCTTTCTTCACTTAAGCTACAAATCTAGATTTAGAAGTGCCTTTTTGTGTCCCCTTCGCATCCCAAAGATTTGAACCATGGACCTCTCATTCAATGGAAGGTCTATTGTTCGAACCTCTAAAATGTGGAGGGGGACACAAAAAATCGCTTGTGGCTTCCCTCTAGATAGTGGTATACCTTGATGGGATGGCACTCCCAGCCACCTAAGAACAACTTTTGAGGTTTTTTTTTAACCTAAAAGTTTTGTCTGCCTTTGTAGCATTAGTGGAGAAGGTGAGCCTGACCTGCTGTACAAGAGGTTCACGGTTTAAACCTCTGCGATGCGAAGAGAAATATAAAAAATCTCCTGTGGCTTCCCTCTAGGTAATGATATTATCAGATGGGATGACATTGTCGGTCACCTAAAAATGACTCTCGATGTTTCTTTCTAACCTAAAAGTTTTGGTCCCCAAGGGCTAAGTGGATTGGTAAGACGTTGGGCACTTACCAAGAGGAGACCTAGGTTCAAACCTCGAGGATATGCTCAATCAGAGCAAAGGTAATAGTTTGACCTAAGTCAATTGAGTGTGCGCCAACTTGATGATGGTGGTACCAACCCCAAGCCATTGGGTCTCCCTCACTTTGAGGTGAGATAAGGGTTATAGTGGTAGCACCATGATTTGATGCAATGTGACTTGACCCTATGAGAAGTTGTTAAAAAAGAAAGGTAGTTACTGATTCTTGATTCCTCTATGTATATATATAAAAAATTATTATTATTATTTAAATTTTAAGTAGTAATACTAGAATTTGTTTATAATAGGATTATAATGTCTATAAAGTAGTTAAAAATTTTCAAATTTTTTCAAATTAATTTTTTAAAATATTTTCTTTATTAAAAAAATAAATAAATTATATTTATTATTTTAAATTAATTTAAATATTTATAACTAGTGGTTGTTAATATTGAAATCTTAAATCAAATGGATTAATTTAATGGGTTAAATTTCTTGACATTCAGGAAGGAAATTAAAAAAGCTTTTCAAATGATAGCATAATTGTGATAAGACTATGTGATCACGGTGTAATAAGGGTGGGTTATATATTAATTCTACGTAGCCAATTTTAAAAAGTATAATAAAACATTGAAATCCTTATAAAAATTGCATAGAAATTTTAAGTAATAAATTATTTGTAAAACCCTTGTAAAATGGAAATAATTCATATGTAATATATTTAGGGTGAAAATTAAGGCTTTAATATTTTTATAATATTTTATATAAGGATGTATTTATATTTACATATAATAAAAATAAATTTTATATTCATGTGGTAATTGCTACTACTCAATAAAGTCTTCATTCCATTAAATCAAAGAAAATGTCAACAATGATGATGAAGTTGGATTTCTCCAAGGCATTTACAGATTATTTATAAGACCGATTCTTACTCAAATTGGGTTCTATGTGCAAATGGTGAATTGGATTATGGGATACTTATATTTTATTTCTTTTGTAGTATTGGTTAATGGGGGATAAGAAAAGGTTACCCATTGTCACTACTAGTATATCTTCTAGTAGCTAAGGGATTAAGTAGATGCATCTTAGATGCCAAGAAGGTAGGAGTAGTAAACAAATTTAGAATAGATAGAAGAGTGAAAGTCATCCATCTACTTTTTGTAGATGATATTGTCCTTTTAATGAATGAAATAGTTAGAGAATCAATGAAGTTAAAACAATTTTTGGGTCTTTTTTGCTTGGCAACAAGTATGCAAATTATTGTATAGAAGTCTTGAAGAACACAAGCTTATACTGAGAGGGGGGTGAATAGTATAAGATAAAAATTTTACTTTTCTTTCCAAAGCAGTATTATCCAATATTATCAATTGCAATAATGAAACAATGCATAGATCATCACACACATAAGAGACACATATTTAACGTGGTTCACCCAATGTGGGCTACATCCACGGAGAAAATATTTCTTATAAATTTTCTCAACAAATCTCTTGGGAACCAATTCCCTATTACAATGTTTATGGGCACCAACCCAAAGGAGACACCAATCCCCTATGCTCAAGTTCATGGACACCACTCCATAGGAGACACCAATCCCCTCTGCTTCTAGTTTTGTGGACACCACTCCATAGGAGACACCAATCCCCTTTGCTTTTGGTTTTGTGGACATCACTCCATAGGAGACACCAATCCCCTTTGCTCTAGTTTTTGGACACCACTCCATAAGAGACACCAATATCCTCTACTTCTAATTTTGTGGACATCTATCCATAGGAGACACCAATCTCCTTTGATCTAGTTTGTGGACCTCTATCCATAGGAGACACCAATACCCTTTGCTCTGTTTCATGGACCTCTATCCATATGA
Organism: Wollemia nobilis; assembly: GCA_028583015.1. Taxonomy (NCBI): domain Eukaryota; kingdom Viridiplantae; phylum Streptophyta; class Pinopsida; order Araucariales; family Araucariaceae; genus Wollemia; species Wollemia nobilis. The sequence continues at coordinate 23,728,010 of JAQPPZ010017151.1, read as the reverse complement.
GACACAAATCCCCTTTGCTCTAGTTTGTGGACCTCTATCCACAGGAGACACCAATCCCCTTTGCTTTGGTTTTCTCCAAATCCTACTCAAATATGCTCCAAGCCTACTCACAAGGCTTGCTTAAATCTGCTCCAAACCTACTCACAAGGCTTGCTCACAACTCTGCTCAAATCTACTTCAAGCCTACACATAAGGCTTGCTCAAATATGCTCAAGCCTACTCTCAACTCTACTCAAATATGCTTCAAGCCTACACACAAGGCTTGCTCAAATTTCTCCAAAACCTGCTCTCAACTCTACTCAAATATGCTTCAAGCCTACACATAAGGCTTGCTCAAATCTTCTCACCAAACCTGCTCAAATCTACTCCAAGCCTACACACAAGGCTTGCTCAAATATGCTTACCAAACTTTCTCAAATATGCTCCAAGCCTACATACAAGGCTTTCTCACTAAAACCTACTCTATCTACTCCAAGCCTATACACAAGGCTTGCTCAAATCTACTCATCAAAACTTGCTCAAATATGCTCTCAGATCCTGCTCAAACCTGCTCATATCTTGTATACAAACAATGTTCATCTATTCCCAAATCTTGCATAATGATGTCATCAAGTGCTTTATCTAATATTCAATGTGCTTTCTTCAACTAAAGCAATTTAGACATATTCTACCCAAAATTCATTTAACCTCTTGAACATATAGAGAATGATATGCACTAACAAATGCTCAATATGTTCTTCACATACATTAAGTCTATCACTTTCACATGTCTCACATTTATTGCATTCTAAAGGTAGCTCTAGTCTAACACTTGATAACTGACCTGGTTATTGCTGAGTTGCACCTTACTTCAAAACCAATCACAATGCACAAGTCCTTCTCATCTACTCACAAAATCAATCATGAATAATGCACAAGTTTATTCTTTTCATCTACTCACAAAGTCAATCATGAATATGCACAAATTTGCTTTCACAAAACTGATCTATAACTCTTGCACTTTCATTTCCAATATCACTCAAAACCAATGCACAAGTTTTCTCTCAAAAATAATCTATAAGTTTCATCAATTTATTTCCAATTTCAAACATAACCAATGCACATCCTTGATCTCAAACCCTTGCACATATATTCCCAATTTCATTCAAGCAATTGCACAATCAATCAATCCTTATGCCTCCAAACATATGACAACTCAATATATTTTCTTCAACCAAAAACCACCTAGAGAAGGAGTTAGATCACCATACCTCTAAAACTACCTTGATGATGATGTACCTTCAAAACCTGTCTTAACAAAATAATTTTCTTTTCTAGTGCCACTTCAAGAACTAGTTAGCAAATCTCCTTTTCAAATCATCCACATTAACCTTCCAAAAAATGTGCACAATAAAGCTTTAAAAATAATACCTTATATCTCCTTTTAAAATATGCAATATTACAACTTTCAAATAATCCACAATACACCTTATATCCCCTTTTCTAACATGCAATAATCACACTTTTCAAACAATACCAAAACCACCTTGTATCTAATTTTCACATGCCAAAAAATTACACTTTCAACTAGTCCTTAATACACCTTATAACTCCTTTTCTTAGATAAAAAAAAAAAAAAATTTCCCTTTGTTTAATCAACAACTAACCAACGACTATCTCCTTCTCTCACAAATTTTTGTCCTTATTTTAATCAACACAAGGCCAGTGAACTATATCATTTCATAAAAAATTAAATCAAAATTTTGGCACCCATACCTCAACCAACAAGCCCCACGAGCGCAAGGAGAATCGAAATCATGACCTCTACCAATGCAACGCCCAAGCCAAGGCTTGGTAACTAGCTGGGCTACCCTAGCGGGTAGTAACCATAATGCAACATGAAATATTTGAAGCACTCCTTTGTCCAAAAGTATTTTTCCACTCTACCAAGCAAAACAAAACCTGCCCGAATTTGACCCTGCGACCTTCCTGCCCCCAGTGCCTTAGCACTAGCTTAGTGACCAATTGGGCTAGCCACCATATTAAAACAAAATATGAGGCACCATCGATTTGTCTCTTTTGTTGCTCTCTCCAAGGCAATAAAATACGTCAAAACTAGTACCAGTGAGTTTTGAACCTCACACCTTCTTCCTCGCAGTGACTTGGCACAAGTCAAACCACCGCTTGGGCTACCCCGATGGATGACGTCAAGGGGCTATGCTTCTCCTCCTTATTTTTTGTCATTCACACTCACCACAATGAATGATCTTCGAATGCATGCTCTTCAACCTTAGCCAAACCAATGTTTAGTGCATTATTTATATGCATATTGCCTCCTTTCACAATGACGTCGATGCTCATATTTTACTTTTTTATTTTTGACTTTCATATAGCCTCTAATAAATTTTGGTGCTCTTTATTTTTAAGCCTTCTTTTGATTATAATATTTTAAATCTAAAATATTTAAATATTATAATATTTAAACCTTTGGCCCTTGGAAATAAATATTTGTCTTTAAACCTTTGCCTCCTCTTGTGGTCTTTAAATATTTTTCAAGAAATTATAATAAAACCTTTTAAACCTTGTCCTTCTTCATAATATTTAAATTTGACATTTAAATATTATTAATCCTTCTCTTAGAAAAATACTTTGGAGATATACCTTGCTTTTGAATTTTATCCATGCCTTGACTATCATGCACCTTTGACATCAATGACAACTCAATATTTCCAACAATCTCTCCCTTTGTCATTGATGGCAACCCTTCAAAAAAATCTTCTTTTGCTACAACTGAATTCCAATATTGCTCCCCCTCACTAAATTCTCTCCCCCTTTGACATCAATGGCAAAGGGCTCCTTGGGGCTAAGAATAAGATACTTTTAGCATAGCCCCCTCACCACCTCCTTTCCTTGAGGTGATTAATTATGGGATGGGAGTAAAGCTACTCCCAAATTACAATGCTCTTCTTATTTTTCAATATTTTTCCAAACTTTTGAAGTCATACCTCTTTGAACATTTTGACTATCCTTCTTCTTGCTTGTCTTTGGAAGCTCCAAAAATTTTGTTCTACACCACTTTGCTCTATGCCCAAAATTCTTGCAATTGTAACACCTGATGTTGTAGTCCTTGAAAGGTGCAAATGAATTCTTGGTGAAGCTATAATCATTCTTACCATAAACCCTACAATGTATAGCTTTATGACCAAAATTATTGCAATTGAAACACATGATGTTGTAGTCCTTGGAAAGTGCAAGTGACTTGAAATTTCTCTTGTTGAAGCCATAATCATTTTTATCATGAACCTTGCAATGTATAGCTTTATGACCAAAATGATTACATGAGAAACAATAACCTTGGAAGAAATATTCATCTTGCCTTGATCTCATGGTTCTTTCTTTGCTTTTCTTATGATGGTCCCTGTTCCTTAATGATTCTTTGTTTGCTTCCTCTTTGATACTACCACTTCTCAACTTATCAGTATAGGTCTTAGGCTCTTCTTCAAATACCTTCTTTGATGCTTCTATTTCTTTTGAGCTTGACTCCTCTTCTTGACCTTCCTCATAACCAAGTCCAGTCTTCATAAATGGAGATCTCTGTGTTTTGATAATATCATCCAAATATTTTGAGCTTTTCCTAAACTGATATATCTTATTATTGAATTTCTCAAGTCCCTTCCTTAGAATGTCAGCTTCATGTTCTAGTCTTTCACATTCTAGTTCTTTTGCCTTTAACTGTTCATCCATACCTTCTTCAACTTTCTTTACCTCTTCAACCTTCACTTTTAAGTCTATGAGATCTTGTAGGAGCTTTGTCTTTGTTTCCTCATCCTCTTGAACTTGAGCCTTCAATTCTGAATTCTTCTTTCTAACCCTTTTCAATTCTCCAAGAGTAGCAATAAGTTCCTCCTCTATGTTAACCATGGTTTCTTCTTCATTTTCTGAATATTTCTCTTTTTCTAGGTCTTTAATCACAAGAGCATCTTCTTTCTCTTCTTCTTGGTCTTTGACAATAGGAGCATCTTCATTCTCTTCTATGGCCAAAAATAGGATTTCTTCCTTTTCACTATCAGAGAAGTTCTCATCACTTTCACTTGAAGCACTACTTTCTTCTTCAACATAAAAACTCTTCTTGTGCCTTTGAAAGATATTCTTCTCATGCTTTCCTTGACCATACCTATTTTTATTTTCATAATAAAACTTTCTTTCCTTATTTTTCTTGTAATCCTTTTCTTCTTCACTGCTACTACCTCCATTTTGTGGATAATTAGCTGCATAGTGACCAATGTTACCACAACTAAAACATTTCATAGTTTGCATACTTTTGTGTTTTCTTGGACCCTTCTTATTTCTTCTCACAAAGTTAGCCTCTTCTTCACTACTTGATTCATGTTCTTTATCCTTTTCCTTCTTTGAAGCTTTGAATGTTGCCTCTCTTTTTGATGTTTGTTCTTTTTCTATCCTCATCTCATAGGTTATGAGAATTCCATGTAGCTCATCCATGCTTAAATTTTTGAGATCCTTCATCTCTTCTATTGCTGAAACCTTTGCATCATACCTCATAGGGAGTGACCTCAATATTTTCTGAACAATAGTAGATTCCTCAATATTTTCTCCAAGTCCACGAATAGTGTTGACAACCTCATCAACACGAAGTAGATACATAGCAATATCTTCATCATATTTCATCTTCAAGTCTTCAAACTTCCTTCTGTGTGTTTGAAGTTTTGCCATTTTGACCTTGTCATCTCCTTCATATGTTCTTTGTAACTTATCCCACATTTATTTTTCTGAAGTACATTGCATGACTTTCACAAACTCTGATTCACATAACCCACTCAAAATTGCATTCATTGCCTTGGCATTATCTTCATATGGTTTCTTACCACTTGCATCTGTAGGAGGAGTTGTAGATGGTGTGAATCCATTTTCAATAGATTGCCATGTATCATATCCATGTGCCATCAAATAAGTCTTCATCCTCACACTCCAGAAAGCATAGTTAGTCCCATCAAACAATGGAGCCTTATTTGATGAAAACCCTTCCTTATGAGCCATGTGTGTTCTTGTAAGATCTTCCTTCAAGTTGTTAGGCTTTCATGAAGGAACCCGCTCTGATACCAATTGAAGAACACAAGCTTATACTGAGAGGGGGGTGAACAGTATAAGATAAAACTTTTTACTTTTCTTTCCAAAGTAGTATTATCCAATATTATCAATTGCAATAATGAAATAATGCATAGATCATCACACACATAAGAGACATAGATTTAACGTGGTTCACCCAATGTGGGCTACATCCACGGAGAAAATATTTCTTATAAATTTTCTCAACAAATCTCTTGGGAACCAATTCCCTATTACAATGTTTATGGGCACCAACCCAAAGGAGACACCAATCCCCTATGCTCAAGTTTATGGACACCACTCCATAGGAGACACCAATCCCCTCTGCTCTGGTTTTGTGGACATCACTCTATAGGAGACACCAATCCCCTTTGTGAACCACTCCATAGGAGACACCAATATCCTCTACTTCTATGTTATGGACATCTCTCCATAGGAGACACCAATCTCCTTTTCTTCTAGTTTTGTGGACACCTATCCATAGGAGACACCAATCTCCTTTCTTATTTTTTGTGGACATCTATCCATAGGAGACACCAATCCCCTTTGCTCTAGTTTATGGACCTCTATCCATAGGAGACACCAATCCCTTTGCTCTAGTTTTGGACCTCTATCCATAAGAGACACCAATCCCCTTTTCTAGTTTTCACCAAAGCCTACTCAAATATGCTCCAAGACTACTCACAAGGCTTGCTTAAATATACTCCAAACCTACTCACAAGGTTTTATCACAACTCTACTCAAATCTTATTCAAGCCTACACACAAGGCTTGCTCAAATATGATCCAAGACTACTCTAATCTACTCAAATCTGCTTCAAGCCTACACATAAGTCTTGCTCAAATCTACTCCAAAACCTACTCTCAACTCTACTCAAATTTCTTCAAGCCTACACACAAGGCTTGCTCAAATATGCTCACCAAACCTGCTCAAATCTACTCCAAGCCTACACACAAGGCTTGCTCAAATATGCTTACCAAACCTACTCAAATCTGCTCCAAGCCTACACACAAGGCTTGCTCACCAAAACCTACTCTAATCTACTCCAAGCCTATACACAAGGCTTGCTCAAATATTCTCATCAAAACCTGCTCAAATCTACTCTCAGATCCTACTCAAACCTGCTCATATCTTGTATACAAACAATGTTCATCTATTCCCAAATCTTGCATAATGATGTCATCAAGTGCTTTATCTAATATTCAATGTGCTTTCTTCAACTAAAGCAGTTTAGACATATTCTACCCAGAATTCGTTTAACCTCTTGAACATATAGAGAATGATATGCACTAACAAATGCTCAATATGTTCTTCACATACATTAAGTCTATCACTTTCACATGTCTCACATTTATTGCATTCTAAAGGTAGCTCTAGTCTAACACTTGATAACTGACCTGGTTATTGTTGAGTTGCACCTTACTTCAAAACCAATCACAATGCACAAGTCCTTCTCATCTACTCACAAAATCAATCATGAATAATGCACAAGTCTGTTCTTTTCATCTACTCACAAATTCAATCATGAAGATGCACAAATTTGCTTTCACAAAACTGATCTATAACTCTTGCACTTTCATTTCCAATATCACTCAAAACCAATGCACAAATAACTCTAATTTAATTTAAATAATTTTTTCCAATTTCAAACATAACCAATGCACATCCTTGATCTCAAACCCTTGCACATATATTCCCAATTTCATTCAAGCAATTGCACAATCAATCAATCCTTATGCCTCCAAACATATGACAACTCAATATATTTTCTTCAACCAAAAACCACCTAGAGAAGGAGTTAGATCACCATACCTCTAAAACTACCTTGATGATGATGTGCCTTCAAAACCTGTCTTAACAAAATAATTTTCTTTTCTAGTGCCACTTCAAGAACTGGTTAGCAAATCTCCTTTTCAAATCATCCACATTAACCTTCCCAAAAATGTGCACAATAAAGCTTTAAAAATAATACCTTATATCTCCTTTTAAAATATGCAATATTACAACTTTCAAATAATCCACAATACACCTTATATCCCCTTTTCTAACATGCAATAATCACACTTTTCAAACAATACCAAAACCACCTTGTATCTAATTTTCACATGCCAAAAATTACACTTTCAACTAGTCCTTAATACACCTTATAACTCATTTTCTTAGATAAAATAAAAATAAAAATTTCCCTTTGTTTAATCAACAACTAACCAGTGACTATCTCCTTCTCTCACAAATTTTTGTCCTTATTTTAATCAACACAAGGCCAGTGAACTATATCATTTCATAAAAAATTTAAATCAAAATTTTGGCACCCATACCTCAACCAACAAGCCCCACGAGCGCAAGGAGAATCGAAACCATGACCTCTGCCAATGCAACGCCCAAGCCAAGGCTTGGTAACCAGCTGGGCTACCCCAACGGGTAGTAACCACAATGCAACATGAAATATTTGAAGCACTCCTTTGTCCAAAAGCATTTTTCCACTCTACCAAGAAAAATAGAACCTGCCCGAATTCGACCCTGCGACCTTCCTACCCCTAGCGCCTTAGTGCTAGCTCAACGACCAACTGGGCTAGCCACCCGATTGAAACAAAATATGCAGCACTACCGATTTGTCTCCTTCATCATGCTCTCCAAGGCAATAAAACATGTCAAAACTGGCACCAATGAGTTTCGAACCTCACACCTTCTTCCTCGTAGTGACTTGGCACAAGTCAAACCACCGCTTGGGCTACCCTAGTGGATGACGTCAAGGGGCTACACTTCTCCTCCTTATTTTCTATCGTTCGCACTCACCACAATGAATGATATTCGAATGCACGCTCTTCAACCTTAGCCAAACCAATGTTTAGTGCATTATTTATATGCATATTGCCTCCTTTCACAATGACATCAATGCTCATATTTTTACTTTTTGATTTTTGACTTTCATATAGCCTCTAATAAATTTTGGCGCTCTTTCTTTTTAAGCCTTCTTTTGATTATAATATTTTAAATCTAAAATATTTAAATATTATAATCTTTAAACCTTTGGCCCTTGGAAATAAATCTTTGTCTTTAAACCTTTGCCTCCTCTTGTGGTCTTTAAATATTTTTCAAGCAATTATAATAAAACCTTTTAAACCTTGTCCTTCTTCATAATATTTAAATTTGACATTTAAATATTATTAATCCTTCTCTTAGAAAAATACTTTGGAGATATACCTTGCTTTTGAATTTTGTCCATTGCTTGCTATTCATCAAAACCATGGGGAATATTTTTGCCTTGACTATCATGCACCTTTGACATCAATGACAACTCAATATTTCCAACAATCTCCCCCTTTGTCATTGATGGCAACCCTTCAAAAAAAATCTTCTTTTACTGCAACTGAATTCCAATACTGCTCCCCTGAGAAGTTGCTCCCCCTCACTGAATTCTCTCCCCCTTTGACATCAATGGCAAAGGGCTCCTTGGGGCTAAGAATAAGACACTTTTAGCATAGCCCCCTCACCACCTCCTTTCCTTGAGGTGATTAATTATGGGATGGGAGTAAAGCTACTCCCAAATTACAATGCTCTTCTTCTTTTTCAATATTTTTCCAAACTTTTGAAGTCATACCTCTTTGAACATTTTGACTATCCTTCTTCTTGCTTGTCTTTGGAAGCTGCAAAAAAATTGTTCTACACCACTTTTCTCTATGCCCAAAATTCTTGCAATTGTAACACTTGATGTTGTAGTCCTTGAAAGGTGCAAATGAATTCTTGGTGAAGCTATAATCATTCTTACCATAAACCCTGCAATGTATAGCTTTATGAACAAAATTATTTCAATTGAAACACATGATGTTGTAGTCCTTGGAAAGTGCAAGTGACTTGAAATTTCTCTTGTTGAAGCCATAATAATTTTTATCATGAACCCTACAATGTATAGCTTTATGACCAAAATGATTACATGAGAAACAATAACCTTGGAAGAAATATTCATCTTGCCTTGATCTCATGGTTCTTTCTTTGCTTTTCTTATGATGGTCCCTGTTCCTTAATGATTCTTTGTTTGCTTCCTCTTTGATACTACCACTTCTCAACTTATCAGTATAGGTCTTAGGCTCTTCTTCAAATACCTTCTTTGATGCTTCTATTTCTTTTGAGCTTGACTCCTCTTCTTGACCTCTTGACCTTCCTCATAACCAAGTCCAGTATTCATAAATGGAGATCTATGTGTTTTGATAATATCATCCAAATATTTTGAGATTTTCCTAAACTGATATATCTTATTATTGAATTTCTCAAGTCCCTTCCTTAGAATGTCAACTTCATGTTCTAGTCTTTCACATTCTAGTTCTTTTACCTTTAACTATTCAGCCATACCTTCTTCAACTTTCTTTGCCTCTTCAACCTTCACTTTTAAGTCTATGAGATCTTGTAGGAGCTTTGTCTTTGTTTCCTCATCCTCTTGAACTTGAGCCTTCAATTCTGAATTCTTCTTTCTAACCCTTTTCAATTCTCCAAGAGCAACAATAAGTTCCTCCTCTATGTTAACCATGGTTTCTTCTTCATTTTATGAATCTTTCTCTTTTTCTAGGTCTTTAATCACAAGAGCATATTCTTTCTCTTCTTATTGGTCTTTGACAATAGGAGTATCTTCATTCTCTTCTATGGCCAAAAATAGGATTTCTTCCTTTTCACTATCATAGAAGTTCTCATCACTTTCACTTGAAGTATTGCTTTCTTCTTCAACATAAAAACTCTTCTTGTGCCTTTGAAATATCTTCTCATGCTTGCCTTGACCATGCCTATTTTTATTTTCATAATAAAACTTTATTTCCTTATTTTTCTTGTAATAATTTTCTTCTTCACTGCTACTACCTCTATTTTGTGGATAATTAGTTGCATAGTGACCAATGTTACCACAACTAAAACATTTCATAGTCTGCATACTTTTGTATTTTCTTGGACCCTTTTTATTTCTTCTCACAAAGTTAGCCTCTTCTTCACTACTTGATTCTTGTTCTTTATTCTTTTCCTTATTTGAAGCTTTGAATGTTGCCTCTCTTTTTTATGTTTGTTCTTTTTCTGTCCTCATCTCATAGGTTGTGAGAATTCCATGTAGCTCATCCATGCTTAAATTTTTTAGATCCTTCATCTCTTCTATTGTTGAAACCTTTGCATCATACCTCATAGGGAGTGACCTCAATATTTTCTAAAAAATAGTAGATTCCTCAATATTTTCTCCAAGTCCATGAATAGTGTTGACAACCTCATCAACATGAAGTAGATACATAGCAATATCTTCATCATATTTCATCTTCAAGTCTTCAAAATTCTTTCTACGTGTTTGAAGTTTTACCATTTTGACCTTGTCGTCTCCTTCATACGTTCTTTGTAATTTATCCCATATTTATTTTGCTGAAGTACATTGCATGACCTTTACAAACTTTGATTCACATAACCCACTCAAAATTGCATTCATTGCCTTGGAATTATATTCATATGGTTTCTTACCACTTGCATCTGTAGGAGGAGTTGTAGATGGTGTGAATCCATTCTCAATAGATTGCCATGTATCATATCCATGTGCCATAAAATAAGTCTTCATCCTCACACTCCAGAAAGCATAGTTAGTCCCATCAAATAATGGAGCCTTATTTGATGAAAACCCTTCCTTATGAGCCATGTGTGTTCCTATAAGATCTTCCTTCAAGCTGTTAGGCTTTCATGAAGGAACCCACGAAGGAACCCACTTTGATACCAATTGAAGAACACAAGCTTATACTGAGAGGGGGGTGAATAGTAAAAGATCAATATTTTACTTTTCTTTCCAAAGCAATATCATCCAATATTATCAATTGTAATAATGAAACAATGCACAGATCATCACACACAAAAGAGACATAGATTTAACGTGGTTCACCCAATGTGGGCTACGCCCATAGAGAAAATATTTCTTATAAATTTTCTCAAAAAATATCTTAGGAACCAATTCCCTATTACAATGTTTATGGAAACCAACCCAAAGGAGACACCAATCCCCTATGATCAAGTTTATGGACACCACTCCATAGGAGATATCAATCCCCTATGCTCAAGTTCATGGACACCACTCCACAGGAGACACCAATCCCTTCTACTATGGTTTTATGGGCACCACTCCATACGAGATACCAATCCCCTCTAATTCTAGTTTTGTGTACACTACTCCATAGAATACACCAATCCCTTCTGCTTCTTGGTTTATGGACACCATTACATAGGAGACACCAATCCCCTCTGCTTATGGTTTTATGGAAAACACTCCAAAGGAGACACCAATCCCCTCTACTTTTGGTTTTATGGAAACCACTCTAGAGGATATACTAATCCCCTTTAATTATAGTTTTGTGGACACTGCTCCACATGAGACACCAATATCCTCTACTTCTAGTTTTGTGGAAACCACTCCATAGGAGATATCAATCCCCTTTGATCTGGTTCATGGACCTCTATCCACAAGATACAACAATCCTCTTTCCTCTGGTTCGTGTATCTCTATCCATAGGAGACACCAATACCCTTTGCTCTTGTCTACTCCAAAGCCTTCTCCAATATACTCTAAGCCTACTCACAAGGCTTTATTAAATATGCTCCAAACTTGCTCACAAGGATTGCTCACAACTCTACTCAAATTTGCTTCAAGCCTAGATACAAGGCTTGCTCAAATTTACTCCTAGCCTACTCTTAACTCTTCTTGAATCTTCTTCAAGCCTATACACAAGTCTTTCTCAAATATACTCCAAAACCTGCTCTCAACTCTACTCAAAACTGCTTCAAGCCTACACACAAGGCTTGCTCAAATCTACTCACCAAACCTGCTCAATATACTCCAAGCTTACACACAAGGCTTTCTCAAATATACTTACCAAACCTTCTCAAACATGTTTCAAGCCTACACACAAGGCCTGCTCACCAAAACCTACTCTAAATGCTCTAATCTACTCCAAGCCTATACATAAGGCTTGTTCGAATCTGATCAAATCTGCTCTCATATTCTACTCAAACCTACTCATATCTTGTATACAAACAATGTTCATTTATTCCCACATCTTGCATAATGATTTTATCAAGTGCTTTATCTAATATTCAATGTGCTTTCTTCAACTAAAGTAGTTTAGACATATTCTATACAAAATTCATTTAATCTCTTGAACATATAGAGAATGATATGCACTAGTAAATGCTCAATATGTTCTTCACATACATTAAGTATATCACTTTTACATGTCTCATATTTATTGCATTCTAGATCTAGTCTAACTCTTGATAATTGCCCTGGTTATTGCTAAGTTGCACCTTACTTCAAAACCAATCACAATGCACAAGTCCTTCTCATCTACTCACAAAATAAATCATGAATAATGCAAAAATATGTTCTTTTCATATTCTCACATGTCAATCATGAAGATGCTCAAATTTGCTTTCACAAAACTGATCTATAAATCTTACACTTTCATTTCCAATATCACTCAAAACCAATGCACAACCTTGATCTTGAACCCTTGCACATAAATTCCTGATTTTATTCAAGCAATTGCATAATCAATCAATCCTTATACCTCCAAACATATGACAACTCAATATATATTCTTCAACCAAAACCCACCTATAGGAGTTAGATCACCATACCTTTAAAACTACCTTCATAATGATGTGCCTTTAGAACCTGTCTTAAAAAAATAACTTTCTTTTCTAGTGCTACTTCAAGAATTGGTTAGAAAATATCCTTTTCAAATCATCAACATTAACCTTCCCAAAAATTTGCACAATAAAGCTTTAAAAATAATTCCTTATATATCATTTTAAAATATACAATATTACAATTTTCAAATAATCCACAATACACCTTATATCCCCTTTTCTAACATGCAATAATCACACTTATCAAACAATAACAAAACCACCTTGTATCTAATTTTCACATGCCAAAAATTACACTTTCAACTAGTCCTTAATACACCTTATAACTCCTTTTCTTAGATAAAATAAAAATAAAAAATTTCCTTTGTTTAATCAACAACTAACCAACAACTATCTCCTTCTCTCACAAATTTTTATCCTTATTTTAATCAACACAAGGCCAGTGAACTATATCATTTCATAAAAAAATTAAATCAAAATTTTGGTGCCCAAACCTCAACCAAAAATCCCCGCGAGCACAACGAGAATTGAAACCATGACCTCTACCAATGCTTGGTAACCAGCTAGGCTACCCTAGTGGGTAGTAACCACAATGTAGCACAAAATATTTGAAGCACTCCTTTTTCCAAAAGCATTTTTCCACTCTACCAAGAAAAATAGAACCTGCCCGAATTCAACCCTGCAACATTCCTACCCCTAGTTCCTTAGCGCTAGCTCAATGATCAAATGGGCTAGCCACAAAGTTTAAATAAAATATGCAGAACTATGAATTTATCTCATTTTTTGCACTCTCCAAGTTAATAAAACACATCAAAACTAGTTCCACTGAGTTTCAAACCTCACACCTTCTTCCTCACAGTAAGTTGGCACAAGTCAAACCACCACTTGGGCTACCTTAGAAGATGACATCAAGGCGCTACACTTATCTTCCTTATTTATTGTTATTTTCACTAACCACAAAGAATTATATTTGAATTCATTCTCTTCAACCTTAGCCAAACCAATATTTAGTGCATTATTTATATGCATATTGCCTCCTTTCACAATGATGTCGATGCTCATATTTTACTTTTTGATTTTTGACTTTCATATAGCCTCTAATAAATTTTGGTGCTCTTTCTTTTTAAGCCTTATTTTTATTATAATATTTTAAATCTAGAAAATTTAAATATTATAATCTTTAAACCTTTGGCCCTTGGAAATAAATATTTGTATTTAAACCTTTTAAACCTTGTCCTTCTTCATAATACTTAAATTTGATATTTAAATATCATTAATGCTTCTATTAGAAAAATACTTTGGAGATATACCTTGCTTCTAAATTTTGTCCATGCCGTGACTATCATGCACCTTTGACATCAATGACAACTCAATATTTCTAACAAAGTCAGACATCTACTTTAATCATGTAGATTAGGATCAAGTCATACTAATAGGTTAGCTCTTCCCATTTAATAGAATTGATCTTCAAGAGGTGTTTAAATATATGGGGTTATTTTTGGAACCCAATGATTACTCTAATCAATATTAGAGTTGGTTTATAAAAATGTAGAAATAAGAATTAAAAAATGGTTCAACAAATGGGTCTAATATCCTAGTATTACCTAGAGCACAAACTTGACTTTGGTCATGTTTGTGCTATAGGTAATACTAGTATATTAGGAATATTTGGCTTACATATCAAAAGGAACAATGTAGAAAATTAGATAATTAAGCTTACACATTTTTATAGATAGTAAAAAGAGAAAGGAAAGAAATTTCCCTACTTAAATGGAAATCCTTAGTCATGCGCAAGGAAAATGGAGTATGGGAACTTAATAACATACACCTATTTGGTAAGGCTCTAGCATCCAAGTGTGTTTGGAATATAATTTCAAAGGTGGGCTTATGGAATAAGATTATTTAGAAATAAAACTAGAAATATCTTTTATGGAGGGGCTGAAGGCCCTTGGACTAGATGGTTTTATCCCAATTTTCTTCTAGATGTTTTGGCATTTTATGGGAAGGAATATTGGAGAGGTTCTACGAGAAATTCAAAGATCAAGGGCTTTCCCAAGATCTTTCAATTCCATTTTTTTTAGCTCTTATTCCCAAGTCAACATGAGTTATTGATTTTAAATATTTTTTCCTTATTAGCCTCTGTAATACTATTTTTAAAATCCTAATAAAATAGTATGCTTACTCAGTTGATCGACTGCAACCAAAGTGATTTTGTGGTTGGTAGAAATATCTTGGATGGGGTAATTTTAGTCCAAAAACTCATCCATTTAGTGGATAAATGTAGGAGAGAAAGGACCTTCCTCAAATTGGACATGAGTAAGGCCTATGATAGGGTATCCTAGGACTTTCTCCCAAAGGTTATCTAGAGATTTTGCTTTGACAAGAAGTGGCTAACTATAATTGAAGTTTACATCTATTCGAACACATTTGAATTTCTAATAAATGGATACCCTACTGGTTACTTTCATAGTTGTTGGGGTATTCTATAGGGTGATCACCTCTCCCCCTACCTATTTATCCTCATGGTGAAGGCTCTGGGAAGGACCCTTAAGGCCTCTTCCTCTATGGTGGGTATTAAATTTAATTTGAGTGTGGACCCAATATCGCATCATCATTTTGTTGATGACACTCTTTTCTCCTTCCTTACCTCCATCCCTTAGGCTAGGGTAATAAAAGTAAATTCTTTATTGGTTTGAAGAGGTAGTTGGTCAGAATGTCAACTATTTAAAGAGTAGAATTTTCTTCTTGAATACTCTTGTCTCTAGATAAAGAAGAATAGTTACTGATTTTGATTGCAAGATAGCATAACTCCCCTCTATCTATCTTGGAATTTATTTTTTTAAAGGGATATGCAAGGAGTCACTTTGGGAGACGATGGTTGAAAGTGTGCAACACAAACTAGCTAGTTGGAAGGGAACCCTTTTAAGCCAAGCAGGTAAGACCTTGCTAGTTAAATCTATGCTCCAAATGATTGTAGTTTATTTCATGTCTATTTTCAAAATATCAAGTAATATTGTGCAAAAGTTAGAACAAGCCCAAAAATCCTTTATTTGGTCTAGATCATAAGAGAAAAAGAGATTTAATTTGGTTACCTAGGACCAGATTTGTAGTCAAGATAATTTAGAGATTTGGGGATTAGGAATATGGGCAAGATGAAAAAGGCTCTCTTAGTTAAATAAATATGGTATTTGGTGTAGAGGGATCGAGATGATTGGGTGGATATCGTTAAGGTGAAATATTTGATTAATGGAGATGAATTCCTTTCTAATAATATCCTCAGCTCTGGGTTAGCCTTTTGGCTAAGCCTCATAAAATCCAAGAGTATTCCTTCAAAGGGAGGCAGATGGAATGTGGGTAATTGTATTCTTATTTCACTAGCATCCTTTTCACATTTTGTAGTTGCTAAAGACTTTTGTAGGTATACCTTCAGCTCAAAGGTGGTGGACTATATTGAGATTGTAAATAATAGAAAGAGATAAAGGCATATGGATAATGCAATTCTACCTCAAGTGGAGAAGGTGACCCTTAAGAATATTTTAGATCTTCTAAAATTATATGTAATCAAATCCTCTAAAGAAGATGATAACCTATTTTAGAAAATGGAAAGTTTGGGTGCCTTCTTAGTTAAATCAATATATTTTCTTTTGGAGGACCCTATTCCTCCCTAGATTTTGGGTTGGTTGGTGTTGCGTAAATTTCTAACCCCCAAGGTCAATTTATTCTTATGGATATCCATTCAGAATAAAATTTTAACCATATATAATCCTCAATCTCGTAGTTTACATATCCCAAATCAATGTTTTTTGTGTGGCCAAAACACTGAGTCGGTGAAACTCTATGTCCATTCTCTAGGGAGTTTTTTTCCTTCTTCTCTCTTTTTTGGGTCTATTGGGTATACCCCCTCCAGTTTTTTACCTTCATGTTTAATGGTATCCTCGCTTCTCTGCTCCTCATTTACACATTTTTTGGTCATTTAGCTTGGCTCAAATCATGTGGTGTATCTAGAAGGAAAGGTATTTAAGGGTATTTAACAATGAATCCAATTCTACTCCATCGATTTTTACCAAAATTCTAGAAACAATAGTTGAGAATGTCTTTGTTATTCCTCTAGACTCGATGAGGTATTTGAATGAGGTAGTGTTAGAATGGACTTTAGATTTTAAGGTTGGTCTTGGATCAATAGATCAACTTGTCACATCTGAGAGGAGACTAATTACCTAGGACCCCCCTGATAGGTTGGCTAAATTTTAATTTTTTTGGGGCTTCCAAAGAAAATCCAAGAGATGCAGGTGTGTGTGACCTCATACAGAACTACAGAGGTGAACCTCTCATTGCTTTTGCTAAAAAATTAGGGTTTGAGTTTAATAATTTTGTTGAATCCCACACTCTCTTTCAAGGAATTTTGCTTTTGATTTTGTTAGGTCATAGTAAAATCATCATTGAGGGTGATTCCCTAAATATCATCAACCTAGTAAAGGGTTCCTAAACTCCTCACTACTCCATTGCAAATATGATTTTGGAATCCAAGATGATTCTCCATACTTTTAGTGAAGTGGTTGTCAAACATGTATACAGGGAAGGTAATAAAGAAGTTGACCTAGCAAATCTAAGGCTGAACCAAGATGGTTTAACCATTTGGACAGATGATTTCCCTCAAGGTGTCCATTTTTTGGTGCAATTTTGATGTCCCCATTATGACCCAACCCCATTGGTAGGGGATGTTCAGCCTGTCAAGCATGTGCAATGGTGTTAGTGGAGTTAGGGGT
Source organism: Wollemia nobilis (assembly GCA_028583015.1). Classification (NCBI taxonomy): domain Eukaryota; kingdom Viridiplantae; phylum Streptophyta; class Pinopsida; order Araucariales; family Araucariaceae; genus Wollemia; species Wollemia nobilis. Next base: position 23,710,488 of record JAQPPZ010017151.1, on the reverse strand, counting down.
TGGTTGAGCACTAGTTCCTCTTGCTTAACCGTGTTCAAATTTTTGAATACCATCCCTTTGGCACCAATTGTGATACATTGACCAAATCTCATAAGATTCCAAGTGGACAGGCCTCAATGTGGATGAAGTTTAAATGGGAGAAGATGAGCTTCCATAATAAATTAAATTGGGTTCTAGAGGGCTAGCCTTAGAGCTTAAGATCCTCATTGGTGCATGTTGTTGAGGGGTACAAAAATCAACCTAACAAAAGGGTTTTGGCTTGGACTCCTAAACCTAAGAGAGGATTATGTATCAAGTGGTGGTTGCAGATGTGGTGAAATGGCAATAAGTGATACGTAGTTGGTCACAAATATTTTTTTTTAAGGTGTGGTTTTGGAATGGTAAATTTAGTAATCACACATGAGATAGATATTGGCATCTTAATTTACTAATTTGGAGGACTAAGAGACATAATTGGGAGATAAAGGGGACTGACGAGAGCTTTGTTTCATTGTATACTATAAATATCATTGAAATCATTCTATTTTTCTCTTGTATTTTGTTCTAGTTGAGAGGGGAGCATGGTTGGTTTATCATTGGGACAAGCCATGGAAACTTTCCATTCTGATCTAATTTTCATGTGGGTTCGTAAATTTCTAGCCTTCTTCATACTAGAGCAGCATGGGGTATATAGTTGACATGCGATAGCAAGATGCACAACTCCAAAAATAGATGTATGTATTGTCATATCCCTTTCCTCTTCACAATATTGAGGGAGACAAAGAAATATTGTGAGTGGATTGAGTTCTAGACTACCTTTCAATTTTATATTTAGAAATTTTACTAGCTCCTCTCTCATCCCTTTGATAAGACATCAAAATTTTCCTTGTTCTAGGTTTAACAAGTTGAGATATTTTTAGTTGGGTGAGTGGTGGAAGAATTCCATGTGTTCATGTAAGGGCTCAGTTATGAAATTTAGCAAGGCTTATAAACTAATTTTGGAATTGAGCCACACATCCTTTAATGATGACATGAATAAAATCCTAAATAAAAAAGATGTGTTTTCCTACTTGGAAAAGTTCAACGACCATAAATTGTAGTTGGTTCGGAACATTGCATACACCTAGCATAATGAGGACGTTAAGTGGGAAATTTGGAGTTTGAATTCTCAACTCCCATTATTGTAGAGGCTACATGTTTACTAGTCTAAGGGGCCTACCATAATAGGGAGAAGCATTCCCTAGAAAGGGAAGTTCAAAACTTCCTTAGCAAGGGATAAAAGTTGGAAAGATATCAAAATTGGTTTAGGAGAGATTCCTTCAAGGAGCCCTAGTATAGAGTAGCCTTACCGAAATGGTAAGATGTATGTTAAAATAAGCACACCTTGATCACAAATATTAGGTCTAAGTAGTACAAATAATAGTCTACATACATAATAGACTTCCAACAAGAGTATTGAAACATATTACACCAGAAGAAGCATGGTCAGGAAAAATCCCAACATAGAAAAGCTAAAAGTCTTTGGATGCAAATCCTACATGCATGTTACAAAACAAAATAGGACTAAACTAGATGAGAAAACTATGATAGGGATATTTTTTGGCTATGACAATAAATCCACAGGATAAATTTTACTAGATCCATATAAAAAGAAATTCTACATCAATTGAGATGTGGTCTTTGATGAAAAATCCAAGATCGACATAGATAAATCTAGTGGTCACAAATAATTCCTCATAATTTTTTTGAAGAAGATACAATGAGTATAGAGTCAGAATCAGAATCTTAAGAACAAGATATATAAGCACCAACAATACTACCTAGAAAAGAATCAATATGGATTAGAGACACTCTCAAAGAATCAAATATAGAAATAATGCATGATTGTACTTCTACAGGATCTCAAACTCACAGCATGACCAGAATAAATAGAGGAATATTAAGTAACTTAGTGGAACTGACATCAACTTCTCAAGCACTAAAATACACACACTAGAAATCAACTATGGAATCTAAATATGCATCACTAAAAAATAATAATACATGGAATCTAGTAAATCTACCTCCATGAAATAAATTAGTGGGATGAAAGTTTACAAAATCAAATACAAAGCAGATGAGACACTTGACAAATACAAATATCATCTAGTAGCAAAAGGATATACTCATACAAAGGGAATTGATTATGAAGAAACATTCACACCAACAACTTGAATGACTACTATCTGAATAGTCTATATTCTAGATGCACATCAGGGGTGGAAATTTCATCATATAAATGTGAAAAGTGCATTCCTTAATGATGACCTAGAAGAATAATTCTATATGACACAACCTAAAGTCTTTTTTTTTCAAGGACAATAAAGTAAGGTATGCAAATTGAATAAATCTCTATATGGTTTGAAACAAGCTCCCAGAGCATGGAATATAAATATCAATAATCATCTACTACATCATGATTTCAAAAGGAGTTTGTCAGATCCCAGTCTATATACCAAGAAAATTAGAAATTATATCTTGATCCTCATAGTATATGTTTATGACATAGTGAATACTAGAATTTCATATATGTTAATAAGTAATATAAAAAAGGATCTGGAAAAAGCATTTGAAATGATAGATCTAGGATTAATGAACTACAAACTTGGTTTATAAATGTATCAAGGACAAAATAGTTATCACTCAATAAAAATATTCAAAAGATCTCCTTTATAAGTACATAATGACAGAGTGCAAGCCTAAAGACACACCAATAGAACAAGGGATTCAACTATCCAAAAATGATAAAACACTATTGGTTTCAGCTATAATGTATCATCAGTTGATTGGAAGTCTTATATACTTAACAAACAGTCGATAAAACATAGTATTTCTAGTAAATTATCTTTTACAATTCATGCAAGAACCAAGGGAAAGCCATTGGAAAGCTACAAAAATAATATTACAATATGTCAACAATACTACAAATTATGGATTGACTTATATGAAGGATGGCAAATATTTTTGTCTATAGGATACTCAGATCCAGATTATGTTGGGTCCATTGATGATAGTAAATCTACCTCAAGCTATATCGTCTATCTCATATCAAGTTCTATATCCTCACACAACAAGAAATAACATACAATAGCACAATCATCAATTGAAGTAGAGTATCAAGCAGTAAGAGACATGACTTGTGAAGCTCTATGGTTACAATACATATTTTCTAACATGGAAATAAAATGAACTCCCACTATGATATTTGTGATAATCAAGGAGTACTGAATCTGATCAAGAATACAATCATACATGAAAGGACAAAACACATTGAAGTACAATATCATTTTATGAGTGAACATTTTCAGAACAAACATATCATCCTCAAGTATGTTCCTATAGAAGATCAGTTGACAAATGTCTTTATAAAGGCACTTGAAAAAATCAAGTTTTAGACATTCATAGTTCATCTATATGATTCAAGATAACTTCATATCAAATAATGTAATACAAGGGGTGTTAGAATATGTTACATCATTTGACTATGTTAGATTACTTCAAGAGGAAGTTATTTAGTAAATTCATGCAATGTAATAAATGCACAAGTGTCAATGTGCAAGTTGTCCCTTGTACAACTAGGTAGAGTGTTGGCTAAGGAATCTATCTTCCTATATAAAGAGCCTCATATCTCTACTTGAATGTATCACTTCTATTCATTCAATAAGATATTCTATTACTTTGATCTTTGTCCTTTGTTGTGATTGAATGTTGCTAAGGCTAATAGGAAACTTAAAAATTCTATTCCCAATTGAAACATCCAGTACCAAAGAATTGTGGTATGATCCTATTATTGGAAGATAAAAGAGAAAAAAGTCATCAAAATGATGAAGTCCTTCTTTAGAAACAAAAAACCTATCCAACTTTGATTGTATAAGATGTTCCCCTAGCTTTCTATTGATCCAAGTGAATTTAATTTCTTTTATCTCAAAGTCCATCAACTCATTAGTATTAACAAAAAATAATAATTCCTCCATACCATTAGAGGGGTATTGGCTTCCTCCTTTTTTCCCAATGGAAAGAGAGGGGAATAAAAACCCCTAACCAACATCCAATAAATATCAAGGAAAGCATTTATATTTATGCTCAACTCCTCCCATAGTCTTCCTATTCTTGCAACTGAGTTTGGAGCATACACATTGGTTAAAACCTAGGATATTTTAGAAACTTTATGTTAATGAACCTATTAGAAGAATAGAGCACTTTGCCTTCAATTTTTGAATTATCACAAAGACACATTAAAACCCTAGAAGCTCCAAAAGAATGGCTTGTAGAATAATGGGTCTCCTTCCATATGATATTCTTAACATTATAAAAATTATTCTCCTTAATTTTAGTTTCTTGAATTAAAAAAATATGAGGTTTCAAATATTTCCTTATAGAAGCAACCAATCATTACTTCAAAGGGGTATTCAAACCCCTTATGTTCCAAGATAATATTTTAATTTATGAGATTTGGTGGGGTGCTTCTTCCCCCCTCCCATATAAAGTGTCATCTAGGTTCCATTAGCTATATCTTTTAGGGTCTCCCTCATCCTTGAGTCTTGGTTCAAAGGTCTCCCTTGGTTATAGTTAGCTACCACATTGTCATGACCCTCCCAGATGGACCTTTTGATATGAAAAGCAATGTATTAATTGATGGCACTTTGATACTTGATTTTGTGTAATTAAGCAGCTATGCAATGTTAGTTGATATTGAATAATATGATATTACTAACAAATTACCAATGTGTAGGATCAGGTACGCTCATGGATGTAAGAGGTTGAGTCATCCACAAAAGGTGAGAGTACATGAGGTTGAAGAAATGATGATAAGATGAATCAAGGGTAACATGGATGGATACCTTCATATACGTATGCATAATTTATTTGGGATAATCATAAAAAACTAATCAATTTGATCCCCATATTGATAGCCTAGTAGCTATCATAAATTCTAGAGGCTGATACAGGTGACTAGGTTGATGGAAATATTCCCCTCTTTGTCTATTGCATATATTTGATTATCTTTTACTTCATCACTATTTACATTGGTTCTTTAAAGAAAATAGGAATAGCCTGATGTTAGTCACATATGAAAGCTCGCTATTCTATACCTATGAATGTAAATAGGTATATATATATATATATATTATTGTTTTTATTTTAAAAGATAAAGGAATTTCTTTTATAAATAAATATTGTTTTTATTTTAAAAAAATAAAGGAATTTCTTTTATAAATAAATGTTGCTTTTATTTCAAAAGATAAAGGAATTATTTTATAAATATTTTTTTTACTATAAAGGAATTTATTTTATAAATAAATGATGTTTTTTATTTCAGAGAAAATGAGTTTCTCTTATAAATAGATGTTACTCTTATTTTAAATTAAAGGAGTTTAATTTCAATAAAATTCCTTCAAAATAAAAGGATTTAAAAATTATTTATCATAAAAGAATTTGAACCTACACTTTATTGTAATAATTCTTTAGTAAGGCAAAGGCCAAGAAGCTTCTAGTTGCCAACCTTGCTATGGTGATATTTTGATAAATGGGAAATATAATTAAATAAGGAGGGCAATTGGATTTATTACTGCATATTAGATAGGATAGTAATGGCAGGTATGGTAGTGGTTGAAGAAGGAAGTCATATGCATAAATTCTTGCCAGAGCTGGGTGGAAAATAAGGGATAAGGATGTTTGAGAAAGGTAGTAGAGGGGACAACAAAATATGAGAAGAAGGAAGATGGGAAAGATACCATCAACATGAAAGGGAGAAGAACTAAGGAAAGATGACATCTAGAGAAGCAACCAGAGCTATCATAGGATAACAAGTTGATTTTATTATTGTTGTTCCATTTCCTTGTGTTGTTAAAAATAATATTGCCCTCCTTGTCCGTCATTTGCCAACTTACTATGTTTTTTGAATTCATTGGTTGGCCGTGTAGCACCATAGAATAATTCTATAGTTGTGATGATCATTGTGTAGATTTATAACCTATTCAGGTAAGGATGGTGTCGTTGCGATAATGAGCATAGTTATTTGTTACCATTGTTTTCTAGCTTCAATAGCCTAGAGTTGGGTTGGATTCTGGTTGACCAACCGAGTTGTTTACCTTGCAATCCCAAACTCTATCAGCTTGGTTGGGGAAACTATGTTGCTAGTATACCATCACCATACCTCTTGGGTGGTTCTTACATCTACCCTATATTTTCTATGTGTCATTGTGTGCAAATGGACATTTGAGAATATTTTTTTTACTAGGTCCTATGCAGGCGGTTGCCATCACATCACCTTGTAGGATCAGGTTTTCATTGTAAAATTATTATTTTCAACCCTTACGTCTATCACTAGTTTCCATATAGGTGTTCGTAGACTAATATAGCCATGGCAAGGTCATTGCTATGAGGGTCTCTCGTATGCACCATGAGTTCATAGCGTAGAGTACTCTTTCTCTTATTTCCATTAAGGGGTTGCTTAACCATGATGGACTACTGGGTCTTGAATCTCGAAATCATCACATCTACCTCTCCTTGTTGGAGAACCTTTAAGCTACATCCACCTATCCTTGTTGGAAAACCTTTGAGCTTTGAAATTCGATAGGATAGAAGGGCTTCAATGCTTGAGTGGGAACATCTCTTGTTACCCTGTTAGGATTCTTGTTGGTCGTGTTCCAAGTTTTGATAGTCAACTAAGTTATAGTTTCTTGCATAAATAGTGGACTATGGATTTCTTAATAATTAAGGTGTTACTCCATTATGTGAGTAAATAGGGACAATTCCTTATATAGTTTCATTAAATAAAATAGTGGATTTTATATTAATGAAAGGAAAGGTTTTATGTTGGTTTCATTAAATAAAATAGTGGATTTTATATTAATGAAAGGAAAGGTTTTATGTTGGTTTCATTAAATAAAATAGTAGATTTTATATTAATGAAAAGAAAGGTTTATATGGTTTCATTAAATAAAATAGTAGATTTTATATTAATGAAAATAAAGGTTTATATGGTTTCATTAAATAAAATAGTATATTTTATATTAATGAAAAGAAAGGTTTATATGGTTTCATTAAATAAAATAGTAGATTTTATATTAATGAAACGAAGGTTTATTTGTAAACTAAGGGTATGGGAATTTGGTTTATGAAACGAACAAGAAGATATTTATTGTTTTAATTGAAGTAGTGAAATATTTAATTTGAAAAGCAAAAGAAAGATTTATTTGTATACTAAGGGTATGGGTTTTTGGTTTATGAAATAAATGAGAAGAGACTTATTGTTTTAATAAAAGTAGTGAAAACTTTCAGTTGGAAAATGAAAGAAATGTTTGTTTTTAAACTAAGGGTATGGGACATTGGTCTATGAAATGAACGAGAAGAGATTTATTGTTATTAATTAAAGTAGTGAAATATTTAATATGTAAAATGAAAGAAAGGTTTATTTATAAACTAAGGTTATGGGACTATGGTTTATGAAATGAATAATAAGAGATTTATTGTTTTAATTAAAGTAGTGAAAGCTTTAATTTGGAAAATGAAAGAAAGGTTTGTTTGTAAACTAAGGGTATGAGACTTTGGTTTATGAAATGAATGAGAAGAGATTTATTATTTTAATTAAAGTAGTGAAAGCTTTAATTTGGAAAATAAATGAAAATATTGCTTTATAATATTGAAGGAACCCAGATTGTTTGGCAATTAAGGGTATGGGACTTTAATTGTTGAATAAGGGTTGGGTCATTTATTGTAAGTAAAGCTTGTGATCTAGATGCATTGTTGAAATACTCTCATAGGAGGATGAGAGGAAAAATAGAAAGGGTAGTTTATATGATATCAACTATGCATTAGATAGTTAAATTACTTGAATTAATTGTATAGTTGCAATTTTGCAATAAAGTGAGTAAATACATTTAAAATAATGTTTATCCTGAACTATGAGTGTCTTGATCCCCTACTATCCTTAAATGATCGATGGGAGAGCGAGAGGACCAAAGTTACATATGGACCAATGCACAATTTTACTCTCTACTTTACATCTTGTTTACTTATGTAGATAGATTAGATTTGTGGGGATATTTCCCCAATGAAATTGATGTAATATATTGTTTAAGGGTATGGAGGTTTTACCATACACACTTATGTAATAAATGATCAATGTAGAAAATGCACCTTTGTATTCTATTTGATTTATTATGAATGTATCTAAATATTTTCTAATTCATGTTTATTCTTTAATTATTGCTCTATGTTTCTAGTTATCTTTTGCATGTTTAATGAATTATGTTTTGTTAGATTTAGTATCTAGATCTATCTTTTATTTTCTTGATTGAATAATTTTTTATAGAATTTAGTAGTAAGTTCTAGGATGAACTTAGAGGATAACCTAAGGGCTTGAGATCCCCTTAGGAATAATGGTAACTAGGTTTATAGAATATCGTACCTAAGTTAAGATAGCTTGTCAAAGGATAATATAGTTAAGAAGTAAACTTGAAGCACTATCCTATTTTTCTAGTGACCTTTGAAAGGAAGAAATAACAAAATATGAGGCTGGGAGGGAAATCCTTGAAGATTCAGGCAAGGTTCCCTCCAAAGAAACTTCCTCTAAACCCTCAAAAGAGTGGGGTTGAGTATTAATGTCTATATCATTCTCCTAACTCAAAATATAGGAGAACATATTTTCCATGGGAATTTCATTCATCACAGAGGAAATAAGTTCAAGAGGATAACTTACCTCATCGTTTCCTTGAAGTATCTTCCCATATTTAGTAGGTGATGGATCTTGGACCTCCTGCTTATTCATTAGTGTATGATTCTTTGCTAGAGAATTTTGATAGGGAATTTCATCCACATGATTCTCACATATTCCATTACCTTGTCCAAAGCTCTCTTCTTTAGAGTATTTATTTTTCCACATTTTTTGTTTTTAGGAGGATTTTTTATTCTCAAGGTATACATTAAATGAATGCCCTAGTTTCTTCCATGCTAGACATATGACCAAAGTATTCTAGTTCCAAAACCCTAGATTTGAGACCAAACTATATGAGGTAAGAAAATCCTTATGAAGGTATACATTGACATACATTATTGCATAAATTAGTTGAGACCAAGCTATGGTGGTCGGTTCAATGGCCACTATGACCCCTATTTCTCTCGCTATACCTACTAGCACATCCTCATTCTAGAAGTGATAGGAAAAAATTGGTATCCTGGCCCAAACTGAGGCTTGGAAAAGCTTTAAGAATTTGGGTTGAAATTTGGGCTCCATCTTCATAGGATGAGACCCCTCCATCCAAAAAAACCATGGTCCTCTCCACAAATTATTCCTAATTCATATTTGGAGCACAACTTGACCATGAGAAAACATTTATATAAAGCAACTATTGCCATGTGGTCATTGGGCCTCCTTTTGATTCATCCCATTTCATAAGAATATCTAGATCTGTACAAGCACCCATTAAACACCATACTAAATTTTTAGATCCTTGTTCAATATCCATATCTACAAGCTCATATGGGACAACAATTTTACCTCCTTTAGGGATTAGGGTAAAACAAGGTTCACAAGATTTCTTCATACCACTAACCACAAATGACCATGAAGGACCCCCATAAAAGGAATGTGGGTCCCTTCCAACAAGCCCCGAACAAAGCACCACATTATAAGCACTAAAAACAAAATCTGGGTCTAGACCATTATTCTCATTTATTAGAGGAATGCCATTTTGAGAAAAAAAATTGTCTACCTTCCCCTCATCCTCATTCCCACAATCACCACTCTTCACCTCTCCCTCCATAATTCCTTTCTTGATATAAAAAATGGGCTTAATCGTACTGTAATATCATCTCTACTACACCCCTACCAAAGGAACCCTACCATAATAAACTTCCACTAAGATCACAATCGCTCCACTCCTATCATAGTAAACTGCTATCGAGATTGTAGCCACTACACCCCTACCACAAGAACCTACCATTGAGATTGTATCCATTACACCCCTTAAATAATTATAATGTTGTTATTATTATTATTATTATTATTATTATTGGATTTTGGTAGTGGTATAAACCCCTACAACCAACGCATAGGGATAAGCAGTCCCCTTATTTCAATATAATGATCTTGGTAATTAGTAGATATAAATATATTTAGTAAAAATCACTTTTTAATTATATTTTTAAAGGATTTTATGTGTCAAATTATGTATGAAATTGTGGATTTTGTACGAATTATTTAAGACCAAGTGAAAGCCAATTTATTATATAATATACTATTATTTATTGCTTATGTTTTTTGTTGGGCTAGTAAAGTATTAGGATCATATAATTTGAGGTTAAATATGACCAATTTTTGTGCTCTTTGTCTATTCCATGTTATTATGTAGGATTATTGGTCATAGCTTCATCACTGTATAACATTATTCTTGGGGATAATATGTCTAATTTCTTATGTGATCATGTTATTGATATGGAAGGATCTTTGAAGAACACAAGCTTATATTGAGAGGGGGTGAACAATATAAGACCACTTTTTAATTTTCTTTCCCAATCAATATTATGCAATGTATAGATAACAATATCTGAAATAGTAATCAAATCAATGAACAAATCACCACACACAATAGATACACCAAATTTACATGGTTCACCCAATGTGGGCTATTCCACAGAGAAAATATTTCACTAAAATTTTCTCAATAAATCTCTTGGGAATCCTTTCTATAGTACAATGTTTATGTATCTATATACAAAGGAGACACCAATCCCCTAATAAATTTCATGGATCTCTATCCATAGGAGAACTCCTTTCTCCTTAGCTCTGACTGGTGATATTCTAGAAGAACTGCTGCCCTCACTACTTTGGCTAATGGATATCTATCCACTGAAGACTCCTTTCCTCATTATATTTGCTAATGGATCTCTATCCATTGGAGACTATAATTATCTATACTCTATCACCTTCAAAGCTCTATCTCAAATATGCACTAAACATAGTCCTTTGGTCTAGCACAAATCTGTCCTCAATATTTGTCCTTTGATCTGCACTAAACACAGTCCTTCGGTCTAGCACAAATATGTCCTCAATATATGTCCTATGATCTGCACTAAAAAAAGTCCTTCGGTCTAGCACAAATATGTCCTCAATCTCTATCCTCAAGCTTTAACACATACCTTGACTCAATCTCAAATAAATTCTGCTAGATATGCTCCAAACCTTAACCCAAGGTTTGAACAAATAAATCAATCAACTCTACTCTTAATTATTCTCAAATAATTGTCTCAAATCTACCTTGTAATATTCCACAAAAGCTCACACCAATCTATCCACAAGTCCTCTCTAGAATTTGTCCAATATACTCAATAAGTCCTCACTAGAACTTATCCAAATCTACTCCAAATATATATTGTAAGCTTTCACAAAAGCTCACACAAATCTATCCACAAGTCTTCTCAAAAGACTTACCTCGAATATGCTCAACAAATCCTCAATAGAACTTGTCCAATCTCATAGAAACATAAAGATAATTTTTAGAGACTCAATATGCTCTACATTCATCACAATGCTCAATCACTTTCAATCACTCTCTTAGAAACATATAGAGAATTATTAGAGACTCAATATGCTTCACATTTACCTCAATACTCAATTACTTTCAATCACTCTCTTAGAAAAATATAGAGAATTTTTAGAGACTCAATATGCTTCACACTCACAAGATTCTCAATCACTTTCTCAACTCAATTTAGAATATAGAATAATTTGTTTCACATAACTTAAACAATCACTTCAACACATTCACTTGACTAGGCTCAACCAAATCTACTCAGCCAATCACTGAATTAAATAATCCTTGCTCACAAACCCTTGTCCAATCACATGAACACTCACTCAAATATTTCCAATAATTCTTATCAACCAATCTCACATAACAATGATACTCATGTTCTTTTCAAACCCTAGTTCAAGTTCTTCACTCAATCAATGGCTTCAACAACAATGCTTATCAAACAAGGTTTTATCAACAACTCTTCATTCCAAAAAACCTTGAAGTATTAATTCAAAACACACTCAACAATGCTTATAAAACAATATTCACATATAGCTCAACAACTCAATAAGAAAACCTAATCAAGTCCTTTTCACTCCAAATTTGTTTTCCAGAAAACCAATCAATCAACTCAACCAAGGAATAATATGCTCATACCTTTTTATTTTATGGAGAATGATATTCAACACCTGTTTTAGATGTCACCACTTTATTTTCCAAGTACAAGGGTTAGATGATAAGAATTATCACCCTAACACTTTTCACAATTTACCTTAATCAAAAAGATAAATTAAAATACAAATACACCTTATTGCTCCATCTCAACAATAAATTTCATCAAAAATACCCTTTAAAATATAACATAGCTTCTACTTATAACTCCTTTCTCAATATTGCATTTAAATTAAATAATTCATTTGATTACTAAATGCAATAAATCAATTTCTCTTTTCTAAGGTATAAAAAATGTTACCCTAGAAACATTCACTATTTACCACTTAGGTAAATAAAAAAAATTATTTACACCTTATCCCTCCACACAACTTTGGCAAAAGCAATAATTAAAAATAAAATTATAAAAACCTTTTTCTGCCCTCTCCGCAAATTGTGGGATTCAAACTTGCACCACTATCGCTGCAATGCCATGGTCGCGGCTTCCACGCCATGTGAGCCAAGTGCTCACCTTGCTCCACTAAGACACAATATATACTGTATGCCTTCGCTACCCTTTAGAGCATTTTGGATCCTTTCTCCACCACATATCCTTGCTCCACGTAGCGCTTTGAAGGTGCTTCTCCAAATAAAATTTGCACGAGTATTGCACCGAATATTACAAAGGATGTTTCGAATGATTTTTCCAATGCTTTGGCTAAGGTATAAATACCTTGTGCCATCGTTCCATGCACGTCGGTGGAGGTGATTTTATGGAGGTCGACACTAAGGTTTTTGCATTTAAATATTTTAATTTTTAAATAATTTAAATTATTTACAATTTAAATTTTATAAATTAATATTTAAATCTCTTAGCTTTATAAAATTTTTCTTAGATTTTAATCAAAACCTTTTATTTTTGCCCATTATGGTTTTTAGTAAAACTTTTTATTTTCCCACAATGGTTTGAATAAAAATATTTATTTTGCTTCACATAATATTAAAAAGAATATTATGATGCCCTTTTTCGTCAACCTCTAACATTGCTTATTTTGACCTTTTGACATCACTGGTGGTTCGCTTATTGGCATCAATGACAACTTCATGCCTTGACATCAATGACAACTCCATGGACTCAAAATGTCCAAAAATCTCCCCCTTTGTCATTGATGGCAACCCAATAAATTTTTATCACTTCCTTGACCTTCCCATTTTGCTCCTCCTAGAAAACTGCTCCCTTGACTGAATTCTTTCTTTCAAACATAGTTTTCTCCCCCTTACTCTAATATCTCCCCCTTACTCTAATATCTCCCCCTTTGACATCAATTTCAAAGGGTCACCTTTGGGGCTCGGGGCTAAGAATGAGTCTCTTAGCTTTGTCCCTCCCCCACCTCCTCTTGAGGTGGTTAATTCTGGGGTGGGAGTATTTCTACTCCCAGAAAACACTTGTCTTTACCATTATCTTATTTCCTTCTCATTTGATCCTTATTATCTCTTTTTTCTTCATCATTGTTATTTTCGCTTCTTGACAATCATTTGCATAGTGACCATATTTTCCATAATTAAAACATCTAAAAATTTTGTATCTTTAATTATTTTTGAATCCTTAATCCTTCTACCATAATTAGCTTCTTCATCATTGGATGACTCATTGCTTTATTCTGACTTCTTACCCTTTGTCTTCTTGGTGGCTTTGAATGTTGCTTCCTTCTATGACTTAGTTTCTTTTGTTCTTAACTCAAAAGTTGTAAGAATACCAAGAAACATATCTCTTATCAAAGAATCGCCATCCTTTGATTCTTCTATAGCAAAAATATTTTCACTAAAGCTTTTTGGAAGAGATCTTAAGACATTATCACAAATATCCGATTCTTCAATATTAAGTTCAAGTCCTTGCATAGCATTAACAACCTTATCTACTCAAAGTAGATAAGTACTAATATTTTCCTCGTACTTCATTCTTAATTCTTCAAATTGTCCTTTGATATTTTGAATCTTTGCCTTTATGACACTTTTATCTCCTTCATATATTCTTTGTAACTTATCCCAAATTCCTTTTGCATCTCTACAATGCATATCCTTTATTGATTTTTTTCTATGCAAACCTCTCAAAATTGCATTCATTGCTTTTTAACTGTAATGTTGTAGAAGGTAAACTTCCTTATATGTAGGTAGATCATTTGGTGGTATGTATCCATTTTCAACTACTTCCCAAATTTCATTTCCAAGTGCCATCAAGTGAACCTTCATTCTCATACTCCAATATATATAATGACTTCCATCAAATAATGGTGTTGAATTATCTGAGGACACATTCTTAGAATCCATTGTGTTCTTGAAATCTTTTCCTTCAATATGTTAAAATATTCCGAAGGAACCCACTCTAATAACAATTGAAGAACACAAGCTTATATTGAGATGGGGGTGAACAGTATAATACCACTTTTTACTTTTCTTTCCCTATAAATATTATGAAATGTATAGATAGAAATATCTATATTAGTAATCAAAGTAATGTAAAAATAACCACACACAATATAGACACAAAATTTATGTGGTTCACAAAATTTAGATCTTCAAATTGTCCTTTGATATTTTACAACTTTAGCTTTTTTACCTTTTTGTTTTCTTCATATATGCCTTGCAACTTATCCCAAATTTCTTTTGCTGACTTGCAGTGCATAATTTTAACAAACTCTTTTCTATGTAAACTTCTCAAAATTGCATTCATTGATCTTGAATTGTAATTATATAGAAGCTTACCATCTTTATATGTAGGTGGAGTAGCTGGTGGTGTGTGTCTATTTTCAACTGCTTCCCACTTTTTATTGTCAAGTGCCATCAGGTGAATCTTCATTCTCATACTCCAAAATACATAATCGCTCCCATAAAATACTGGTGTTGAATTATCTGAGGATACACTCTTATAATCCATTTGTGTTCTTGTAAGATTTTCCTTCAAGTTGTTAAAATATTTTGAAGGAACCCGCTCTAATAACAATTGAAGAACACAAGATTATATTGAGAGGGGGGTGAACAATATAATACCACTTTCTACTTTTCTTTCCCAATAAATATTATGAAATGTATAGATAGAAATATCTATATTAGTAATCAAAGTAATGTAAAAATAACCACACACAATATAGACACAAAATTTATGTGGTTCACCTAATGTGGGCTACTCCATGGAGAAAATATTTCACTAAAATTTTCTCAATCAATCCCTTGGGAATCCATTCCCTATTACAATTTTTATGGATATCTATCCAAAGGAGACACCAATCCCCTAATCAAGTTCATGGATCTCTATCCACATGAGAAATCTTTCCTCCTTAGCTCTGATTGGTGATATTCTAGAAGAAATGTTGCCCCCACTGCTCTGGCTAATGGATCTCTTTCCACTAAAGACTCCTATCCTCACTGCCCTGGATAATGTATCTCTATCCATCTATATTTTCCTTCACCCACTCTCTGGTATGAGGTCTCCACTCTATTTTATTTGAGGAGATCTCACATGCACATCCAAACCTTAGTTGTTTTTATTTTATAGTTATTCCAAAGCTCTATAAAATAGTCACTTCCTCCATTTCTATGTTTGTTTTCTCCTGTAATCTAATAGATAGTGTTTCCATTACCTTGCTCATAATCCTCTCCCATACTTGCTCCCTTGTTTTTTGCTCTAATCTAAATATGTGTACATTTCGTTCCAGCCATAAATGTCACCATATGAAGATAGACCCCAACTTCCATGCCATTTTCATTGTTTGTCTTAAAGCTGCACTATTTCCATTTCTCATAAAAGTTTTCCTGGCTCTCAAAAATTTCCCAATGCTATCTCATATACCTCCACCAACTCATCCATATGTATTTAGAAAAATAACACCAAAAAAGAGGTGATTCAAGGTATACTATGCTTTTCCACACAACACATTTGAAAGGCCCTTAGAAACCTCTTTGCCTTATATTATCAAATGTCAATCACTTTCTATGGTTAATCAACCAAGAGAAAATGTTAATTTTTGGCCATCCTTCCTTTTTCCAGAAAAAATGTCCATGGAAGTGGTGTTGGGGTAATCTCATATCCACAAACTACCTTGTATCCCTCCTTTTCTTTATAGATTTCCAACTTGCTTCTTCCCAATACAAGCATGTACCTCATAGAACCATATTGAATTGGGTGTCTTTGGATATGTCTTCATAGTTTTCTAGTTAGTTCCTCTATCCCCCTCACTGGTAATTCTCAGGTATGTTTCCATTGTAGTAAGTCTGGCACATGTTGACTGCATGATTTCATATAGGAAGAGGCTTTCCACCACCCTAACTTTTGGAGATCTACTTTCCAACTCTCCATATTTGGGAATGTATGAATAATTGGTTGAGATTGATTCTATGAATCCTCCCAAAATAGAGCATATTTTCCATCCTCTAACTACCAATATAGGTATAGCTTTATTAACTCCTGACCTGCTTCCATTGTTCTCCATACTGTATATCTCTCTCCTTCCACTTTGTATCTTGGGATGTCTTTCTTAGCCACTATTGGGTAATATTTAACTTGTAATAGTCTACTCAATAAGCCCCCAGTATTTTTAATCCATATCAAGTTTAACTTCCCTGATAGTGCCTTACTACTTTGGTATGTTGATCTTATCCCCAATCCTCCCTATTTTTTTGGTTGACATATCTTATCCCACCCAACTAGTGCTAATTTTTCTTCCCTTGCACCTGACCACAAAAACTTTCTTGTTTGTTTATCAATATCATTTAGAATTCTATTTGGAGCCTAAAGTATGGAAAATTTATAAACTGGGAGAGCTTGTAGCATAGCTTTAATCATTGTCAGCCTTCCTCCCAAGCTTAGCCATTTGTGTGTCCAATTGCTCAACTTAGCTTGAATTTTATCAATCAACCCTTTCCACTCCTTGCTTTTTGTTTTATTTGTAGATAGAGGTACTCCTAAATACTATATGAGTAAAGGAGATTCCATGAAGTTCAAAAATTGTATAATTTTATCTCTCACCCTCTTAGTTTTATTGATAAAAAACTATTTGAGATTTTTTTTCCATTAAAAGTTTGCCTTGTAGCTTGAGTATACCCATCTAAAATTTCTTTTATATTTATTTCTACTAGGATTTTGGCTTGAATAATAAGATTTGTATCATCCACAAACTGGAGGTGATGTATCTCAATATGAAAACTGATTTTTTAGACCCCTTAGCCTCCCCTCTTGTCTCCCTTTTCTTAACAATCTCCCTAGACCCTCTGCAGAAAGGATAAGAAAATAAGGGGAAAGAGGGTCCCCTTGCCTCAACCCCCTTCCTTCTATGAACATGGGAGAGGGACTACCATTTACCAGAAGTGAGAATGATGTGGTCTATGTATAGGATTTTACCCAATCTCTCCACTCCTCTGCAAAGCCCATTTTTTCTAAAATATTTTGCAAAAAGGACCAATCTAATCTGTCATAGGATTTAGAAAGATCTAATTTAATAAACATACTTGGGTCCTTATTATTAGATATTGTGTGTATCACTTCCTATTCCACTACTATTCCATCTAGAATTTGTCTACCTTCAACAAAACCACCTTTCTCACTTGAATTCAGATTTGGTGAAAAAGGTTTTTACTTCTCTGCCATAAGCTTTGTTAATATTTTTTATACTACATTATAGAGTGAAATAGGACTATAATTATCAATTATCTCACTAGGTGTGACATTAGATATTTAAAGTGATAAAAGTATGATTCAAGGCTTTTAACATTTGCTTACTATGTTTGATTTCCTCTAGTGCCTCCACCACTGCTTGGTCCATAATTTCCCAAAAATTTTGATAAAATTCAATGGGTAATACATATTGTCCTGGGTTCTTTCCTATTTGCATTTTTTGTATGATTTGTGATATTTCTTCTAGATAAATTTCCTCCATTAATAATTTATTATGTTCTGGTTTAACTAATTACTGAATTGCCTCTAGTATCTTCTCCTGCCATATTGCATTCAAATTTTCATTGCTACTAAAAAGAGTATGGAAGTACTGATTTTCTATAGTTTTCATTTCACTTCCATTCGTTTTTACCTGACCCATCATATCTGTAAGACCTATAATTCTATTTTGTTATCTTCTAGTTGTTGTTGTCTTATGAAATAAAGTTGTGTTTTGATCCCCCTCCTTTAACCATATAAATTTGGATTTTTACATCCAATATATCTCTTCTTGTTCTTACAAAGATTCCTCTCTTCTAATAACTTCTACCTCGCATTGCAATAGATATTACATAATAGTTCCTTCTCTTATTTCCTAAGAAATCTTCTCCTTCTGATCCTTTATTTCATTATTTTGGATTCTTGTGAGTTCCTTCTTGTGTTTACTCCACTCCTTTGGTTCGGTCCTAACATATTTTAGTTGTTTATGAATTTTGAATTTGGCTATCCCAAATATGGATTTCCTTAATTCCCACCACTCCTTTAAGTGGTCCTCCAACTCCTCATATTTCAGCCACCATAGCTTAAATTTAAAATTTCCTACAACTTTATGAATATCTTCTTCTATGGTAAGGCTTACTAGAAAATGATTTGAAGAAAGCCTATCCATGACCCTCGATTGATGCTTGGTATGTAGGTATAGTTCCTCTCCCATGAATAAATTATCCAAGCAATATTTGACTATCTCCCCTTCCTTTATTCTATTTGTCTAGGTCATGGAGCTATCCACAATTGGGATATCTATTATATTTATTTGACTTGTTATTGATGAAAAACCTGTCCTTTTCCTCCAACATGGATATGCCTCCTTGTTGCTCCTCTATTCTAATATTTTCACTAAATTATCCTTCCATAATCCATTGGCCCTCTAGGTATTTGTCTCTAAAATTTTGGATGGTTGCCTATTGATCCCTTTGTGCTCTAACTATCTGTGCTCCATAAAAATTAATTATAGTCCAATTTTTCCCACTTTCCTTATTTTGTAATCAGACCATCAACACCCCTCTTTTAGATGCCCCCTTATCGCTAGGAAAAATTGGTTATTCCACATAGTGGCAAATCCTCCTAATTTTCCCTGTGTTGATTGAGTGAGGGTCTCTGATTTTTTCCATATCCTCCTATTTATTTTTTGTAAGTCTTCTTCTTGCATTTTTGTTTCTTATAACAAAACTATATCTAGATTCATATCTATGATAATGTTTTTGACTACCTTTTATCTAGGGAAACTGCCTAAACCCTCACATTTCATGTAATTAATATCATTGAGAATTATTGGAGAAAAAATCAGCCATCAATTTTACCTTTCCATTCTAGCTCAAATCTCTTCCCTGTTCCTCCATCTTTTCCTTGTTGACTTCCTCCCTACAGATTCGTTCACTTTTTTTTTCTTCTCCACTTGATGAATCCCTAAAGTACGGCTTTCTTTCTTATTATTTCCTTCTTTCATCTCTATTTCTTGGGTTAAAAATATCCCCTACTCTATTTCCCCTCCTATGGTGTCCTTTATGGGTTGAATCTCCTCTTCCATGAGAGAGGTTGTGTCTAGTTTTGTTCCTTTCTTGTTTAGTGATACTAGACTGGAGTATTTTTACTGATCCACTAGTGTAACTTGTTGGGTATCCTCCTCTAATACTTCCATTTGAAAATCCCCTTCTATTTACAAGATTCCTAGTAGTTTGAATATCGCATATTTATTACTTGTTCTTCTCGCTTTTTCTCCTTTTCTCTAGCTATTGTGCTGATTTATTTTGTTTGGCCTTATGATTACTTTTTGGAAGCCCTCAAAGTTTGTTGGGCATTTCACTTCCTTCTAATTTACCTTATACTGAGGATATTTTCCTAAAATGTTAATATTTTCTCTTGTTCCCTCTTGTTCAAATTGATGATCCTTAACTATTGGGTACATTCTAGCTATATGCCCATGATCGTGGTACACCCGACATATGAATGGAATAACCCCATAATATAGTTGTTGTTAGTAGATAAAATATCCTATTTTTAGATCTATCTCTATTGGAAGAGTTTTACTAAGGTCTATTTCTACACAAACCCTAGCAAACATTATCAATCCTCCTAAAATTGTTTCTCTTGATCTACCTTGATAATGGCTTAGTAAGTTGACTATTACCTCAAGTACCTCCTCTTTCAAAAATCCAAGGGGAAAAGAAAATAATATTACACATATTGGTATTGTAGTTGGTTCCACCCTTAGGTCGAATCCCATCTTCCATGGTTGCAGGAATAGTCTCGTTGGCCCGTGATGATATGGCCCTCCCTCAAATACTTTTGGTCGGTATGCCACTGATGTGAACTCTATAGAAAAATTCCCATTTGGGAGAGTTATAATTTCATATTATCCTTCCATATTCCATTGTTTCCTTATCCACGTATGAAGGAAGTGCACAGATAGTCTAAAACCCATGAATTTGCCTATCAAGTTGTCTTTTGTCTTATAAAATATATCCTCAGTTATCTAGTCCTTAGCTATTTCTAATACTATTATTTCCTTTTCTTGTGGTAAACATACATTCACCCTTAATAGTATATCATCCTCATTTTGTTGCTTACCCATGGTTTTTATGATTGTCCTTGCTCATTTTTGACAATCATTAAAGCTATCTTGTGTACCACATAACTTCTCCTAGTATGAAATTCCTTGTTTTGGAGGATTCGGTACCAAAGTACCTATGTCCCCTATTCTTGGTCATGATACGTACTATTGAAATATCCTATAGCAATATTGAACCTCTATGATGGTGTTTTTTGCATAAAAATATTCTACAGACCTCTACCCTAGCCTCTGAAACCCCAAAACTTTCCTTGTTAGCCTGCCTCAAAATTTCTAAAACTTCTAAGGTCGTATTGAATATCTCATTGAAAATAATTTGGCAAAAATTTCTTTTGGATCATCCATAAAAATATTAGTGTTCTTCCCCCTTAAGAGCATCTTATGTGCATACTCTATCTTCTCATAAAAAATCTACTTCTATTTCTACGTATCTTATCCAAAATATCTAATTGTCAAAAGTTATCCTTTTCATCATGTTGATTGATCATTTCTTTCACTTTCTAGGTGGAAGCTCAAAAATTTTGTCTCTCCTCTTCAATTGAAACTTCCACAATATTAATATTGTATTTCATCAATATTCTTGTATCCTTCATAATATTGCATTTATCTTTTCTAAGGCTAAAATTTCAAGTGTAGAGAGCAATCACAATAGTTATAGCAACTCATAAGGACCTTCTTTCTTACTGAAGGACTCAAGATCATTTTCTCATCCTTGGGTGTGGGATCAAAATTTCACAAATCCTATAAAATAAAACACAAAACAATAATAAAATTACAAGGTCTATATCTCTTCCAACACTTGATTGACTTCTTACAAGATCATTTTGAAGAGGTTGTAGGCTATCTTGATCTTGACTTGACCACTTCTAGGGATACTTCTTGCACTACTGGTGATTAGATATGCTTAATTTTCCAGCTTGAGTATAGGTTTTATTGAACCTATAATGTTCTCTACTTCTATAGACTTTGGCCAATGTTTTAGAAGGAAAACTATTTTCCTTGTAGATCTTTAGTAGTTGCATGTACTCTTGCTCTTTAGCTATTTTTTTGGAAGGAAAAATATTTTAGAAGGAAGTCCCTTTTGTAGTATTATATCAAATTTTCCTTTGAACCATGTGATAGTGTTGTTTAAGGTGACAACCTAAGTCCCACATATATGCATGACTCACTCCTTGCGAATGAAATCCATTAATCTTTGTACTATCAAATTCTTGTGATGAATTGACATAGATCCTATCTCAAAGTCCATCACTAAGGTTAATCTCTCTTGATAAATTTTAGCTTTTTTTAATTTCATAGTGGCTTCAAATAGGTTGGATTTAGTTTCTTATTTTGCTTGTGCACTTAGTCTAGTATCTACCTTGATGAATTTAAATATTTATAAGAGTGAGTTAGCCATGCTGATGATCTCTTCCCAGTAGGTCTCATTGATTATTTTTATCATATTTTCAATATTTTGGCATTGACTTATTTTATTCTTCCGTTTAATGTTTTTCATATTCCTATGGATTCCAATTTCTCTTGACAAAATCCAATATCATGTTCGACTAGTTCTCTTGAGAGCCTCTCAATTTGTTCTTCTTTTATTTTTATTATAGGATATATATACTACCTTATTAGATGATTATCTAGCTCATCTACCTATTTTTGGAGTACTTTAGTCTCTTTCTAAGAGTCATGCAAAGTATTTTTAACCATTTCCAGTTCCCTTTCCTTAAATTTTAGTTTTAATATTTCTTAGTAATTGCAAGCAACTATTTGATATACTTCCTATTATATTTGTATTTTATCTCTGGTTTATAAATTTCTTACATCAATGCCTTTATTTACCCCTTGCTAGTCCTATTCTATCATCTCATCTTTAGGATTTTCTACCAATGGGTTTTTTTCTTGATAGTAATATTTTTTGCAAGGCAAACTGAAATTTTATTTTGGTCATGGTTGGTAGTTTTGCTAACAAAGCTGTATTCTCCTAGTTGTATTTTTTTTTATTGTTAAATATTATATAATCGCTAAGGTGGGAAAAAACATATAGAGTCTTGATAAATGAGGTCTTTTGTGGAACACAGGTCATGTCATCCAAAGGCTTCTAGGTGGCCTCTTCCTAGCCATTTGATATAGAAAGAGAATTTGCAAGGCTATCATCTACTATATTTATTATAAATGGGATGTATATGTGTGTGTTTAATACTTTTTGAAAAGCTATAGGTTCCACAAGGGATCTTGGAGAAGCTAGTGGAAGTCATGTTCTCTTCTATTTCCCAATTCCTTCTAGGTTATCTATTTAGTACAAAATAACCATTAATGTTGTAGTTGCATCCTCTTCTATAAACACCTCTTCCTCATGTATTTTATTACTTGGTTTAGTTGTCTACTCTTGGAACTAATAAAGACTCTTTTGGGGTAGGACTCCATGTCTATCTACCTCCTCTAGTGATTATAGTTGAATTATAAAGTTTTTCTTTCTTGGAGGATTTTTTGCTCTTCTTGGTTTTTTATGTACTATTTCCTTATTTATATTATCTTGTAAGGTCATTGTGGTCCATTTTGGTGTTTCTAGCACAATTTACCTCAAAGGATCATTGTTTTTTGTTGGTTGGAACTTTCTTTATGTGTTCCTCATCATAACACATATTGAATGCTTTATCTTCATTTTGGTCTAAAATTCCAATAGATGCTTTAATATGGTTAATCTCTTGATGAAATTTCCATCATAATTTGATCCTATTATTACTTCTTTTCAAATTTCTCAATCCCTTTTACATTGTGGTGTTGATTAGGACTGTAGGGTGAAATTCTTTTAGTTTTTTGTAAAATCTCTCATATAGCCTTTTCTAGGGTTGCAACTATAAGAATCGATCCTTCTTGAGTAGCAAGAAAGTTTATTTTGGTATGGTTCTAAATATATCAAGTTTAGTCCTAGGCTCATGTACAAAATTTTTAAAAATATGAACACTTTTTAGCCATGTAACAAATTTGCTTTCTAGGTCATAGCTCCAAATATCCTCTAGAATTTCCAACCCTAATCCCTCTAATTTGATTTCTAGCTCATCAACCACTTTCCTCTTATCTTGGGTTATAGTCCCTAGATAATAATATTTTTTATAAAATACTAATTTACTTTTTCCACTTGCATAAGCTACATCTATCAAATCCACTTACCTTAGTATTTCAATACATGCCACTCTATTAGTTACATATATTGGTAGCATAAAGACTAGCTTGCTAAAGCCAAAAATTTGAATGATCGTCCCTTCCTCTAGGAAATACCAATACACTTTTTTATTACCCTTAATATATTCATGGTATCCATTGATATTGGATTAACCCTATCTCCTTTGATTGTGGCTATTTCTAGGACCAAAAATTCATTTGAAAAAATAGGGAGAACCCTAATATAGAAATTTCATCCATAGGGAAATAAGGTTTGCTTTCCTCTTTTTATTTTCCATCCTTAGATTTAAATTTTCAAATATCCAACTATTTTTATGTAAATTAAATGAATTAAGGAGAAAAACCTAAATTCTTGATTCCCTATCAAATCACTAAATTTAAGGGCTAGCAACTACTTTTCACATTATTTATTAACATGTGAATGATGGTTAGTTATTATTGTGTTACTTTTTCATCATTTCTAGTTTTAAAAATAAAACTTGTCATACTTAGGGTATCTGTGGCTTGTTTAATAAATATCTATTGCTCTAAGGGAAACTTTGGCATAGTTTCTATGACCTTGTTAAGTTCCTAGTTTAAGAATTTTAGCTTATCCTTAAGCTTTAAGTAATGTTGACATGCAATTTTTGGATTCATCTTGAAACCTTTTGGTAGTTGTAACATTCAATGAATAGCTTCCCCAAATATAATCACATGGAAGGTATCATTATGATGTACAACAATCATATTTATGTGGGGGTCGTAGTGTCCCACACATGCTTGCACTAGCTCATGGTAAGGATGGACTAGTAGTTGGTGCAACTTCTTGTTGGCTGTCCAGAATAGCTTCTTGCTTCACCAAACTAAGGTATTGAACTTTTTGTCTTAAGCCTTAGATTTGGTGGCTTGATCCTTCCAATGGTCTTCTACCTTCAGCTATAGATTTAGAGAAATCATTTCTCTAAACTTGTACCTTCTTACTATGAGAGGTAATATTCAAGTCTCTGATATTTGATAGGCTTCTTCTATTTGAATCTTCCTTAAAACCTTCTTGCCAAATTATGAATTCAAACAAGATTCTTCTTCTTAAGATTCTGAATGTCTTGAGGTCTTCACTAGAATCTTCTTTTGGATTTTGCACTCCTTGCAAAATTCTTCTTCTCTTCGGCTTATTTTTAGATGGCAAGAATTGTCTTAAGTCCTTCACTATCAGGAGCTTTTCCTTGATAGTGGATTTCTCCAATGATTTCTCATAGGAACTCTTTTAATGATGATTTTACGAGCTCTACAGTAAGGCTCACCAAGACTTCTTATTTTTTACTTAAGACCTCTCCAAGGTCTTCTATCTAGAGGCTTATTTGGTCTTCCAATTGAGACCTTTTCTTCAACCTTTTTCTTTTGGAAGTTTTGGTGATGATATCTTCTTGGAAATCTGATATTTCTACTTCTATATTCTAGAATAGGACTTTATTAGTCCTTTCTCTTTCTTCTACAATTTGCAATATTTGATGGAGATAACCGATCTAATATTTCTTGGACTCTTATCTAGAGTCTTTTCTTGAATCAAGAACTTTATCTTTTGAATCAAAAATTTTCTTTTAGAGTTCTCTTCTGGAACTCTTCTTTGGAGTTTTCTTCTAAATCAAGAATTCTTCTTCTGAATCAGGAATTCTATTCTAAAATTTTCTTCAAAATTAAGGCTTCTATGGCCTTTTTTGGATCAAATTTGCTATGACCTTTTCTTCTTCTAGGCTACTCTGGCCTATTCTTCTAGGCTTCTTTGTCCTATTCTTATTTAGCACTTTTGTAGGTATTGACCTTGAACAAAGATCACCAATCTCCTATCTCCTTCTTGATTTAACTTCTAGAGTCTCTTCTTTCTTGAGCCTCCTATAAGGCTACTATGGCCTTTTTCTTCACTTCTACAATTCGTAGAATTGTAGATCTTGTAATGGGAACTTTCTTGAGGTATTTGAAATATTTAGTCTTATCCTTGTTGTTGTATATGCTAGAATGAATCTAAGAAGATATTCTTCCTAACTCTTTTGTAGGAAGCCTCCCAACGTTTTTTTTGAATCTTCTTTTTCCTACAACAAGTTGTTAGAAATTGGAATAGAAGTATTTATAAATTTGGAGATAATAATCTTCACTAGATGATTTATCAAACTAGTGGCTTGAATTTTGAGTCCTAGTCTTCATGAGTTTTACTGCAACTTTGTGGAAAGACACTAGCTAGATGAAATCTTAGAATTTCTATGACTAAGATTGTATTTCGGTCCTCACTTGTGATTCTCTCCCTATTCCTATTGACTTACTGGAAGATCATGTATGTAGAACCTCCTATTCTTATCTCAATTCACCATGGATCTGATATAACTATTATCTTTTGAGGATATATGCAAAGAGAGAGAGATATAACACAGGCCCTGATAATATGAAACAAGTGAGTCTACTATGAATGAAATATACTATAAATATAAAGTGGTAAAAATACAATGTAGTATGGAGGATAAGGTCACTCCATTAATATAACATAAATAACTACATTGTTCTCCATACAGAAGCTCTACCACAAAATACTCTCTACTACAATTCTCTTGATATCTATATGTTCTACATTATGATATATCACTATGAGGCCCTTTATATAGAAAAACATATTCCTTGGCCAACACTCTACCTTGTTATACAAGTGGAGGCCTTGCAAATTACAACATCCACATTAACACTTATGCATTTATTACATTGCTTGAAGTAAGTATATAACTTCCTCCTAAAGTAATATCTACTCTAACTATGTACCATAAGTGGTGCATTTACATGATCCAAATGATGTAATATAATCTAACTCTAACATTTTGATAGGATTCTTCTCTAAGCATCCTTCCTTTCTTTGAAAATATGAGATTTATGGCCTTATTTTCTTTGTTCTCTGTGCACCTCATAGGTTCTATCCTTGTATATTGAATGCACTTTACCTTATTTGCAATACACCTTGATGATGTGGCTACTACTAGCTTTTATATTAAGGAGTTATGTCTATATTTTGGCATTTGGTGCTTGTAGAGATTTTGCGTGTGAGTGATAAAAGGAAACAATTTTATGGATGAATAGCATTTTAATAATGTTTTTTCCCATTTTTCAATATTATTAATACATCCTACTTTGTTAGGTTTAAATGGATATCCCCAATATTTTCAAAACTGGTTGATTTGTGTGCTTGGATTTATGATTGACCAGATTTTAGAATCATATTCCCTAGTGATGTCCAATTGTCATCATATTTCCAACTATTTGTGATTTATCTAGCAAGTTAGGGTTGTATTTATTGTTATGACCATTCAAATGCTATGGCTTTGCCTCAAATATTATTGATATTTGGAACTATGATGGGGTTTTACTCCATGCTCAACCCATGCTAGTAACTTGGTTTGTTTTTGAGAGACCAGGGTCCCATATTTTAATCGTTATTTATTTTATTTTATAATCTAGGATAAGAAAATATCTTTTATTATTTATTACTTGCATCTTAGCCCATTATGCTTCTATTATGGGAATTTGATCAATAATTGGCCTAGATATTTTAAAATGTTTCATATTATGTGAATAGATTTTTTCTAACTAAATTCTCTTATTTAAGTTGTAGTGTGCCCTCCATCTCATTATTTCCTAGCCCAAATAAAACTACCTTTTTTCCATTGTAGCCAAGAGTCTAGATAGGCGGTTATTCTAAAAAGTAAGAAAATCATTCATTGTCCTATCTAGAGCCACTAAAGTGCTTGGATCATCATATAATTCAAAAGTAAACTCCATAAATCCTAAGATCTTAATCATATTATCTTTTGACTATACATATTCTAACATTATTGGCCAATTTTCCAAATCTAACTCATTCATAATTTCTTTTGAGCTAAGTGCCTAACTTGATCCAACTATGAAATTTGGGAAGTTACATAAAGGCTTTAACCCACTAAATGTGGGAGAATATATTTTTCTTACCTTAGTCCAGATCCCTTATATATTCCTTCCCACCCTTATTTGGTAAAATTTAAGGGGGCTTACCCTTGCAAGATTGCTTTATATTTGACCTTGAGGAATTTGATCTTTAATATGTGTATTTTCTTCAAGAGAAATTATGGATAGTAGAGTAAGATCATATTTGGATATGGATGAGGATGTTTTTTAATTAGGATATCATCATTTGATTGGTTTCAATTTCAAATCTATTCATGATCATAGCAGTAAGTTGGTTCCAAATTTATGACTGAATAGGGGAGAAGCAATTCCTATTTTCCATGGGCTTCCCCTTTGATTGATGTTGCCAACATTCTTAGGGCCAAATATTGCCATGTGATATTATGTACTAAATATAGGAACACCATATCCTATAGGTACTCAAGTGGGATTGTTGGGCCCTCATAAATGTACTCTTATAGTCTTTCTAGTACTCATTCTAGTTTTTTCTCTACATGGCTTAGGAGGTTGTAGTGGGATTACATTATTCCAATCCAAGGATAATTTTTTTGATAAAATGGCCATGTTTGGGCCTTGTACTCTTCTTATTTGGGGATAAAAGGTACTATTAATAGTAATAAAAGATCCAATAATGAGTTATATGTACCTCTATATCCCTTGTTTATAGTGGAGTCATTAGGTGAATATATCTTATGTTCTGAGAGAACATAGGCTAAGGCCTCACTAGAGCCTCAATTGGGTTTTTTTTAGTTTGAATTCTTCTAGGTGTTCATTTTGAGCAAAGTCACCAGTTGAGTTTCAAGAGTTTCAAACAAACAAAAATAGGTATAACCCTCACCGAATCAAGCCTAACTTGCTTTATATTGCAAGATCTATGATGATTCAATGTGGTCTGAATGGCCATGACATTAAACTATTATCCTCTTTGATTGTATTGACCATAGGACATGGAATGGACCAAGTGCTAATGTAAATCATGACTTGCATAAAGTGACATAGCAAGGTTAGTCTTGAGAGAATAGGGTTCAACTCAGTAGTGGGTCCCTAATATTTTGATAAAGATTGACTCCTTTATAAAATGTGATCTTGGGTTCATGTTTCCTACTCTATCAACTTGGTGAGGAAAAGAGTTAGATAAAGAAAACACAAAGATAATGAAGAATAAAAAACCTAAGCTAACAAAGTGATGATGCAACAAAGATCATATAATATCCTCCTACACAACAACTTTAACCATAATTCACTGACATAAACACTTCCTCTCCTCAACATACATAAACATAGATTAAAATATAGGTGCACACACACACACATATAGGAGACAAGTCTAGGCTTGAGAACCAAATATATGCATAGACCTCTATATATATATATGCATGTAAAAGTTATTACAAATATTATTCTAGGAGTTGAGGTTTAGGTTACCTGCAAGACTACCTAGAGATCAATGTACTTCTATACAAATTAAAATGAAGGGAAAGTTATACAACTTATCAATATTTTACAATTTTATACTTCCTATTCTATATAGATTACAACTAGGGAGAGTTTCCCTCCAAAATTTTTAGGATGACTTGATAAACTGATCTACTTCCCTTATAGATTTTGAATGAGGGCACCCTTTCTTATTATTGCTATTAGACATAGGGCTATACCTAGACTTTTTGTTTTAAATACTTGTCCTAGAATACCAAAAAAGAATGATATTGCTAGATGATGCTTAGCACTCTCAATAATAACATATCCATCTATCTCACCTAATTTATCTAAGAGTTTGTATAACATTACTTCTCTTCTACAACCAATTATGATTTTCTTTGGGAGTTGGTAGCTTGTTATATCAGGATTCAAATTATGGTACAATTTTTGATATTTTAGATTCTTTAGCCAGTGAACTAAACTTTTGTTAGAACTTTTCCTTGTTATCTTACATCAAAATCTTTTAAAAATTTGATATCATATTGAATCTCTCATCAATAATAGTTTGGAAAAAGGTTTTTTTTTTTATATTCCATTAGAATTTTAGTGTTTCATCACCTTGAGATTTTCTTATGCATATTCTTTATCTTTTGAGAAATTTTTTCTTGTATTTCTTTGTATCTTACCCAAAATATATGATCATTGAAAGTTG
This sequence comes from Wollemia nobilis, assembly GCA_028583015.1. Lineage (NCBI taxonomy): Eukaryota > Viridiplantae > Streptophyta > Pinopsida > Araucariales > Araucariaceae > Wollemia > Wollemia nobilis. The sequence continues at coordinate 23,680,486 of JAQPPZ010017151.1, read as the reverse complement.
TCATTTTCTTCATGCTTATCTATTCTTTCTTCTACATTCTATATGGAATATTGGAACATTTGCCTCTCCTATTCATTTATAACTTCCATAAATTTGTAATTGTCTTTGATCAATATTCTATTTTCTTTCATCATTTGTCCTTCATCTTTTATCCGAGGTCAAAATTTTGAGTGTAGTGAGTAATCACTGCATGTCCATTACCTTATTATATGTTTTATAGTTCTAATATTCATAATTTGTATTATTTTTATAAGAAATATGACTATAATATTTTTGTATATAAGTTCCTTGTCTCTTTGATATTGTTTTAAGAATATTGTAAAAGTTCATTATTTTCAGTTATATATCATAAAGACATATGGATTGGAGCTTGTTTGAGAAAAAATATAACGTATGGACTATGTAGGATCCTAGAGTATGTTATCAAACTATAGTAAACCATTCCTCACACAAATAATTACCTTACTAATTATAATTCTTTGTCTCACTTTTATGAAATTCCTCATTACTACCATAACATATACTCATTAACTAGATACTATGTGTATGTTGTCGATACATAGAATATCTAGATTTAAAATAATGTAATTGAAATTAAGGATGGGATATGAATACATTTATTAATTATGTATTAAATTAATTTTACTGATTGTAATATGTTGACACTCTAATATCATGTTTTCTTGGTATCTATAAAAATATTGCTTATTCTTTAGTACACATGTTTTTTATGTTGTCCCTCTAAATTATAAACCTAATGACGGGGACCCGAAAATAAACACTTTCACAAATTCAAATTTCTCATTAAAATCTGCTGAAAATATTTACATGCATCCAAAATAAAACAGCCCGCAGGCTTTACAAAGACCAAGCTCGGCTTCGGTCTCCCTGACTGTGCTACTTCCCCCGTTCTCCGGTCCACCACCGACTAATACAAAAATCTGAGTTTTTATCGAGGCCTCGATCCTCTAGGCAATTAATGCCCCCACCTAACAAATTTCAAATTCGTTTTCCCTTCGACCAAGTTTTTCAAATTCTCCACCATTAATGGGCAACTGCCCGATCCACCATGATGCTTGCATTGATGGCCTCCCTTAACCTGCATCGGTCGCTTTGTTCTGATTGTACTCTGCACTGTTGTCTCCTCCATACTGCCCATGCCCTGCAACAACTATTTTGTCGAAATACTTCCATAAGGTGGTTATCCCCATTTAATGCACATGGCTGTCAACTTTATTTTATGATACGTGGCCTTCATCTTTATCTTGATACACGTAGCTAACCGCATGTTAAATTTGGCCATACCTTCTCCTTGTCACGCTAAATTTGATACACGTGCCCTTCACAACTGCTAAGATACACATGGCTGTCCACGTGTCAAAATTCGGCCCTGCCCGACCGTCTGCTTATCTTCTTTTGTCCTTATCTTCACCTGGCTACGATATCGCGATAGGTCACGAAATCGTGACATGTCACGATATCACGACCAAAAGTGCCCTTCTTCGCTGAAGTCCCTAGGGGTCACGATTTCATGACATGTCATGAAATCGTGACACATCACGATTTTGCGACCCCCCACTCCCCCCTTAGCTTGCTTTGTTCTCTTTCGTAGCTCTCGGATGACAAGCCACGTGTCGGCCTTTAACTGGCCACGATATCGTGATAGGTCACAATATCGTGACCCGTCGCGATATCGCGACGACACTTCCCTCTCCGCCTTTGCTTTGAATATCATCGTGATATCATGACGTCGCGATATCGCGACGTCGTGATATCGCGATGGCACATCCCCCTCCGCCTTTGCTTTGAACTATGGTCGCGATATCGTGACGTCGTGATATCACGACGTCACGATATCGTGACCCCTCCCAACCTTTGCCTCAGTCGATAAATACTATCGCGATATCGCGACGTCGCGATATCGCGACGAAACTCGCTCCTGTCTTTGCCGCAGCATGTGAGGTCGCAATTTCGTGACATGTCGTGAAATCATGACATGTCACGATTTCGTGACCCCTCTCCAACCCTTGCCTTAGCCTTTCAAATAACTTCCCCTTCTGCTTTACAAAACTTCCCCCCCTTGGGAAAGAACTAAAATAGTTCAAAATACAAGTATTTAAAGAAAATTTTTGAAGGATGCAAGATTGCTCTACTGCAGCCGGATGCTCCTGCATCAGACACCCGGGGTAAATAGAGAAGTGATCTTCACTTCGGTGTTGTCCGGTCACCGCCTTCGGCAACACCTCCCGACATTCATCTGCCTCTGCAACCTGCTCAAATCTTGTCTCCTGGCAAAAAATTTTTTTGCCCTCTACCAGACAAATTCTGGCATTGCTACACACCTTCTCATCCACTGTCTGTAATGGCTTCAACTTGTGCCGCACTCCATATTTCATCAAGGAGTATGTATTTGCATGACCATCATGCACTGCACTCCGATCAAACTACCATGGCCTCCCTAATAGCAAATGGCAAGCATCCATGGGGAAAACATCACACAGGACCTCATCCTGGTACTTCCCAATATTGAACGTGACTAAGCACTATTCATGGACCCATGCTCTATGGTCCTTCCGCAACCACGCAATCCGGTATGGATGCGGGTGTCTTCTTCTCTCCAATTGTAACTTAGCAACCATCTCCTCAAAAACTAAGTTATCTATACTCCCGTTGTCTATAATAACATTACAGACCTTGCCTGCACTTTTGCACCGTGTGCGGCATAGGCTTCTCCTCTACTCTGACTTGTCTTTCTCAATCAACATGGTCCTCCTCACAATCATTGCTTCTCCTTTCTCAGCTTCTTCAGAATGTTCTGAGTCAGCATCTTCAACTGCCACAACAGCTCTAGCAGGACCCACTTGTTTCTTGTTCACTCTCTTAGGGTGCTGGGGACACTCATATGCCCGATGCCCCTCTTCTCCATAGTGGAAACATGTTCCTCGAAACACTCCTCTTCCATACCCACGTCTAGATCTACCTCTTCCCCTTGGGTAGCCATTATTCTGAACTTGCGGTTTGGGTTCTTCATCTTCTTCTTTCTGACCTCGGCTGCTGCTCACCTCTTCTTTCTTCTCTTCCTTTCCTTCCTCTTTCTTTCCACCGGTCTTTCCTCCAGGTCCTTTTACTCTTTGCTTGCTCTCAAACCTTCTGTTCAGTTTTTCTTCAACCTTCAGAGCAAACTGGTAAGCATCTTCAATGGTGCTCACCCGCACTAAGCTCAACTCTTCCTGGACACTGGGTCTCAACCCATTTACATAATGGGCCACCTTTTCCTTGCTTGTCTCTAAATGATCGGTTATGATAGAGATTTTATAAAATTCCTCCGTATATTCTTAGACAGTTTTATTCATCTGTCTCAAACTCTGCATTTTTCTTAGCAGATCCAGTTCATAATCTACAAGAATAAACTGCCTCTTCAATTTCTCCACCATTCTGTCCCATCTTGTTATCCGTTCTTTTCCTCTTTTGTTCCATTCCAGCTGTACTCCCTTCCACCATATGCTGGCATGACCCTTTAATTTGGTTTTAGCAAACCTGACCCGCTCGGGATCTTCAACCTCTTCATATTCGAAGTATTCTTCCAGGTCATTTATCCAATCTATTAATTCCTCTGGATTCAAGTTCCTGAAATACGTAGAAACTTCCATATTCAGCCTCTTCCCGATCTGGGATATGGCCTTATACAGTCTGGCTTGTGTCAGATCCACAGCTTCTTCTTCTTCTTCAAATTGATTTTCTTCATCTGCTTCATCCTCACTGTTTGCATCCCTTCTCGGTTCATGTCCTCTGCGCAGTTCTTCTTGCAGGGCCTGAACTTGCCGCTGCAAAGCCCAAAAATCTTCTGTTGCCATGCCTCTTCCACCAACGGGGTTTCTCCTCGGAGGCATCTTCTCACTTTCTCACGAGCCTTCCCACAGATCCTGGTGTGACTGCCTCATGTCCGGCGATCTGTCACACACTCAGGAACTCCCGCTCTGATACCACTAACGGGGACCCAAAAATAAACACTTTCACAAATTCAAATTTCTCATTAAAATCTACTGAAAATATTTACATGCATCCAAAATAAAACAGCCCGTAGGCTTTACAAAGACCAATCTCGACTTCGGTCTCCCTGACTGTGCTACTTCCCCCGTTCTCCGGTCCACCACCCCGACTAATACAAAAATTTGAGTTTTTATCGAGGCCTCGATCCTCTAGGCAATTAATGCCCCCACCTAACAAATTTCAAATTTGTTTTCCCTCCGGTCGAGTTTTTCAAATTCTTTGCCATTAATGGGCAACTGCCCGATCCACCATGACGCTTGCATTGATGGCCTCCCTTAACCTGCACTGGTCGCTTTGTTCTGACTGTACTCTGCACTGTTGTCTCCTCCATACTGCCCATGCCCTGCAACAGCTGTTTTGTCGAAATACTTCCATAAGGTGGTTATCCCCATTTAATGCATGCGGCTGTCAACTTTATTTTATGATACATGGCCTTCATATTTATCTTGATACACGTAGCTAACCGCGTGTTAAATTTGGCCATACCTTCTCCTTGTCATGCTAAATTTGATACACGTGCCCTTCACAACTGCTAAGATACACATGGCTGTCCACATGTCAAAATTTGGCCTTGCCCAGTCATCCGCTTATCTTCTTTTGTCCTTATCTTCACCTGGTCGTGATATCGTGACAGGCCGTGAAATCGTGACATGTCGCGATATTGCGACCAAAAGTGCCCTTCTTCGCTGAAGTCCCTAGGGGTTGCGATTTCGTGACATGTCACGAAATCATGACATGTCATGATTTCATGACCCCCCACTCCCCCCTTAGCTTGCTTTGTTCTCTTTCGTAGCTCTCGGATGACAAGCCACGTGTTGGCATTTCACTGGCCATGATATCGTGATAGGCCACGATATCGCGACCCGTCGCAATATCGCGATGGCACTTCCCTCTCCGCCTCTGATTTGAATATTGTCGCGATATCGCGATATCGCGATGAAACATCCCCCTCCACCTTTGCTTTGAACTATGGTCGTGATATCGCGACATCGCAATATCGCGACGTCATGATATCGCGACCCCTCCCAACCTTTGCCTTAGTCGATAAATACTATCGCGATATCGCGACAAAACTCGATCCTGTCTTTTTCGTAGCATGTGAGGTCGCGATTTCGTGACATGTCGCAATTTTGTGACCCTCTCCAACCCTTGCCTTAGCTTTTCAAATAACTTCCCCTTATGCTTTACAAAACTTCCCCCCTTGGGAAAGAACTAAAATAGTTCAAAATACAAGTATTTAAAGAAAATTTTTGAAGGATGCAAGATTGCTCTACTACGGCCGGATGCTCCTGCATCACCTAATTAAGTGGGAAGTGAGCAATATTATTGTAATATTATATATCATCAATAAAATTTGTAACAACCCAAGTCTACTCACTTGGTTGTACCACTAAAAAATAAGTAAGGGTAATCACAAGGTAATTTTTTTTATTTTCAACTACAATTTTATTCATAAGAATTCTTTTAGGTTCATAGAAAATTTGTTTCACCCAATAAATCATAAACATAAAATTTATTTAGTACAAACATATCATACCACTTTTGGGTTCTAAACTACTACAGACAATCATCCAAGTGGAAAAAATTGGCCAAATCCCGTGAAGGTGCCATCAATGGAGTTAACTTGTCTCATTTAACATCTTCATATTATAGCATGAGGATCGATCCACAGTAGAGGTTATCCTCTAGGGACTATAATACCTAGAGGGAGATGCTTTATTTCTCCATCCTTAACATTTTTTGAATCCACTACCTACTTGGTCGTCTTATTATTTTTCTAAAAATACGAGGAATAAACATACATATGCTAGTGTCTAGTTGATTAATCCCCTGTATGGAGTCAACTAGAGTGAAGTCAATACCCTAAACTTGTACTTCATCACACATGCTCATTATGACTCTCGATCATTTATCCCATACCAAATTTCAAAGCTAGTCTAGCTAAGTCAAATGGCCATGGGATTTATCATAGTACTACTGAGCAATAATTTCTAGATGGCATCCCATAATGCCTTCTCATTACAAGTTATAACCAGATCATGTGTTTTGACAAATCCACCAGACTAGGATTGCTCTCGAGGTCAATTGTGTGCATACCCGCACCTCAACAAAATTGGGTGTTTAAATGTTTAGATCTTCCTTCTCAAAGAATTATATTGTTTATCCATTGAAGAGTATTTATCCTTTTGTTTTAAAAGGTAAGGATAATTCCTTATTCAAATATTAACTAAACTCTACTAAAATATATGCAATGCAAATATCTTTTATGGTAATGTTTACATTTGCTAACCTTAGTTTTTCCCTATAACTACTTGAGTTACATTAAAAGTATTCCCTCAAGGAGCTATGTATCTATATGAAAAAGAGATGTTAAGTGCATCAAATTAAAAGTAGAATTCTTCTAACTTTAAGACTATATTAGTCTATATTTATTTTAAACACTAGTTTCTTAATTCTTAATTGATAGGTAATTCAAATTTCAAGGGGATTAAATAGCTTCGCTTTCTCTTATCTTGGCTGCAAAGTTAAACCTTTACAAGGATTTACCCTCTAATTTTAAATTTCTTGTAATCAAGTTAAGGGTTGACTAAACTATTAATTTTACACTACCATTCTACCAAGAATGGTTGGTTTTCTTTCCTTGAGTATCACCACAGATGTAAATTAAGATATCAAAAGATGCATTAAACAACTTTCTTTTATAGTGATAGGATAAACTCTACCTCTACTCAACAGATCACTTATCCATAACTATAATTATAATAAAGTTGAAATAAAGAATTATTTTCATTGTTGTCAAACCATTATACCCTAAATGATTTGTTTAGGTATAAATTTAGTTTTATAAGCAATGTTTTAGTTTCTCATACAAGTCTTCCATTTTTTTGTTATCAATTCCAGTGCAGGATTTCCAACTTTTGTTGAGCTATCCGCTAATGGTTTTATCTTGATTTCCAATAGAATACGGTGAATTGGTGGTATTATGAATTAATCCTCATTTTTCATTCAATCATCAGTTGTTGGCTTGTTCACATGAACTATGTATTAGTTTGCAAGTTCTCTTAAAATTCATAACTAGCAACTCACATAAAATTTGACCATATATAAAAATAAAATAAAACCAATTACACATAATCATTTATCCAAGAATGAGTCATCTCATTGAGAAAGTTATACCAAAAAGAATTACACAACTTTATAAAATAATTTCTATCAGAATGCACAAAGGGTAAAGCAATACGATTACATATTCAATAGAGAATAGTTTCATTTTTCTTTACTCTAAAATATAATTCAAACTTATGTACCTTTTCCAATTGTGGTGGAGCAAAATTAGTTTACATGAGTGTCATCAAATGATAAAATTAATCCCTAGCATCTACGACTCTAGATAGTTAATAAATTATCAAAAGGGGTACTCTTCCCAATAGGTGACCTTGCTAAATTTTCATTTACAGAACTAGTCAACTTTACTCCTCTAGTTTTCGCTACCCAAAAAGAACACTTTCCAGAATATTTTCAATATATAGTTTACGTTATAGACCATGCAATATAAAAAATTCATGGAAAACTTATGTTTTCTATTGTAGCACCATAGTATGAACATCTCGGGCAATGTCATAATACAATAGTACCATAAAAACTAGGTCCTCTTGCTATCCAAAATGACTTCAACCCATTCTAGATGTATCTATAGTCACTTAACTCTTGTCACCAATAATTTGTTTTCATAAGCAGTTCCAGGGATCATATGAAGCTCAAAATTACATGACATGCACTCTATAATGCAAACAGTTTTTACCACTACCAATGTTATAACCATGCAAGCAAGAGTTCAAATATTCCATCTCATATTTTATGTCATAAATTTCCATAGTTCACATTCTATAACTATCATTAAAACTCACATATAGAGTAACCAAGTTTCATAGTTCACATTCCAAAACTATCATTAAAAGTAAAAAATAGAGTAAACAAGTTTCATAGTTCACATTCCAGAACTATCATTAAAATTCACAGATAAAGTAACCAAGTTTCATAGTTCACATTCCATAACTATCATTAAAATTCACATACTTAGTAATTGGACACCTCATTTAAACTTAAGTAAAAGTCTTGTAAAACATGGAGGCATAATATTAAATCAAGAATGATTATTTTGTTATTTATTTATATATATATACTACATCCAAATCAATTCTTTACATAGCAACATAACAACACCCAAAACAAGCATTACACTGCTCATAGAATTCATAATTTCACATTCATATCCTTTCACTGTATCACACAACATATATCATGATTTCCTTTCTAACACTATCAAATGGAAACATAAAAATTTAGTTTTCATATATTGCACAGTGGAAGAAAATAATATATCCAACCTTAAAATTCTTGCCTCTAGTTGTAGACAATGTAGTCTTCCTTTAACTTTCCTTTGCGAACACTTTTTTCAAAGAAAACACAATATGTTTCACTTTGTCTCATTATTTCATCTTTTCCTCCAATTCATTCCAGTCACCTGTCTCACTATTTTTTTGAAAAAACCAAAACTAAAAATATAAATCCTTTCACCATTTACATTCCCTCGTATCAAGACTCATGAAACCCAAAACCATACTCATCACAAAAAGCATGCATACTGCCAAAAAAATCACCACAAAATAAAGGATCACCACACAACACTCAAAACAATAATTATGACCCAAACCTTCATTACACCACCACCCATTGGATTCGATTCTCTTTAATATATTTGTTTTAAAACAATAATAATAACAATGGTGACACATTTTCAAAGGCTATAATACATATAAAAATTACTTTATTTTAAACTTTTTTAAAAGTTTATATTGTATCCATTTACCACTAGTTCTATTCTCTTTCTTTTAAATTTTAATTTTGATTATTGAACATATGCAAATCTAAGTAAATGGTGGCTCCCATCATCATCACCACAAAAACTATATGCATATCACTTTTTATAACAACAAACAACAATTAAACATGACTCACACAATTGCAAATTGTAATGCACCTATATGAAATGCAAAGCACGAGTTTCCATGTACTCGTGAGCTGAATCATCACTTCCCTTATTACCTTTTCCATCGACTTGCTTCCATTCATTGACAACTTGAATTTGGTCCTACACTCATAGAGACTATCAGTAGTACCACAATTCACAAGAAAAAGGTAAGTTTATTATCTATTTACTTATTAACCAATAATCATGTGAGGAGGGTCGTTACATCCTCCCCCAATAGAGATAAACACATTCCCTATGTTTTAAACCAAGTTAATCAAAAGAAATATTTTGCAATTTTTTTTATAAATACCAAAAGTAATCAAACAAATTCATCATTCCCTTTTCATACAAAATATCCCAATCATCCTAATCATTATATATTCATGATTACTCACATTTGGGCATATAACCAAATCATATAATATGTCATATTGCATTCAATCTAAGCATACACCAACACATGTTCAAAACCACTTTACTTAGTAATGCAAAATATATACAAGATACTCTACTCAACAACTCAATCAAACTCAAACTACTCTAATCAGTATCCGGTCTCATGTTCATTTGCATATATACATATATCATTAATTCATATGAAATTTTTTGACAAAGTTTATATCTACTCAAACAGATAGGGAATTTATTTTTGCACATTTACCATGTCCTTCCACATGGTGTTTTGTTATAGTAGTGGTCCCATTGGACCAAGCATTGCTCTATGCTTATCTTCCCTAGATTCTTGGTTCTAAAACCAAGTATGTAGATAATTCAAACCTTAATCTTGAGTGGATCGATCATCTACAATTTGGAGACATCCGAAACATCACTAGGATTAGAAATATATTTTCTAAAGAGGGACACATGGAAGACATTGTGAATTTTGGATAGGCTTGGTGGTAGAGCAAGTCTGTAAGCAACATGGCTCATCTTGGCCACAATTTCAAATGGACCCACATATCTGGAGTCAATTTTGGAAGATTTTATGAAACTTTTAGTTGGTTTCACCCTTAATAATACCTTGTCTCCCACAAAATATTCTCTCGATTTTATTTTATAGTCTGCATAGCTCTTTTAGTGATTTGTAGCCTCTTTCAACTTTTGATGAATTATTTTCAATTTTTTTGACATTTCTTTTACCATTTTTGGTATGATCACTACTCGATACTCTAGATTATCCCAAGACAAGGGAGTTCTACACCTTATCCTATATAGGGCTTCAAAAGGTGCCATACCTAGTGATGCATGGTAACTATTATTGTATGCAAATTACATTAGGTATATATAGTCTTCCCACTTTTTATATTGATCCATTCAGTACATTCTTAGCATATCCTCTAGTACCTGATTCACCCTTTCAGTTTTTCCATCTATCTCATGGTGATAAGCAGTACTAAAATTCAATTTAGTTCCTATGGCTTCATGCAGCACTTGCCAAAATTTAAATGTAAAGCAAGAATATTTATTAGAGATTATAACTTCTATAAATTCATGTAGTCTTACCACTTCTCTTGCAAACCTAATCGCAACTATAGGTGCATCATCTTGCACATTGCTTGATATAAAATATGCAACCTTGGTTAACTTATCCACAACTACCAATATTATGTCATGCCTAAATATTTTTTTAGGTAATACCATGATAAAAACATTGATACCACTTGCCATTTTTGTGTAGGTATCTCATGTGGGTACAACTTTCTAGTTGGATGTAGATGTTTTGCTTTCACTCTTTGACACTCTAAACATTTGGCCACATAATTAGTGATATCCTTTTTCATTCCTAGCCAATAGTAAGCTTTCCTTAAATTATCATGCATTTTTTCCCCTCCAATGGGTGCATAATAAAGAGTATTTTGTGCCTCCTTAAGGATTTTTTCCCTCAACCCACCTATTCTTGGCACTACTAATCTATTTTTTATAAAATAACATATCATATTTGAATACAAAATTTACATCCTTTCTAGGTTTTTGCTCAACCTGAACATTACAAGACTAGAAAATTTCATCCTTTTCTTGGATTCTTTTAATTTGGTCTAACAAATCATAATGATATTTTGTCATTGCAGTGATGCACCCTCTCCTACATAGAGCGTCAACAACTTTAGTCTCCTTACCCTTAATATACTCAATGCCAAATTCATACTCAGCTAGAAATTCCATCCAACGTATTTGCCTAGCATTCAATAAAGGTTGATTAAATATGTACCTTAGAATTTTATGATCTATCTTTAATTCAAATGTTTTACCCAATAGACAATATCTCAAATTTTTTAGAGCATGTACAACTGCTACCAACTCCAAATCATGTGTGGCATAATTTATCTTGTATCTCTTAATTTTCTTGGACTCATAGGCAATAACTGCATCATCTAGGGTCAAAATCCCACCTAACCCTTCCATTGATACATCTATACACACTATGAACTACTTATTAGGATCAGGCAATTGCAGGATCAATGCGGTTATCAACCTTTCTTTCAAAAATCAAAAAGCTTCATTACACTATTGAATCCATTTAAAGGCTTTTCCTTTCCTTTGAATTTTTGTAATGGGTTGGGAAATATTTGAAAACCCTTTAACAAAATGTCTATAATATCCTACAATCCCCATAAAATTTTATACCTCTATCACATTAGTAGGTGTTGGACAATCTATAATTCCTTCTATTTTCTTAGGGTCTACTACAATCCCATCAATAGAGACAATGTGATCCAAATACTGTACTTATGGAGTGTAAAACTCACACTTCAATAATTTTTCATATAACTATTTTCTCTAAGAATCTCAAGTCTTTTTTCATATGATGGTCATGTTCCTACTTTTCCTTGGAAGAGACCACTATGTCATCTAAAAATATGAGCACAAACCGTTCCAACTATTCTCTAAAAATGTTATTCATGAGATTTATGAATGTGGATGGGGTATTACTCAACCCAAATGGTAGGAAAATAAATTTAAAATGTCCATACTTTGTTCTAAATATTGTTTTAGAAGCATCTTCTTCCCGTATTCTCAAATGATGATAACTAGATCTTATGTCAATTTTTAAGAAAATGGTCGCTCCTTTCATTTGGTCAAATAAATCATCAATTCTAGGTAATGAGTACCTATTTTTTATAGTAACCTTATTCAACATATGATAATCTATGCACATCCTCAAGGTACCATCTTTCTTCTTGACAAACAAGATAGGAGTTCCCCAAGGTGACACACTTGGCTTGATTAGCCCTTTTTTCAACAAATATTGAAGTTTTTGTTGAAAAGCAACACACCCCCACTGAAAAATGAGATTCCATCCTTAGAAATCCCTAAACTTCCATTTTTGCAGCAGGGACCCTCTTGATAATTTTTAGGTTTTAAATCCAAATTTGCTTGCCTCCTTTTTAAAGTTGTGCTTTTTCTTGCATTCCAGCTGTGTTATCCAAGAATTCACTTTTACATGCTAGAAATCATTCATGCTTAAGCCAAATCCTGCACCGGTACCGAGAAAAATGCTGAAAACAGTTGCATAAATTCATGAAAAATCAAACTTTCCATTTTTGGAAGTGTCGCGATATCGCGACACTTCCATTTTTGGAAATGTCGCGATATCGCGACAGGAAAATAGAAAAGCAGCTAAGTCATTTTTGTGTAGCGAAATCGCGACATTTCGCATTTCCGGTAGGAGAGTCGAAATGCATGGAATCGTGACCTTTGGAGAGAGAAGATGAACGTAGGAAGCGGCGCGATTTTGCGAGACATGTCACAAAATCGTGACATGTCGCATTTTTAGGGAGAGAGAAAGGGGGCTTCGAAGAATCAAAAATCCGCCAAGTCATTTTTGTGTAGCGAAATCGTGACACTTTCCATTTTTGGAAGTGTCGCGATATCGCGACATTTCCATTTTTGGAAAGTGTCACAAAATCGCTGTCTGCCGGAGGAGAGAGAAGAAATCAGTACGGACCAGCGCGATTTCGTGACATGTCACGAAATCGCGACATGTCCCATTTTCGCTGAGGATAAATGATAAATTTTCCAAGTCCAAAAGTTGCAGCGATGCGCTGCATGTCTCAAAATCGTGGGCTGGAGCTTGCAGCGATGCGCTGCATGTTTCGAAGTCGAAGGGTGAAAATGGTAGCGACGCGCTGCACGTTTTGAGGAAGTCTTGCAAGACAAGCATGTCGCGAAATCGCGACATGCTGGAGCAAAGTTGTACGGCCGCTAGCAGGAGGCGCGATTTCGTGACATGTCGCGAAATCGCGACATGTCGCATTTTCGCGGCCGACAGGGGAAGAAGCAGCGCAGCGCTGGGGACGTCGCGATTTCGCGACATGTCACGAAATCGTGACATGTCGCAGAATCGCGATAGGAGAGAGAAAGTCCTCAGTTGACCAGAAGTGCATTCCAACGGGAAACATAAGGCATCCTGGGGTAGCGACACGTGTCAAAGCGTGAGGCAGACAAACAGAAGCCGACATGCAAGCTTGCTTTAGCATTTTTAGCCTGATTTAATCTGTTTTAACCTTTAAAGCTTTTGATTTAATGATTTTAAAGTACTAATATAATCTTTTTGTCTTTCATGCAGGATTCCATCTGGCACTTGTGGGACAACCGGGAAAGGCCATAAAGTCAAATTTAAAGTGCAGATTTGATCAAGGACCGCCATGCTAGAGGAAAAGAAGCCGGTAAAAGCATTCAATAGCAAATTTATGACAGAATTGATAGCATGAAGATAATTTCAACTCGGGATGGCTTTGCGGAGATCAGATTGATGGAGAAGTGGTGACTCATCCGGCTCACCAACAGAATTAATGGAGGCATTTATTTGCAGCTGCGGATGAATGCAAGTGGCTTTAGATTTTATCTTCTCCATTTATGGGAGCTGACTGCACAGATTTGCAGAAGGGTTAAGTTCTATCCGGACTTTGATTTTAAGATGGATTTTTATTGTAAAACCCGGTCCTAGGGTTTAGATGTGATAATATTTGCGGTTATGAGAAGAAGATATTTTTGAAAAGATCAGGGTCTGTCCTGAGTCTATAAATACTTCTTCTCAATGTAATTGCGGGAGGCGAGAGACTTAGAAATAAAAGGCTTATAAGCAATTTCTTGCAAATTTTGTGAAATCCTTTGTTTCTGGACTTGGAGTTGATGTGCTTTAGCTTTTCTGTGATAGCATGGCCAGGAGCCTAATCTTTTGTAGAGTGTGATAAGTGTATCTTCTTTTGTTATCCGTTCCATTTAAAGTTTGTTAGATATATGCTGTAAATCTGACATTATCAAGTTTAAATATGTTGTTAGGCTTCAGTTGTTCTCTTGTCTGCTAGGGGAAATTATAGATTTGAGGTTAAGTTTGTTCTAATTGCTCTGTCTTCACTATGTGAGCTAGGATGCCGATGAAAGATACCAGTTTTAACCAGCTGCCCTTGGATTTATAATTTTTTGCTAGATCTGTTTCACTCTGCCTTGTGCTCTTAGTTGAAAGTGATCTTAGACTGACTGGACACTTTCTTCTTTGATTTGTTCTGTTGTGAAGCTAGTAGCATAGATAAAATTGATAGTTTAGGGTTTTACAGTTGATGTTTGATAAACTTCTCTTTCTGCCTTACCCTACCCTCTCTTTGTTTTCGGTGAATGATCCATTTTTATTTTCTTTGTTTGTCTTTTATTTAAATCTGCTGACCCATGAGAGCTAGATCAAGAATTCAAGTTAAATCTGATAAACAACTTTTGCAACTATCGAACAAGTTCAAGAACCCCCTGTAAGGTAACAGAGCAATCCATATTGAAATCTATTCCAGAAGTGGAAAAGAGTGAATAGCCATTCGACCCAACTCTGTAACTCGCACCTTGGATAACCAGCTAGATCCTAAAGTGAGTGGGATCCGTCCCGTGGGTGTCTCCGGAGCTTCCTTGCTTCATCCTTCCCGAGGTGTGCATGAAAGCCGGACCAACAACCTAATTGGCGCTAGAAGGAGGGCCTGAACTCAGTTCAAGTATTGTAAGGACCTAACAACAACATTTTAAGGACCCACAGTGAACTCCGGACAGTTTTGTAAATTGTCAGTACAATTTTGTAAATTGTCAGTACAGTTTTGTAAGTTGTCAGTGCAGTATTTAAAATTGCCAGAGAAGACCTCAAGTTAAGAACAGTTTTATCTCCACTGGCAGTTATCCAATTACAACTCAAAACATCACTGTCAGCCAAGTAATAATGGCAAATTGGTTGGGCCCCACTGCTTTGAATATCCCGGGTATAGCCCATGACCTGCCCAGAAGCCCGGAAAGATATCTCCCCAGGTACAAACATGATGGGACAAGAACTGCAGAAGAACACCTGCTAGCTTTTAAAAATGCTCTAAGATTGTTGAATATACAGCATGAAGATGTTGCCTGCAGATTGTTCCCGTTCACTCTCCAGGAGGGAGCTTATGACTGGTTTTTAAACCTCACCAGCAATTCCATTACTAGTCGGGATGACCTAGAGAAAGCTTTTATATCACAATTTGGGGAAGTGATAGACCCGAGTGTGTTATACCAACAATTTTCCAGCATCAAGAGAGAGTCGGGAGAAACTGTCAGGTCTTTCAATATGAGGTTCCAAAGAGCTTACGGTAGAATGATTGGCCATTACATCCCAAATGCAAATCTGGCCTTAGAAATCTACAAGAATGCATTGGATTCGGTGACCTCTATTTTCCTCAAGAGAGACATCAATATCACAACCCTGGCAGGTGCTTATAAAGAAGCCTTAATTCTTGAAAGACAGTTAGGGCCTCAAATTCTGAGCAGTCCTTTGATATCCTATGTTACACAGAACATGCCTATTCCAGACCCCATTCCACATCATGAGTTAGTGCCAACATGTCATGCTCTACCCAAGGAGACTCCGTTAACTGTGACATCCACTCAACATGTGCAAAATACAGAGAAAAGTTCTGACAAGTTCAAAGTGCAGGTGCTTGAACTGAACAGTTGTGATCTGGCACCACCCAAATCTGAAGTTTTTCCTGGTGAGTTAAATTTTCCTAGAGATCAAAGAAATATTGATATTTCTAGTTCACCCAAAAACAGTACAACCAGGGTTTCAGATTCTTTCACTTTTCTCGAAGAGACAGAAAGTCTTGTAGAGACTCCTGTGGATGAAATGCAAGATTTTCAACAGTTCAAAATGGACAGTTATGACTTGAGATGTCAGAGTCCAGAACCTAACAATGATCCTTCCTCATCAGAGGATGATGAAAGTGAGATTCAATATCACTATGCAGAAGTAACTGAGGAGGATAACATCATTGAGGATATGAGGGAACTTAAAGCCGACATCACCCTCTATGAACTCGCCTCAGATTGTTGAACAAAAGGATAACTTGATTGAGGCTTACTCTGGACCACCCGTTGGATTTCAAGAAAAGGAGGAAAAGATAGTAAATATGAATGTGGTCAGCCAACTTGGAATTGATGAACTGTCTCAACATAAGCCTGCAACTTCTGAACATAATATCAAAGATAAGGCTATAAACTGTGTTGATGCAGATATTGGAGTTTATAATTTGGCAACTGAGAAGGTGAGAACAGTTACAGCTCTAAACCATCACAACAATGACAGTTGGATATTGCACATTGATGAGGTTAAATCTAAGCAAGGCTCAGGTGAAAAGGAAAATTGTAAGCATTCTTCTAGAGGGATAAAAATTGAAGTCCTGGATATTGAAGCAGTGAAGCAACCACAAAATGTTCAAGTTGTTAAGAACCAGGGCATACAGATAAAACATGATTTCTTTCAGTTGTCACATAATTTTGAAGATGTGGTGGTCTGGGTCTGTCAAGATTTTAAGGTATTTGATCCTGGGGGGTTTTTTACATTCAGTCCTTTTGAAAGAACTCTACAAACCCTTCAATTAGAAGCATAAATATGTTATCATATGATTTGTTATTATATGATTTGTTTAATTTGAAGGAGTTGCAGATTTGTTTTTCAAATGGGACAGGGAAGACAGTAAACACAAGTCTTTCCCAGATAGCAAATTTTTGAAGCACATTCTGGAGTGCATTTCGTCAACAGGACCTGAAAGGTAATTTTTTTAAATTACTTGCATGGTCAAAAAATTTTTAAGGCACCATTTCTCTGCTTTCCCAACTGCTGCATTTTTTGAGTATGAAGGGAAGTTGTAACATATGTATACATTGTAAATAAGCTTTGAAGTTTTTTAGTTTTATTTCTTTGTCAGTGCAGTTTTTATTTCTTTGTCTGTACAGTTTTAATCTGTTTAATTTTAACTTATTAGCTTGTGCAGTTTATTTCTTTCTTGTGCTTTTTATTTCCTTTCTTTGTCTTTTTATGTCAGCTTGCTGTTTAAGTCTTATTTTTTGTTTGCTTTATTTGTTGTAGTTCTTTATTGAGTTTTTTTCTTTGTTGTCCGTTGCTTTAAGTTATTTTTAGGTCTAGGGTTTTAATTGCTTTGCTTTTGTTTTAGCTTATTTTTTTTTTGCATCTTTTTTTTTTTTTTATTCCTTTTTGCAATTTTATGTTTAGTTTATTTTATTTGTAGTCTTTTGATTCTTTTTTGCTTTAGAAGCTCGTGCCTGTCCTTGGAAGCCTGTACAAAGTCCTTTGGCTTCTGAAATTTTCTGTCCTTTGCCTTTGCTTGAGCAATCAATGAAAAGTCAGCCTGCTAAAAATTGTTTATTCTAAGCTGATCAATCCAGTTTCCATCCAATGCCCATGCTGTTCACCATTCTAATAGAGATAGTCTGCTTGCACTAAACAGTAGAGCTATTTTGTTATTCAGGACAAAGGTAGAGAGATGATTGGATCTTGTGTCTTACTTGCCATAGTTGTTTTAATGATAGAAAAACTGTTATACTGTTTAGTTGGAGGAACTCCCGGGGAATCCAAGAAAAGCTGGTTATGAGAGGGGACTATGGTTCATGCAATTATTTGGGTATCCACAGAGGCTATCAATGCCTAGACTGAAACAGTTCCAGATTGATCAAAAAAATAAAAGAAGATTGTGATTTCCCTAAAAGCATTTCAGATATTGATATATTTCAGAGGGAGAGATATAAAAAAAATATATATATAAGAAGAAAAAAGAGAAAAAGAGTTGAACAATTAAAAGAGGCAGCCAATATTAGATTCTGCCCTACAGTTGTAAATTTGGGTCGTGTAAATCTAAAGGGTAACTCTGTCTAGGCTGTAAAAGGCTAAACTAGTAAACAGAGCTCTACTCGGTTTCCCCTTTTACAATCTAGAAAAGTTGATCAGTCCAAAGTTATCATTCAATTCAGTCATCCTTGAAGAAAGTTCTATACCCTTTGAAATTGCACATCAAAAATCTTCCTTGAAGTAATCCAGCCTAGTATGTCCTTGGGAAATTTTAACAGCTTGCAGTTAACAGTCAATTTATTGTGAAGAATGTCTGTGGCAAGGCATGATGCATGGTCTTTTTGTTTTGAAACCAGAGTCTTGGGTTCTAAAATAGTGCTACTATTTTACCCGCAGATATCGCCATTTGTTGAGAAGCAACACACCCCCACTGAAAAATGAGATTCCATCCTTAGAAAGCCCTAAACTTCCATTTTTGCAGCAGGGACCCTCTTGATCATTTTCAGGTTTTAAATCCAAATTTGCTTGCCTCCTTTTTAAAGTTGTGCTTTTTCTTGCATTCCAGCTGTGTTATCCAAGAATTCACTTTTACATGCTAGAAATCATTCATGCTTAAGCCAAATCTTGCACCGGTACCGAGAAAAATCCTGAAAACAGTTGCATAAATTCATGAAAAATCAAACTTTCCATTTTTGGTAGTGTCGCGATATCGCGACACTTCCATTTTCGAAAATGTCGCGATATCGCGACAGGAAAATAGAAAAGCAGCTAAGTCATTTTTGTGTAGCGAAATCGCGACACTTTCCATTTTTGGAAGTGTCACGATATCGCGACATTTCCATTTTTGGAAAGCGTCGCGAAATCGCTGCAGGATGAGGAGAGAGAAAGCCGGGGAGAAAAATGTCGCGAAATATCGACATGTCGCATTTTCACGATAGGAGAGAGAAAATGCATGAAAATCGGCTAAGTCAAAAGGGCGCGATTTCATGACATGTCGCGAAATCGCGACAGCTTTGGAGAGAGAAGATGAACTGTACGGAAGGGCACGATTTGCGACATGTCGCGAAATCATGACATGTCGCATTTTCGCGGTAGGAGAGAGAAAGTGGGCTGAAGAATCAAAAATCCGCCAAGTCATTTTTGTGTAGCGAAATCGCGACACTTTCCATTTTTGGAAGTGTCACGATATCGCAACATTTCCATTTTTGGAAAGTGTCGCAAAATCGTTGTCTGCCAAAGGAGAGAGAAGAAATCAGTACGGACCAGCACGAAATTGCGACATGTCACGAAATCACGACATGTCCCATTTTCTTCGAGGATAAATGATAAATGTGTCCAAGTCCAAAAGTTGCAGTGATGCGCTGCATGTCTCAAAATCGCGGGCTGGAGATTGTAGCGATGCGCTGTATGTTTCAAAGTCGAAGGGTGAAAATGGTAGCGACGCGCTGCACGTTTTGAGGAAGTCTTGCAAGACAAGCATGTCGCGAAATCGCGACATGCTGGAGCAAAGTTGTACGGCCACTAGCAGGAGGCGCGATTTCGTGACATGTCACGAAATCGCGACATGTCGCATTTTCGCGACCGACAGGGGAAGAAGCAGCACAACGCTAGGGACGTCGCGATTTCGCGACATGTCATGAAATCGTGACATGTCGCGAGAATCACGATAGGAGAGAGAAAGTCCTCAGTTGACCAGAAGTGCATTCCAACAGGAAACAGAAGGCATCCTGGGGTAGCGACACGTGTCAAAGCGTGAGGCAGACAAACAGAAGCCGACATGCAAGCTTGCTTTAGCGTTTTTAGCCCCCGATTTAATCTATTTTAACCTTTAAAGCTTCTGATTTAATGATTTTAAAGTACTAATATAATCTTTTTGTCTTTCATGCAGGATTCCATCTGGCACTTGCGGGACAACCGAGAAAGGCCATAAAGGCAAAGTTAAAGTGCAGATTTGATCAAGGACCGCCATGCTAGAGGAGAAGAAGCCGGTAAAAGCATTCAATAGCAAATTTATGACAGAATTGATAGCATGAAGATAATTTCAACTCAGGGATGGCTTTGCGGAGATCAGATCTGATGGAGAAGTGGTGACTCATCCGGCTCACCAGCAGAATTAATGGAGGCATTTATTTGCAGCTGCGGATGAATGCAAGTGGCTTTAGATTTTATCTTCTCCATTTATGGCAGTTGACTGCACAGATTTGCAGAAGGGTTAAGTTCTATCCGGACTTTGGTCTTAAGATGGCTTTTTATTGTAAAACCCGGTCCTAGGGTTTAGATGTGATAATATTTGTAGTTATGAGAAGAAGATATTTCTGAAAAGATCAGGGTCTATCCTGAGTCTATAAATACTTCTTCTCAATGTAATTGCGGGAGGCGGAGACTTAGAAATAAAAGGCTTATAAGCAATTTCTTGCAAATTTTGTGAAATCCTTTATTTCTGGACTTGGAGTTGATGTGCTTTAGCTTTTCTGTGATAGCATGGCCAGGAGCCTAATCTTTTGCAGAGTGTGATAAGTGTATCTTCTTTTGTTATCCGTTCCATTTAAAGTTTGTTAGATATATGCTGTAAATCTGACATTATCAAGTTTAAATATGTTGTTAGGCTTCAGTTGTTCTCTTGTCTGCTAGGGGAAATTACAGATTTCAGGTGTAAGTTTGTTCTAATTGCTCTGTCTTCACTGTGTGAGCTAGGCTATCGGTGAAAGATACCAGTTTTAACCAGCTGCCCTTGGATTTATAATTTTTTGCTAGATCTGTTTCACTCTGCCTTGTGCTCTTAGTTGAAAGTGATCTTAGACTGATCGGACACTTTCTTCTTTGATTTGTTCTGTTGTGAAGCTAGTAGCATAGATAAAATTGATAGTTTAGGGTTTTACAGTTGATGTTTGATAAACTTCTCTTTTTGCCTTACCCTACCCTCTCTTTGTTTTCGATGAATGATCCATTTTTATTTTCTTTGTTTGTCTTTTATTTAAATCTGCTGACCCATGAGAGCTAGATCAAGAATTCAAGTTAAATCTGATAAACAACTTTTGCAACTACTGAACAAGTTCAAGAACCCCCTGTAAGGTAACAGAGCAGTCCATATTGAAATCTATTCCAAAAGTGGAAAAGAGTGAATAGCCATTCGACCCAACTCTGTAACTCGCACCTTGGATAACCAGCTAGATCCTAAAGTGAGTGGGATCCATCCCGTGGGTGTCTCCGGAGCTTCCTTGCTTCATCCTTCCCGGGGTGTGCATGAAAGCCGGACCAACAATTTTGTTTTGAGCTCTTGTAGCTTAATGTGAGTCATTCTGTAAGGTGCCCTTGCAATAGGTGCAACTCCAGGTAGCATCTCAATAGAAAAATCAAATTCTCTCTTATGAGGTAACCTTAGAAGATCCTTCAAAAACACATCCTTGAATTCTCTCAACACAAGATGCTTTTGGAAGAGGTCAAATTCCTTCTCAGTTTCCTATTTCTTATTCATCTTAACTATGAAGGTCATTTACTTCTTCCTAATAACTTTATTTATTTGTATTTTAGTCAATAAATGTGGTTTAACATCCCTTCAACCACATATAATCCTAAACCTTTGATTAGTTTTAATACCATAAATCCACCCATCTCTTCAAAATTTAGAAGAGCCTTATGCACCTTTAACCAATCAATTCCTACAACAATATCAAACACATGCAAAGGTTCTACATACAGATGCCAATTAGTTTTTCCTTATGGTAAAAATATGTGAGGGTCAAATAAGCATTGGTTAACTTTGTAGGTTTACCCTGACCCATACTCTACCTTCCAACCATTGGCCAAAAGTCTAGGTCTAATAGGTAAGTCCCTCACTAATCTAGTTGAAATAAAGCTACCAATTGATCCACTATCCATCAAAATTTGCACATTTTTATAAAAAAAATTCCATTATTAAGAAAGGAGTAATTTGACCATCAAGTTTAGAACTACCTGTGGATGCATAGATTCTATGGGTGACCTCTTTTGGGGCTTTCTATCATTGATAAACTTTGTGGGGATATTTGTTAGCATAATGAGCTCTATTGCCTCTGTGACTATTCTAATTTATGTCCTGAGATGCAGTTTCCCTAGTCCTTTCCTGACCCATTGATTTTTGGTCCTATATTTTGGGAATCTACTTCCCTCTTGAAATTACCACCTTGATTATTAGGTTTATTTTTTCCACTTTTCCCACTTCACTCTCCTCCTTTGGGTTTCTTGTTTTGATCCTTCTCCCATCTCATAAACCCAACACTTTTTTGCTTCCTGAGTTAATATTTTTCTTTCTCAGATAACTTTTGATAGTTAAAATATGTCTTTCTAGTTTCTTGATTGGCTTCTTCTTTTCTTGCCAAATCAAAGGCAATAGAAAAATTATCAGGGTTGTGCATATTTACCACCATCATGATTCTAGGATGTAATCCCAAAATAAATTTTTGAGTCTTCATTTCTTCACTACTTTCAATATTTCAATAGTGGAATAAACTTTTGGCGGTAATCATGCACCGACATGCCTTCCTGGTGCAAATTAGAGAAATCCCCAAATTTATCCACATAATATTGCTGAGTTAGAAATCTATCCCAGAAGTCTTTGGAAAACTCCTCCCATATGAGGTCTGCAACTTCTATTTTATGTCCTTTCTTATAAGATTTCCACCAATATAGGGCTACTTCAGTCATGTTCATAACTGCTAATGCAGTCTTAGATTTAGAGAATAAAACTACTAGAGAAAAGTATGACTCTAGTTCACTCAACTAATTTTCCATTGAATCACTTTCACCCTTTCCATTAAATTTGGATATTACTACCTTTTTAGATTCCTATTCAAATCTTAACTCATCCTGGCCCTTCCAGTACTAGATCCTTCAGGTTCCCTAGGTGCTTCCTTTGCCCTGCCTAATCCATTTTCTCTTCCCCTAGCGAAGTCTTCTATGACCCACTATTGTTGGACAATATATTCTTGTTGCTGGTCCATGTGGGTTTTCTATTGGGACATCTCTTCATTTTGTTGTTCCATGTGATTTTGCAATAATTGAACAACTTTTTTAAGATTTCCCTCCTCTCTAATAGGTTCATTGGAGGATATTCATTCAATAATTTCATCCTTCTTTCACATTGAGGACCCTATCATATTATTTTCATTCTTGGTCCCCATACAGATCTTTCATTGGTTTCTTCCTCCCTACCTCTCACAGGATTTCTCAAAGACCCACCTCACAACATATGTGTCATTTAACTTGTAGATGAAAGAGGTGAATTATTAGTTTTACATTTTACTCAAAAAAAAATCTCATTTGGAGTCTAAAACTTAGAATAACTTCTGCTTTGATACCATATGTAACAACCCAAGTCTACTCACTTGGTTGTACAACTAAAAAATAAGTAAGAGTAATCATAGGATAATTTTTTTTGTTTTCAACTACAATTTTATTCATAAGAATACTTTCAGGTTCATAGCAAATTTGTTTCACCAAATAAATCATAGACATCAACTTTATTTAGTACATGTATATTGTACCACTTTTGTGTTCTAGACTATTGTAGACAGTCACCCAAGTGGATAAGATTGGCTAAATCCTATGAAGGTGCCATCAGTGGAGTTGACTTGTCTCATTTAACGTCCTCATATTCTAGCATGAGGGTCGATCCATGGCAAGAGTTATCCTATAGGGCCCATAACACCTAGAGGGGGATGCTTCCTTTCCTCATCCTTAGTATTTTGTGAATCCATGACCTACCTAGTCATATTATTATATTTCTAAAAATGAGAGGAATCAACATACATATGCCTAGCTAATTAATCCCCTACCCAGAATCAACTAGAGCCATGTCAATATCTTGACCTTGGACTTGATCGCACATGCTCATTGTGACTCTCAACCATTTATCCCATATCAAACATCGAGGCTAGTCTAGCTAAGTCAAATATTCATGGGATTTATCAGAGTACTACTAAGAAACAATCTAGATATGTTATCCCATACCACCTTCTCATTACAAGTTCTGATTAAGTCATGTGTTCTGACCAAATCTGTCATACTATGATTGTTATTGAGATCAATTTTATGCATACCTGCACCTTAATGAAATTGGTTATTTAAAAGTTTAGATCTTCCTTCTCAAAGACCTTATTCAAATATTATCTAAGATTTACTAAAATATATGCAATTCAAATCTCTTTTATGGTAATGTTTACATTTTCTAACCTTAGTTTTTCCTATAACTATTTGAGTTACATTTAAATTATTTCCTCAAGGATCTATGTATATGTATGAACAAGAGATGTTCAGTGCATTGAATTAAAAGTAGTATTCTTCTAATATTTAAGACTACATTAGTCTATATTTATTTTGAACACTAATATCTTAATTTTAATTGATAGGTAAGTCAACTTTGAATGGGAACCAATAGCTTCACTTTCTCTTGTCTTGGCTACAAAGTTAAACATTTAAAAGGATTTACTCCTAAGTTTAACTTTCCTATAATCAATTTAAGGGTTGACTAAACTATTCATTTTACACTGCCATTCTACCAAGAATGATTGGTTTCCTTTCCTTGAGTATCACCATAGATGTAAAATAAGATATAAAAATATGCATTAAACAACTTTCTTTTATAGTGATAGGACAAAGTCTACCTCTACTCAATAGATCTCTTATCTAGAACTATAAAAATAATAAAGCTAAAATAAAGAATTATTTTCATTCCTGTTAAACCATTCCGCCCTAAATTATTTTTTCGAGTATAAATTTGGTTCTTTAAGCAATGTTTCAATTTTTCATATAGGTCTTCCATTTTTTGGTTATCAATTCTAATGCATGATTTCCAACATTGGTTAAGCTATCTGCTAATGGTTTTATCCCTATTTCTAACAAAATATGATGAACTAGTGATATTCTGAATTAATTCTCGATTTTCATTTAATCATTAGTCATTGGTTTGTTCACATGAACTATGTCTTAGTTTTCAATTCATCTTAAAAATCATAACTAGAAACTCACAGAAAATTTGACTATAGATAAAAATAAAATAAAACCAATTGCACATAATCATTTATCCAAGAATGATTCATCTCATTGACAAAGTTATTCCAAAGATAATTACACAACTTTACAAAATACTTTCTATTATAATACACAAAGGGCAAAGCAATACAATTACATCTTTAATAAAGAGTAGATTTAGTTTCCTTTACTCTAAAATATGGTTCTAACTTATGTTCCTTTTCCAATTATGATGGAGCATAACTAGTTTACAGGAGAATCATCCAGTTACAAAATTAACCCCTAGCCTCTACGACTCTAGACAAATAAAAATTTATAAAGAGGGGTACTCTTCCCAACATGCGACCTTGCTAAGTTTATATTTACATAACTAGTAGACTTTACTCCTCTGGTTTTAGCTACGCAAAATGAACACTTTACAAACTCTTTTTCAACATATATTTTTATGTTATAGACCATGAAATGTAACAAATTCATGATAAGATTTTGTTTCTTATCATAGCACCAAGTAAGAACATATTGGGCATGTCAAAATGCAATGGTGTCATAAAAACTAGGTCCTCTTGCTATCTAGAATGCCTTCAATCCATTCTAGATGTATCCATAGTCACTTAACTCTTGTTTGTAGGTAATTTTTTCCATAAGTGGTTCCAAGGATCAAATGCAACTCAAAATTACATGACATGCACTCTATAATGCAAACAACTTTTACCACTACCAATGTTATAACCATGCAAGCAAGAGTTCAAATAATCCATATTTCATATTTTATGTCACAAAGTTCCATAGTTCACATTCCAAAACTATCATTAAAAGCCACAACTAGAGTAACCAAGTTTCATAGTTCACATTACAGAACTACCATTAAAAATCATAGATAGAGTAACCAAGTTTCATAGTTCACATTCCAGAACTATCATTATAAGTCATAAACAGAGTAACCAAGTTTCATAGTTCACATTTGATAACTATCATTAAAAATAACAGAGTAATTGGAAACCTCATTTAGACTTAAATAAAAGTCTTGTAAAACACATAGGCATAATCTCCAATCAAGCATGATTCTTTGGTTATTTATTTATATAACTATATCCAAATCAATTCTTTACACAACAACATAACAACATCCAAACCAAGCATTATATTTCTCATAGAATTTATGATTTCACATTCATATCCTTAAACTATATCACATAACATATATCATGATTTTCTTTCCAACACTATCAACTAGAAATAGATAAATTTGGTTTTAATATATTTCATAGTGAAAGAAAATAAGATATGCAACCTTCAAATTCTTACCTCTAGTTGTAGAAAACGTAGTCTTCCTTTCACTTTCCTTCATAGTTACTTTTTCCAAAGAAAACACAGTATGTTTTATTTCATCTCCTTTTTTAGTCTTTTCCTTCAATTTGTTCCAATCACCTCTCTCATCGTTTATTTTCAAAAACCCAAAACTAAAAGGATAAATCCTTTCACAATTTCCATTCCCTCATCTCATGACTCATGAAACCCAAAACCATACTCATCACAAAAAGCATGCATAATGCCAAATAAGCACACAAGAGAAAGGATCACCACACAACACTCAAAATAATAATTATGACCCGAACCTTCATTACGCCACCACCCATTGGATTTTATTCTCTTTAATATATTTGTTTTAAAACAATAACATTAGAAATGTTGACATGCCATCAAAGGCTATAATACCTATAAAATTAGTTTATTTAAAACTTTTTTAAAGCTTATAATATATCCATTTACCACTAATTCTATTCTCTTTCTTTTTAATTTTAATTTTAATTATTGAACACATGCAAATCTAAGTAAATGGTGGCTCACATCATCATCATCAGAAAAATTATATGCATATAAATTTTTATAGCATAAACAAAAACAATAATAATGACTCACACAATTACAAATTGTAATAAACCTATATGAAATACAAAGCATAAGTTTTCATGTACTCGTGAGCCAAATCATCACTTACATTCTTACCTTTTATGTTGACTTGTTTCTATTCATCGACAACTTGAATCTAGTCTTGCACTCACAAAGACTATCATCAGTACCACAATTCACAAGAAAAATGTAAGTTTATTATCACTTTACTTATTAACCAATAATCGTGTGAGGAGGATCATTACAAAAGTGATAAAAGAAAAATTACTTTTAATTATTTATTTAGTAGGATAAACATCCATAAAGGTATCATCGTACAATATTGTATGAAAAAATTAGAATGTAAAACCATCATATATATTTAATGTTCTTACCATGTTTGTAGCCTTAACTGTCTTCTTTGAAAATTTGGCATCTTGCAGATTACTATATCAAATTGCATCAATATCTAAAAATTTTATGAGTATCCTATATGAATGGAACTTACAATATACTCATTTCAACTATTATACCCATTTATGTCCTTGACTAAGAATGTCATAAACACGCTTAAACAAAATAATGAACTATGTATGATAATCTTATTTTGTTTGTAAAAATTATCTTATATACCATGGAAGGATTTTATGCAATTTTTTTTTTATATCATGTTTACAAAAATAAATTATGACCTTGTTAGAACACACATATAACTAGGGTTCCTTATGAAATTAAACTTATCTTGAGCATAATTTTCATATTGAGTTTTTTTATTGTACTAGGGTGACCTCTTGTCCTTCATAATATAGTTTAATGTGATGGAGTTACAATAAAAATAACTAGGTCTTGGTCATGCTCTATGATTATTTAAAAAAATATTTGTTTTGATTGATTTTCAATAGTAGTTTTTTTAGGTGGTGATGTAAAATGATAAAATTGAGTCTTGAATTTGATAAGTCTAAAAACATGTATCTTCTATTAGAGAATGCTAAGCTATAATAAGGGATGATAATATGATAAATTTTTCTTTATTACATAGGATAGTTGGTTACAACCACTATTTTTAGTAACTGGCCAACCCAGGGTTCAAACCATAAGTATTGCTCACAAAAAACCTATCCATATCATTCTTGTTGACCCGGTGTGATATGGGGACCATCGACTGCTTGGAATTCATACGGTCACCGTCGGTATGGCGTGCACTCAAAGGATTTGGAGCAGACTACTACCTTTGCAAAGGGTTGGCTTCCCCCCAAGGTTTGAACCTAGGTCTCTTCCTGGTAAGTTCCTAGCCACACCTACACTTACCAATCCACCTAGTCCTTGGGGGTGATAATATGGTAATTGTTATTACTTAGGATATGTATAATTCAATTGAATTAGTACTTTAGCTATAGTGTTTTATTTATATCAATATAGTTAATTGATATCTTAGTATGACACATGGTAATGGTTTTTGCATATATAAAATAAATCCTCATTGTCCATCCATTCCAAGCTTATTTATATTCAATTAATTAGAAAGCTTTTAGTAAACATTATTATAATTTTATTATAAATAATAAATAATAGTTTCATCATGTCAACCCTTTTTTTTAATGAATTATAATACTATAGCTAATTTGAGTAAGAAAAAATTATTTGACAAGCATGTATTTAGTAAACCTTTCTCTTCTATAATAGCTTTTATAGAAATGTATTCCATGAAGAGTGTAATATCATGCTGCATTGTAATCTTACCTTGTTAATCATTATAATCTCTAAATGTAGTTATTGAGTGTGTTGTGGTTACATGCTAATTTAATAACTAGTGTGTAAATAGTAAGTTGAATTTCATAAGTGATTGATGCATTTTATCTACCAAACGAATGATAACACTAATTCATACCTATAAGTAAGCAAGTAAGAATAATAATTATGATGTTTATTTTCTTATTATTTTTAATCTTAAAATTAGTTTTTATTTTATTATTATCATGCATAGTAAAATAAAGTAATATGAATAAGTATAATTTCCTTATTTTAAAATAACAATATCCATATCTTAAATTTGTTACAAATACTTTTATTAGAGAATTATTGTGCTATTATGGTTGAATAAGAATTGGAAATTAAGATTATCTTAATGTGTATATATTTTTGTAAACTACTTATAGATATCTTTATGCTTTTCTCAAGTTAAATTTGCAATGATTTTTGTAGCACCAATTTTCAAATTTTAAATATTTCCAAACCAGATTGGGCTATTATCATAGCTAGTCATCATAATTGTCTTCATATCTTAACTCACCGCCATTCGATGAACCACCTTGCCCACTCCTTTTCAAATCCCATCCATGTTTCAAATCATCATTCCACTTCATCGCTCATTAATTTCATGTGCCTCCTCATCCTCATCACCTTCTTCATGCCTTTATCTAGAGGAGCTTTTTGCCTTTTTCCAATGCTTTGGTCTCACATTTTTCCTTGTGAGGTTTTCATTCCAAAAGATAATTCCTACCCATTATTTCAATCATTTCCAATAATGGCACACATTCCCATATTTGATGGTGCTAGGTGCTTTGGGAACTTCGAGACCAATAAGATCTATTACATTGATACCAGGTCTAGGTTGGGGTTACCATTTCCAAGTAAAATTTGTAGCTTGAGGAGGTGGTGAAGCTTCCAAAAATGCCCAAGATATCCACCTGCTTCAAAATCCCACCATCAATCCAAATTTTCTACTCTGCTTGCTAAATTTCTAAGGTCCTTGATAGAGCATACTGTGTTTCCCTATATCCCGCAGGTCTGCAACCTCATCATCATGGGTTTTGTAGAACCTGATACTCTTGATATTGAACCAGTTGCGGTGACGATTATGATTGTGCATGGATTTATGCCCTTTCTACAGTAGTTTTCTAGGATGGATTGGGATGTTAACATGGATTTTACCTCCAATTGGGATAAAGGAGTTGTCATAATTAATGGATTTGAATTTCAAGTTGATATCCAAATCCTAGCTAAAATTATAGGATAGCCTTTGATGGGAAGAACCATTCATAGAGATAAACACAATTGGGACAAAAAACTAAAGGAATTTGAGCTAAAATCTAGTCTTCACAAGCTTATCAAACCAAGGATGATCAGGGAGGAAATACCAACACTATGGAAATAAGTTATGAATCTTGTGATGGAGTACATCATGGTTGATGACCTGAGTTCTCCACTGTGAATTTTTCACATTCCATTCGTAAATAACTTTAGGAAAGTGAAGCCTATAAATATCACTGAGTATCTATACTTATCCATGGAGTATTCCATTGAGGTAGCTCGCTCTAAGAAGTATGAGACCTAGCCATCTCATCAAGGGCTCTTCAAGGTGATATACAAATATCTACTTAAGAAATTACTGAAAGGTAATGTTCCCATACCATAACAGTAAGCAGAGTCTAAACAAAATACAAAGGAGGAAGCATCTATCACCCTTTCTTTGAGTGTAAGAATATTAAATAAAAGAAAAATATATGGAAGTTTAAAGGATGTGGAATAGTCAGTAAAAAATAAGGATAAGCTGGAGGACTACCCCATTCCTATGAGAAGCTCTTAGCACCTGAAGGAAAGATTTGTCTTGAACAAGTAGAAAATTTATGACATCACTCCCGAGGATGATCATGAGGACCTAGCGGTCAAAATATTATAGGAATACATCATCAAGAGGAGAACTACCACAAAAATGAAGGAACACATAAATGCTCTCCATATGCTATTCTTCTGCACCAACTACCCTAAGGACCAGTCCAAAGGGAAAACCATAGGAGCCAACACTAGAGTCAACAACAAGGAGGATGAGGTGGTGGAATTCATGAAGGAAGCCTTCAAGGAAGTCCCCAAGGAAACTAAAAAGGATGACACCAAGGATTCAGCAACCAAGTAATTCCTTTGGGGATTTTCTTAGTCTGTTTCTTTTTGATGTGTTGGAACATTTAGTTCCTTTTCGGTGCTTTTGGATGTTTCTTTTTGTAGTTGTAAGGATTATGCTTAGTCCGAATGTAATTGTTTGTCTTTGGCTCCAGCATCCTTAGATGCAACTTTTGTACCAAGGCGTTAGGGTGCCTTTCAAATGCCCTCCTTAATATATATATATATATATATATATATATATATATATATATATATATATATATATATATATATATATATATATATATATATATATATATATATATATATATATATATATATATTTATATATATATGGATACCTTGCCTTAATATTTTATATATGAGGATCATTGATTAAAAACTTGTTATAATATTCCAATAAGGTATGCATCCATCATCACTGTGTAGTTATTAGAAATTATGGTTTTGGTTCATTTTTAATAAATACAATGTTAATAAGGTAATTAGATATGGTATAAGTTTATGGTAAT
Organism: Wollemia nobilis; assembly: GCA_028583015.1. Classification (NCBI taxonomy): domain Eukaryota; kingdom Viridiplantae; phylum Streptophyta; class Pinopsida; order Araucariales; family Araucariaceae; genus Wollemia; species Wollemia nobilis. Next base: position 23,649,006 of record JAQPPZ010017151.1, on the reverse strand, counting down.
ATAGTGGAAGTTTAGGAAATTGAAGTGGTTGTCTTATATGTAAAATATATTTCATGTTGTTAAGTTGTATAGTTAAACTTGAGGACCTTTTATGGAAAATATTAAATTTATAGTTTTGAAATAAGACAAAACTAATAAGTATGAAACCACTACAAAGTGAGGATTTCTAATTAAAATACATGTGTCCAACCTAATTGGAGGTATTTTCTCTTTGTAAAGTTGCATATAAAGGGAAAGATATATTGAAGGTTTGAAACATGATTGTAGATTTTAAAAATTAAGGAGAGGAAGAAGAGAAATACTTAAAGGAGATAAACTAAAGAAGAGTATGAGTTATACAATGAAAATTATCTTTATATAGATTACAACTACATGTCATTGTTACCAAATATGAACATCATAAAACAACCAAGTACTCCATGTCATTGTTCTTTTCATTTTCTCTTATTTTCTTAAATTATTATTGTGAGTGAGATGTATTATCTTCCCTCTATTATCCTAATTAGATATCAAAATCCATACTCCATGGAGAATATATATTTTAGTAATATTTAGATCCAATAATTAGATAACATTATGAATAATACTTTATCAAATAAAAATAATTACATACAATAAATATAAATTATGTATTTTAATTTTCAATACATAATCTAATAAAGGTTATACATAATAAATACAATAAAAATTTTAATATAAAAGAGTGGTTACATGATCTAATTTATTTGAATTTTTTTACATTTACTATGATGGTTAGATTCCTTACATCTCTTAGGATTATGAATTTCACAATTCAATTCAAACTAAACATGAAACTTCAATTAACATAGTGCACATGTCTTGTAAATGAACAAGATACTAAAAGAATTCCTTACTAAACATGTACACACTAGTATGGTTGGAATACTTTAGCATAAAAAGGTGAGGTTTCTAAAAAAACATCAAATTTCTAGTCATTAGTCACCATAACTAGGTTGGGATTGCATAATCCATATTAGAACTATGAGATTCATCTATATATTGTGATGAAGATACCATACCTAAGAACTAGGTTAAGAAAGCAAGTTACATAATCAAATTAATAAACTTATTTTAGTATAGGAGTCAAAATATGTAGAATTACAACTAAAAATTCATTCATTCTCCCATTATTATATCTCTACGATCTACTTAACTGTAAGCATAATATGGGTATTTATAGGAAAATACCAACAAAGAATGAGGGACAAAAAATTCAACACAATGTGAGATATTTTGACACGTGTTTGAGTGACAAAAAATTCAACACAATGTGAGAGATCATGACACGTGTGTGAGTGATGAAAATTCAACACAATGTGAGAGATCATGACACATCAAATCTATGAGAGATAAATAAGTAAACACCTACCTAAGCAAGCTTATCCTACATTCTAGTATAATTAATGCATAAACTATTAAAATGCAGAAACACCCCATACATAAGCATAGCTTAGGTGGGTATGGATAAATAGATATTGAAAAATGTATAGCCATATTAGGTACCCATGTACAAAATGATCTCTCATAAGTGGGAAAAAGGAGAAAATTTGTAAGAAAAAAAATCCCTCCCAAAAGGGAAAAAATACTAAGGGGACATTCTCAATAGAAGAGTATCCTACACCCTTAATAAAGCTCATAATAAATAAACTTGCTTTATATGAAGGGTTTGGTGAAAATATTTACAACATGCTTCAATGTAGGAAAATAATGCAAATCAATAACCTGCTCCTAGATGCCAAGTGAAGGTATCAATGTAGTCAATACCTGTTACCACAATTCATGATTTGAACTTATCAATAGTTCCATAAAAAATATATTTTGTTTGATAGACCCACTTGAATTAAATTAGTTTTCTTCCCTTAGAATGGAGGTCAATTCCCATTATAATTCCTTATCAATAAATTGTATTCTTCCTGCATTGTTGAAAATAGAAACCATCCAAAAATAATATTTGAGACTTTATAGATATTGCGATAATAATTTGTGGCTAAATTTTTAACAAGTAGATGTATTTGAAAATATTGACCTGATACAGTAATTTTGACAAGGAAGTTTCTATAGTGCTATACCTAAGAAAACATGAATAGAGATCTAGAAAGGGTAATATGTAGAAAACCTTAAGGAGGATAGATGTTTGGCACCCAAGATGAGGAATTTGGTAAATATTGAGCAAAATATTTGAGAATACCAAATTCAAATACAAAATATCATTCTTTTTAAATCTTAGTTATTTTGAAAAAAAATAAAATATGAAGTATTATTTTTCAATCACTATTATTCTAAAAAAATAGTAAAAAATAGATATGAGATAGTTATAATTCTGGATGGCTACGAGATCTGAGATGGCCACAATATCCAGGGTGGTTGTTATATTTGAGATGGACATGAGATCTAAGATCACCTTGAGATATAAAATTGTCATGAGATATGGGATGGTTGCAATATCTAAGATGGCCTTAAGATATAATATGGCTATAGGATCTGAGATGACCTTAAGATCTAATATGACCACAAGATCTAGGATAGCTACAATATTTGATATGGTAGAGATATTTGAGGTGGATGCAAGATCCTATATGGCCTTGAGATCTAATATGGCCATGGTTTTGGGATGGTTGCAATATTCAACGGCTAGGAAGTGTACAATGCAGGCTACCTCCATGTATGAAAAAAATATTTTTGTATTAAAACAAATTCAAAAAACTTGAATGAAGTTTTCCAAAAAATATAATCCTTCAATCCCATGATGACTCAACTAGAAATTAACAAGCTCCTTATCTCCTCAATCTCTAATACCATGTGATATTCATCTATATATTGGGACAAATATACAAGACCTATGATCTAGCTAAAAAAATTAAGTTATAGAAGATAAAATTATGTAGAATTACAACTAAAAGCTTCATTGATTATCCCATTCTTCCATATATACAAAAATTTTAAGCCTTAAGTGTAAGCATAAGATGGGTATTAATGACAAGAAGGAATGAGTGATGAAAACATCAACATAATGTGAGAGATTATGACACGTGTTTGAGTGAAAAAAGTCAACACAATGTGAGTTATCATGACACGTGTGTGAGTGAAAAAAAAACACAATGTGAGTTTTCATGACACATGTGTGAGTGAAAAAAAATTCAACTCAACATGAGAGATCATGACACATGTGTGTGATGGAAAAATAATTCAACACAATGTGAGAGATCATGACACATGTGGGAGGGATGAAGAAGTCAACACAATGAAGGAGATCATGACGGATGTGTGTGAGGCACAAAGAAGTAAACATACTGTGGGATGTCATAACACATGGTATATATGAGAGACAAATAAGTAAATATAAACTTAAGAAAGCTTATCCTAAGTTCTAGGATAACTAAAGCATAAAATATTTAAATGCACTAGATCCCCCTATAAGTACAACTTAGGTTGGTATGGATAGATGGGTCTTGATAAATGTGTAGCCATATTAAGTACCCATGTACAAAATGAAATATCAAGTGGGAAAGAGGAGAAAATCCATAGGAACAAAACTCCCTCCCAAAATAGAAAAAGACTAAGGGTCCATGCTCAGTGTAAGAGTATCTTGCACCCCTAATAAATCTTGTAAATGGAGAAACTTGCTTTCTATGAAGGTTTTAGTGAAAATATTTATGACCTAATTCTATGTGGAAGAATATTACAAATAAAGAACCCATTCCTAGATTCTAGGTAAATGTGTTAATGTAGTCTATGCATTTTTACACAAGTTGTGCTTTAAACTTATCAATAGTTCTATCAACAACACATTTTGTTTGATAGATCAACTTGAATTGAACTAGTTTCCTTACCTTAAGAAGGGATATCATATCCCATGTATAATTCCTCATCAAGGAATTGTATTCTTTCTCCATTTTTTAATAAATAAACCCCATAGAATTACTTAATAAAGAAACCCCCCCAACAAAAATATTTGGCACTTTATAAATAGTGCAATTATAATTGGTGATAGAATTTTCAACAAATAGATGTATTTAAAAATATTGACCCGATGATCAGTACCCCCAGCTTGTTGGGTTAAGTTCAATAGATTTAGATTGCTCTAAATTTAGATAGATGTATATTTTTGTAGAGTTATATGGTTGCCTCCCTACCTGATTGGGTTAAGTTCAACTTTAACAGAGTTGCCAAAGGGAACCCAGGGAAAGTTGATTGTGGTGGCTTAGCTAGGAATGATCTCATGAAAGTCATATTGGTGTTCATTTAAAACCTTGAAATTCAAACTAACCACATGGGTAAAGCAAGAGCTTTATTCCAATATCTCTCTAACCTCAATTATTTTCCCTTCAACAATATCATAATTGAGGGTGACTCTCTAAATATTATCAATAACATTAAAGGGAATATGTATTCTAAAGGAAACATTCACAACATGATCAAAGAATCAAAAAGGTTGTTGTATAAATACAAAAATATGATCATATAACACATATTAAAGGAGGGACACATACTATGGATGTGATGGCCAACCTACGAGTATGGATTAACCAATTCCTACATGGCATCTTCAATGAGATTAACAATGATGATTATACTTTTCTTTAACATCATGTTCTTCTATTTGGCAATCATCAACCAACCTGGCAAGTTTGTCCTACCAAGGATGGCTTCTAGCCTTCATGTCAAAAAATTCCTTATCCACCCTATGTGGCAATAGGTATCTTTTTCAATGTATTACCTCAGCTCACCCATGCCCATTCCTAGTAATCATTCCATAAACTATGATTATCCTAACTCTTATGTTATCACGTGGCATGGCAAGTCTCATATGTGCTTTATGTTTTTAGTGAATACATAGTTATTTACTATCGCTACCCTTTTTTTGATGGCTCTTAGCTAGCTCAGCTCATTTGTATAGCTATGTTAGGCTTATTGCCCTCATGCTAGGTTTTCCTTTACCCATCCATGAAATTCTACATCCTTCACATCATTTTGGCCTAACTCTTTTGTGTCCTTACCTTGTAATCATGTCTACCATAACCCTTATGCTCTCATATGAATTTTTAAGCCATCTTAGGTGGGTTTTGAGGATGGATTTTCTAGAACCTATAGTCCCTTACTTTGTACTCATACCTCCACTCATTTCCAAGGAGGGGGAAATTTTCTATATATGTCTTCCTACATGAATTATTTTGACAAAGCGATACCTATTGTCAATTGGAAAACTATATTCATTGGCTGTAGAAATTTCAATGCAAATTTAGAACCATATTCAGAACTTCTCTGACATGATTTGGCTAATCAAGAACTATCCCTAAGATGGAATTAGAAAATTTTTCTAGTTTTGTCCTATGATCCTGGACTTTTTTGTTTTATTACTCCTCTATTTTCCTTGTCTATAGAAGTCATATCCATTGAGATGTCTTCTTTTAGGATTTTTGTGGTAGCCCCTATGGGTTGTTTCCTTTGTGATTCATTTTATTAAGGTTGTAAAAGGTTTGGGGTACCTTTCGAAACCTCTACTTTTAAAATCTATCAAAAAAATTACTAGCTTGATACAATAGATGTGATAAGGAAGTTTCTATAGTGCAATACCTGAAAAGCATGAATATGTGAGAGGTGAGCTATTCGATGCAAAGGTAAAATATGCATTAACCATTAACTTGAAATTAGGTTACAAATGATTTAAATAAACACAAAATAACCATACTAGAGAAAAGGGGGGAATAGGAGAAGTTAAGGGAAGGGAGAAGAAATTAAATTAAAACTCTCTTGCCGCCCAAAGATGTTGCCGTCCAACTCGCCATCCGGTAAGGTAAAAGGTAAGTAAACTTACCCAAGGTAAAATACTCTTTTTAACCTTTTACCAATGGTAATTTTCCAACATTCTCCCCCTTAAAGTTGAGAGGACTGACTATACAGTCTCTCAGCTTTATAAATTGAGCTTTAGCCATGCCTTTGGTGAAGATGTCTGCTAGATTATCCAAAGTGCTACAGTATTGAAGCTCAACTATCTGTTGTTCCACCATATCTCTTATGAAGTGATACTTCATATCAAAATGTTTTGACCTTTTGTGGTGGATCGGATTATATGCCAACTGTATGGCACTAATATTATCACAATTCAGTTTGGTTGGACCAATTTGTTTTTCGCCAATCTCTTCAAGGATTTTCCTCAACCAGAGGATTTGAGTACTAGCATGGGTAATGGCTATATACTCAGCTTCTGTAGATGATAATGCTACAACAGATTGCTTCTTGGAACTCCAAGTTATTAGTCCTGAACCTAGACTAAAACAGTTCCCTGATGTAGATTTTTTGTCATCTATATTACTGCCCCAATCGCTGTCACTATAACCAACTAACTTCACAGAGTTAGACTTGTGGTAATGGATTCCAAAATCCAATGTACCTTTTACATATCGTAAAATTTGTTTGGTTGCTTGAAGATGCAGCTCGGATGGGCATGCCATAAACCTTGATACTAGAGAAACAACATACTGTATATCCGGCCTAGTGTTGGTGAGAAACATTAAACTCCCAACCATGCTTCTGAAATTGGTCATGTCAACTTTTGGTGCTCCATCATCTTTGCTTAGCTGGATTCCATGTCCCGTTGGTGTTGCAACTGATTTGCACTGCTGCATAGCAAATTTCTTGATCATGTCATGAGCATATTTCTGTTGACATATGAAGATCCCATTCTTTGATTGATGTACTTCCATTCCTAGGAAGTATCTCATTAATCCGAGATCCTTCATCTCAAACTGATTCATCATGGAGTTTTTGAACTCCATATTCATTTTATTATTACTACCCATAAATATTAGATCATCCACATATAAACAAACTATGAGGATATCTACTCCATTCTTCAGGTAGTATAGAGTTGGTTCACTCTTGCTTTTTGTGAAACCATACTCACTGAAATAGCCATCAATTCGTGAGTACCACGCTCGTGGTGCTTGCTTGAGGCCATAAAGTGCTTTTTTCAATTTATAAACAAGGTTCTCTTTTCCTTGTTCTTGGAAACCTTGAGGTTGTTGAACATACACCTCTTCTATCAGTGTATCCATTTAAAAATGCACTTTTCACATCCATGTGTTGAATGTTCCATCCTTTATGGGCTGCCAAGGAAAGAACAGTTTTGATTGTTTCTTGTCGAGCAATTGGAGCAAAGGTTTCCTCATAATCTATTCCATATTTCTGAGTAAAACCCTTAGCTACTAATCTTGCCTTGTGCCTTTCAATGCTTCCATCAGCATTGAATTTGGTCTTATAGACCCATTTACATCCAACACATTTTTTTCCCTTGGGAAGCTTCACAAGCTCCCAAGTATCATTCTTTTTAATTGAGGATATTTCCTCTTCCATGGCATCTTGCCATATACTTTCAATACATGCTTTTTCATAGCTAGATGGTTCTAGCTGTGCAGCAGCCAACAAAGCATAATTGACTACATCACCCCTTGGTTCATGAGACTCATCATCTCCCGACATTTGAAGATTTTCAAGTCTTGACAAAATGTCGTCCATCTCACTAGCTTGACTCCTAGTGTATCTTTGTTGGAAATTCCTATCCAACATTTGAGAAGATGGATGACTTCGTAGTATGCGCTTTCCTCTATTTGTCTCTTTCCTTTGAGAAACTGGATCAATATCCATCGGACTTGGAGCGCTTACAGATCTCTGAAATCATTTCGGAGAGTTTGGGGGTGCCAAAAAATGAGTCCCTCTTGGACTTGGTGTACCACTTGATGTACTCGATGAAGATTCCCGATGTGGACTTTGTGGAGGGGAACTATTTCCACTACTTTTCTTGGGGTGTACAAATGTGGAACTTTCCGAATTAGAGTCTATATCAACAAATTTTTTATGACCCCATTCTCCCCCTTCATCAAAAATTACATCCCTGGAGATAATTATTTTATGTGTCTTGGGATTGTACAATCTATACCCTTTGGTCGATTCACAATACCCTACAAAAATACATGCTTGACTCTTGGGATCAAGCTTCTTTCTCTTCTCCTCAGGAATGTGTGCATAAGCTAAAGAACCAAATACTCAAAAATGTTTGACATTTGGTTTCTTACCGTACCATCCTTCATAAGGAGTGATACCATCTAAACTAGAAGTCGGACTTCTATTTAGAATATATGCACTAGTTCTCACTGCATCTGCCCAATAGTTGTATGTTAGATGCTTTGTCTGAAGCATCGTTCATGCCATTTCAACAAGGGTGCGGTTCTTTCTCTCGGCCACACCATTCTGCTATGGGGTATAGGCAGTGGTGAACTGCCTTTTTATCCCATTTTGCTTACAATAATTTAAAAATTCATTTGAGGAGTACTCTCCTCCTCTATCAGTGCGAAGACATTTGACATAGTAGTCACATTGCTTTTCTACATTATTTTTGAAGTCTATGAAGCAATCAAATGCTTCATCTTTGTGTTTCAGAAAATAGATCCAAGCACATTCTAGAATAATCATCTATGAATGTTAGAAAATAAGAATTGTTTCCAAGGCTTTTTGTTTGCATTGGACCACAGATGTCCGAATGTACTAGCTGAAGAGGATAGCTTGCTCTCCACGCTTGGCCTCTTGGAAACTTCATTCTGGAGTGCTTTCCCAAAGCACATGCTTCGCATACCTTCTTATGTTCTTGAATTTTTGGTAGTCCCGTCACCATAGCTTGTGATGTTAACATTTTCAAGCTAGCGGAATTGAGGTGACCATATCTCAAGTGCCACAATACACTTGGATTTGTAAAAACAATGTTTGCAAGTTGAGCTCCCCCCGGCTCACCAAATTTTAGAGGGAAAAACCTATTCTTTGTCATAGGTACTTTGTGATGACTCTGTTACAATTGTTTTTTATCAAGGATTGTACATTTTATTTCATCAAAAACTAATTTGTAATGCTTCTCCATCATTTGGCCAACACTTAACAAATTGTGTTGTAGCCGTGGAGTATAGTATATGTCATTCACTTTTTTAAGGCCTTCTTTTGTTGGAACTTCCATAGCTCCAATGCCTTCAACTTGCAAAGATTTATTATCCCCTAACTTAACATGGGATTTGTAATTTGAATCTAATGTAGCAAAGAGATTTTCTTTGCCACTCATGTGGTTGGAGCAACCAATATCCAAAATCCATGTATCTTTAAGATTTTGATCTGACTGTCCATAAGAGAGAAAAATATTTGATGGACCTTCTTCTTCTCCGTAGAATGAGCCATATTGACTGCTTTGATCTTTTGAAGACTTTGACCAGCAGTCACGAGCGAAGTGTCCTTGTTTCCCACAATTGAAACAAGTTGTTTTAGTCTTGTTACTTCCTCGTCCTTGATTTCCATGGCCTGCATTGCCGCTTTGGTTCTGATTGGCTCCTCTATTTTGATTTCCACCTCTGTTTTGATTTCCTCCTCTGTAGGAGTTGCTTTGGCCTTTGCCTCTTTGTTGTTGTCCTCTCGCCTCGGCCTCTTCCTTGTCCTCGTCTTGCAGCTTCGTTCGAAGTGAAGGCTTTGTCATCACCTCCATAGCTTGTTGAAGGTGCTCCTTGAAGTCTCTCTTCATGTGATGTTAATGATCCAATCAAACTATCAAATGTAAGAGTAGAAAGGTCTTTTGATTCTTCAATTATGATGGCAATGTGATTCCACTTAGGAAGAAGTGTTCTCAACACTTTCTTCACAATTGTTTCAACTTTTGTGTCATCACCTAAAGTTTGCATCATATCAACTACTGCTTTGACTCGTACACAGTAGTCACCGACTCTTTCATTTTCCTTCATTCTGAGATTTTCAAAATCTCTTTTTAAGGTCTGAAGCCTGACTTGCTTCACTTTATCACTTCCTTGGAATCCTTCTTTCAAGGCATTCCATGCATCTCGTGGCGTTAAGTAAGATGCAATTCTAGGAAAGATACTTGGATCTAATGCCGCTTGAAGATGGTATAAGGCAAAAGAGTTATTTTTCTGTGCATCTTTGAAGATCTTCTTGTCGGTTGCACTCAAAGTAGTCCAATCTGTTGGAGCAGTGTAACCGTCTTCAATACTATCCCATAGTCCTTTTCCTATGAGTAATGTCCTCATTTTGATGGACCAATACTCATAATTATCCCCACTGAATTCGGGGATTGGTAGATTGTTATTTGATCCCATTACAATCTACTAAAACAAGAAACCTTTCTTATATAGTCTTATTTCAAAAATACTTTACAAACTATCAAGCCTTGCTTGATTTACAATCATAAACAACTCACTCTTGTTGTTGTGATTCAACAATTACAAAATTGTCAACGACTTGTTCGTCGTCGTCACTGATCAATATAATTTTAGGAGAAGGAGGTTGTAGGATTTCAACTGAATTACAATAATGAGTATATTCAGATCCTTGTGGAGCAATCTCCACCGTGTCGGATTGTTCAAATCTGCTCCCAAAGGAGTTATCTTCTGAATCTGCTTCGTATCCTAGATCAGGATTTCTCTATTGTGCAATAACCACGTTTTGCAACTGTGAAAAGACTAAATTTATGCCTAGTGTTCTCACGTGCTCATCAAAGCTTTCAGCGTTTGTTCTCAGTAACAAACTACAAAGTGCTTGGTAACATCCTTCCGATCTTATCATTTAAGAAAATTTCCCAGAAATTTTCTTTTACAAAGATTTCCTCTTAGGAAATTTTACTAAATTTTTTTTTTTTTTACTAATTTTTTTACCTCTTAAAGCGTAAATTTTTTTTTACAACTATTTCCTCTTAGGAAATGTCAATCATCAACTCAAATGATAAATAAAACCTTTCAAAAATTTTTAAATTACCTTAAAGGTTTTTAAAGAAATTTTCTTTTAAAAAAACTTTTGACCCCGCCGAGGTTCGACCGTGCGACCTCGCGGGCGTCAAGGCAAAGGGTAGCCACTGTGCTACCGGGCAGATCCGGGAGTACTAGCTGGCTCCCTGCCTTTATTGCGTTCGCGTCGAACGCGAAGCAATGTTTTGGCTTCGCGCTTCGACGCGAAGCAAATTTTTTTATTTGGGACTTAATAGTCCCACATCGCCGATGCGGCGATGTTGATGCTCTTTAAAAAGAGCAAAGCACTGTATGTGCTTTGATTGCCTACGGGCAGTCCATAGGCTACGTGATCCTTTTGCCACGTACCATGCGTAGGTCACCTCGGGCCACGCGTAGGTGGCCTCTCCAACGAACCACCTCGGGCCACGTGCCGCCCTCTCCAACGTGCCACCTCGGGCCACGTGCCGCCTCATCAACGAATCACCTCGGGCCACGTGTCTGCCTATGCCTATCACGTCCAGCTCCACCAACGCCTCGAGAATCATGCCGATCTGCTCCTACGGGCCACCTCAGTTCCTGCGGGCTGCCTCGAGATCCGTGCCACCGCCTCGAACTACGGGCCCCATCGCCTCGAGATTCGGGCCGGTCTCGGCTCTCGGCTCTGATACCAAATGTGAGAGGTGAGCTATTCGATGCAAAGGTAAAATATGCATTAACCATTCACTTGAAATTAGGTTACAAATGATTTAAATAAACACAAAATAACCATACTAGAGAAAAGGGGGGAATAGGAGAAGTTAAGGGAAGGGAGAAGAAATTAAATTAAAACTCTCTTGCCGCCCAAAGATGTTGCCGTCCAACTGCCGTCCAGGTAAGGTAAAAGGTAAGTAAACTTACCCAAGGTAAAATACTCTTTTTAACCTTTTACCAATGGTAATTTTCCAATAGAATAGAGATCTAGCAAGGGTAATATATGGAAACCCTTAAGGAAATAGATCTCTAGCACCCAATATGAGGGATCTGGTAAATATTGAGTAGAATATTTTAGAAGACCAAATCCAAATATAAAATACTATTTTTTAATCCCAGTTATTCTAGAAAAAAATAAAATATGAAATATTGTTTTCTTTTTCAATTACTAATATTTTGAAATGAATAGTAAAAAATAGATCTAATATGGTTATAATTCTAGGATGACCATGAGATCTAATATGGTTGCAACATTTGGGATAGATGTGAGATCTAATATGGCCACAAGATTTGAGAAGACCTCGATATCTAAGATAACACAAAATCTGGGATGGTTGTAATATCTAGGATGACCATGAGATCTGATATGGTCACAAGATATAATATGATCTCAAGATCTAAAATGACCTTGAGATCTAATATGACTACAAGATCTAATATGACCACAATATATAAGATGGCCTTGATATCTAATATGGTCACAATATTTGGGATAGCCACAATATTTGAGATGGCCACAAGATCTGAGATGGATGCAAGATTTAAGATGGCTAGAAAGTGTGCAAAGTAGGCTACCTTCAAGTTTATAATAAATATTTTTTAAGAAAAATACTCCAAAAAATTGAATGAATTTTTCCAAGAAAAATAATCCTTGAAGCCTATGATGAATCAACTAGAAATGAACAATATCTTTATCTCCCTCAAGCTCTAATACCACGTGAGATTCATATATAGATTGAGATGAAGATACAAGACCTAAAACCTAGGTGAAGGAAGCAAATTACATAAGCAAATTTATGAACTTATTCTATAATAAAAGGCAAAAATATGTAAAATTATAACCAAAAGCTTAATTTATTCACCAATTCTTTCATATCTACCATCTACTGAAGTGTAAGAATAATATTGGTATTTATATGAAAATACCAGCAAGGAATGGGTGACAAAAAAGTCAACACAATGTGAGAGATCATGACACATGTGTGAGTGACAAAAATTCAATACAATATGAGATATCATGATAGGTGTATGATGGAGAAATAAGTCAACAAAATGTGAGATATCATTAAACATATTTGTGAGGGATGAAAAATTCAACACAATATGGAAAATTATGATACATGTGTGAGGAACAAATAAGTCAACATAGTGTGGGAGACCTTGACACATGGCATGTATACAATAAAAATAAGTAAACACCTACCTAAGCAATATTATCTTAAGTTATAGGATAAATAATGCATAAAATATAAAAATGCAATAACACCTTCCCATAAGCATAGCTTAGGTGGATATGGATAGATGGGTCCTGAAAAATGTGTAGCCATATTAGGTACCCATGTCTAAAATTATCTTTCATAAGTGGAAAAAGGAAAAAACCCATACGAACACAAATCCCTCCCAAAAGAGAAAAAATACTAAGGGACAATGCTCAAAGGAAGAGTATCATGCACCCCTAATAAAGCTTGTAAATAAAAACTTGTTTTCTATGAAGGGTTTGGTCAAAGTATCTACTAACTTTTATGATGTAGGATAATATTGCAAATCAAGAACCTAATCCCATATTGTAGATAAAGGTGTTGGTGTAGTCGAATCCTTTTTCCATAAGTCATATTTTGAACTTATTAATAGTTCCATAAATAACATATTTTTTCTATAGATCCATTTGAATTGAATTATTTTCCTTCCCCGAGGAACGAGGGTCAGATCCCATGTATAATTCCTTATCAAGGAATTGTATTCTTCCTCCATTGTTGAATAAATAAACCCCATATAAGTACTAAATAAAGAAACCCCCTAGCAATAATATTTGGCACTTCATAAATAGTGTAATTACAATTGGTGATCAAATTTTTAACAAATGTATGTATTCTAAAATATTGGCTTGATACAATAATTGCAACAAGGAATTTTTTGCACTATGTTACCGAAGGAAAAGTGAATAGAGATCTAGAAAGGGTAATATGTGGAAACCCTTAAGGAGGCTAGATCTTTGGCACCCAAGATGAGGGATCTAGTAAATATTGAGTAGAATATTTTAGAATATCAAATCCAAATATAAAATATTATTTTATTTTAATCCTAGTTATTCTAAAACAAATAGAATATGAAATATTGTTTTTTAAAATCACTATTATTCGAAAAATAAAAATAAAAAGTATATCTAAGATGGTTGTAAGTTTGGGATGGCCATAAGATCTAATATGGTTGTAAGATCTGGGATGGTTGTGATATTTGAGATGACCACAAGATCTAAGATAACCTTAAAATCTAGGATGAACATGAGATCTAAGATGACCTCAAGATCTAATATGGCCATGATATCTAAGATGGCATTGACATTTGAGAGGGCCATAATATTTGGAATAGCCAAGAGATCTAATATATATATAATATTTGATATGGATACAATATCTAATAAGACCATGGGTTTGGGATGGCCATAAGAATATACTACTAGAAAGTATTCAACATGGGCTACGTCCAAGTCTGCAAAAACAAAATTCTACCAAAATATATTCCCAAAATTTGAATGAAGTTTTCAAAGAAAAAGTAATCCTTGAAGCCTATGACAACTCAAATAGAAATTAACAATCTCCTTCTCTCCCCCAAGCTCTTATACCATGTGAAATTCATCTATATATTGAGATGAGGATACAATACCTAAGATCTAGGTGAAGGAAACAAGTTACATAAGCAACTTAGTAAAATTATTCTAGTATAGAAGTCAAAAATATGTATAATTACAATTGAAAGCTTCATTCATTCTCCTATTCTTCCATCTCTACCATATTCTTAAGTGTAAACATAATATGGGTATTTATAGAAAAATATTAACAAGAAATAAGTGAGAAAAATATCAACACAATGTGAGAGATCATGACACTTATGTTTGAGTGAAAAAAGTCAATACAATGTGAGATATCATTACACATGTGTGAGTGACAAAAAATTCAACACAATGTGAGAGCTCATGACACGTGTGTGATGGAAAAATAATTCAACACATTGTAAGAGACCATGACACATGTTTGTGAGGGATAAAGAGGTAAACACAATATGGGTGATCATGACACGGGTGTGTGAGGGATGAAGAAGTCAACATATTATGGGAGATCATGACACATGGTATCTATGGGAGACAAATAAGTAAACAGCTACCTAAGCATCTGAGTGTGAGGATAAATAATGCATAAAATATTAAAATGCACCAACAAGAACACACAAACCATAAAATTTACATTCCTTATATCTTCCACATTTCTTACTAGCATCAAATTAAATTAAAATTATATATTTATCATGATACATGTTGCCATATCAAAATGTCATGTCCATCCATTATAGTGGTTGGATGCACTTGACACTTGCACCTTGCATTAAGTGACATAATCAAAATTCTAAATAGCATGAGATATGACTTAGAGGAAAATCTCTAGGATTATTTACAGGGCCAACTCCTTACAAGATGTGATCTTTAATGCTCATCTACCTAGCTAATCAAAACTACTTGTATTATTCAAAGGAAGAGCAAAGAGAGATTGCAAAAAATAAACAAGAAAAAGTCCTTTGTTACAGGAGGTGATGCTCTAAGATAAATATATTCTTCTATATATTAGTGGGATTAATAAACACATGCATCATCTATTAGCAGCTAAAAGTGAACGTATTTTCATTCATTGCATGAATATTCACATATAAATATATACAAGAACTAGAATATAAGGCAATTAGTCACAACTTTTCTTATATATTTCAAATTAATTACAATCATGACATAGAAAAAGTCTTAGATGTTGCTAACAAAATGACTCAAGTTTTGAGTCTAGACTAATATATAGAATAAAATGAAAGGAATGTTTTACAAGGGCAGGTATTAGACATGAGTAGGCCACTTCCAATGCCTTACAATGCAAAAATATATTGTTATTCATAGAAAAAATTATGGGGGCATTTTTGTTGGACATTTTGAGTCCATAGAGTTGTCATTGATGTCAAGGCATGAAGTTGTCATTGATGCCAAGAAGTGAACCACCGGTGATGTCAAAAGGTCAAAATAAGCAATGTCAGAGGTTGATGAAAAAGGGCTTCATAATATTCTTTTTAATATTATGTGAAGCAAAACAAAGGTTTTTATTAAAACCATGGTGGTCAAAATAAAAGGTTTTTATTAAAACCATGGTGGACAAAATAAAGGTTTTTATTAAAACCATAGTGGACAAAATAAAGGTTTTATTAAAAACCATAATGGGCAAAAATAAAAGGTTTTGATTAAAACCTAAGAAGGCTAAGAGATTTAAATATTAATTTATAAAATTTAAATTCTAAAGAATTTAAATGATTTATAAATTAAAATATTTAAATGCAAAAACCTTAGCGCTGACCTCCATAAACTCACCTCCATCGACGTGCATGGAATGGAAGGGTAAAGGTATT
The DNA here is from genome assembly GCA_028583015.1 of Wollemia nobilis. Classification (NCBI taxonomy): domain Eukaryota; kingdom Viridiplantae; phylum Streptophyta; class Pinopsida; order Araucariales; family Araucariaceae; genus Wollemia; species Wollemia nobilis. Next base: position 23,632,813 of record JAQPPZ010017151.1, on the reverse strand, counting down.
TATACCTTAGCCAAATCCCAAAGATTGCATTCGAATAATCTTCGAGAACTCCGTGAAAAAGGCTCATGCAATATTTCATGAAAAGAAGCACCATAATTTTTGTGAACATCATGCAAAGGCTCGTGCAATATTTCATGAGGGAAGCACCTTCAAAGCGCTACGTGGGAGAAGGCGAAGAGGGAGCCAATAGGCTCTAAGGCAAGGTGGAGATAACAAAGCGCTTATTGCGCTTTAGGTGTGCAAGGTGAGCACTTGGCTCACACGGCATGGAAGTCACGACCAAGGCGCTATTGCAGGGCAAGTGGTGCAAGTTCGAATCCCACAATTCATGGAGAGGGCAGAAAAAGGTTTTTATAATTTTATTTTTAATTATTGCTTTTGCCAAAGTTGTGTGGAGGGATAAGGTGTAAATAAATTGTTTTATTTACCTAAGTGGTAAATAGTGAATGTTGCTAGGGTAACATTGTTTTTACCTTAGGAAAGAGAAATTGATTTATTTGATAAGTGCAATTTAAGAAAGGAGTTATAAGTAGAAGTTGTGTTATATTTTATAAGAGGATTTTTGATGAAAATTATGATGTTGAAATTTATTTTTGAGATGGAGCAATAAGGTGTATTTGGGATTTGATTTATCATTGTGTTTTGTGAAAAGTGTTAGGGTGATAATTCTTGTCATCTAACCCTTTGTACTTGGCAAATAAAGTTGTGATAATTGATCTAGGCTTTTGAAGATCATTCTACATCAAAGAAAAAGGTATGGGCATATTCTTCCTTGATTGAGTTGATTGGTTGGTTTTATGGAAAACAACTTTGGAGTGAAAAGGACTTAATTAGGTTTCCTTATTGAGTGTGTTTTGAATTAATGCTTCAAGGTTTTCTGGAATAAAGAGTTGTTGATAAAACCTTGTTTGATAAGCATTGTTGTTGAAGCCATTGGTTAAGTGAGGAACTTGAATTAGGGTTTGCAAAGATCATGAGTATCATTGTTATGTGAGATTTTTGATAAGCATTGTTTTTAAATACATTGATTGAGTGAAGAACTTGAACTAGGGTTTGCAAAGAACATGAGTATCATTGTTATGTGAGATTGGTTGATAAGCATTGTTGGAAATATTTTGAGTGAGTGTTCATATGCTTGGACTAGGGTTTGTGAGCAAGGATTATTTCATTGAGTGATTGGTTGAGTAGATTTGGTTGAGCCTAGTCAAGTGGATGTGTGAAGTGATAGCTCAAGTTCTATGAAATAAATTATTCTATATTCTGAATTGATTTGAGAAAGAGGTTGAGTATTGATGAGTGTGAAACATATTGAGTCTCTAACAATTCTCTATATGTTTCTGTGATAAAAGAGATATTGGAAGTGATTGAGAGTTTGTGAATGTGAAGCATATTGAGTCTCTAAAAATTCTTTGTATGTTTCAAAAGAGTGATTGAAAGTGATTGAGCATTGAGGTGAATGTGAAGCATATTGAGTCTCTAACAATTCTCCATATGTTTCTAAAAGAGTGATTGAAAGTGATTGAGCATTGTGGTGAATGTGAAGCATATTGAGTCTCTAAAAATTCTCTTTATGTTTCTATGAGATTGGACAAGTTCTAGTGTGGACTTGTTGAGCAGATTTGAGGTAAGTCTTTGAGAAGACTTGTGGATAGATTTGTGTGAGATTTTGTGGAAGCTTACAATACAGATTGAGAGCAGATTTGGATAAGTCCTAGTGAGGACTTATTGAGAATTGGACAAGTTCTAGTGAGGACTTGTAGAGATATTTGGACAAGTTCTAGAGAGGACTTGTGGATAGATTAGTGTGAGATTTTGTGGAAGCTTACAAGGTATATTTGAGATAAGTCTTTGAGAAGACTTGAGAGTAGAGTTGATTGATTGATTTGTTCAAACCTTGAGTTAAGGTTTGGGGTAGATCTAATAGAGTTGATTTGAGATTGAGTCAAGCTTTTTGTTAAGGCTTGAGGATAGATATTGAGGATAGATTTGTGCTAGACCGAAGGACTATGTTTAGTATAGATTTGAGGATAGATTTTGGTGCAGATTTGAGGATAGGTTTGTGCCAGACTAGAGATAGAGATTGAGCAGATTTGTGCTAGATTGAAGGACTATGTTTAGTATAGATTTGAGATAGAGCTTTGGAGGTGATAGATTATAGAGGATGATAGTCTCTAGTGGATAGAGATCCATTAGCTAGGGTAGTGAGGACAGGAGTCTTCAGTGGATAGAGATCCATTAGCTAGAGTAGTGGGGGTAATAGTTCTTCTAGAAGATCACTAGCTAGAGCAAAGGAGAAAGGAGTTCTCCTGTGGATAGAGATCCATGAACTTGATTAGGGGATTGGTGTCTCCTTTGGATAGAGATCCATAAACATTGTAATAGGGAAAGGTTTCCCAAGAGATTGATTGAGAAAATTTTAGTGAAATATTTTCTCCGTGGAGTAGCCCACATTGGGTGAACCACGTAAAATTGGTGTCTCTATTGTGTGTGGTGATTTATGCATTGCTTTGATTACTGCTATTGATATTGCTATCTATACATTGCATAATATTGATTGGGAAAGAAAAGTAAAAAGTGGTCTTATACTGTTCACCCCCCTCTTAGTATAAGCTTGTGTTCTTCAATTGGTATCAGAGTGGGTTCCTTCGGAAGAGTTTAACAAGCTTGAAGGAAAAGCTTTCAAGAACATAATGGATTCTAAGAATGGGTCCTCAGATAATTCAGCACCAATATTTTATGGAAGTGATTATATATATTGGAGTATGAGAATGAAGATTCACCTGATGGCACTTGGCAATGAAATTTGGGAAGCAGTTGAAAATGGATACATACCACCAGTTGATCCACCTACAGATAAGGAAGGTAAGCTTCTACAACATTACAATTCAAAAGCAATGAATGCAATTTTGAGAGGTTTGCATAGAATAGAGTCCATAAAAGTTATGCATTGTAAAGATGCAAAAGGAATTTGGGATAAGTTGCAAAGCATATATGAAGGAGATAAAAGTGTCAAGAAAGCAAAGATACGAAATCTCAAAGGACAATTTGAAGAGTTAAGAATGAAGGATGAGGAAAACATTAGTACTTATCTACTTTGAGTTGATGAGGTTGTTAATGCTATGCAAGGACTTGGACTTAATGTTGAAGAATCAGATGTTTGTGATAAGGTCTTAAGATCTCTTCCAAAAATATTTAGTGAAAATATTTTTGCTATAGAAGAATCAAAGGATGGTGATTCTTTGACAAGAGATATGTTGCTTGGTATTCTTACAACTTTTGAGTTAAGAACAAAAGAACCTAATCCCCAGAAGGAAGCAACCTTCAAAGCAATTAAGAAGACAAAGGGTAAGAAGTCAGAATCAAGCAATGAGTCATCCAGTGATGAAGAAGCTAATTATGGTAGAAGGAATAAGGATTCAAGAAGATTTAAAGATACAAAATCTGTTAGATGTTTCAATTGTGGAAAGTATGGTCACTATGCAACTGATTGTCAAGAAGCTAAAAATAACAATGATGAAGAAAAACAGGATCATAGGAACAGGGAATCAGAAAGATACAGGCACCAAAAGAAAGGCAAGGATGGACAAGGTAGACAAGGAAAGAAGTTCTTTCAAAGACAAAAGAGGAGCTACTATGCAGACAAGGCAAGTAAGTACTCAAGTGATAGTGATAATAGTTTTTCAAATAATGATAAAGATGAAGTCCTATTTATGATTGAAGAAAAATAAGAAGTTAAGAAAAGGTCACCAATAATTCTCAAGTGTTTTAGATGTGGTAATTTTGGACATCTTGAAGATAGTTGTACAAGGAATGGTTTCAGTTTTAGTGATGATGAATATGAGGATGCACTTGAAGGACCAGAAGAGAATATTCTAATGGCACTAGAAGAAGAAGAAGATGATCCTATAGAAGACAAGTCAAAAGAAAATGAAGATGTAGACAAAGGCAAACAAATAGAGGAAGAATCAGATAAAGAAGGATATGATCTTAAGGCAGAACTTATTTATGCTCTTGACACAGTAAATAAGGTAAGAAAGCAAAACTCTAAACTTGAGTTTCAGTTTCAAGAATGTGATGAAGAGAGAAGAATGCTTATAGAGGATCTAAACAAGTCAATGGCTAAGACAAAGAAGTTCAAGGATAAGTTAGAAGCAAAGGTCTTAGAATGTGAAAGGTTAGAACAAGAAGTAGCTCTACTAAGGGAAGATTTAGAAAAATCCAAGGATAAGCTACACAAGTTTGGAAAGAGTTCAAATATTATGGATAAGATGATCAAGGTACAAAGAAGGTCAACAAACAAAATAGGTCTTGGTTTTGAACAAGCTCAAAAGAAATAAGAAGAAGAGTCAACCTCAAGTTCTGAAGAAGAAGAAACTTCAGAAGAAGATAGTGTAAGAGAAAGTGAGACTTCTGAGGATGAGTTGGACAATAAAAAGTTCAACAAGGAAAGGAACAATGCACAAAGAAGAAACATATGGAACAACAATCAGAATAGGTTAAGAGAGACTAAGAGACCAATGAGGTCAAGACAAGGAAATTTCAATGGAAGATGTTTCTCATGTCATAGATTTGGGCACATGGCTTCACAGTGCAGGACACATGAAAGACAGGAATATGGAAACAAACAACTTTTCCATGGGTATTGCTACTCATGTAATCAATTTGGTCACAAGGTAATGAATTGCAGGGTTCATGACAGAAAGGGATATGGCTTCACTAGGAGAAATCCTAAGACATTTGGACCTCCAAGGAATAATAACATTAAGTGTTATAAGTGCAATAATGATGGACACACAACAAAGTGGTGTAGAGCAGACATTCTAGAATCAAGCATGAATATGAACATGAATAGAAATAGGAATATGGATATGGATAGGAACAAGAATAGGAATATGGATATAGATATAAATAGAATAGGAACAGGAATATGGACATGGATAGGAATAGGAACAAGAATAGTCAAAGAAATCAGAAGGATCAGATGAGAAGGAAAGAGGATAAAGGTAAAGACTAGTGCTTTCTAGGAGTAGAAATACTCCCACCCTAGAATTAACCACCTCAAGAGGAGGTGGGGGAGGGGCTAAGCTAAGAGACTCATTCTTAGCCCCGAGCCCCAAAGGTGACCCTTTGCCATTGATGTCAAAGGGGGAGAGATTTGAGTAAGGGGGAGAGATTTGGTATTTGAGTAAGGAGGAGAGATTTGATTTAAGAAGAGAGCATTGAGTTAGGGGGAGCAATGTCCTAGGGGAGCAGAATAAAAAGGTCAAGGAAATGGTAAAAATTTATTGGGTTGCCATCAATGACAAAGGGGGAGATTGTTGGATATTTTGAGTCCATAAAGTTGTCATTGATGTCAAGGCATGAAGTTGTCATTGATGCCAAGAAGTGAACCATCGGTGATGTCAAAAGGTCAAAATAAGCAATGTCAGAGGTTGATGAAAAAGGGCTTCATAATATTCTTTTTAATATTATGTGAAGCAAAAAAAGGTTTTATTAAAACCATGGTGGTCAAAATAAAAGGTTTTTTATTAAAACCATGGTGGAAAAAATAAAGGTTTTATTAAAAATAGTGGGAAATAAAGGTTTTATTAAAACATGGAATAAAAGGTTTTATTAATAAGAGGCTAAGAGATTTAAATATTAATTTATAAAATTTAAATTCTAAATAATTTAAATGATTTATAAATTAAAATATTTAAATGTAAAAACCTTAGCACCGACCTCCATAAACTCACCTATGTCGACGTGCATGGAATGGAAGGGTAAATGTATTTATACCTTAGCCAAATCCAAAATATTGGAATTTGAATAATCTTCGATAACACCATGAAAAAAGTCTCGTGCAATATTTCATGAAAAGAAGTGCCATAATTTCTACGAACATCATGCAAAGGATCGTGCAATATGTTTTGAGGGAAGTACCTTCAAAGCGCTATGTGGGAGAAGGCAAAGAGGGAGCCAATAGGCTCTAAGGCAAGGTGGAGATAACAAAGTGATTATTGCACTTTAATTGTGCAAGGTGATGTTAGTCTTACAATGATACTGAGAGGGGGGGGTGAATCAGTGTAGCTCTTTAAACTTAAATTTATAACTCTTAATACCATAACAATTAAAACTTATTACTAGATACAACAAGTATAACAAAAGAGCATCACACAACACAAGATTTAACGAGGTTCACCAATGTGGCTACTCCTCAAAAATTGACTGCTTGGACTACCATCCAAATCTAGCCTTTGCAAAGCACCAACTTTACAATCAATTTACTAGCACCCACTGTAAGGAGCACCAACCCCTTATTTATCTGCACCAATAGAAAGGAGCACCAACCCCTTATTTATCTGCACCAACAAAAGGAGCACCAACCCCTTATTTATCTGCACCAATAGAAAGGAGCACCAACCCCTGATGCCAAGCTGCAACCTGGACTTCAATTTGAATCTATAAGTTTGATAGTAAGATACCTTTGCTTTTGCAAGACCCTGACTGGTCTTCTTCACCTTTGCATTCTCTTGCACTCTGCTCTCTCTCGCAATCACTTCGCACACTCGCTTCGTTACAGTCAAACTTCATGATCGTCTTCTCCCTTTTGTGCACTCTGCTCTCTTTGCAAATTTTGCACTTAGCATGATTCGACATGACTTGCTCTCTTGCACAATGACCGTATTTCACACACATTCGACATCACTTCAATTCTCCAAATAACCCTCCTTTTATAACAATATTTTTATGATGAAAACCCTAATCTTAGTCGACTGTGTAAATCCTAATCTTAGTCGGCTTTCATAACAACTGTAAACCCTAATTTTAGTCGGTTGTCATCGGTCTTCGTCGGCTTCAACTCAAGAAGATGTTCGGTTTATCCATCGCTTGATGATTTCATTCTGGACAGACCCTGTAACCACCATAGTGATGTCGGTCCACTGTCATACTTCTCATTTCAGTTGGGTTCTCCTTCTTGACTTGCGCATTTATGACCTATCATGAAATCATGACATTTCTGCCTCTGTAGCTTCTTTTGTTGTTGTTGCCATGAAAATACATGTCACGATATCATGACACTTTTACCTCCGTACGCTTTCTCTATTCTTTTGTCATGATATCATGACATTTTTGCCTCCGTAGACTTCGTCTTTTCTTTTGTCATGATATCGTGACATTTTTACCTCTGTATACTTCGTCTTTGCTTTTGTCATGATATCGCGACACTTCTGCTTCCATAGACTTTGACTTTGCTTTTGTCATGATATCGTGACACTTCTACCTTCGTAGTCTTCAACTTAGCTTTTGTCATGAAATCGTGACACTTCTGCTTTCGTACTTAGCTTCTTTGCTTTTGTCATGAAATCGTGACACTTCTCCTTCGAAGTCTTCTTCTCTACTTTTGTCATGAAATCGTGACACTTCTGCTTCGTACTTTACTTCTTTGCTTTTGTCATGAAATCATGACACTTCCTTTGAAGTCTTGCTTTCTACTTTTGTCATGAAATCATGATAGTTCTGCTTTCGTACGCTTCCTCTCTTTCTTTTGTCGTGAAAATGCGACATGTCGCGATATCGTGACACTTTTCAAACTTACTTTCTCTCCTATTTTAGTCACGAAAATGCGACATGTCACGAAATCGTGACACTTTTCCAACTTACTTTCTCTCTCCTATTTTAGTCAGAAAATGCGACATGTCGTGAAATCGTGACACTTTTCTTACTTGTTCTCTTTCTTCGAACTTGTCACGAAATCGTGACACTTTTTCTTCTTTCTCTTTCTCTTCCAACATGTCATGAAATCGTGATAGTTTTTCCACTTGCCTTTTTCTCTTCCAACATGTCACGAAATCGTGATAGCTTTTCTTGCTTTTTCTCTCTCTTCCAACATGTCACGAAATCGTGATAGTTTTTCTTGCTTTTTCTCTCTCTTCCAACATGTCACGAAATCGTGACAGTTTTTCTTGCCTACTGTATATGTCGCGATATCGCGACACTTTTCTTACTTGTTTTTTTTTTTGATCTTTTGCATATGGGCCACTTCGGTCTTCTTGGAAAATCACTGTACATACTCTGAATAACCTTTGAACTCCTGTCTTCTACATCTGAATAGCTTTTGAACTTCCTGTCCACTCGCATCAACAGATCTATCTGACTATGTTGACAACAATGACAATAATGTTGTTGCACCTTGCTCAACAATCTCCCCTTTGGAATTTTTGGCAACACATGTGCAATTTCCTGTAACTCTTCTCCCCCTTTGACAATAATACCAAAGGGCTATTGCAGACTCCCCCTGAGTCCATGCACAACATTCTCAGGCAAAATTTATTACACTTAGCAAAAATCATGAACATGAGCAAAAAGATAATCAAATACTTAAATGCTCCCCTGAGAATGTGATCCCTGTAGCTAGTCAATTCTTGGGAAGTGTGACCACTCCCAATTTATTGTGAAGGTACTCAAAAACTTCCTTGGGCAATGGTTTTGTGAAGATATCTCCTACTTGCTCTATAGTTGGAACAAAATCCAACTTAACCTCACCTTTCGCAACTTTCTCCTTCAAAAAGTGATACCTGATAGCAATGTGTTTTGTGCGTGAATGCATAACCGGATTCTTGGAGATGTTAATGGCACTGGTGTTATCACACTTAACTGATATTGGCTCACTGAAGCTAATACCAAGATCTTTCAGGGTTTGTTTCATCCACAATACCTACGTACAACATGTTGTCACTGTAATATATTCTGCCTCTACTGTCGATAAAGAAACTGACTCTTGTTTCTTACTGTGCCACGTGACCAATCTGTCTCCAAGATAGAATGCACCTCCATTGGTACTCTTTCTGTCATCGACACCTCCTGCCCAATCTGCATCTGAATACAAAATAAGGGTGAAGTCTTTACCTTTCGGATACCATAACCCATACTCCATAGTACCCTTGAGGTACCGAAGAATCCTCTTCACTGCTGTCACATGAGTCTCCTTGGGATTAGCCTAAAATCGTGCTACCATGCATACCGCCTGCAAAATATCTGGTCTGGTAGCTGTCGTGTACAGTAAGCTCCCAATCATAGATCTGTACATGGTTTGATCAACAGGTGGAGATTTGTCATCCTTGCTCAACTTGCAACCTGTCATCATGGGAGTGCTAACTGGCTTACAATCCTCCATTGTGAACTTTTTTAACATCTCTTTCACATATTTAACTTGAGAAATAAATATGCCCTTCTTATTTTGATTAACTTGCAACCCGAGGAAATACGAAAGTTCACCAATCATTGACATTTCAAATTCTTTCTGCATCTTATTTGCCAAATATGATATCATCTACGTATACAACAAGAACAATAAGATGCCCATTTTCTATTTTGACATACAAATTACTATCCACCATACCTTTCTTAAACCCTTGTTGAGTGAGATAGTTGTCTAGCCTTGCATACCATGCTCTGGGTGCCTGTTTTAAGCCATATAATGCTTTCTTCAACTTGCAAACCAAGTTGGGATCATCACCAAGTTGGAAACCATCCGGTTGCTCAATATAAACCTCTTCTTCAAGTTTCCCATTCAAAAATGCTGATTTCACATCCATTTGATAAACTTTGAAATTCTTGTAGACTGCTAAAGCTAGAAACATTCTAATTGCCTCTAGTCTAGCTACTGGTGCAAAAGTTTCCTCAAATTCAATGCCTTCAACTTGTGCATAACCCTTACATACCAATCTTGCTTTATTTCTGACTACCTGTCCGTCTTCATTCAATTTGTTTCGAAAAATCCATTTAGTCCCGATTATATTTTTATTTGCAGGTCTAGGTACTAACTCCCAAGTTTCATTTTTCTCGATCTGATCTAATTCTTCATTTATTGCCTTCATCCAACTTTCATCTTTGCTTGCATCAACAACATTTTTGGGCTCAATGCTGGATAATAGAGAGTAGTTACTTACTACTCTTCTTCTTGTCTGAACACCAACTTTGGGGTCTCCAATTATTTGCTCTCTAGGATGATTTTTCTGCCACTTGCTTGTTTTGAATTTCTTATTTTCTTCCACTTCTGAATCACAACTTAAATCATCTCGAGTCAATTTTTTGTATCTTTTCCATTTCGTTTTCCTCATCTCCTTCAATAACCTCTTCATAAATTGGGTAGTTCTTTTCATAGCTAATTACTCGTTCTCTACCTTCATCAAATTTAACATCGACACTGTCCACAATTTTCTTTAGCCTCTTGTTGTAGCATTTGTAAGCTTTGCTTTTTGATGAATAACCAACAAAAATACCTTCATCCGCTCTATCTTCAAACTTACCAAGATTATCTTCAGTTCTTTTGATGTAGCACTTGCTGCCAAAAACTTTGAGGTATTTTGTTGTTGCCCTTTTACCGAACCACAACTCATAAGGAGTTTTGCTTTCATGTGTTCTCAGCATGTACCTATTTTGGATATACACCGCAGTATGGACTGCTTCTTTCCAAAATCTGTCTGCTACTCTGCTTTCAGCCAACATAGTCCGTGCCATTTCCTGCACTGTCCTGTTCTTTCTTTCTACCACTCCATTCTATTGAGGTGTCCTGGCTGCTGAAAACTGTCTCCTAATACCGTATTTTTCACAGTACTCTATAAACTCCTCTGAAATGAATTCTCCTCCTCTATCTGATCTTAAACATTTGATCCTCTTTCCTGTTTCATTCTCAACTTGGTTTTTGAAAGTCTTGAACATTTCAAAAGCTTCTGATTTATGCTTCAAGAAAAATATCCATGTCATTCTGGAATAGTCATCAATGCACAACATAAAATATTTGTCACCATTTATGCTTTGTGTTCTCATGGGTCCACATAAATCAGTGTGTATTAGTTCCAAAGGTTTGCTTGTGTAGTACTCTTTTGTTTTGAATGTGACTCTAGTTTGCTTCCCCTTTTGGCATGAAGCACAAATGTTGTTTGCAGGTTTGCTGATGGTGGGAATATCTCTCACTGCCCTTTTTGAGTTGATTTTTACTAGATTATCAAAACTGATATGACCGAGTCTCTTGTGCCACAACCAATTTTCTTCTTCCTATCCAATAAAACAAGCTCCTTCTGAAGTCTCTCGAGAGCGTGTACAGGTTGCCAGATGTCCTTGATCCAGTTGCTATCAATTTTCCACTATTTGTTTTTCTGACTTCACAACCCCGCTTCTTAAAAACTACTTCATGACCTTTATCACAAATCTGACTTACGCTCAACAAGTTATGTTTCAAACCATCCACAAACAAGACTTCTTCTGACATAATTTTTCCTTCACTAATTTTAACCAAACCTTTGCCAACTATCTTAGCTCCATCATTATTTCCAAACTTTATCGAACCACCTTCATATTTCTGTAACTTCTCAAATTTTTGTTTGTCACCTGTCATATGACTGGAGCATCCACTATCAAGTATCCATGGTACATATTTATTCTGTGCTTTAAATGTTGTTTGTACGATTAAGGATTCCTTTTCTTCCTTAAGTCGTTCTTTTTCTTTCCACTCCATTTTGATAGTAGTTTTGGGCTCTTGTTTTGCCTTTCCCTTATCAATAGCTTGTGCATGTTTTTCGGGAAGTTTTCTATTTTGTCTCATCCTATTTGGTTGAAATTTTCTTCCCTGAAACTGATTTGATGCAAATGTACTTCTACAGTTTCTTGCAATGTGCCCAAAATTATGACAGTTATAACATTCTACCGTATAATTCATCAAAGGAGAAAAAACATTTCTACTCGGTGAAATTCCTTGGTCTTACATTATATTTGCAGTCTGAGATTTTATGTCCATAGCCATTGCATTTAAAATAGAAACCAGAAAAGGGATAATTGAACCTGGGTGATGGTCTTTGCCATGTTGCCGTAGGAGCCATAGGTCTTCTTCTTCTTTGATGTGTGACATTGGTGAATCCATCATTGTCAATTCTCCTTTCGTGCCTGGCATTATTGCTTTCTTTTGCATGAGACGTTTTTCCTTGATCAACCTGTTTCTTATCTTCATTCTTTATGGATTCTACATTTCTGGCCTTTGATCCATTTGATGATTCTCCTTCGATGAAACCCAGACCAAATTTGATGCCTGCAGGCCTTTGGTCATTTATAATCTTATCCAGCTTCATAGAACTTTCTTCGCGTTTGTGATAGCAACTAATTTTGTGATTCATCTCTTCTATTCGTGTCCGTAAACCAACATTCTCTTCTTCTAGTTTGCAGCAATAATCTATTTTCATGGTAATTTGTACTTCGAGATCTTCAGATATTTTCTTGTATTCTTCTGTCTGTACTTTCAGATTGGTTATGATTTCGTTTGCATCCTCAAGATTTTTTGAAATTTTCTTATTCTTTTTCCTCTCTATTTTCCACTCTTCAAGTGCAGAGATCAACTCACCTTCTAGATCTACTTCAGCCTCAGGGTTTTCACCACATACTTCAGAGTTCACTCCTTCTTCCTTTTCTGATTTTACTTCTTCAAATGCCATGAAAAGAGCTTCACCTGTTTCCTCTTCAGAATCCTCACCGGAGCTGTCTTCTGATGAACTGGCATTCCTGGAGATGAAACTTTTCTTCTTGAAGTTGCCTTTTCTGAAATTCATTTTCTTCTTCCAGTCACTTCTTTCTTGGTGCGATCCTTCATCATTTTTGTTCTTCTCATTAAGTGGACATTTAGTCGCAAAATGCCCAATGCCTCCACAGTTGAAACATTTAAACGGTAGCTTTCCTCTGTATTTTCCTTTTCCCCTTTTTAGTTTTCTAACAAAGTTTGCTTCCATTTCATCTGATGTCTCTTCTTCCTCGGACTCTTGTTTTGCGTTTTTATTTTTAAGGGCTTTAAAAGCCGCTTCTCTGTCTGTGGGTTTAGATCTTCCTATCCTCATCTCATATGCAGTCAAAGAACCATACATCTCATCTATACTAAAATAATTTAGATTTTTAGCTTCTTCTATCGCTGAGACTTTAGAATCAAACCTTTGAGGAAGAGATCTTAATACCTTTTTCACGATGGCAGAGTCTTCGATATCCTCGTCGAGTCCTCTGATCGCATTAATGATTCCATTAACTCTCAACATATATGCCTCAATGTTTTCATCATCATTCATCTTTAATGCTTCAAACCGAGCTCGATGTGTCTCGTAACTTGGCCTCCTTGATCTTATCGTCTCCTTCATGAATACTCCTCAGTTTGTCCCATATTTCTTTTGCCATTTTATAGCTCATGATCTTTACTAGTTCACTGTCTGCTAATCCGCACATGATAGCATTCTTTGCTTTTGAGTTATTTTCAAATAGTTTCTTTTCGTCAGCCTCTTTTGGAGGAGTGATGGGTATTGTGTATCCACTAACTACTGAATCCCAGATGTCGTATCCCAAAGCACAGAGATATGTCTACATCTCGATTCTCTAGAACGCGTAATTAGATCCATCAAACAATGGTGCTTTGTTTGATGAGAAGCCTTCACCACCTGCCATTGTGTTACTTCCAAGATCACCCTAGCCGGTTAAGCTTGTACAGGAACTTAGCTCTGATACCAATTGTTAGTCTTACAATGACACTGAGAGGGGGGGTGAATCAGTGTAGCTCTTTAAACTTAAATTTATAGCTCTTAATACCATAACAATTAAAACTTATTACTAGATACAACAAGTATAACAAAAGAGCATCACACAACACAAGATTTAATGAGGTTCACCAATGTGGCTACTCCTCAAAAATTGACTGCTTGGACTACCATCCAAATCTAGCCTTTGCAAAGCACCAACTTTACAATCAATTTACTAAGCACCCACTGTAAGGAGCACCAACCCCTTATTTATCTACACCAATAGAAAGGAGCACCAACCCCTTATTTATCTACACCAATAGAAAGGAGCACCAACCCATTATTTATTTGCACCAACAGAAAGGATCACCAACCTGATGCCAAGCTGCAACCTGGACTTCAATTTGAATCTATAAGTTTGATAGTAAGATACCTTTGCTTTTGCAAGACCCTAACTGGTCTTCTTCACCTTTGCATTCTCTGTGCACTCTGCTCTCTCTACTGCAATCACTTCGCACACTCTGCTTCATTATAGTCGAACTTCATGATCATCTTCTCCCTTTTGCGCACTCTGCTCTCTTTGCAAATTTTGCACTTAGCACGATTCGACATGACTTGCTCTCTGTGCACAATGACCGTATTTCACACACATTCGACATCACTTCAATTCTCCAAATAACCCTCCTTTTATAACAATATTTTTATGATGAAAACCCTAATCTTAGTCGGTTGTAAATCCTAATCTTAGTCGGCTTTCATAACAATCGTAAACCCTAATTTTAGTCGGTTGTCATCGGTCTTCGTCGGCTTCAACTCAAGAAGATGTTCGGTTTATCCATCGCTTGATGATTTCATTCTGGATAGACCCTGTAACCGCCATAGTGATGTCGGTCCACTGTCATACTTCTCATTTTAGTCGGGTTCTCCTTCTTGACTTGCGCATTTACGACCTATCATGAAATCATGACATTTCTGCCTCTGTAGCTTCTTTTGTTGTTGTTGCCATGAAAATACAACATGTCACGATATCATGACACTTTCACCTCCGTACGCTTTCTCTATTCTTTTGTCATGATATCATGACATTTTTGCCTTCGTAGACTTCATCTTTTCTTTTGTCATGATATCATGACATTTTTGCCTCCGTATACTTCGTCTTTGCTTTTGTCATGATATCATGACACTTCTGCTTCCATAGACTTCGACTTTGCTTTTGTCATGATATCGTGACACTTCTGCCTCCGTAGTCTTCAACTTAGCTTTTGTCATGAAATCGTGACACTTCTGCTTTCGTACTTAGCTTCTTTGCTTTTGTCATGAAATCGTGACACTTCTGCCTTTGAAGTCTTCTTCTCTACTTTTGTCATGAAATCGTGACACTTCTACTTTGATACTTTACTTCTTTGCTTTTGTCATGAAATCATGACACTTCCTTTGAAGTCTTGCTTTCTACTTTTGTCACGAAATCATGATAGTTCTGCTTCGTACGCTTCCTCTCTTTCTTTTGTCATGAAAATGCGACATGTCGCGATATCGTGACACTTTTCAAACTTACTTTCTCTCTCCTATTTTAGTCAAAAATGCGACATGTCACGAAATCGTGACACTTTTCAACAACTTACTTTCTCTCCTATTTTAGTCAAAATGCGACATGTCATGAAATCGTGACACTTTTCTTACTTGTTCTCTTTCTTCGAACTTGTCACGAAATCGTGACACTTTTTCCTGCTTTCTCTTTCTCTTCCAACATGTCACGAAATCATGACAGTTTTTCCACTTGCCTTTTTCTCTTCCAACATGTCACGAAATCGTGATAGTTTTTCCTGCTTTTTCTCTCTTCCAACATGTCACGAAATCGCGACAGTTTTTCCTGCTTTTTCTCTCTCTTCCAACATGTCACGAAATCGTGACAGTTTTTCTTGCCTGCTGTATATGTCGCGATATCGCGACACTTTTCTTACTTGTTTTTTTTTTTGATCTTTTGCATATGGGCCACTTCGGTCTTCTTGGAAAATCACTGTACATACTCTGAATAACCTTTGAACTCCTGTCTTCTGCATCTGAATAGCTTTTGAACTTCCTGTCCACTGCATCAACAGATCTATCTCGATTGTGTTGACAACAATGACAATACTGTTGCTGCACCTTGCTCAACAGGTGAGTGCTTGTCTCACATGGCATGGAAGTCCCGGGCCCCTCCGGGGCGTGAGGTGGTGATTTTTCTCCCCCCCTTTTTTGAGAGAGGGCTAAAAGGTTTTTATAATTTTATTTTTAAATTATTGATTTTTCCAAAGTTGTGTGGATGGATAAGGTGTAAATAAATTATTTTATTTACCTAAGTGGTAAATAGTGAATGTTGGTAGGGACTTAACATTGTTTGTCCTTAGGAAGTATAAATTGATATTATTTGATAAGTGTAATTTAAGAAAGGAGTTATAAGTAGAAGTTGTGTTATATTTTCTAAGTAATTATTTTTGATGTATGTTATGATGTGTGAAATTTATTTTTGAGAGGGAGCAATAAGGTATATATTGAGTATTTGATTTATCATTGTGTCTATGTGAATATTTTTTAGAAAGTGTTGGAGTGATAATTCTTGTCATCTAACCCTTGGTACTTGGCAAAGAAAGAAATTGTGATAATTGAGACTAGGCTTTCTGAAGAACATTCTACATCAAAGAAAAGGTATGGGCATATTCTTCCTAGATTGAGTGCATTGGTTGAAAGTTGTGTATGAAAAGAACTTTGGAGTGAAAAGGACTTGATTAGGTTTAGCCTTGTTAAGGGTGTTTTGATTTTATGCTTCAAGGTTTTCTGGAATAAAGAGTTGTTGATAAAACCTTGTTTGATAAGCATTGTTGTTGAAGCCATTGGTTGAGTGAAGAACTTGAACTAGAGTTTGCAAAGATCATGAGTATCATTGTTATGTGAGATTTTTTGATAAGCATTGTTGTTGAAGCCATTGATTGAATGAGGAACTTGAACTAGGGTTTTAAAAGAACATGAGTACCATTGTTTTGTGAGATTGGTTGATGAGCATTGTTGAAAATATTTTGAGTGAGCATTCATATGTTTGGACTAGGGTTTATGAGCAAGGATTATTTCATTGAGTGATTGGTTGAGTAGAGTTGATTGAGCCTAGTCAAGTGGGTGTGTGAAATGATATCTCAAGTTCTATGAAACAAATTGTTCTATATTCTGAATTGATTAGAGAAATAGGTTGAGTATTGGTGAGTGTAAAACATATTGAGTCTCTAACAATTCTCTATATGTTTCTGTGATAAAATAGAGATTGGAAGTGATTGAGAGTTTGTGAATGTGAAGCATATTGAGTCTCTAGAAATTCTCTATATGTTTCAAAAGAGTGGTTGAAAGTGATTGAGCATTGAGGTGAATGCGAAGCATATTGAGTCTCTAAAAATTCTCCATATGTTTCTAAAAGAGTGATTGAAAGTGATTGAGTATTGAGGTGAATGTGAAGCATATTGAGTCTCTAAAAATTCTCCTTATGTTTCTATGAGATTGGACAAGTTCTAGTGAGGAATTTTTGAGCAGATTTAAGGTAAGTCTTTGAGAATCCTTGTGGATAGATTTGTGTGAGATTTTCTAGAAGCTTACAATACTAAATCTTGGAGAATTGGGGTGGCATAAATATAATATGTTGGATCTACTTCATACCCAAGATAAAAAATTGACGATAGTTGTTGATTTCTCCCATGAATGGTCAACTTATTAGTTACATTTCCATTTTTGACTCATGGTAGATTTTCTCTTATTGATGCTTCTCCAAAGAAATGTGGGCTATTGATTTCACCATCATATGGGGCACAAAGATTTTTTTGGTAATATCCCTTGAAACTCCTTTAAATTAGTGTAAGCATTCTATCTTTAATAAGACTATCCATGAAAATTTTTTATTCCATTTGTTGTTGGAACTTTCTTAAGATAACATAGGCCATTGAAGTTTCCATCGAACAATTCACAAAATTTTACCTAGCCAAATTTTATTTGGTTCGATCATAGATATATGGGAATGGATAGTTAGTGGAGTTTTGCTTGGCTAAGTTCCATTAGAGCTTCTTAATAATAACACAAGCCATTATTTTCTAAGATCTAATGGTAAAAAAAACCTTTGTAATCAATCCTTGTCAAAAGCATCATGACATAGTGGAGGTTGTTTATCATTGAGATTGGATGGTCTATGAAAATTTTCCTCTTATTTTTTATCAAAACTATTTTGAAATGGTATAGGCCATTGATTACTTATCATTCAATAGTTTTTGAAACTTTGATTCATCAAGCTTCATTGAAACTTATTTGAGATCATGCAAACCATTGATCTAGGGTCCAAAGGCCTATGTTGAGTCAAAGTTTATTTTTTGGTTTCACTCATATATGTTGGAGCCACTTTGGAATGGTGTGGGCCATTGATCTATGATCGCATGGTCTGAAAAACTATTCTAACTTGAGCACTCTATTGCTCCATATGATCTCCATGATCTACTAAATATTTCCTTTTTTCTTTGAACTAACTATGGGTCTTCCTTTACTTACCTATCCCAAGGTCAACACTTATAATTTTGATGGAATGAGATCAATGGCTTATGCCACTTTCCTTCCTATATGCTACCCCAATTCTCCAAGATTTAGTATTCATATTAAATCATATTTGATCAATGGTCTATTTATTTTTAGAAGTAATTCCCAACTTACTAATTTTTCAAGATAGTTTCCACTATTTATTCTTATCCGATGATACATAGTCCTTTTGACTTAAAGTGCTCCAATTTGACTTATGAACTATTGGATCTTTAGTTTTTTCTTCAATTATTGCTCCTCTTGATGGAAAAATAACATGTTGCAATGTTAGGTGAATGTATAGGAGTATAAAATGATATTCCTTCGACCAAATATAGAAGAGATAACTATGGTAGGAATTTCTTGGACCATCAAATATCGTTGTTAGATACTTCATGTAATTTTTATATGATTAGTTCTTCCAAGTCCTTTATATTTTATAGCTACTAGATTCTTCATATCCTAATATCCCATTGATAGTGTCCTATGAACATAGTATGGAGGTGACATCCATTTGGACATCCTTGCTAAGCCCAATTATATGTTGAAGATAAACACTCCTATAGGCTCGATCATACGAGGGTAGAAAGAATATATAGTCACTATATTAATTGAACCTTAGCCAAGGGTGGATTTATTTTAGTTA
This sequence comes from Wollemia nobilis, assembly GCA_028583015.1. NCBI lineage: Eukaryota > Viridiplantae > Streptophyta > Pinopsida > Araucariales > Araucariaceae > Wollemia > Wollemia nobilis. The sequence goes on along the minus strand of JAQPPZ010017151.1, from coordinate 23,614,063 downwards.
TCACTGAAAGGGTTCCTAGAATCGATCTAATGGTGAGGTTTAACTTAGTTATCACCAAAAATATTTTCATGGATAGCATGAGTTATTGGGTGGTCGATGCAACTTTCATAGCCCAAGGATCTCCATATCCACTTCCATCCTTTGGCAGAGGTTTTTCTCTACTAGTCATTTTGGAAATTTTATAGCACAAGCCATTAGGAGGAAAATTTATGGGTCAGAGGTATCTAGGGACCTCCTATCAATACAATTTGATGTTTGGACATCCTTCCATAGTCAAATTTCTCAACAAGATTTACTGGGTGTATTGAATTTTTCACTAAATACAACTTATGTTCTTCCTTAGTTAAAAAATCCTACAAATATATTATTAATTTATATAATATTGAACCTATCAAATATATGGTTATTTATTTTTAGATAATAATAATACTAATATATATGTGAAAAATTTCAATAAATATTGGAGTGATATTTTGTAGTCTAATATCTTTAGTTTATTGTAACACTATGTCAAATTTCATTAAAATAATCTATTTGATATTTTATCAAATTTTGATGTTTTTTGCTCATTTTGATATTGAACTACAATTTCAAAGTGTAGGATTTCACAATATTTATTAAAAGTGAACATAATAAATCTACCCACTCAAACCTTATATGAAAAAAGAAAGGATAAAAGAAGAGTGATTTTATGGGAAACCATAGACACAATTTATAATTATAGTAATTTTATGAATTTTATAAAGTGATCCATCAAGTGGATAGTTTATGGGTCATGGAAATTTTATCAACACCATTCGATGTTTGGATGTCCTACAATAGTTGACTTCCTCAACCAGATTTACAAGGTGTATTGAAATTTTTACTACAACTTTGGTGACTCACAAGGGATATTCTACTCATTGAAGGTAGATTGATGAGACCATAAAATATGCCATTATTTCAAGAATATTTCATATACTTTTTCCTACTTTTATTTAAATACTATAGTATTTTCCAAGTATATTGATTATTATTTATGTTAATATTAATGTTGATGTAGTAAATTGTAGGAAATGTTTAATTGTTGTTTGAACTAATTTTTATGTATTTTTTAAGATTAAAATATATGATTTCAGCTTGATAAAGTATAAAATAAAGATAGAATAAATGCATCAAAATTTAGGTTAGGTTTGCGGATTTGAAAATCTAACAAGTTGATGTGTTTACATAATTTTCCACCCACTCCTTAAATTTTTGTAGTAATTTGGTGCCAAAATATGGATTCTATACAGGCACTAGATCATCATAGGTCTACAAACATAATTGCATGAAATGCTTTGGAACATCCAAGCAAAAAACTATAGGTTTATGGTAAATGAGGAAAGCATACCAATATTAGTGGTCAAACAACCTTCTTAATGCATAGGCAAGGAGGTGAATCATGTAATTGACTCCAAAATCAACCAATCAACCATCAAATAAATATTTTGCATAAAGTGAACATCTTGCCATATGTTCTAGTGCACCTGTAGTCAAATTGTACTAAAAACAAAATAGAATTATAGAAGATTGCAACTTGGAATTAAAGAGTTGGAAGATTCATATTCCACATGGATATATCCTAGGTCTATTTCAAGGTAGTCAATAGTGAACGAAGGTGTAGAAATATGGAGACTCATCCAAATTGACCTACTATCTTAAATTTGATTGGTTAGATTTCACAGCAGACCTGTGTAATCAATGCAAGATAGACCATTTTATAATTTGACCCTTATTCATAGCACAATAAGTTAGAAATTCTAATTATAAAAAATGTTGAAATCCCATTCGACAAAGTTAGTGGAAAGTTAGAAATAAAGTAGCAATTTGTATCAAATCTAGAAGAATTTAATTAAGTGTAGTAGCTTGTCTCAAAATTGACTGTTTCAAGTTGTTTACATGAAATCATTGACTTTGTAGGCTAGATTATTTTCTATTGAAATGTTTTACCTTCTACTAAACCTTGAAGAAAGTGCCAAATCTCTAGAATAGTGGAATATCTACTAGCAGTAGTTACATATTTTATTTATTATTACTTTCATGTATTTCATTTTTAGCAGCATAGTTTTAAGCCTATTTAATACAATTTTTACTTGTGTTAATTTATGTTTTTCCTATAGATCAAATTATTTTATTTTATTGCAAAGAATGATATTCTTCCTATCCATCTTATTCTTCCATTTATGTCATTAAATTTTTGTAGTTAAATTTTGTTTCTCCCTTGCTCTTGAATTCTATTTTTCCCCTATTTTCAATTCTATTTTATCTTTTTTTATTTTAATCATTTGGTTTCAATTAATTCATGTACTTTCCATTCTATTAAATTAGTTTCAATTACAACATTTAGTTTCTATCTTTCTACTAGTATAAATTCAATTTCATTTGAGTCAAAATTAGCATAGATTCTCTCAATTTTAGCTATTGTATTTTTGTATTTAGTTACCATTTATTTTAGTGCAAAGTGTGCAATTTCACCTAGTTTCATTTATTTTGCAAGGACATTGTGATTCTTAGGTTTCCTAGGATAGTCTAGAGTCCTGAAATATAAGCTACAATTCCTAAATCTCTATCATTTATAGCCTTAGGATGTCACTCTACATTGATAAAATAAATTAAAGTGACAACATTAATGACACTCATCACTTTTTGGCACCATTTCCAAGGAAAAAATTAACATTGTTAGAGAACAAATAAGTCATTCAATGTTAATTGTTGTCTTGTGAAGTTATGTCGATTAAAAACCCTAGAGTAGTTTTAAAAAAATAAAAACAAAAATAAACAAAACAACAACTGTGCATGAAAATAGTTACGTTGCTTGGAATTTTATCTCAAATATTTGGATACTAGAATAGGAATTTTTCTTAAAATAATATGCATGAATAGGTTTAAAGACAAAAGAGGTAGATTCATTAGAGTAAACTTCCCATAAGCCACAAGAAGAAAATATCCATGATGAGAGGTTCAACCTATACTTGAGTAGCCTAAATTCGAGCTTCCTGAAAATGTTGAACTTGAATTGCAATCATAAAATTCAAGAATTATAGGGTCTCCTAAGGGAGAATCACAAGAAGAAAAAATTGTTAGTTCAACATCACCTACCCGTAACAAATCTATATGATTAGATCAATTCAAAAGTATCTACACTTATTGTTGGGAACGTATAATGGTAGAATTACAATAAATCCTAGAAAGATATAGTAATGTGTTCCATCTTGGTGAAACTAGTCTATTTATCAAAACTTTCCAATACCCTATTCAATTAGATCCTAACCAAGCAGTTCCCATGAAATTCATCTCATCATCTATATTACCCACTTTTAGAGGAGTTGCACATGAGGATGTTGATTAGTTTCTATTTGAGTTTAAGGTTGTATGAAAAACTTATGACTACACAAATTAAAATTCAAATTCAAATTATTTCCTTCCACACTAAAAGATTCTACCCTACAATGGTTCATGAGCTTATCACTTGATTCAAGCCAAACCTAGGATGAAATGGAAAAAGTATTTTTGGAAAAATACCAAGAATATTGTTGAGCGAATAATAGGATGGATGGATTATTTAGAATGAAACAAGAGGAAGATAAAACTTTAGAAGGTTAACTAGATAGATTTTTCTTTATTCATAGAAGATATGGAGGTGTAGAACTAGAACTTAGGAAAACCATATTCTTGAGAGGACTACAAGATAAATTAAGAAAGGTATTGGATATTATGAGAAAAGAATATGTGAATACACTTGATATTCAAGAAATCATTGAACTTTGTAAGAATTATTCCCATACAAGACATAGAAGATGCAAAATTAGTAACAATAGAAATGACTTGAAATAATTAATGGAAGAGTTTGCCAACCTTAAAACTAATATTCTAGAAAAAATTAATGCAAATATGACATTATATGAAATGAATGCAAAGAAAAAATCTATTGAACCCTTAGCTATATATTTCTCAATATGTAGGAAGAAGCATGTTCTTCATGAATGTCCTTTGAATAAAACTTTCATATTTATTATATGTAGCATTTATGAAATCCGATTCATCCAAATATATAAATTTATTCCTAGAGACATTAACTAAAAAATTTTGACCCTCATTCCCAAACAAGATCACTGTAGATCCATATCCAAGTTTCACCCCATCAACCCGTGTAACGTTTTGTATAAAATTTTGACCAGAACCATGTCCACCAGAATGCAAGAAGTCCTACACCTCATCATTTATCCCTATCAAGGAAGCATTATCCAAGGTAGTAACATCATTGATGGTGTCATTACCATTCATGAGGTGATACATTCCATTTCTAAAATTAGGAAAGCAGGGTTTCTCCTCAAGATCAATATGAACAAGACCTTTGACCGAGTCTCATGGGACTTTCTTATTGTAATCTTACTCAATTTTGATTTCCATCTATAGTAGGTTGATCTCATCATATCATGCATATCCTCAACATGGTTCTTAGTAATTTTAAATGGTTCGGTAGTAGGATACTTCAGAAGTAGTATAGGGATCAAGCAAGAAGACCCCCTATCACCTGCATATTTATCATTCTATTCAATGCCCTAGGAAGAACATTCAAATATTATTGTGCTAGTGGAGCCATATTTGGAATCAAACCTACTTCTATTCTTAAATTGGTCACCCATAAATAATTCATTAATGATACTATCTTAGCTACCCTAGCCTCGATGGCTGAAGCCAAAACCATTAAGTCAGTTCTTAATATCTACAAGGATACTACATGCTAATAGGTGAATTACTCCAAGAGCAATTTTTTTTCATCAACACGCTTCTCACCCATAAAAAATGGATAGCCCAAGTCCTATAATGCTCCATTGGTACTCTAACCATGTACTACCTTGGTCTTCCTCTCTTTTTTGGTATCCCTTTAGATAACATGTGGAATAATATGGTGGACAAACTCCTCAACAAACTAGAAGGATGGAAAGGAACCCTCCTTATCCAAGTCACCAAGTCCACATTGGTTAATGCGTGTCTCCAAAGTTCCCATATATTTTCTATCCATATTCAAAGTCTCATTTCTAATATGCTCCAAATTTGAACAAATCCAAAAAATGTTTCAAAGGGTTGGGCCAAAAAAAAAAGGTTTCACCTAGTTGCTTAGGACAAATTCTATAAACCCAAATCCCAAGGGGGGCTCACCCTAAGGATAATTGGTAAAATGAACATCACCCTCATAGTTAAATAGACATGGAAGATAGTGATCAACGTAGACTTAGAATGGGTATTTATTATTAAAATAAAGTACTTGCAGCACTATATCTCATGGAGGATGGACCCCACTACTGTTTCTACCTTTTGGAACTCAATTGCTAAAACCAAAGATATCATATCTATCCCAACCCTACCAAGTCTATCGACAACTTTGATACTCCCATCCAAGAGGTCCCCAATGATGACTTGGACTCTGATTTCTCCTCTCCTACTACTCCTAAGATTAAAATTGAGGCCTAAGATGATTCTGAGCCTAAAACCAAAGCTATTAAATGATCTACATCCAAGTTCATCCAAAATCCCATCCCATCCTACACGCGTATCTTCCATAATCTTAATAATCTCAAAATGAATTCAACATCCCCTAATAAAATCAGTGAGTTGATTAAGAAAATTGGGTCATCCCCAACCAAGTTTAGCAAGGTTACCAAGGAAACTATTTGTGAGGAGGAAAATATGGATGACAAAGGGGCTCAATACCTGGTAAAAGAGGATGGTGAGGAGACTAATTTGTGCAATGTGGTGCTAACTCACCTAGCAAATTCGATGACCACCTTCTCTATGACTATTGAGACTGTTAAACACATGTGGACAATTTTATAATAGGTGGCAAAAGATCTTGATGCAGCCCATGCCCAGCTTAGCATAATTTTTAGGGATGTTGAAGAGCCTCGTACCACCTCAAATGGCAATTGATCACTTGGTATATGTTGGGGATTATCCCCTTAGGATGGGATTGGTCTCCGGGATGGGCCCGATCTCTAGGAAGGGATATTCATTACTTTTTTGTTTGCTTACTATGTTTTTTTCATTGGGATGCTTATTATTTTTATTAGATACCCCTTATGGGTTATTTCTTTTTTGTTTATCCTGGTTTACATTATTTTCATTTTGGATGTACTAAGGTTTCGAGGTCCCTTATAAAACCCTACTATTAATGAAAGACATTTTTATAGATAAAAACAAAAGGACATTCTATAGACCAATAACATTTGTTATTTGGATTAAAAAACATCATGGAAAAAGTCTCAACCTATAGAAGAAATAATTTTTTTAGAACAAAAACAAGGGGGTAATTTTTCTCAATACCCATATCAAAATGCTCCTTGATTTCTCATAAATTGGGGAAATAATAATTAGTCTATGCCATGGTCTACTTCATATCTAGCTCAACAACCTTGGGGTGAATCACCATTGGCATCATCTCAATAGTGGTATCAACCTGGATGGATGAATCAAAAAAATCCACCATGGTTACACCCACAAATGTGAGGACGATAATGGGTACAACAACATCAACCATACCAAGGGCAATGATGATATCAAAACCAACAACAAGGTTTGTTACTTGCTCCTATCCAAAATTTCCCTCAAGGATGACAACAATAGCAACAACCACAAGCAAAACAACATCCACTTATAGGTCAACATATGACCAATCATAATAATGCTAGATAGGAAATCCTTGTCTATATGGTTGAATTGAAAGATACAACCATCCTAAATGTAATTGATGATGACAACATTCAACTACATTCAGGAAGAACAATTCTTGAACCTACTCCACCTATTATTGTAGAAATGGAAGTTAATGAGAATAAACAAGAAGATTCATCTACACTAAAACAACAACAATGAGATCTTGAAAAGAAAAAATAAAAAGAAAATATCCCTTAAGATAATTTAATTTATTTATCAAATAAAGTACCATATATTGAATTATTTGAGATATTAGAAACAAGATCTTCAAAATAATATTTGGTAAATGAACTAATACATTTAATCCCTTTACTACAAGCTATTAAAAATGTATCGAAGATTAACAAAACTATTCAATAAATGTGTATTAAGAAACAAGGAAGAAAGGAGAAAGCATACCCTAAAATCATACAAGTGGGTGGAAAATTAGCAAATGTACTTGCAAAAAAAATTATCCCACCTAAGTATGGTGATCCAGGAAGTCCAGTTGTCATAATAACCATAGGATCAATTCAAATATCTAATGTTCTGATTGATTAAGGGGCAACTGTTAATGTTATGACAAAGGATACAATGCAAATGTTACAACTAAACAATTGAAATCCTATGTATACAATATTGGAAATGGATGATAGGTTGGTTGCTAAGTAGAAGGAATTGTAGAAAATATTCCTATGACAATTTCATCATGGGAACATCCAGTCAATTTTCTAGTATTACATACATTAGGAACATGAAGTACCTTATCAAATAATGAAGAGAAAACTATGATGTTGCTACTTCCATTCACTTACAATGATAATTAATCCTCAATCACATGTTATCCTACATGATTCTTGTTATAGCCTTGAAGTAGATTCTTGTGCTTCATCATATGTCTAGTTTCTCTTGAATCAACTATTCATTCATCCAAGGAGGTGGATGTCCAGTATGAAAAATGGACTACAACATGATATTCTAGTGTCTCTCCTTCCAATACTTCCTCTCTTTGAGTATAGAAAAGAGTGGCATCAACACCCTCCTTTTTTTCTTCCTCTTCTAACTTATTTATCTATAGTCTAAAAAATTCTACCTTGTGTCATTATTTTTTACAAAAATCATAGGTAGGTTTCTTCAAGGTATTCATGGATTTTTTATCTTTATTTGACCTTTATTCATTTTAACCTTTTACCACAATTTTCTTTGGATGTGTTTGTTTTAAAATAGAATTGCCCTTATGTTTGTTTTTTTAGATTTTTGATGCAAGAATACTTAAATACCCCATCAATAGGTAGGTTAAGATGTCTAGGAAGTAACAAACAAGACTTTTAATACCACAAGTACTATATCATATGTTTTTTACATATTTCCAAACATAATATTGAATATCTATGTGTTTCTCTCTTCCTCCAATACCTCATGTCCTTCCCTCTATTTGGTCCTCTCATAGTATAAATCTTGTCTTACAATTTCTTAAACCAACAAATGTACTAATATATAGTGTCAAATTAGTCCATAAAAAAATTGTAAGTTCTACCTCTAACCTACTAATCTAATTGGATTTAATGCAATCACACAATCCTTGAAATTTTTTAACCAGGACCACAAGATTGGTGGAGTTTCTTACATGAGTTTCGTACACATTGTCCATAAGAAGTGTTGTCACACCATGGGTTTCATCCTTCTTATCCCTATACAGCTACAATATATCCTTAGAATTGGTGTCTCTAGGCTCTTGATTCACATACTTGAGTAAAAACTTACTTTATAGAGAGCTTCAACCTTAATTCTTCATGTAGCATATTTTGGACCACTCAACAAAGGCACATGATGATTTATAGTTTTTCTTAAAAAATCAATACAAGTAATTATTACTAGAACTAACACTACCATTGCAAAGATCTCAAAACATCATGCTATTTAAAAAAATGGGCTCAAAACACTTCCATATTTAAAATTTATAGCCCCAACAAGTTTAGCCTCAAAATAGCAAAAAAATATCCTTGAACCTTTGAATTTAAAAAACAAAAATCAATAACTTTTATTAATAAGAAGCCACCATGTGTTGCTACATGAGTGGCTAAGAATATACTTGCTATGATTTGACTATGCAAGTTACCAATAAATAATTGTTTATAGTTATCATTGTCTAATTCACTCTAAAAGTTATGTGCTACTAATCGTACAAGTTTGATGATATGATTGGATGTAATTTGTTGATATTGCATATATAGAAACTAGATGGTGTACAAATTGCTACATTGGTGTCTTTATGGTCAAGAAAATTGGCTCAATTAGAACTTTCCATGTGGCATCTTAAAATCCATGCCACTAACACATGTTGGACTACATCACCCTCATCTACCACCTCAACTATCATATGCTATATTGCTATTAATTTGCCTTCTTCCTAGTATTATGTATAGATCACCATGTTATCTACCATGTGTTGCCCCAAGAAGCATGCACCTACCAATTTATTTGTATGTATTTCTATGTATTGCCTCAATATTCATTCCATTTTAGTTTTACTTTCCATGTTAGTTGACACATACCTTTGAATGCATGTGTCTACCCTGTCACTAAAGAATTCCATTTCATTTGCAAGATCATAATAGAAAAGTGGCAAATTGATAAAATAAGGAGGGAGGGATTCAAACTCATGACCTCCCTTGGACCAAGTCTTAAGGTCCTCTCTACTAGCCACCTCTATAAGAACCCAACTTGGAAGGAGAAGGAGACAAAATACATAAAGCATAATATTTTTAGTTATGTGTATCTCTTTTCCTACCCGTGGTTCATGCTTACATCAACATAATGCATGTTTAGCCTATCAAATTATTTTTCACCAAAGACTAGGAATATTATTTGAAATATATCAATTTTAAATTTTAAAATTTGAAGGGAAATGTGATAAATTTTTAAATAAAATTTTGAGGCATCCAGAAGAAAAAGAGTGAAAGTGCTAAACTATGACCTCTCCTAAATTTCATAAGGAATGATAATATTTGTTTATATCTATTATATTTTTTCCTAAGCAACCATTATGTCAAATTTAACCAAATATGTCCTCTCACTCTTATGTAGAAGAAAAGTTGTTGGACCATTTTTGTAACTTTTTCAACTGCTATGGAGGTATTTTCTAAGCACAAAATCTATTCCCTACCCACCTCTATCCTGAGCTAGTGCATGTTATTGTGGAGTTCTATGATGCAACCATTGGTGTAGTGTGAGATGCAGAAATTCGAGTGTTGTTCAACATAAGCACTAGCATAATTCAGGAAATATTATTTCTAAAGACTCCTTCGCTCGTGAGCCTCAAGGAAATATGAGGTCATGAATCATTGAAATAAATGAAGATGAGCAATGAAAGAAGTTTCTAAAGGATTGTCCTAAGAAATGGGTTACGCAAGCCCTTGGCGAGTTGCCAGATGATTTACATGGACAATCCTCGATAAATAAAGGAGTTCAAGGAGGGAGTTTGGACCATCCTATATCTTTTGGCCACCTTGTTGGGTCTTCCATTAGATGAGGAGTTATATCCATATCATATAGTGATGGTCTATGTTATTTCATGATCCTACAAGTCTTTGATATTTGACTGAGTGGAATTTTTATCCAAGAATATTTTAAAATAATTGGTCAAGTATCAAAGTAGAGCAAGCAAGCAATTAAAATATGTATAACATCTAGCCTAGTTATTCTTCCACAACATGCCCTGTGATAGGTATACTATGGAAATTTAGGATAAATATGAGAGTGGACAAATGCACCCGATGATGGAATGGATGCATGCACTTAGAAGTAGTAGCTCCTATTTGGAGTTCAACAAGTAGTTCTTGGGTCTCATCCTTGTGTATATTCATTACACCTATCCACATCTATAAAAAAGGTGAAGAATTTCTTGAGAACCAGTACTCAGGAGATCGAGGATTATTACTTATTGGAGGGAACATGCATATGACTATACGACTTCTCAAATTTCCCCTATCTTCTCCCCTTATACATCATGAACTGGATATTTGGTATGGAGGTATGCCAATAGATTTTTTTCATTGAATAAAAGTGGAGGATTGGAGCTAAAAAGAGGGTAATTTGCTTATAATCAATATTATTCAAGCCCATCCTTCTATCCAGGAAGGAGGAGATTCATTTTAGCAGCTCAATAAAAAATTGTTTGCCCTCAATCTTCCTATGGTACTTCCTATATGGAACTATGAACCTAATAATACCCTACAAGTGAATATTGTAGATAACAATACATCATGATTGTTAAAGCATTATGTAAATCAATCCAATGAATAAGTGTTGGACTATAGAAACCTGCTGGAGGATTAGGTCATTCCCCTAACCAGGTTTCAAATGCACAAGAAGACATTATGGAGGTCCTATTATCCATATGTGAAAGTGTTTAATTATAAAAATGATTCCACTCATTTGATAACAGATTATTTGTTCCAAGAAATAATGTGCCAGAAGAAGTGGATGAATCACAAAGTTGATCAATGGTTGATTATGCGGTGTGAGCAATATGATGTCAAGAAGTCATTCCTAGGAAGAGTATATGGAGAATTCTCTAGCAAGTATGATACCAATTTCAAGCAGGAAAAGAATATGGATGTAGAAGACCTCACCCCTAAATCTTTGAAGAGGGAGGATATCCCTAGCCCTTGGAAAATATAGTAGTATTCAGAGCAGGCTAATGAGGAGCAAGAGATACAAAGTAGCCTCTAGGGACCAAAAAATGCACCCAAGATAGATAAGTGAAAAAAAGACCCAACCTATGGACCCTACAGTTGAAGTCAAAGTTACTAGATCACCATGTCTAGTGGAGCAAAAGTTCAAAAACCCTCAGCTCCTTCACCTCAAAAATCCCAATCAAGCAAAAAGAGGGAGGGTGCTCCAAGACTTGATACATCCCAATCTCAGCCAACGATGAGTGAAGCGTAGAATCCACCTCTCAACATACCAAACATAGAAGGAATGGTGGCCTCAGGAAAGATCAATAGTTGGTGGTAAAGAAGCCCCCAAAGGTGATATAGGAATAAATTATAGTGGAATATGTGAATTCACGTTAACGATATCCTCAATGAACCCCATAATTGCAATTCAAAGAGGATTTTCCTACCTTATCTCAAAAATATTTCACTGGGATGATACCAATCATAGTCCATATGATGTCTCCTCCTCATCCTAGTATACATCTCCTAAGAGATCGTTAGAGTTTTTTCCACTTCTGAACCTCAATCCTTCCATCACAACATATTCCCTATTGCAACCTCTATTTGAAACTATGTCTTTTCTCATTTCACCCTAGAAATAGACCATCCAATCTCATCTAGTTAAGTCATTACTAGATCCAAAGAAAATAAGCTAAATTGTGAGTTCACTCTAGACCCACACCTTATCCTCTTACCCATTAAATCCCTTCCATCCTTCTTGACTACCCCACTCCTCATGCAAGTTACAAAAGAAGACTAATTGTAGGTTTAATATATAGTAAGAAGCATTCAAGATAATCAAAATAAATGGGAGGATCAACAGTGGGAGTAATTAGTAGAAGAATGTGTATCGACAGTTCCCACAATGCACTTGGAGCTTGATCCAATAGATGAAAATATGCATGAGATAAATAATATGTCGAAGGTCAATAAATCCCTCATGGAGATGGGATAGAGAGAGTGGTACTTCCAGATAACCTCTAAGGATGTTTCAAAAATATCCAAAGAACAAACCCTACAAAATTTGCATGTGCATGTCGATATGCTATTTTGACATAATATCAAGGAGAAAAAGGATTTGAAACTTACAAAGAAAAATATGAGCAATTTAGAAGAGTAAATCAAACAAGAAAAGGTAGAGCAATGATCCCTAGAACTTAAAGTGAAACAAATCTAAGAAGGACTTAATAAAGCCCCCTCCCAGAAGGTGCTACAATAGAATGATGAGGAAATCAGTGCATGGAAAGCCAAGTTCCAAATTGCTCAAGAATCAACTGAGAATTAGGTTATCGAGGCTCAAGCTAAAATATAGCAATTTTAAAAGTCTTTGAATAATGCTCTAAATGAGCTTCAGAAAGAAAGAAGTATGCCTCATGGATCGACAATTTTTAAAGCCTAGATAAAGGATGTTAAGGAGTTCTATCTAGACAAGATAAGGGAGGCAATGTTGAAGTGCTCCCCACATTTGCACATAGGCTAGTGGACATTCTATCAATTTCCAAGCAAACAGAGATAGATTTAACCAATAAAGGAAAGGTAGTCCATATAATGGACCGTCAAGGGTTGGTAGTGAAAACTCTATTCAGAAACATTGATGCTACTCTGATGGCATACTCAGAATGGGAAAAGGATCAAGCCAAGAATCACATGAACTAAATACTCTTGGTAATGGACCTCTACTATGAAATCAAATAAATTCAAGTGACATTAAAGAAGGAAGTGGATGTAATCAATGTAGAGCTCAAAAAGCTTGGTTCTTCGAGATTCTAGGAGAATAACAAGCAATTCCATATGGAGCAGGATCTTATCAACCAGTTTGATACCATGAGGTAGGATCATAGTGAGATCACCACACTTGAAGAGGCTATGGTGGTTGACAAAATAATGAATGCTATCTTAATATTCTCAAATATTCATGCCAAAATAGAAGAAGTGGTTGAAAATTATCAAAATATCTCCTACAAAGACCTATACCGATTACAGGATAACAATGACCAGATCAAGAATGCTTCTCTTCCTACTTCTAAAATTTAGGATTGCATCTATGGTGACCTCAAAATTTTAATTCTTGCAAGGGCAATGTCTCAAACATAATATTCCAGAGGGTGGGAACTGTAGTGGGCCAAATCATAAGGGGTGATAGGTTTTTGAAGAAGCATGAAGGCCCTGTAGGCCTAATATAATTTTTGTAAGAAGTTATTCGGTTGAAATTATGGCCCAATGGATGGTGGCTAAGGTCATTTTTTATTTCAATTTTTTTTCAAGAAAGTCATGGGATTGCTTTCATTTTTTATTTCCTGGGTTCTATTTTTACAATTAAAAGGCCCCGAATGTCACTAAGAATGCAGGGTGGAAAATTTGATGCTCTTGACTTGGTATGGATCTCCAAAATTCCTACCCTAAAAATAGGCTCTACCACACATTAGGCAAAATTTTTGAGCCATCAAAATTTTACCGCCCATCGCAAAGTACCATCCAAGCCAACTTTACCCGATAGAATTTCAGGTGGACATAAATCCAAGGTAGCTCCCAAAAATCCTGCCCAATCCTGGGTGGGAATTAAGAAGGTTTAAAAGGGTGGAACTATCCCAAATTCCTACCCTAACCTAGGTGGCTATTCAAAAAAGGGTTTGAGGGTAGGACTCTAGAGTGCCGCCCAAATGAAGTAGATAGGAAAGAAAATAGGTATTTGATGATGAAATAAAATGCCCCAAAGTTTTACCCAGTATAAGAAAAGTTAAGGGACCTTAGGAACCACAGTCCCACCAAGGATGAATACTTGGTAGAAATAGAAGAAGATCCAAAGATAGTACCAACCTAGGGTGTTATCCTATGCATAAGTCAACCTTGGGTAAAATTAATGCAGGTTGATAAATTTTTAGGGATCCCACCATAGAACCCAATTTGAAAGATCAAATATTTAGTTTCCTACTAGTATGCTAAATTTTAAAAGGGGGTAGGTTGTAAGTAGATTTAATTTCTAGCTGCCATGGCCAGAAGTGTGAATGCATGAAGTACAATAGCACCATTAGGTGCAAAAGTAGATTAAAGAACCAAATGAGCGCAATTAATGCAGCCAGAGTAGATGATGCAAAAATTTCAAATACAAAAGTTCTTTAGAGGTCAATTATCCACTATTGTGGTGGTTCCTCATTAATTAAATATAACCATCCAACAAAGAAATGGGGAAGGACATCTTGTATATAAATAATAGAATGAAATGTATTCTAAGGGTTGGAACTTAGCCATTACAATTTGTATGTAATATTTGGAACATATTGAATATAAAAAATCATTTTATGGCCTTCAAATGCTTTCATGTATGTATGAATCCTATGGTTGTTTATTTTTTCTAAAACTGGTGAATGATTAGTTTTAATTTTGCATTCTAGATTCTGATTGTTTATTCATTAGTTCTAGAATTTGCAAACATATATCATGTGTTATTGATATTAAAATGCATTGGCTGGTCTATTAGATGGTTTGGATGTATACTATTATGTTTCAATCTAGTTCTTATATATATATATATATATATATATATATATATATATATATATATATATATATATATATATAACTTGATGCGGCTAACCCATACCTTTATATTGTAATGTGTAAGATTATGTGTCTTTATATTTTCTTACCTTCTGCCCAAATGGAAATAGTTAGAATCCTATAAGGAACCAACCTACTCTAGATATTGGTTGCAAGACCAAAAATTCTTGTGACATTTCAATGTTGGTTAAGTCTATAAGGTGCACAACTCTTTCCATTAGGTGTAGATTCCCAACCAGTAGGTCCTCCTAACATCAACACTCCACCATTTCTTCACTTTCTCCTTTAATTTGGGGTGATGTAGCCACATTAGTTTGAATTTGAAAGGAGCATTTTTGGTTTAGATCAAAGGACCATATCCAAGCTCAAAGGGTTGTGATCAGAGATAATCTTAGGGAGGAAATAAATAACATAGTTGATGAACTTAGCAAACCACTCTAGAGAGGCTAGAATCCTATCCAACCTAATTTGAATAAGGCTTTCCTCAATTCTTCTATTTGACCATGTATATGTATTTCCCTTTAGATTAATATCAATTAGACTAGTCTCCATGATGAAATTAGCAAGGTCATCCATCCTAGCATTAAAAATTTGAGAGCCCTCTTTCTTCTCACTGGGAAAAATGGGAGAGTTAAAGTCCCTAGCCACCACCCATGGGATGGTGAAGGATTTATGCAACTCTATGAGGTCCCTCCATAACCTCCTTCTCATAACAGAGTTGGGGGTATATATATTAGTGATAATCCATCTAAAATCTATTTTTCATAAAAAAAAACTAAAATATAGATATACAATTGGTGGATACAAGAACCTTCCACTCTATTTGGATCTTAGAGAGTCCAAACACCCCCTGAAGCTCCATAAACCACACTATATGCAACTTCTACCTTTCTCCATGCATTATTTTTGGTACTCAAAATATTATTTGAATCTATATTCATCTCTTAGAGAAGCAAAATATCATAATTATTCAATATTCTTAAGGCTTTTAATGGCTCTCTAATTACTAGGGGCATTCATCCCCCAAATGTTTCAACATATAATCTTCATTTACTACTCGACTCAAGTTGTGGCCTCTATTTAAATTTAGGAATTTTTGAGTGCCATTGAAAATCTCCTTTGAAGTTTCCTTAGCTCTTGCCTCAGCTAGCAAAGGTCTTCCTACATTGATTTCACTGTCTATGTCAACATTATTTCTTGAATATCACATCTTCCTAATTTAAGGAGTTTCCTCTATACTGCCTACTTGTGTAGCTTTACCCTTCGGATGAAGTGCTTTCTTTGATGGAAGAATATCCTTATCTAATATTTGGATTCCAAGAGCTAACTCTTGTTTGTGCTTAGAACTCTAAACCAAAAGCAACTTACCCCATGAAAGGTCTTCTACCCTATTGGCCTACATAATACCCTAAGATTATCTTCTCTAATGAAGTTTATTATACTCAAAAATACTCAAAAATTCAAAATACATCTATTCCTATCTAGAATCGTATATGTCTTCTATACCTTGATCCTAATTACCCTCCACTAGGTGCTTTGTTCCTTGGACAACCTTTATATTCTCTACTAGACATACCTCATGAGTATTACTCTCTGAAACCAAATGGGGATATGTTAGCTTCTCCTTGACAAGAACCTCCTTGGTATTTGTATCTACTTCCATTGCTTTAGATTTATTCTTATGGGTATCACAACCAGAGCTCTCCTCTTTCTTCATTTGTGGTTTCATGGACATCTGATCTTGATATTTCAATTGGGGATGGGACACTTTATTTTTCTAAACTTTCATAGAGTCTTTCACATTAGGGCAATATTTCCCCACATGACCAAACTTATTGCATATTGATCATGAAGTAGGAGGTTTTTCATATTTAGTCTTATGGTCGCATGATATCAAATTTGAGATTAGCCTTATAGAGGATAGAAGTGGCTTTTCTAGGTTAACATTCATAAATTATTTTGTGTGAGTCAACCTAATTCTTGCTTTGGTAGAAAACTCCACCACTATTGGAGTTCCAATGGCCCTAGAAACTCCTACCAAAATGTCTATGTCCCAAAAATCAAGTATCAAACCCAAAAGCCTTACCTAAACAAGGGTTATATTCATGACTTCTTTGAAAGGGTCTAAATAGATATCCCATTTCTTAAGTGCTAGACCTTATCTTTAATGTTTCTTGTAATAAAATCCAACATTAATACAATTTAGGTTTTATTATTATTTTAAATATGTTGATATATTTTTATCTATTCATGGTGTCATAGAAGCCAAAAATTAAAATGAGTTTAAGATGTTGTAGTAAATTTTATAGGTTGCTAAATTTATCTCTTGTGTCCTACTATCTTAATGATATATTACCTTGAATTCCTTCTTCCTCCGTTACCTAAGTTGTTCATACAAATATTGGATTCCTCTATGATTGGCATACCTTTTATAAAGCTAGTTATAGGCCCAAGTTCATCATTCCTCTATATTTAGAGGATCAGTCATTTACTCATTTTATACCACATCCATTCCCATCATAACAAAATAATATTTTGTTACCAATAATATTTTATTGTTCGTAGGTATCTATTGGCTCCATAAAGACACATTATAGGTCTTTCTAATTATTTGAGATCTTCTAATATGTTAGTCAAATAAATTTACAAATTCCTTGGATTTACAAATTTCTCAAGCCAAATATCTTTGGACTAATGAATTAGATCCATTAAAGATCTTTTTTTTATATTAATTAGTTGTCTTGTTCCTTCTTCATCCTCTCTCCCTTTATTTTTCCAGCTCTTAAGTAATTAAATATTGGTGGAGGCTATAACAAATGATATCTCTAAATACTGGGCATGAATAAGCAACTATTTGTTCCCTAGTATTAATGTGTGAGACATATTTGAGAGAGTATTACAAATAATAAAAAAAAATACAAGCCATATTATTTATTGAGAAATATTTAAATATTTGCAATTACATGGACTTAATATTAGCATAAGTCTCATTCACGATAAATTATAAAATAAATCTTCACGTAGATTTATGAAGGAGATAAAAATGATTGATTCTCATTTTACACCTATGTTGCTTAACTTGTATCTCTTTTCATTGGTTGATTTAAGTGATTACCATAAGTTTGTATTTTTTTTATTTTTTTAAATGAAAATATATATTAGAACAATATTATTTACAAGCTAGAACTGAATTTCTCTTAGCCTTAGCCAATTTTTTTAACTATTCAAAAGACTTCCACAACTTTAAAGTTCAAGATCCTAAGAATTAATCACTTTTGGTTATATTAGTAAAAATGATATCTACATTGAAGCCCAATATCCTAAAAAATATATCTAAATTGGCTTTCCTAGTTAGCCAAATACTATATTTACTCACTAACATGTCCAATATTATCATCCTAAGTGGCCTCAGTAGCCATGCCACTATGCTATTAAACCCCTACCTCCTTGGTACCCATATTAATCAAGAATTTTACCATAATATTTATAGATCTACCCACAAAAAATGAGATCACATCATCCAATTCCATTCACAACTTCTTAATTTAGGTGATAATAATCCTCAACCTCCATGTCTTAAAAGCAAAGCTCCTCGTGCAATCTAGATTTCCACTAAGATTTAATAATATGATTCTATGATTATCCTCCTATAACCTATCTTACCACCTAGATAGAAGTATATTTTATATCTAAGGCTTTTGCTTCATTATTATTGGTCTTACCTAGGCCCTATTGTTCCCAATAGGGCATTGTCCCAACATATTCCTACATACCACTCTAATTCTAGCTCTATTCAGATTTCATTTTATACTTCAATCAATATTAATTTTAATTAAACTTTTTGAGGATGTTTTCAAACTAGCTTTGTCCTATTCTTGATACAATTCATATTCCTTCTCCATTATCCCTAAATTAGGTTATGTTTCCTCTTTAGCATACACTGCCATATTTTTTGTGACTTTGCTCTAAATGACCTGTTAGATTCCATCCAAGGATGAAAAGGTTTCTCTAAATATTTTACCATTTCTCTCTAGTCATAATTTCAATAAAATAATATTTCATTCAAGCTTCCACCCAATAGGAAGACCTTTAGATATAAATATATCCTTATTCCATATTTACAAATATTAATCTAGTTTAGACCACTCTTGAATCGGATTTTATAAGCTAAAAACCATCTCTCCCAAATATAATGTGTGAAAAGACACTCAAAAATTATGTGGTCAATTTTTCCTAATTTTTATATCATAAAAAAAATTAGGATGGGTCAACAATTCCTCTACATTTCATATTATCAAAGGTAAGAATTCCATTGTGCATGAATTGCTATTCAAAGAAATTTATCTTTGGCCAAACCTTGGACTACCAAATATTTCTCCAATCCTTAACTTGATAAGTATGAGGAGGTTTGAGAAGGATATTTTGATACCCACACTTCACTGTATAGACTCCAAGGCTAACATAACCATAAGCTAAATCATCCTCCTCATCCCTACCTATGAGAAATATTTCGACCAAGATTTTAGTCATGATGGGTTTCAATTCCATAGGGATTGCAATTAGCCACTCATAAAAATTCTTAAACTATTTAAACTTATAATCCCCCAGTTGAATATTATGGAAGTAAAATTTAATCTTGATCTAATCCCTACTTTCCATGGATGTTTTTATTGGTTGTAATTCTAAGAGTTCAGAAATGATATGTGAGTATTTATCCCATGATTCTATCCAAAATTATTCCTTCTCTCCTCTCCCCACTTTCCAAAATAATCCATATTTCACTACCTAAGATCCTAGATTTAGTGCCCACCACACAATAGACCCATTACCATCAAAAGGGAAATGGATCACCTCATTTGGATTCACATATCCCAAATGTTTACAAGTCAAAACTTTGATGAATAAATAAGTTGGTTGGGAGATCCACCACCAATAAAGCTTTCTAGCCAAAGATTTATTTTTTAGCTCAAATCTCCTCAGTCCTAAGCCTCCTTTTTCCTTGGGTTAGCTTAATTTATTCCAACGTACGAATACCCATTTTCTCTCTCCTTTTACTCCTCCCCATGATTTATTTTGTCCATATTATCCAACTCTTTCGATATGGTATGTGGAGAAACAATGGTAGAAAAAGTATATATTGGCATGGCCTAAATGACTGACTACAATAAGTTAACCTACCCCCAAAGGTTAACCATTTGTGAGATCAATGGTTAATTATTTATTTGATACAGTCTAAAATGTTCTTCTAGAAAACTATATTCAAGTTATTAAAATGTAGAGGGACCCCCACATAGACCATTTGGAGATAAATACTCATGAACCTCAATATCTCTAGAATTCTAACCAAAATCCTTTGGTCTAGATTCAAGAAAACCACTTTGTATTTTTTATCATTTATGACTTGGTTTGTGTCCCTAAGATAAACATTAAGATTACATTTGATCATTATTGCTTCCTTGATTTTGGTCACTCCCATAAATATTTAGCATCCACAAAATATAGGTGAGTCAACACCTCCTCACCCTCCTTAATACCTATGAGCAAATCCTATTGTCTTCTCCTCAAGATAAATTGTACCTACGCTTCAACCAACATAAGAAAAATATAATGGGAACATCGATATCCTTGATGAAGGCCTTTGGTGGCTCTAAATTATTATGAGGGATGACCATTGATTAAAACTAAATATGTTGGAGTAGATACACAACTCATATCCAATTCTATCCAATCTTGAGAAAATATGAAGGCTACCATAATCCTTGAAAAGAAGCTCTAGTCCACCCTACCACAAGCCTTTGGCATATCCAATTTTATAAACATTCCTCTATTGCTATATTTTTGCATTGAATGGATTTCCTCATATGCTAGAACCACACCATCCAAGATCTACCTTCCCTCTACAAAACCCATTTGTTATGAATCTATAATGTTATCAAGGAGAGGTTTTAGCTAATCAACAATTACCTTCATCATTATTTTGTATATGACATTGCATAAGGTAAAAGGTCTATAATCTAAAATTTGCATCTCCTCCTTCCCTTTCAAAATTAATTAAATGAATATCCGATTTAATGCTTTAAGCATTATTTTACTATCCTTGGACTCCTCTATGAAAACCATGACATCCTCATCCAAGTTGTCCTATAAGGTCTACAAATATCAATTGGAAAGTCATCTAGACTTGACATTTTTTCTACAATAATTTTAAAGACTGCCTCCATCATCTCCTCTCTATAAATGGGTTTAGGTAGGGATTTTTTTTGCTCTTTATATATTATGGATATAATGAAATAATAACTTCATTTTGAGCCTCTTTGTCTAACACCAAACCTTTCTTAAATAATTTAGCAAAATAATCAATTAAGTGGGAATGCATATCTAGTATAATATTAAAGTAGAGCCTATTCTCATCCTAAAGAGCTTTTATATTTTTCATTTGTCTCCTAGAACAAGTATCCCCATGGAAAACCTTCCAAAACCTCCCAATTCACCTCCCCCTTTGGGAATACTCCACCTTGTACTATATTTGACATTATTTCCTAATTGAACATTGACAATTGACACCATTTCTGTTGAAATTGGGTAAAATCATAGTTGAGAATGGTTTGCAGGTTATAATATTTAAGTGGAAACCAACTAGAGGTGAATGATAGATATAAGTTTGTAAATATGTGGGAGATGAAATCAAGGAGAGGAGAATATTCCAATAAGAAGAAGCACTCGAATTGCTCAGAGAGGGAATGTGAATAACTCCACACAAATTACGAATGAACTAGTGATAGAACAAGTATAGAATTTATATGAAGCAAATATTGAAAGGTGGGACACATTGCTAATAGATACAAAATAAGGGGTACAAGAGCCACCAAGATTCAAGGAAAATGTTAATGTAGGAGGAGACATTGATAGAGAAATTGTGTTAGGATACGAATATCGATTATATGTCAAACCCAACCTTTACCCTATGGCACTTTTACTATTGCCATTAGAATGGAAATGGTCTTGGTTAGTATGAACAAGGTCTTCAAACCCCTTACCAACCACATTACCATCTACCTATAGATAGGTTCAACTTAGGGTATTTCATGTGTATGCTAGATGATCTCTTTGTTGACTCACTACAACATCTTATATTAGGCTTTGGGGATGAGATTTATGGGAATTAATACACTGATATTGACCATAGTCATCTATTGAGCAACCATTTTCTAGTCATAATGATTACTATTAAGCCCTCCAACTCTTCTGGTGAAACATCCAAAAAAATTAGAGTATCTTGATCCTAGCTGTATTTAGTGGATTAGCGATCATATTTGAATGGACTCTCCTTCATCCTCTAATCAATATCATAAAAGTGGTTAGATATATTATGATGAGTTTGATGAACAAGAAGATTCTAAACTAGGAAAAAATCCTAAAAATTATTAGATAAAAATATGGTGAATCTGACCAAGATTGTGATTACATGTCTATAGATTCATCTTACGAAGAGTATGATGTAATGTCTGTTGATTTAGATAGCTCATAATATGAATTATATTATATCGAGACCATTGAAAATCTTGAAAAATTATACTATCATTTATTTCCTAGGTGAATACCCATTTGGTGATAGCTTCTTCCATCCAAATATCCAATCGTTGCTATTCGACATAGGCGACACCTTGTCATTCCACCACTATCATAGCCACCCCTGGTGCATCTATGTACGTTCATCTTCGATCAAATTTTCTCACTAGATAATGGATATTATCTACCCACCATCAAAACTATCTCCATTGATATCACAACAACACTCCACTACCCATGTGACCTTTCAAAACCTTTGTATCTCAACCATGAGGCCATTGATTTTGATCACATAACTTTTTTGCCATCACCCTCAGATTTATTGCCCTATGAATAAATGTTAAAACCATTTCATTTCTCCTCAAATTAATTTGAAGATGTTTTTCAAGCTAAGATCAAACTTTGTGACATGATCGATTCTCTAGATCCAGCTCATGACATCCATTTGATTCCTACTCCTCATCAACTCAAGGAGGAATCTGATATGTCAATTGAGGAAACAATTGACGTGGATATGAGCAAAAACCCCAAATTTCCTAAAAAACATCAAGTTGGGACAAATTTTATCCCTTATAGAATAATATGATTACACAACTCTCTTGACAGAGAAGAAGAATGCTTTTTCTTGGTCTTACAAAAACATGTCGGGTCTCGATCCAAATCTAGTCATGCATAACTTAATGCTCGACCCAAAAATTAAACCAATAAAGCAAACGCTCTGTAATATGCATCTGATAATAGTGTTAATGGTTAAATATGAACTACAAAAATGGTTGGATGTAGGGTTTATTCAACATATTAACTATCCTAACTAGGTGTCCAACATGGTCTCTATCAAAAAACTAGATGGGAAGATTTGCATATGTACTGATTTCATGATCTTAATAAAGCGAGTCCAAAGGATGAATTCCCACTCCCAAACATTGATGTGCTCATTGATGCAACTATTGATCATGAAATATTGTCTCTCATGGATGGTTTTTTGGATTACAACCAGATTCAAGTCAACCTAGAATACTAGCCCAAAACAACTTTCACAACATATTGGAGGATATTTTGCTATAAATTCATGCCATTTGGTCTAAAAAATGTTGGTTCTACCTATCATAAGATCATGACATACATATTCCATTATTACATGCATAAAATCTTAGAATATTACATGGATAACTAATTGGCCAAATTCTTGCTACATCACAAGCACATAAATCTACTAAGAAAAGTCTTTTATTGCCTCATAGAGTATAACGTGGGACTAAAACCCAAGAAGTGTGTTTTTGAATTAACATGTAAAAAAATATTAGGTTTCATAGTCTCTAAATGAAAAATCAAAGTTGATCTGGCTAAAGTCAAGGTAATCCTAGAAATGCTCCCCCATACCAATCTTAAGAAACTTCACAGCTTACAAGGGAATATCACATCTATCTAATGCTTCATAATGCAAATTTTGAATAAATGTCTTATCAAGAGACATAATTTACCATCGAAGCTATGATGGTCTTCTCCTTCATTGCTTAGAGCCTAAATAATCTACTTGGGCAATCTCTCAATCTCACGATGATACTTGTGGTGGCAATTTTAGCGGTATGGATATCGCGAAGTGCATACTTTGAATGGGTTATTATTGGACCACCATGGATAAATACTATTGCACTTATGTCAAGAAGTGTGTTAAATATCAACATCATGCTAATATATCACACATACCTTTGTAGTCCTTACAATTGATACATTCATTATGGACTTTCTCACAGTGTGGTTTTGACTTAATTGGCAAAATCTCACCTCTTCTTTGGGCTAACACATATTTATTCAAACATACATAGAATATTTTACCAAATGGGTGGAAGCAATTCCTCTTACCACTACGACTAGACCTCATATCACAAAGTTCATACTTCATAACATCATATGTCATTTTAGTATCCCATCCAAGATTGTCTTGGATAATGGATACTCATTTAAGAACAAGGATAAGAGAGATTTATATTCCAATTACAACATACAACATAGCTTTTCAATATCTTATTATCCATAGATTAATGGTCAAGCAAAGGCATCAGATAAATTAGACATTAACATTATCACAAATATTAGCACCTTCAATTGCCTCTTGCATTATGGGCTTATAGAAATAGCATTCAAACACCAATTGGGGCAACTCCATTTTCACTAGTATATCATGTTGAGGCCATCATACCCTTAGAATTATAAACTCCTTTGTTACGCATT
Source organism: Wollemia nobilis (assembly GCA_028583015.1). Classification (NCBI taxonomy): domain Eukaryota; kingdom Viridiplantae; phylum Streptophyta; class Pinopsida; order Araucariales; family Araucariaceae; genus Wollemia; species Wollemia nobilis. The sequence goes on along the minus strand of JAQPPZ010017151.1, from coordinate 23,589,269 downwards.
GCTTTATAAGAGTTCATTGATGATGACACTATGCAATAAGCTTACCTTGATTAATTGACCCTTCTTGATGAATGGCACGTTAATGTTGTTGAGCATCTTCAAATTTATCAAGATCACCTTAAATGAGCTTATAATATGAAAGTCCATCATAGGGATTTTAAATTTGGAGATCTTGTGCTTAAAGAGAACAAGCAAAATTCAAACTTGATACCCCACTTACGAGAAAAATTTGCAATAAAATAGTTAGGTCCATTCATTGTCACACAGAAGATAAGGCTAAGGACTTACCATTTAGCTTCTCTCAAGGGTGGTGAGGAACCTGAACCTATTAAAATTCTCCATTTGCAGATATTTCATGCATGACACACAATGCATAAAAAACAAAAAAAAAATAACATAAAATAGTAAAACAACAAAAACAATATAAAATCTAAAATCCAAATTCACAAAAACATTGCATTGATTACATTGTGCATTACACATTACTATATTTCATCTATTAATTGCATTAGGCGTATTAGTCATTGCATACACAACACATTAATTTTCACTTTTTCATTTCGTAGAGCACCATGCTTGCATGACTATCATGAGTCTTAATAACACCTTTTCTCTTGTCATCATTTTCACATTTTCTTGTAATATTTTGATTATTAAGGGATCCTTGTAAGATAAGGTAGATATCGGATGACCATCAACAATGATGTTTAGATGGTTACTGACTATTTTATGCACACCTCTTAGTTTTTAAAAGTTCATAAGGAAAACACACACATATCACATCATATACATCCACATTCCCCATCCTACGTGTTTGTGTTATTTTCCCCTCACCCAATAAGTTGTTATAGGGTGTTCAATAGGGTCTTTCAATCATTTAGCTATTTCTAGTTTTAATTTTAGATTTTGTAGAAAGCTATCTTGATTTTTGAAGGTAGGGTCTTAATTTTATAGTACCTTGCGTATCTGAAAATTGCAAACACATTGTCGCATATTAAAACTAATTTAGAAAAAGGAAAGATGAAATTATGAAGTAGTCATGGCCTCTCAAGTGAATAGTTTCCTTTACTTCAATATTATGCACATAGTCCAAAATAACAATTATAAAATTAGTTTTCACCACTAAAAATATACGTAAAATCCTAAAAAAACAATAGAAAGAGTAGGAAGGATGAAGATAAAATTCTCATCAGGATTCAATTCGAATGGTTGAGAATATGATTCCTCAAAGATCTAATTCTTGTCACAAAAACAAAATAATCATAAAATGAGTAGTAAGGATAAGGGCTAGATTCTGATCAATCTATTCAAGTGGTTGAAAATCTGATTTCCCAAAGCCCTAAATTTTTAAACGCATAATAATAAATGAGGTTTCAAGTAGTAAGGAAAGTATTTCATTCTCATTAGGACTTGATTCGAGTGGTTGAGAATTTGACTCCCAAAAGCTTGAATATCCTAGCATTGGACTATGCTCATACATGGCACATAAGGACTCATCAAATTTCGAGGTCTTGCATTACGGAGTAGTTGAGTCCAACTGGATATAAAATCATGATAATGATGACCATAGGGTGATCCTCATTACAATAATGGGCTATAAATTTTGGTATGGAAAAGGGGTAGTCTTATGCATCACATTAATGAATTCACTATGCACAAATAGGGATATTGAATATCTAGGTCTTCCTAGTAGATTTTTATCTTTTAGAGTCATGTATAGTTAGTATACAACTTTTGATTAGTCAACTAGGGTATTTGAGTCTCATGAAAAACCTTGTTGCTCCCTTGTGACATCTCACTATTTCACATATATCATTCACATTTTTGTTTTCTTTCAAATGTATGACTTTTATGAAAATGTTAAAATTTTGATTGATTACTTCTATACATTCTATGATGCTCACACTTAGGTTATTTTGCATCTTAGATTAATTCATTATGTTTCACATTTAAACATACAAATCATAGCTTGCATCATCATGTCATTAGCACATAACATACATGAATACATCTAGGTATACATTCTAGATTTATAATATCAAAAACTTACTACAAGTGCATCTAGTTATACATCTATGCATACATAATACAATATCTAGACATTCATCCATCATCCATCATTGCATCCATACATGAAATAAACACAAGAAATAATCAATGTGTTAAGACAACTATAAAGATAATATCATATTTATATCATGGAAAGTACATCCTGGTACAAAATTCTTGTAGGCTACAATGGAATGGATCCTCAGATTTCACACTAAAAAATAGAAGTATATACATAACACCCACACCATCGATCTCACCACCACCCTCAGCTTCATATCGATGATGTTACCTTGATCCACTAGCACCTAATATCTATGGATGATAATAATATATATGAATCTATGGTCTCACTAATGGTGATATAGACTTACTATGGTGACTATAATATGATGGCCCTATTGAAACCCATAATGGTAGCCTACCACCTAACCATTCTACCTCATACTTCAATGAAGAGATATAGTATCGATCTAAGTGTTGGTGAAATGTTAGTGGGATAACATTCCATATAGATCTATCACCTAACCTTGAATCTTGGCCATGTCATATATGACCTCCTCACCTATACCATATCCTGAAGCCACCCTTGCCACTGCCTAGTCCTATCTAACTACCACAAATATCAACTAAACCTATAGAGCATCATGCTTTTCTATAACACCTACCAATCACATCCATAGATCATCTTGCTTTAATATAACTCTGATAACCTACACTTATATAGCATCTCACTCTATATTTAGTCTCCCAACCTCATACTTTAGGCTCTTAACCTAAGCTCGAAGGGTATCCCTCTACTTTCCAAATCCCCTCCATAATTGTCTATCACTATCTAACTGGCTCTATAGAGATACAATTGTGGTATCCCTCTTTGCTAGTAAATCCTATAAATTCAAGATCTAACCTCTAAGAGTAGACTTATGATCTTGAGGATCCTCCTCATCCACACCCTCATGTTGCTCCTCTCTCTCAAAAGTCTCCCCCACTCCTCCTTAGTTTGGTGATGCACTCACAAGTATGTAGGGTACCCCTCCTTTACCATATCTCTAACCTACCCACCACCACCAGATTTACCTCCCTGTCATAATAGAGTGACCCAAAAAGTATCATATATTGTAGTCATCCCTAGGTCCTCCAAATCCATATCAATTAGTGGTGGATCTATCTCCTCACCCATAAGCTCAACTCAAGGCCACTCTATTTGAGTCTCATCAATTCAGTGTTGGTATATTATAGGTTTGTTAGGTACACCCTGGTACATCCCAAACTATCAATTCATATGAGAATATTGAAAGTACTCCTACTCAGTGCCATGGTAACCAACCAACTATCAACCATGCCTAACTCACCTCATCTACTACTCCACCTCTACCCATGGTGGATAATCCCGATAAGGCTACCATACCACATGCTTTGGAATCAACATCTCAAAGGAGTTATTATAATGCTAAATCATGCCTAATGTGTGATGACTCCATCCTTACTCCTAATATTACCTCCAACATATCGCATAGTCAATCTCCCTATCCACCATATGACTCTGAGTCACCCAGGGTAGCCCATTCATTATGTCTACCCGAATGTACTCCCAGCCCTAGATCTAAAGGAAAAAGCTACTCCACAAGCTAAGTATACCTCACTACCAAATATTAAAAATCTCATTGTATACATGTTCCAGTAGTGTTGTGCCCCATGCCATAATGATCAGCTCATCCACTATACACTCAACTAAGTCCCAAACCAAGTCAAGGAGGTTCCATGGGAACCTCGTACTTGATGAATCAGGCAATAATATGTTTTATATGAGTGACATAGTTGTCAAGATATCTCTATAATAACCATCCTCCCTAAACATCCCCCCACTCTCCAAATCATGCTCTACTGAATCCCAATCCTACGGGAGTACCCTCTGAAGTATTTTCCTCCACTGACTAGTGTGAGAGGAGATAATTTTATGTCATTCAATCAAAACATGGAGAATTTGGTAGACATATTCTAGTGTCATTATCATATCACAAATAAAAATATGAAATATGTTGGTCCGACTTTCTCACAATTCTATCAAGATCATCAAGTAGACCTAGTCTGCATATCCTAGCTCTAGTCTTGCAATCTCCAAAATGCCTATGGTATTTAGCTATTCCCTATCCTCATTAGAGAGTGCATTGCATGCTATCCAATATACGGTAGTAAATCAATGACAATCTCTAAGGATTTGAAGTTAAATAATTAGCACAAATCAACAATCCAGTAAAAAAAAATGAAAAAAAAACACAAACAAAAAACCAAAAACCAATACAAAATTTTGAGGTAATATTCAAACCTCAAAGGGGTCATCTCAGCCTATGACGATATCCACTCAAGGTTGTCTTAGCTTGAGATGATATCCATAATAGTTACATTTTTTACTGTTGGAATTCAAACGGGGCCATCTCATCTCGAGACAATTGCTAGCTCCCAAAGAGGGATCGCCCTACCTTAAGAAAACCCCCAAATTAGGGTATTTGCAATAAAATTAAAAAGTAAAAAATCAAATATTTAAAACAAAAGCATGCAAAATAAAAAATAAATTGACTCCATCACATTTTAATCTATAGTATGGTTCATTGCCTTAACATTTTTTTAGGTTATGCTCATTTACCATATTAATTTGTTAGGTTCATTTTATATTTCAAAATCAATAAGGTGAGTAGAGGTACTTACCCTCCTCTCTTTGTTTCCTCCACTAGAAGAGTTCTCGGGTTGGTCCATGTCTAAGTTAAATCTACTTTCCAACAACACTTCACTTTAAAATTCAACTCCATCCTCTCTGTCTCTCTCTTTTTCCAGTCGCACATGGTGAGAATTTTATGAAAGTTCATATTTTATCTCTTTCACCATCGGTGTGACCATATGATACAATTTCCTAAGCATCATGTGACCATATTGAGGTGAGATGATCGTAATTTTTGCAAAATTTTTCCAAATAATAATAATAATAATAATAATCACTAAAACAAAATGGGTTGGAATCACCAAGGTCATAAGGAAATCAGCCCTCAAAATTTTGTAGTCACCCGATCAAACTAAAATTAAGTCATCTTGGTCAAGCAAATCATTACTTTCATTATTTTCCATATCTTGTATCAACTCATTGCTTGAGGGGATAGTCATATAATTACAAAATTCATAATCAAGTCAACAATCAAATAGTCAATCATGAAAATTATGTTCGTCTAAGAATCATTGCCAAAAAAAATCATGTGCCCTCCTTGTTGGGGCAAATAATAAGCAAAAATTTAAAATAAACACATAATAGGATATCTAAAACTGCTTTTTCGGTATACCCAAATTTTTCATGCATCGAGTACTGGCTTGACATATTAAGTTGCTCTACCATTAGCCAAAAGGCTTATAGAAATCAAGTTTCATCAATGTGTTGGAAGCAATGATTCTATGACTTTCTCCCTTTCCATGATTGGGGTATCTTATGTTGATTATATCAATGGACATCATCAACCATCAATTTGGTTTTAGATCATCTATTTTTGCTCCACGTTGTTTTTTCACACAACACATCCCAAAAAGGGGCAATTGTAGACATCTAAAATATGTCATATTGAGGAGACTACCTAAATGGACTCCTTTAAACCATGTGACCCACCTTGGACAACCTTAGGGCTAAAATAGTGGTTTTCACCACTTAAATAGGGATATTTTCCTTTGCAATCAAGGGTATTTCACCCTGATATGGCCTCGAGATTGGGGTCATCTCACCCTGAGATGGTCGCGCAAAAAGCAAAATTTTAAAAATAAAGTGGGATCCCTCACCATGATTTAGCACCTTACATGAGCCACAATAGGAAATATGCATGCATTGATCAATTTCATGAGATTTTAGAGAAAATTATTTTCTTTTCTTAATGCAAACTACCTCTCCACTTTTTCATGTAAAGGGTTTGTGTCATTATTGGTTTAGTTTCAAGGAATCTATATATTGTCACTCACCCACTAAAATTTTCTCTCTCTCTATCTCTCTCATTGGATTTATGATATCTTGAGCTCTCATTGAATCTTTATTACTATCATCTTAAGTTCAATTTTATGTAACAAAGTGCTACTGCATTCTTGATTCCCCAAGCTCTCCCGTCATTGAAATCCATGCTACTGGATTGCTGCAAAGATTGAAGGTTGTAATTCCATATTTTATGCAAATAAAAAATTCTTACTTTAATGACTAATCTGACCCAATAAGTTGCTCCCACAGTGCACCAATCCATTGACAAAATCCTAGGTCAATTCTAGATGTTTCCCTAACTTGACCATAAGAAACATAATTCTAGGGCAGCGACAATCTCAACCCAATATGGTTCACAAGTAAGGTCATCCTACCTAACATGACCTCTAGGAGAGAACTAAATTTATGATTTTTATTTTATTAAGGTTTAAAACAACATATTTCTTATTTCTTTAATAAGTTAGGATTTAATTTATGCATGCATCTGCTTACATTTCATTTTATGCATCACATCATTATCATTAAATCAAGGCCTATATTGAAAGGCTTTGCATATGCTATTGATATCCCTTGCTTTCTCTATGTGCAAATTATAGGATTTATCGAGGAAAAAGGAGTGCAAAAACACAACATCCAACTCCAAGCGATGGTTATGGAATCCCATTCCTAATACTTGTGATGTGAGAAAACCTCAGAGTGCATCGATTTCATTTAAAGAAGGGAATCAAACCCTCTTAATTTTGTAATTCATTGTATTGGATCGATAGCAAATTCCCTAAGAGTAGATATCATTGTAATCTCTTTGAAAATAACATATTTATCATTAATAAAAGGAAACCACCTTTATATATGCATTGTTTTTATAATTGTGGTTACATTGTTGCTATCTTTCATTTTTTATTGCATTGGTGCATGGTTTTTGAGATATCAAATAGTTTATCATCAGTTGAGAAGACAGATATAAGAAGTGAGGAGGCTTCAATGAATAATGTATTTACTAGTAAAGTGGATGACACAAGGAGAAGATAATCATAATGAATCAAGTACTGGGTCTCACTTTTTGAAACAGTATAGGAAAACCTTGACAAATTTTTACCCACAACATCATTTTAAAGAAATATGTTTGATAAGACAATTGAGATGTGAAAATAATTGGATAAGAGCATTACAACAATTGCTACCATGATTTCAATTAATGAATAATACTTAGTCAATATAGAATTTGAGGATGTGACTCCTACTATCTAGGAAAGAGGAGGACTAAGCCGACAACAAGATTTATGATAAAAAATTCCAAGTACCATAGGGTGACAAAGAGGTCATAAATGAGGATTGTGACCACTAAATGAAGGAAGAAATTATTTATATCCTTTACCCAAAAAAGGAAGTTAAAGGATTCAACCTCCTACTCTGATATGGCCTAGATAGCCTAAGGAGACACCATATGGACCCTTTCATTGGACCAAGAATATGCAAGGACACGATGGAAGAGGAGGGTTCTTGATAAACCCTATGGGATGATACCCACTTGGGTGACCACCAATGCATCGATAGGGACTTCAAAGAATAGAAGTTGTAAGTGGATTCCCTTATAGAGAGGTTTATTCATTAAATGTATGAAGAGGTTTGATGGCATGAGGACAAGTTCATGGAAGACAAGGGTAAGGTATAAGACTTACTGGTGGAGAGTACGATTTGTGGAAGAGGCTAGTCATAATCGATAAAGGACTCATTCACCAAGTTTGGAGGCTAATTTAGTCAAGAGGAATAGAATTAAATATCACCCTAGTAAAAATAGAATAGTAAGGGCATCTTCATTGGATGATCAATCAAGTGGGCAAAGGAGAAGCCCTAAATGATAAAAATCAACCTTGAAAGGAGGGAATTGTGCAGTTGCAAATAATACAACTTGTAATTGTATGATTCTAAATTGTACATATGGTAATTGCAGTATGAGAAACCATATAAATGGTACTTATATGATTACAAATCATATTGAGGATAAATAGGAGGGAGAAAATCATACAAATGATCAATCAAAACCTGATTGCACTAAATTAGGTGGTGGAACCTCCAAATGATACATCGATAGATGAAATCATATAAGTAAATGTCACTATATGATTTCGTAGAAGGTAAATGTAAAAATAATAATTTTGAAAAAAAAATTTAAAAATAGAAAAATAACCTTGATTGTGAAAATCCCTCCAGATGCAATTAAGATGGAAGATGGTTGAAAACCAGAAATGATAACCTCTTTAGATAAAAAGAAAAGAAAAAAAAAGAAATGAAAAAAATAGAAAAAAATAAAATATTTAAAAAGCAAGAAAGGATAAAATTACATGCAAAAAGAGATGAGTTGGTAATAATCCATGCAAAAAGCCAAAAATACATGCAAAGAGGATTTATGTGGTATATTTTCATGCAAGGGGATGTTCAGTTATAAAAATCAAGCATCATGCATGTTATTTTCACCAAATTTGCAAATTGCATGAAGTGAATAGTTGGATTTTAGAGCATTCGAAAGCAATAAGTGTGTAAGTGTATGGATTTTTATCTTATGGGTGTACAAATTACACACATGCATTAAAAATCCCTAACCCATTTTAGAATGTTTGAAAAGCAAGCTAGAGTTAGCAAAAAAAGTGGTAAAAAGCTAGGGTTTACTCTGAAAGAATATCTATTTTTTAGAAAATATACTTGTAAGTGGAAACTCATGTTGGTGAAGCTAGGGTTTGATCAAAACTCATGGTAGAAAAAACTTCAGTAGAGGAAAACATGTCTAGGGTTTGAGTTATTTTAGAAAAAGCAAATAGAGTGAAAAACTACAAACCCTAGTTGCATGACAATTTGATCGGTGAAAAACAAAAATACCTCAATTATTGCATGTGGAAAAGGATAAATAAGAGGGTTATACAATAATATTACACACAATACAAAATAAATCGTACAATTGAAGAATTGTACAAGCAGAAGTGAAAAATTATGCAAGTGATAGAAACACACCGAAAAGAGAAAATTTGCACAAACAATGATAAAGGGTGCAAAGCGAATTGCAAAAATTTTACAAGATAAAGGTTTTAGGGTAAGTAACATTATAAATAGTAGATTGTATCATTTTGGGATAAAATTGTATGATTTGGAGAGATATTGTATAATTTCAAAGCAAGATTGTGTAAATCAAAGATTGAATTATGCAATTTCAGTGCAATTGTATGATTTGGAGTGTAATTGTATAATTTTTGATGAAAATGTATGAATATGAGGTGCCCTTGTATGATTTGGAGCTGATTGTACTATTTCTAAGTGAAATTGTATGATTTGGAGCTTAGATTGACATTTTGGGAAAATTGTACAAAATTAGAGTACAATTATACAATTTCAACCAAAACTATATGATTTGGAGGGAGTTGTATAATTTTTAGAAGCACATATATTATTGTGAGCAGCATTTGTACAATTTCTAGAAGCAGTTGTATATTTTCTAGAGAAATTGTATAAAATTTAGGTATTTTGTATGTTTTGTGATGTAATTGTCCTAAATTTTCAAATTGAGCACAAAAGGGGTTCCACAATGAAGAATGGTGAAGAATGAGCACAAAATGGTTTCCACATTGAATAAAGGTGAAGAATAAGGACTGAACAAGAATTTTGATCTTATTTATGATGGATTACAACAATGAGGGTTGAACGCTCACCAAGACCACTACACCAAAGGGACTCATGATCCAAACAAGTAGAAGTGACCTACCTAGAACAAGGTCAAGGATGAGGGTTTCAGAATTAAGGAGGATATAGTTACTGTCCTTGGAGGGGAAGAGATTTTAGACCATGGAAGAATCATAGGAATTGGTGTGGTGGTAGGGGAAGGGTACAACTGCAATTCCATGAGGAGGAGATGGAACCGCCTAGGGCACACAGCAAGGAGCTTCGTAGTGAAGTGCATAGGGAAGCTACCCCAAATGAGAAAATTTAACTACCTAGTGAATATGAAGGAGGGTAGGTAGATATCAAGGATATTAATTTTGTGTAGATAATAGGTAACTTCTATTAGAAGTGGTGCAAAAAGAATGAGGACAAGCACCTAATGAAGATAACACTGACTCGAGATGGAGTGAGTGTGTTGGCACAAATTCCACAACAAGATAAGATATTCTATAATGAATACTTGTTATAAATTGTATAGTCATATGATCCTAGTTGGAATTGCACCTTTGTGCAAGTTAGAAATTAGTATATCAAGATGGAATTCTTGGTTGATACTTTTAGAAGGATATTTGGGTTGCTAAAGGAAGGGCACCTAATAAAGAAAATGATGATGGACACTATTGAGGCCCAAAAATTAATCACCACATTAATGAAGCTAAAATATCTATCAACTACAAAGGCTTTTGGTCTAGGAGTACGAGGAATAAAATATAGTATACTAAAAATCAAGGACTTCATGTATGCAATGAATGTCATCATGTCTTGATTTTTGGGAGAAGCATGATCTTTCGATATGCTAATATGGATGGTACAATGTGTAGAAGGTATAACTCAAGGAGTATAGTATGATTGGGGAACATACTTAGAACAAAGGATGCAAAAGGCATTAAAAAAGACCAGAAAGAACTTTGTAATGATATTCCACATGATAGTTGTAATATTGAATGCAGTATCTCAAGTTGGCATTCCATTCCCTAGGCTAACATCACGTCATGATTTTTTGAAGGATAAACCTTTTATATTACAATGGGTGAAGTTGGTACTACTCCAAAAATTAACACCTGAGAAATTGATATAGAATAAGGATACAAGGAAACCTAAAACTCCCTTGGTGGAAGATCAAAAGACTTCATCATACGAGGAAGTCAACCCTAGGATAAAGAGACAACGATAGATAAAATTGTATTCTAATTCAGGGTGGTAGGCACCTGCATGATGGCTTCAAGAGTAGCCATTGTCTCAAGAGGAGGAGGAGGTAGTAGCACCAGTATGAAATCTAGTGCAAATTGTGACATGGAGACAATAGGAGAAATAAAAGTGTGAGGAATCTCTTGTGCAAAGGGAAATACACCCTTTGACCATTGACATAGATGAGATACACTTAGAATTTGAGGACTTGGAAATAGGTTACATAAACATACCACTTGGCACAAGTCAGTTGGGAGAAGCGATGGGATCTTCTACACTACTTTAGCCCAATGAGTTTAAATTTTTGGAGACATCTAAATAGTGGTTGGATAGAGTGATGACACCACCAAGGATAAAATCAAAGGAAGAGGTAGTAGACCCATTCGAAAATAAGAAGCCATAAATAAATAGTGTAATGCAAGGTGGCAATAGTTAGTCAGGGGAGGAGAACACATGGCCATCATAAGAATGATTTGATATGATCCCTATCTCTACAATAGTGGTAAAGGAGCAGTCAAATCCACAGGAAGAAGGGTTGGAAAATGCACAATAGAAAAAGTTTCCAAAACCATTAGAGGATGTTTAGGAACCTATGGAGGAACATAATATGACAAGGAAGATCATTGATGTGGAGGATATTATATTATCAAAAAGGGAGACAGAGAGAATTGTGGCACATAATTCACCATAGGAAGAGATTGCAATAGGTCCTATTAAGGAGATTGGAGGAAGTTCACATACATAGGAGGAAGAAGAGGAAAATAATCCATCATAAGAAAGGGGTAGAGGACTTTAGGTAATTTTTTTACTGAAGATACCATAATTTGGCATTCCAAATGAAGAAGGAGAAGATACAGATGATCAAATAGACCATTTATTGGAATATGTTTATGATATGATCACAAGTAACTAAATGCAATTTTGTATTAGCTATGTGGGATAGCTAAAATATAGAGGGAAAATACCTTCACTAATTTGGAGAATATCATGAAGTGGGTGTGCAGTGAGAATCAAACATAGAAGATAACTCAAATTCATGCACAACACCCATGGCAGTTATCAAGGGGAGATGTAACGAGTATGTTGGAAATGATAGAGTAATCAAAAGGAGTAAGGACAAAATACCGAGAGCACCCACAGGTGTATTTGGATTTATATATGAATTAGATATATCCACTAAATACACCAGATACTATGTATCGATGGACATCTCTGGAGTTGACCTTTATCATTCAAAAATTGAATTTATTGACACATTGGATTGAGTGGATAAGCTTGGATCTTGAACAAATTCATCAGGCCAAGGAAGAACAAAATGAGGAAGTTGATGCAATGAGGAAAAATATGGTTGTAATAAAAGAGTGCTACAAGATTTAATCTGAGGAGAAGCCAAAATAAGCTAATGCTATGATGAAAGACATGAAGCTTGTTCATGATGAGAAGCTATGCTCACAAGAACAAGAGAAACAATTTATGATCCAACAAGTGGAAGAACAAAAAAAGTTGTTAGAAGAATAGAAAGTATTGTTGCACCAATATGTGTTGTAGATCAAATAGTAGGAGGAGTAGTTGAGTTTGCACAATCAATAACTTAAGCAACAAGAAGAACAACTGGTAGCTAAAGAACAATTGGTCAAATAGGAGGGCCAGTTAAAGGTATATTATGAAAAACTATAGTTGTAAGACCGTAATATTGATGAGATGGTGAAATATGCTATGCACTACAATGATACAATCATGGATTATAAGGCACAACTATAGGTTAAGGATGAGCATATATCAGCCTATGAAGCTAACTTTTAGCAGAGTCTTAATGAATGAGAAATTGGTCATTGTAGCTTGAACAAAGGCAACATTTATGGTGAATTAGCAAAAGGGTGCAACTGAGTGAGAAAAGAAATTTGTATAGATTTTTGATGATATAGAGGAAATATCCAACAAGTACAAGTTGAGGGCTATGGAGCTCAACAATTATACGATCAAGTTACAAAATGATCATGTCATCCTTTACATTCAACTTGATGATATTAAGCAAGACCAATCAGCCAAAGCTATGAAAATTGAGTCAATGAGGACACCGCCTAATGTAAAGGAGAAGGTAGATGTAAGTAGCAAATCCACATCCCAGGAAAAAGAAATAATTTTAGATTTGCACAATTTTGTTGATTTTGTTATATGTACAATTTTGATTAAAATGTACAAGGTAGGGTTACCTAATTATGCAAGGAAGGGTTGTAAAACATACAATTGGGTGTAATTTTACAATTTCATAAATGTGCAATTAGATGAGCAATGAAATTAAATTGAAATGTGAATTTAGGTTAATTTGATAATAATCAAATTAGACTTAGGGAAACCTTAATGCAATTTAGTTATCTTATGGGGTGGAAATTGTGAATAATTGTTTGTATTAATAACTTCTTGGAATGACATGGGAAAGCATTATAAAAACCCCCATTCAACTTTTTATGGTTGTTCAGGATAGTGGATGGTATATGTCAAATGGTTGTTCATTTTTATGTTCATGATAGTTGAAGATTACTATAGTTGTTGATGGATGTTGTTCACTTATGTTCAATTGTATCATCTTGTATATAGCAATATCAATAAGAATACAACATTATAGATTTTGCATTCCTTTGAATTCTATGGTGCATATTGATGGTGAATCTATATTGTATATTATGTGCAAGTATGGCCAGGATGGTATGGTAAATGGAAGATATTATAATGGAATTGCACTATTGATGAACCCACAACCTGTTGTGACACTGGATAATTAGATTTATGTATTGTTATTGTTGTACTTGGATGTTTATAGGTTGTTGTATGATTTTTGGGAATGATATTTGATGTTACTAATCAAATATAGCAAACTATGGATTACATGTTGGAATACTAGGTTGGCAATTACACCTTAAGGATAGACAAATATTGTCTTGTGAATATTCTAAGTGTAATTTTGTAAACCTACAATTGTACATTTGTAGAAAGGCTTTTGTGAGACCATACAACTAGCCACCAAACCATACAACTTATTGTTTACCTAATTTGGAAGTGCAATTGTATAGTGGAAACTTGCCAAATAAGGAAAAATCAAGGTTTGAAAGAGAACAATTACAAAATGATCAATTTGAGTTGCAAAAATAACTTCCATCAAACTATGCAAGTGATAAATTGTACATTCCATGTTGTTGTATGATTTGGATCATAAAAATGTACGATTTGGAAACCGTACAAGTAGTTTTATTAAGTTGTAAATCATACACTGGAAAATCATACACCTATACGATTTGGACCAAATCTATTATAAAAAAATTGGTATTTATTCCAAAACATCCCAATTCACCTCCCCCTCTAATAATACTCCCGCATGTGCTACACTCCTTCATTTGGGATGTTCAAAACCTACTCCTTTTACTCCTCCTCCCTGAGAAGTGTTGGTTGGTCCTTTAATAACTATAGACTTACTCTCCTTAAGAGTATCTGATGTTACTAGTGGGGCCTCCATTTCTATGATCATAGTTTTTGGGTAGGACTAAGACCAAAAGACTATATTTGTGGAAAAATCTATACCTAAAGGGCAATGCTTCATAATCTAGTTGTTGAATCCAATATAGTCCTAAAAGTTTTAGTTCCACCTTTATCAAAAGAGGTTGGATGAGATCCATTTCAATACATATTATAGTATAGATAGTTGTGTTTCCTTCTATTGTGTCTCTAGAGACTCTAAAATTTCTTCCAAGGAAGTTACCTATGGTTTCCAATACCTACTCATTCTAGAAGTCCATTTTAAGTCGATACAATAATATCTAAACTAGGATAGTAGTGGGGATCAAATCCCATCTCTAGGGTTGGAAAATAATCCTCCTAGGCCATGGTTCCTCTTTTCTTATTAAAATTATTAATTTCTCTCATCTATTGAGGAAAATATAACAATAAAATATCCATCACTAATAAACCACAATAAATATTTGCCAAGAGGCTCCCAATTCTATCGAACACTTGAATACAAGAAGGTAGGATAAATACTCATGATTATGTAGATCATGTCATGATTGGATCTATATAGTACCATTTATTCTACTATACTCTACTTAATGATGATATTTGGTATTGTTTAAAACTATAGTAAACATCCATTTACCTTTTGAGGTATCCCCTTCCTCATTGATCGTTTTCTAGTAATCGCAAAAAATATTTTTAGTGTTATTTTGTGTGCTTCTTTAGTCTTTGTTTAAGGTTTCTCCTTGAATAGATCTACAAATGAACTCTATCTATATAAAAAGGAATCTAGAGATACCTCCATTAGGTCCTCCTAATATAACGTTCTTGTCTAGGTGTTTCTTAGTGATTACCATAAGTTAAAAATAAATAATCATCAAAATGTTTGAGAGTTACATGGAACAAAATGGCTATGGAAAGGTGCCATAAAAATGTAATTGTTAAAAATAATGTTAATAAAAAAATAAAAAAATGTTATTAAAAATAGTACTCTTAAGAAGAAGAAATGTTGTTTATAGATAGTCATATAAAAAAAGTAAGAAAAAGGAAATTAAAAAAGATATTAGTTTTGAAAATATAAGACAAATAATAATAATGAAAAAAGATTCAGTTGGATGTAATAAATTCAAAGGAGAACAAATGAATAAATCTTCCTCTTGTGCATTCAATTTTTTATAAGTTTTATTTGTTTAAATTATTTGTTCTATAGCAAAGTGTAGTTATATAATACTTATAGCCTATTTTTCTTTACATTTATTATTAAAGTGACTAGGATAGAGAAATTTAGAAATTCTTTTCCATTTGCATGGGGCTTGTCTCTAAAATTAAAGCGCAAAATTCATGGCTATAGAAAATTCTTTATTGTCAATTCTTCCATTTAATGAATATCACTATGAGTACTTGGTGATAAATATGTAGACATTAATGGTTTTTAAAGAAGCATGGGATATAGTCTGGTTATGAAGAGCCTCAAGATTAGAATGCCTAGACAACACAAGATAAGATTGAGAAGAAAGATACAAATTGAAAATATGCCTTAGCCATGTTTTTAATTCAAAGTGCTCTAGATGTGAGCACTTTTCCTAGAATAATTGTAGAAGATTGAGACACATTACAATTTTCTTATTAGGCATTTATAAAGTCAAATTGGTTTGATTCCAAAGTTTGTGAAGATATTTTAAAAATATTCAAATGAAATATGGTGAGAATAGTGCTTATTATTATGTTTGAGTTTAAGACATTGTTAATGAGTTACATAACCATGGAGAGACCATTACCAATAATGTAATTTGTAAAAAAATTCTTAGATATTTACTAATAAAATGGTTGTTATTGCAATAGAGGAAAGTAAGATTTGACAATATTGATGTTGGACCAACTCATGGAAACATTGTTATCTCACAAAATTATATTGGAGAGAACTCTATATAGCTTAGCACAAGCATTTGTGAAGAATATTAAAGCTGGAAGAGAGAGCTACAACATATCTCCCAAGAGAAACAAGGGAACTCATAAAATTATCCAAGAGGAAGAGAAAAAGGTCATGGAGGTAGAGGTCATGGACGTGATAGTCCAAATAAAAGAAACATGTAATTCCATTATTAGAAATGATTTGGCCACTTTGAGAGAGATTTTAGGCTCAAGCAAAGTCACATGCACAATAATAAGGGAAATTTCACCCAAAAGGAAGAAGAGCATTCTATATCTATTATTTTTTCTCTTGTTGCATGGAAGTTAAGTCTAATGATGATGTTTGGTTTCTTTATTTTGGTTGCACAAATTATATGATAGGCAATAAATATTTATTTGTGAGGGTTGATGAAACAACAAAAAGTGAGGTAAGGCTTGGAGATGATAAGGCTACAATAATTATTAGCAAAGGAGCATTGGTTGTGTACACCAAGCCAGGTAAGGTAAAAATTATTCAAAACACTTTGTTAGTTTTGGTCTTAAGCACTATATTTTGAATATATGTGAGTTGGTTGAAAAGAAATATAAAGTTTTATTTGATATAGGAGTATGTAATATATTTATTAAAATTGATGGTGAGAATATAGTTGCAATAGTTCTTGTGATAGAAAATATAATGTTTTCAATGAAGATGCATCCAACACACTCAAATATTCTAGAAGTAAATATTGAAGAAGATAATCAATCATTGCATAAACACTATGGACATCTATGTTTGAAGGGGATGAATTTCTCACATACAATGAATATTGTCCAAGGCTTACCCAAAAAATAAAGCAATGGATATGGTGTGCTCTAATTACACACTAGGAAAGCAACACACAAATATATTTTTAGTTGCAAAATCATGGTAGGCTTCATGACCACTATAGTTGGTTCACTTGGAAATTTTTTGCCCCATATACACACAGCATTGGTAATTGTTGTTATTTTTTACATTTATAGATGTTTTTCAAGTAGAATGTAGATTTTTTTCTTCAATAATAGGAATGAAACATTTGGTTGTTTTATGAATTTAAAAGCCTTAGTTAAAAAAGAAAGTGATCTCTCCATTTTGAGCATTTATTGAGGAGGTGAATTTACTACTAAGGAATTTAATGCATAGTGTGCTAATAATGGAATCATAAAGAAACTTGTAGCATAAGCACCCCAAAAAAATGGTGTTGCTAAATGAAAAATCACATTATTTTTAAAATGGCAAGGTCTATGTTATGAGAAAAGCATATGGAAAATAAATTTTGGGTGGAATAAATTAGTTACAATTGTGCATATTATCAATTGTAGCCTTACATTGGTAGTGAATAATTGTATATTAAATGAAGCATGCTTAGGTAGAAAACCTAGAATGAGACATTTGAAAGTTTTTGGTTCATTGGCATTTGTACTTATTCTAAATTAAACCATGAATAAATTGGATGCAAAGGGTGAAGAATGTATTTTTTTTACTATAAATATAGTAAAACATACAAAATTTAGAATCCCCAATAAAAAAGAATTATTATATTGTAGACACCTAAAAGTCGCACATGCTCACTTCTAGATACTTGTACATCTACATACACACTTGTAAATTGGCATAGACCATCATAGGCCATCGTAGACCACCTTAGTTATCCATAGGCTATTTTAGTCAGTCATAGGTTCCTAAACCTACAAAACTAGATACAATACCTCCAAAACGCCTCCTACCTACTAGGAGACCACCTATTAGCCCCCTAAGGCAACTTAAGCCCTCCCCTTCACCTAATTAGCCCTCATGTAATCTTATACCTATCAAAAAGCATAATTAGGTTGATTAGTGGTCTAATTCTTCATTGACTTCCATTTAAATGCACTTTTTCACATAAGTGAGTTTAATTAGGGTCCTAATTCAAATTAGCCTAAACACACTTCCACACATGTGTGCACATGAGATTAGTTAGGATATTTCCAAATGCCCTAACTAAACCCTAACATAACCTAGGATCTAAATAATCTTAGTTAATCCTAAATATCCCTCACACATGTGTGAGGAGGAGATATTTCCCTAATGCATGAGGGTTTGACACCTATCCAAAACCTAACCTAACTCCAGCATGGAGTAACTCTAAGGGTTGGTCTATATAATATCTTCTACTAACCTCATATTTTTATTTAAATAAAGGGATCCCCATCCCATTCTACCTCTCTCTACCTTTCATATACCATATAAAAAATATACCAAAATTAGTCTAGAATCACATCTAAGAATTCTACACCATACAAATAGCAAAGGACAACTTCAGACATCCATCCAAATAGAAAGTTTGGTCCCATAGTCATAAAAAGTCCAATACACCCCCTAACCTATGAATCTAGGTTCTAATTTATCCCCTGCCCTACAAATTGACCATGCAATAGATCTACCTCAACAAATTAGAAGGTATGCTTTGTTCATGCTTTTATGATGTTTTATATAGTTTTTACCATGTTTTAGCACAATTTTATTTTGTCTTTTTGTATTTCATCAATAAGGGGATTCACTAAAGCAAGTTCCCAAATCATCTAACAACCTTTTACAGACCTTCAATAATAGGTACAGGAGATCACACAACCAACAAACTATCGATGGTTCGCAAGCCCACCTTCATTGAGGAGTCTCACAGGAAGTCATCAGGGTGTTTGATATTCATAAAGAAAGATTGGAAAATCACTTTTGTAACCCATGAGAACTTTGAATGAATAAAAAGCAACATTTTGGGAATTATATGTGCCTATGTATTATGTTTGATCAAATGGTAACTTTCATCCGCTTCATTCTGGCACGACTACTGGGACCCTCACAAAGAGTTGTGCTAGACTAGTTTTTTTACGAATCTAAAAGAATTTTATGTTTTCTGTGCTATTGTAGGTATCATTCCAAATAGAATTGTTGGACATTCTGAGCAGTTGTCATTGATGTCCAAAATTAGTTATCATTGATGTCAAGGTTCCAGGTGATAGCTCAACCCAAGTGCAAGTGGGAGTTTAATGAAATTCATGATGGGTTAAAATGTCTATATTTTACACCCAATAGAATGGGTCAAAAGATGGTTTAATTCTCCCAAGGAAGCAATACACAAGGCATCAAAAGGATATAATATTATAATAATTGTTATTATAATATTAAAGTGATATGGTGAAAACCCAAATAAAATATTTATAATTTTCATTATAATATTTTATAAATCAAAGTGGATTTTATAAAGTTTAATTATATTTCATAAACCCAAAATTTGGGCTTGGAGGCAAAGGCATTCGAAGCACCTTATGAAATTATTAAAACTTCATTGAATTCATGGAAGGAGAGTCTTTGAAAGCGTCGATGTTCTTCAAGGAGTGGAGAAAGCAAGTATAAATACCTTGCCCAAAGGGCATAAACATTATCCTTGCTTGAATTAATAATTGGTATGCAAAAAGGAAGAAGAGCTCATGAGATTTTGATTTTCGTGTACAACGAATAGTTTAAAAATAGAAGCATTAATTGTTTGAAGTCCAACCGGGCAGCGTGGCCTAGTGGAAAGTACAAAAATGCTTGTTTTCAAGAGGGCCTGCATTCAAAACGTGACAGCTGCATTGGAGGTCATGTTGGTTGAAATGCGCCCAAGGTGCACGTTGTTTTTGCCAAGGGAAAAGGGAGCATGACTTGAAGCATGTGGTGCTTCATTGGTTTCAAATGAGCGTGTAGCTCATAGGAATATTGAGGCCACGCCTAAGGCGCACGTCGTGGGCATAGTTGAGGGTTCGATTCCCCACGAATGCAAGGTAAATATTTTTTATTAAATTTTTATTATCCACCTAAGTTGGAGGTATAAGGGTGTTTAAGGTTTTATGATTATTTGCCTATGTTGAAGTTATAAGGGTTTTTAGTGAAATTTTATAAGGATTAATCTTTGGATAAGTGGTGGTATTTGAGTATTGTAATTAGGAGTAATAAGGAGGTTTTTATTTTAATTGTTTATTAAAGTCTTAATTAATATATTGATATATTGGAGAATTAAGACTATTGAGCATTGATTTTATTCTAATAAGGATTTTTCTATTAAAGAAGATTATGGTGAATATTATTTTTAAGCTGGACTGATAAGGTGTATTTTAGTCATCTTTTCGTATTGTGTTTTGTTGAATTCTTCTAACCCTTATTGATATTGGCAAAGAGGAATTTGTGAGTGTGGTAGATTTGTGAGATCAACTCCTTGTCAAGAAAAAAGGTATGGGAAAATTCTTCCTTGGTTGAGTTGATTGATTGGCTTACTAGAAAATAAAGTTTGGAGTAAAAAGGATTTGATTAGGGTTTCCTTTTCAAAAGTGCTTGAGTTAATGCTTCAAGGTTTTCTAGAATTAAGAGTTGTGATTAAAACCTTGTTTGATAAATATAGTTGTTGAAGCCATTGGTTGTGTGAAGAACTTGAGTTAGGATTTTGCAAATATCATGAGTATCATTGTTATATGAAGATTATTTTATAAGTATTTTTGTTGAAGTGAGTTATTGTGCAAAGAACTTAAACTAGGGTTTTTGAAAAGAACATGAGTATCGCTCCAAATTTTTCGCATCCCTACCTTTAGGCTATAGGATCTATGCCCGAAAGGAGGATGGGAAAAGGATGGTGCGGTACCTCGGACTGAGAGGACTTTGCGAAGGTCCCGCCTCTCAAGGGAGGTGTATTTTGGTGATTTTTCGACGGATGGTGGGTTCACCAGGAAACATTTGGCGGTAGTTTCCACGCCTAGGTTTTGGAATGTGTTTAGATGAGTTCGTTTTAATATTAAGCATTCATGTCCTAGGTTTTGCCGAATGAATCTAAATTAAACTACATGAAAATGCAACTTTCATGAACATAGCAAATAGATTTGAAAGCAGAAATCAGAGAATTTTATAGAATGACAATGAAGAATACCTGATCCGGATGTCTGAAGAATATTCTGACGTTTGAAGTAGTCTGGATCGCCTGTAATCTGACAGAATCGCCTGTAATATGATAGAATCGTTTGAAACTGACAAAATCATCTGAGATCTGACAAATTCGTCAGACGAATTCATTAGAGACCTGTAAAAAATAAAATAGATGCAAAATACAAGAAATTCTGCTCTGCTAATAGAGGCAAATTACACCAAATAATAAAATGAATACTGAGCAATAGTTTAAAACAGCATTCCTAGCCAATTTTTGTATTTTAACAACAAATCATGAACTTAATGTGCAATCTAAGCCAAATGGGTGAACTCCAAATGCAAAATAATATAAACACTGAGTAAATGATCTAATTTGCAGCATAAAATGACAAAGAAAAGGTTGAAAAAAGCAAACTCCAGGCACTGATTGCCTCGATGTGGACTGCAGTTGAGATCATCTCGCATCAGTACGAAATCGTCTCGCATTTGACGGGATCACCTCCGCTCTGAACAGGTTCGTTGGCGACGATGGATGCTGGCTCTAACTGAAAATCAGTGATGTACCTGCAACAAAATTGCTATGGGACTAGTGCAAAAGCAAGATTAGGATGTTTTGACGCAGAGGGAATCACTTTGCAAAAAATTTCAGCTAGGGGTTGGGGAGGGAAAATCTTAGAGATTAAATAGGCTTAGGGGGAGTAGTTAGGAGGTTGGAGATCATCCCAATTTGGGAGATCTCCAACGGGGGAGAGTCCCAATGGCGCAGACATGCTTCTACCCAGATTGGAGACCTATTGGAACAGATTCCAACTATGCAAATTCAGTTTTGCGACAAGATCGTCTAGACATCCTAGTCCAGACGAAATCGTCAAATCTGGGATGATATCATTTGATCGGCGACGATATCGTCAAACGGTCAAAAAAACCTCTAAAAATGGTGCAAAAAAGGGGGAAACGGATTTCTCGACGGTTAACGAGCGGTTTGGGAGGTTAAATTTGAATTTAAATTTATTTACTAAGGTGAATGTAAATTTTATAATTTTACTGCGCCAATTTTAGGGTGCTACATTTTGCACCCTCTTTAGCAATTTTTTTGAAGAAAATGCGTTAAAGATGAGTTCTTCTCGATCTATGAGAAAGCAAAAAATTATTCTCATTTTTAGGCGATGATTCTTGGTCGAATCGTACGACAGCTTACTATGGTGCCCCCTCCATGTTTTTACCCAAATCGAACGTTTGAGGTAAAAACGCGGAAAAGCAAAAAAATTATTGTTGAATAAAATTAAGAAAAATAGGGTAAAACCCTAATTCATTTTTACTGTTCATTTTTACTGTTTTTAGAGCTCTGAAGCAAAATGGTGGAGACAACGCACAGATCGACAGAAGTCCGGCGCGGTCTATGGGTAAGAGTCTAAACTTAGTTTAGAATGCTTTAATTTGATTTTTACATGCTTTTTAGGTAGATTTTAGATGAATTTTGAGCATCGTGGTCGTTTTTGGGCCGTCGATGTCGTCGGGATGAAATCGTCCCGATTTCGACGAAATTGTCTCAATTTCGACAATTTCGCCCGAGGGCGAAATCGTCGAAAGGGGGACGATTTTGTCAAATTAGAGACGATTTCAAACTATGAAATCAAAGACGATTATGCTTAAATTTAGGACAATATCGTCCAATAGTGGGTGATATCATCAATTGCACAAAATTGAATTTTTAATTTGCATTATTGATTACTTGAATTATTGATTAATGATTGTTTATTGTTTATTGTTTATGTTGCTTATGTTGCAGAGAGGATTGCTAAAAAGTAGATAATGGAAATATGGAGGATTGAGAGATGACTTGGCCTCTCTGACATAGGCAGAGCGAGATCTGCTGGCACAGGCCGGCTTACTGCATGTGGCAGAGATGCCACAAGTATCCATAGACATGGGGCTTCTAACAGCCCTAGCAGAGAGATGGTATCCAGGTTCTTCCTATTTTCGGTTATCGACAGGGGAGATGGCTCCCACACTAGAGGACGTATGGAGGATTCTGAGAATCCCCATACAAGGACGGATGATCACTCCTACATCCAATCAGGGCCACGCTATGGGACGACTGTGTGGTGACCCGAGCTTCGCCCTGGAGAAGGGAAAAGTGAATATCGAGGCACTACGCCAGATGCCTGGGGCATCTAGACTCACACGAGTACTAGCTAGAGTGGTTGGTGGACTTCTGCTGTGCCACCAGAGTGGATGCAGGGTACCATGGATGCTCGCAGATGTGATCTACAATATGTGGGACCATGGGTACAGGTTTTGCTGGGGCAGCTTTGTTCTATGTCGGTTATACAGGATCCTGTATGGCGTCATGTACAAGGGCGGGCGATGTATGGTGATGACATCGCTCCGACAGGTTTGGTGCTGGGAGCACATTACAGTGCAGAGGTCGGTAGGGCTTCCACTGACAGGGATTGATGGGTAGAGGCCCCGAGTCTTCCACTAGTGGCTCCGAAGAGGGTCCAAGCGATGGATCGACCTGTCGATGTCCCGAAGACTACTGGATGATTTGGTCCCAGACCAGATCACCTGGAGACCATGGAGAGGGCACCCAGGGTGGGCCGAGGACGGACAAGAGTTGGCTCGCATCAGGCGAGTCTGCTGGCTACGGATGGAGAGAGGAGAGGTGGAGCTCCACCGCTATGACCGAGTTTTGAGACAGTTTGGTCTGCAGCAGGGGATCCCATCTCTGAGGGATTACGAGTTTTTCCGGACTATCCGGGATAACACCATGGTTAGCGGGGCTCCTGACATGCAGCGCTTCTAGAGCCAGGACGCAGACGATGCCCCCATCTAGCCAGTGGATGGGGACGATGTAGGAGTAGCCGACGGCTATGATGCTTGGTACGCAGGCATCCGCCCTCCTCGGATGACGAGGGCACAGGGTTTGATCCACATAGTTGTGCGTCAGATAGGGAGGCAGTTCCAGGCAGTGATAGAGGTGGCCCAGGGTCATGGCAGGAGGGAGCAGAGGAGGCCACAAGCACAGGAGAGGCCACGACAGTGGGAGAGGAGGGAAGAGAGACCCCCATATCCATAGAGAGAGAGACCACCATCGCCCGATAAGGGCAAGGGTGTAGACACTGGGGAGAGCAACGAGATAGTGACTCTCCAAGCTGAGGTTGCCCGCTTGCAGGCTCAGGTGCAGACACTACAGGATGAGGCTACATGGCTCAGATCTTGGGGCGAAGGAGCGAGCACTCGAGATTTAGCACGCGCTATCGCCCATATCACTTTCTATCAGGCTCTATACTACCAGGCGGTGCCAATGGAGCAGAGGGTGCCATTACCAGCACACATTGCAGAGCCTGTCATGATGGGGTCATCTAGGACATCATCACGATCGACATCCAAGACTCACGGCACCACACAGACTACGATAGGGCCACCTCCTCCACCTTAGGGGGGGAGGATATGATGCTGAGAGCTTGAGGGGCTCTCGAGACACTACACAGAGGGTATTTGATTGAGTATGCCAAGATATGGATTGTGGCATACTAATCTAGCTGATATGATGTACATATATATTTGTGACATATATAGATGAGATATTTTTGATCATATGACTTATATTGTGTTATGTATTTTTATGATGCTTTTAGATGTTTTAATTGATTGATTTAATAATTCATTGAGGATTCATGTAATTATGTCGTTGGAAATATTATAATTTGAATGTCATGTTATAACATTATAAATGAAATAATATGATGTAACAAAGTGGTTATTTGTGATGCAATGTGATAAAAATAAAAAGACTTCTAACAATAATTTCAAAGGACATTGTCGCTATTATAGACCATTTCATGGAGTCGTCGCTCACTCGGTCGTCAAGCTAATCCCATTTATAGAAATATTGTTAAAAAGGAAAAGAGTGCTTAAGAGACTGTCTTAAGACTTTGGTGCAATAGTGCAAATGATGATGATGATGATGATTGGTTTTGTTTTCAGATTTTCATGAAAAATATTATGCATGAAATATTTTTGAATGATTTTTGCTAGGCATAAATTCCTAAGTGTGATAAAATTTGTGAATAATTCCTTAGGAATTATACCATCATTGCAAAGTTAAAGGTTGACATAATGACATGAAATAATGATAACGTGTTTGCTTTTGAAAAGCAAAATTTGTGTAAAATGAAGTCATATGGTTTTCATGATTTTGAAGAAATGGGGAATAAAAATTGTTACAATGGTTTGCGCTAGGCATAGAATATGTAGGTATAGACTTTACCATCATCACGAAAATCCAAAAAAATATTTTTATTGCATGGTTGATTTTTGATGAACAGAAAATATGAAAATGAGGACTTGCGCTAGGCATAAAATTCCAATTTTGGTTTTGAAACTATACCATCGTCGCGAAAGTCAACCAGATATATATGATTTGATTTGTGTAATTTGGAAGAAATTTTTTATTTTTCTAATTCTATAGTTGTCTTTGTGAAAAATAATTGTACTTGATTATTCCAAACAAGTTGCAAAAATAATATTTCAAAGTATTTTGAAGAAAAAAGTTAGATTTATAAGGAATCCCATGTGCATATGTGCATTCATTTCCGATCTTGATTTATCATAATGATACACAAAATCTCTCAAATACAAATGTGTGTGCAATTGCATTGTTCATTTACCACTTTTGAGCAAGATACTATGATACAAGTGATTTGAAGAAACCAAATAAGTGTGCATTAACCATGATGTAGATGCATATAACCATATTAGACTACTATGTAGGTCGGATTATCAAGAGCTAGCTAATCCATAAGTAGACATAGGTCTGTACAAAATAAGGTCGCTAATGTGATAGACATATCGCCACGCTAGGAGTTACCCAAGGCCAAGCAGGTTGGGCACAAACTACCTGTTATGGGGCTTACCTCACAATTTTCAAATAATTGAGAATTCCAGGGATTCAAGCTCATCAACCCTTCTTTTCTTTTCAAAGGGTAGGGAAAGGGATTTTATTGCTTTCTTGCTTTCTTTTGAACTTTGCTTATTTTTCTTTTTGTATTTCTTTTGCTTGATAATGCTTGGAACATTGCTGAAATAACATTTTTCTTCTCTTTTTTCTTTCTTGAACTTTTTTTTTTTTTGTTTCTTTTTCTGTGCTAGGGATACTTGCTCAAATTAGCTGTAGAGCAAGGGATTTTTATTCTGGGTAGGGGTGAGCTTGTCCTTTTGCCAATTCTCAAATATTCTAGACCATGTGCATGATAGGATAGCAGGGAAAACTTTTCACTCAAGAAATCAGTTCTACTATGTGGCAAAACATGGAAATTACAAATATAATAATTTTATAGATAGTTTTTGAAGATTTTTGGAGATTTATGAATGTTTTTGGTGTTTTTGAATAAATTGAAAGAAATACAAGATAGTAATTTTGAAAAAATATATACATGGATAAATGACCAAGTTTATGCATAGTAACGTTTAAGATGCAAAATATTCATGGGTTCTTTAAGTTCTTTACCATCTAAGGTAGATAATTTATATGCTCCTGATTCAAATTTTGCAGTAATAATGTATGGTCCAAGCCAGTTGGGCTCAAATTTACCTTTAAGTTCTTTGGTTGCATTTGTATTTTTTTGATTTTCTTTTAAAACAAGGTCACCAATCTCAAAGGATCGATGACGAAATTTCTTAGCATATGATCTTTTAAGATTGTTTTGGTAAGCACGGAGATGCTCCAAAGCATTGATGCGTTTTTCATCAAGGAGTTCTAGCTGACTGAGTCTGCCAGCACGATATTCATCTCCTACTTCGGTATCTTGAAGTAGCAGAGCCAAAGAAGGAACTTCCAATTCAAATGGAAAAACTACTTCAGCACCATATACCAAAACAAATGGTGAAGTGCCCGTCGGGGTTCGAACACTAGTTCGATAAGCCCACAAGGCTGGATATAATTGAATATGCCAGCCATGGCCAGTTTTATTGACTAATATTTTGAGAATTTTGATTAAAGTTTTTTTAGAAGCTTCTGCTTGACCATTACCCTGAGGATAATAGGGAGTGGACCAGCGATGTTGAATCTTATATTTTTGACATAATTTTTTAACATCTTTATTTTTGAAAGGAGTTCCATTTTCAGAGATGAGGTTGGCAGGGATTCCGAAACTGTAAATGATTTGATTAAAAATAAATTTAGAAACTTGTGTGCCAGTGCAAGAAGCTAAAGGCATAGCTTCGACCCACTTCGTGAAATACTCAGTGGCGGTTATGATGAACTTGTGTCCATCGGAAGACACAGGATTGATTTTGCCAATAATATCCAAGCCCCATTTAGAAAAGGGCCAAGGAGATGAAATAGCTCGTAACTCTTGTGCAGGCGCATGGACAAGGTCAGCATGTTTTTGACACTTGTCGCAATGGCGCACATACTCATGTGCATCTGTTTCCATGGTAGGCAAAAAGTATCCTATCCGAAGGAGCTTTTTAGCAATGGCACTACCACTAAAGTGTCCTCCACAAGATCCATCGTGGGCTTCACTCAAGGTTGATTTAGACTCTTCTAAGTTTAAACATCTTAATAGGATACCTTCAAAAGATCTCCTATATAAAGTATTGCCAATTATTACAAATCAACTTGCTCGTCGACGTAATAACCGACGCTGGTTTCTATTAGAATTAGCAGGGAAAGTCCCATTTTGGAGAAAATCAAATATGTCTGTATACCAAGGTTCAGGAGTAGTTTCATTAATTAGAAACACATCCAAAGGCTCTAAGCATGACTTATTTGAAGCGGGTTCCTGGAGTCGATGAATAATGATAGTGGTGTATTCGTCGTCTAACTCCAAGGGCAGGAGAGATGCAGCTGTGGCCATAGCATCAGCGGCACGGTTGCTAGTTTGAGGAATAGCTTCCAAGGTGACTTGATCAAATAAAGACATTAGTTGTAAAACATAGGCCTTATATGGGCGTAGTTTATCATCTCGAGTTTGATAAACTTCATTAATTTGATTTATAACCAATTGGGAATCACCAAAAACTAAGAGATTTTTAATTTTGAGCGCTAGAGCAGCTCGTAATCCAAGGATTAGAGCCTCATACTCAGCAGTATTGTTGGTGCAAGCAAAGGTCAGTTTGAAGGACAGAGGAATAAGATGTTTTTGTGAAGATATTAAAATAATACCCGCACCAGCCCCACTCATGCATCGGGCGCCATCAAAGTATAAGGACCATTGTTCAGGATGGTCTGCCTCTAATTGGAGGCATTCATCTGGAAACTCGATGATGAGGGGATGAGTAGACTCTAAGGGTGCAGCAGCTAATTGATCTGCTATGATTTGACCCTTAACAAACTTCTGTCCTATGAAGGTGAGATCAAACTCGCTTAGAGCAAGAACCCACTTGGTTGTGCGACCCGATAAATAAGGTCGACTCATGAGATATCTTAAGGGATCATATTTAGCAATGACATAATTTTTTTGGCTAAGCATATAATGTCGTAATTTTTGCATAGCAAAAATGACTGCTAGACATAGTTTTTCCAATGCGGTATAGTGGGTTTCATAACTGATGAAGGTTCGGCTAATGTAATAATTAGCATGTTCTCGCTTTTCATCATCAAGTTGAGCTAACATAGCTCCTAAGGCAGAATCTGAAGCTGAAATATATAGGAGAAATGGGCGATCGGATTTAGGTGGTGAAAGCACCGACGGATTAAGGAGATATTGTTTGAGAAGTTCAAAAGCTTCTCTACATTCTGTGTCCCAATTAAAGGGGACATCCTTCTTAAGGAGTTTAAAAAAGGGACTAGTTTTATCCGCCAGCTTATCGATGAAGCGACAGATGGCTTGAAGCTTACCTTGTAAACTTCGTAATTCAGATATATTAGTAGGTGCGGGCATATCGGTGATGGCCACAATTTTGAGAGGGTCAATTTCGATACCACGTAAAGAAACTAAAACCCCTAATAGTTTGCCGGACTTAACTCCGAATATGCATTTTGCTGGATTTAATCGAATGAGATATTCTCGTAATCGATTAAAAACTTTCCTTAAATCATCTAAATGATCTTCAATAAGAGAGCGAGCTATGATATCATCTACATAATCATGTAGGATATCATGCATCATATCATGAAAAATGTATGTCATAGCTCATTGATAATTTGCATCGGCGTTCTTTAAGCCAAATGGCATCACTTTCCAGCAAAAGGTACCCCAGGGGGTAATAAAGGATGTTTTAGCCTGATCTTCAGGAGCTATCCTGATCTGATTATAATCGGAGAATCCGTCCATTAAGTACATCATCCCACTTTCGACAGTGAAGTCAATAATTTGATCCATGTTTGGAAGAGGAAAGTCATCTTTAGGGCATGCAACGTTGATATCTCTAAAATCGGTGCAAACTCTAACTTTGGTAGCTTCTTTCTTGGTGACTAGAACTACATTTGAGATCCATTCAGCATAATCAATAGCTTGTATGAAGATAAAATTTTGGAGTTTTTCTAACTCCCCTTTGACTAGCAGAGCCACTTTGGGATGCATTTTTCTAAGTTTTTGTTTAACCGTTTTAGCATCCGGATGGACCACTAGATGATGCATGACTACGGAAGGGTCTAGACCTGGCATATCTTTGTATGTCCAAGCGAAGACATCTTCATACTCTTTAAGAAATGCGGTGTATTGTTCTTGTTTTTCTTGACTTAGTTCTGCTCCAATATTGATTATGTGAGGATTGTCCTCAGTTCCAATGTTAATTTTAATGACATTTTCTACCTCCATGTGTAGATCTCTTTCAAAGTTAGGTGGGGCGGGTGACACGCCCAATTATTGTAATTCTTGTAAGGTTAATTTAGATAATTCATTCTGAGGGTCAGTGGCCTCAATTTGGGCTATAGTTGGTATAGAACCATCAAAATAAAATCCATTGTGTAGCATCTCTTCAACAAAGACATCATGGAAGATATCTCCTTCCAATTCTTCATCGGGGTTAGTAATCATTTCAGGGTATGCTATGGATAGCATGTTGCATGAAAACGACTGATTATTAAGAGGCAAATCAACATGCCTATCCAAATAATCTTGATAGCATATGAGATGATCATCATCCTCAAAAGGAAAGGGTTGACCCTTACTAGGAAATAGGCCCACACCACAGCAGGCAGGCCACGGTTCTACCTCGAAAGGTTCTTTCATGCCATTTTGGAAAAGTCCCAAGCCTTTCCCTTTATATCCCATTTTAAGCATCATGGGTTTAGCTTTAATATAATCATTGGTAAAATAGCACCGAGCGTATCCCTCATGATGAGTTTTGATATTCCAAGGGATTCTTCCCCAGTCATATCCTTTATAAATGAAGGCACAACTCCCAAATTGGTAAGTACTTCCCAGAGGTTGTGGGAGGCCCAAAGTACGAGGAGATGGCAGTAATTTATTTAAAAGGTTTGAATCTTGCATGAAAGCATTCATTTTTTCTGATATTAAGGTTGTAGATAAATCTGGTAAAAGTTCATCAGAAAGGGCATAAGATGTAGAAGGCTTATTACCTATGTCTTGAGATGTGGAAGGGATGATAGATGTGTCTAGAGGTTTTGAATTTGTAGGGGTAGTAGTTGAAGAATTGGTTGTAGATTTGAAATATTTTTGAGGTTCTAAAGTAATTTGTTTAGAGGGTTGTTGATCTATATAGGAGGATGAAGTTAATGGAAGGGAACTAGGTGAAGTTATGGGTTTATGTTTCACAGTTTTAGATGAAAAAGAAGAACTAGAATGTGTGGATGACAGAGTTGGGCAAAATTGCACTCCAACTGGTTCTGCCAAAGCACACATATCAAAAGGTCTAGGGTCACCATGAATAGTGACCAACTAATTTTTGAACTCAAATTTAACACATTGGTGTAAAGTTGATGGGACCGCTCGCATGGCGTTGATCCAAGGGCGACCCAAAAGTATATTGTACGATGCTGGGCAATGTACAATGAACACGGTTGTTTCTAGGGTTCTAGGACCAACTTGCAATGGGAGGGTAATAACTCCACATGTTTCTTGTGTTTCGTCATTAAAAGCTTTGATGATCATATCAGTTTTCTTCATTTCATCACTTCTAAAGCCAAATCATTGGTAGAAGTCAAAGGTGCAAATGTTTAGAGATGAGCCATTATCAATCAAAACTCGTTTGATGACTACATCTCCAATTAAAGCAATAATGTATAAGGGATTGTCCTTATGTAAACTGTGTTGTGGGATATCTTTATCCCATAAGTCAATACAATCAATCTCTCGAGTGATGATAGTATTGGCCATAGCTTCAGAGTTGAATGTTTTGAGGCACCATCATTTGACTCAATGTAAGCATCAACTCATCCCTATGGGTGGGAGAGGATCTTAATAAATCTAAGAGGGAAATTCTGGCCGTGGTATTAGACAATTGCTCATTAATGTTGTAAGGGGGTTTAGATTGGATATTAGGAGCATGATTCCCTTTATTAGGGTTTTTCAGAATGAATGGAGCTGATCCATCGTTCTGGTTTGATTCTTGCTGAGATTTTTGAGCTTGTTGTCGAGTAACGACTCCAATGGTACCTACAATGTTATAGTGAAGATGTTGAACTAGTCTCGATTGAGAATTAATGGCTTGTTCATTTGAAAGGAATATATTAGAAGAAGGTCGAGTAGTGACTCTTCTAGGAAATGGTTTTTTTGGAACCATATCATCTGTGACAGGTTGAATAGGATCTGATTCATTTTCAGAACTATTCGATTGGTTTGAAGTAATTTCTACTGTAAATGATGTTCGATTTGATTGGCTACCTCTTTACCATGTCTTGGTAAAGGGTGTTGAAATATGTCTAGAGTTTGATTGGCATTTTGATTTTGATTTTGGGGAACAGTCTTTTGAGTATTATTAGGAGGGTTTTGTTTAGGTTGGAAGGCTTGCACTTCCATTTAATTATTGTCAATCAAATCTTGTATTTTATGTTTCAACCTTTTACAAGCGTTGGTAGAATGTCCAGGTCCTCTATGGAAATCACAGTGCAAATCAACTCTATATCCGGGTATAGTTGGGTCAGGTTCCCGGATGGCTGGCAATTGGATTAAACCTCTTTCGAGCAGTTGAGGTAAAATAGTTGACAAAGGTTGGTTTAATCTAGTGAATTCTTGAGGAGGCTTGTCAGGAGGTTTCAATATGAATTTTTCTATTGTCTTCGTTGCATTGATATTAGCAACATTTTTGCTGTCAGTGACTCCGTCACCGACAACCTGTTTGTTTTTATATTGATTTCTAGATGTTTTCTCGTCATCCTTCTTCCTAAGTTGGCCTCTTCTAATGAGGGCATCTTCTACTCTTCGAGCTAAATCTATAGCTTGGTCGAAGGTAGTCAAAGTAGCTATTGATAGATCATAAGAAAGTTGTTCTTGTAAATTGTTGATGAAAATGTCCAACATTTCCCTATAGGGTAGCACAAAGTGCAGTTTTACTATCAATTGCCTCCATCTAGCTAAGAAATCGGCAAAGCATTCATCCTTATCTTGTTTTAAATTGTATAGGTCTTTAATAGTTACATGCCTCTCAATGTAGGCACTAAATTGATGGACAAATGATTCAGCTGTTTCTTCAAAGTTTCTCAAAGAGTGAGTGGGCAATTGGTAGTACCACTCTAATGCCATTCCACCTAAACTTTTGCGGAACATTTTTAGTAATAGCAAGTCGTCATGCGATATGTCGTGACATGCTATCCTAAACATGCGAAGATGCTCTATGGGATATTCGGTTCCTTTATATATAGGCAGAACAGGCATGGGAAAATGTTTAGGATATGGTTGAGCTACAACTATGGGATCCAAAGGTTGACTACAAATCTCTCGATAATTATACGAGGGACGGTAGGGATCTATTTGGTCCATACGTGAAGCCAATTGTTTCACCATAGCTTCCAAATTACTAGTTTGCCCCCCATATTGGTTTGGTAGGGCATTGACATAAGTGTTATGGGCATATGATGGAGGAACATGCAGGTTAGATGCCATGTTACTATTGTGTAAAGTATTGGTAGGAAAAGTATTATGGAGGGATTTTGAAGTTGGATGATGTTGTATTTCGGATTGTTGAAAATTTGTATTTGGCTTTGTTTTAGGTTTCTGTTTATTTAAAGCATTTTTTTCAATAGTTTGGCAGAACAAAGTAGTGAAGGGAATTTTCTTTTGTGCGAGAGTGATTTTAGGTTGAGTAACAGGTTCCTTAGGAGGTTGGGTAACCTGTTTTTTTGACATGCTTTGGGCTATAGTGACCATATCCGTATTGGATGGTCCACCCTTGTCACTTTCTTGATCAATGAAAGACAAGGGATTAGTCTGCATATTGCATATATATTCCATGGTTGCTTGAGTTTTACTAATTTGCCCTTTATCAAGGTGAATTGCCACATTAAGGTCATCAATTTTTTCCATGAGAAATCTCTTGAAATGCTCTGCATTGTCAAAGGCAATAGCTTCATTTGGAGCTACTCTAGGGGATGAGGATCCATCCTCTTTAACATTTGCTTCTTTTTCCTTATCTTCACCTAAGTATTCATCTGATTGACCTAGAGTTTCTCCTTCCGGATTTGTATCTCCAAGAAGGACATTTGGATTTTCAGTTGTATCTTGTAACCAATCTTCTCCTTCCCCTAAAGTTTCTTTACCATTCCTAAGTTTAGGCATGGTGCTAAGTTTTGATTTCAGCAAATATATATATATATATATATATATATATATATATGCAAAAATTAAGAGGTATATATTTACTATATACCTACTATAATATTTGAAATTGAAATGTTTAAGTTTTTGCTAAGTTTTTTTTTTATTTTTAATTTTTTCTTTAATTTTTTTTTTTTTGAAACAATATAATAAAGACAGCAAATAACACAATAAATGCACAAAATAATAAGACTGAAAGTAAATGAGCTAGTTTTCTATGAATAACTTATGAATATCATTAATAGGTTCAAGTTGTTCAGGAGTCATGAAATGTTCTTCTTCAAATTGAAAGTTTTCTTTTAAGAATTTGATGAAAAGGGCTATGGTAATATTATCTGTCTCAGATGTTGGTTGATAGAAGTAAATCTTGTGGCAATACTCTCGATATAACACAGCACGAGGAAATCTATTCCATCTTTCCCTATCTGTAAGAACAACCTCTTGGTCTTCTATAATGCCTAGGAATTGGTGCACAATAGCTGCATTCTCAAGGTATTCCTTGAAGGTGAACAACTCTGAAGATACTAAAGCTCTCCTATAGGCTAACAATCTATGGCAGGCTCTCTGAAGTTCATGATAAAAACTAATTGATGAGGATCCAGGATTCTATCCAAGACTAGCCTCTTAATTTTCTTAAGTTGTGTGGACCTAGATGAAATGAGACTAAGTCTCCTATCAAGTTCGTTCCACAGGAATTGATTTCTACTTGTTTCAGGGATATTAAGAACAGAATTAACTTCTATAGCTACCAATTGATTTTCTACGTTTATAGTAACTGCTAACCTCTTTTTAGGAGCTACCATCTAAACATGACTTTAAACCTTAAATGTTTTAAAATGCATCTAAGTTTTAGTTGTTCTAATTTTTTTTGTTTTTGTTTTTGTTTTTGTTTTCAAAAGGTTATGATACATTCACGTCGGGTTCACCAAAATGTATCGCTCCAAATTTTTCGCATCCCTACCTTCAGGCTATAGGATCCGCACCCGAAGGAGGATGGGAAAAGGATGGTGCGGGTACCTCTGACTGAGAGGACTTTGCGAAGGTCCCGCCTCTCAAGGGAGGTGTATTTTGGTGATTTTTTGACGGATGGTGGGTTCACCAGGAAACATTTGGCGGCAGTTTCCATGCCTAGGTTTTGGAATGTGTTTAGATGAGTTCGTTTTAATCTTAAGCATTCATGTCCTAGGTTTTGCCGAATGAATCTAAATTAAACTACATGAAAATGCAACTTTCATGAACACAGCAAAC
Organism: Wollemia nobilis; assembly: GCA_028583015.1. Lineage (NCBI taxonomy): Eukaryota > Viridiplantae > Streptophyta > Pinopsida > Araucariales > Araucariaceae > Wollemia > Wollemia nobilis. The sequence continues at coordinate 23,553,985 of JAQPPZ010017151.1, read as the reverse complement.
AGATTTGAAAGCAAAAAACAGAGAATTTTATAGAATGACAATGAAGAATACCTGATCCGGATGTCTGAAGAAGATTTTGATGTTTGAAGCAGTCTGGATCGCCTGTAATCTGACAAAATCACCTGCAATCTGACAGAATCGTCTGAAACTGACAGAATCGTCTGAGATCTGATGAATTCATCTGACGAATTCGTCAGAGACCTGAAAAATAGAAAACAGATGCAAAATACAAGAAATTCTACTCTGCTAACAGAGGCAAATTACACCAAATAATAAAATGAATACTGAGCAATAGTTTAAAACAACAATCCTAGCCAATTTCTATATTTTAACAACAAATCATGAACTTAATGTGCAATCTAAGCTAAATGGGTGAACTCCAAATGCAAAATAATATAAACACTGAGTAAATGATCTAATTTGCAGCATAAAATGACAAAGAAAAGGTTGAGAAAAGCAAAATCCAGGCACTGATTGCCTCGATGTGGACTGCAGTCGAGATCGTCTCGCATCAGTACGAAATCGTCTCGCATTTGACAGGATCGCCTCCGATCTGAACAGGTTCGTCGACGATGATGGATGCTGGCTCTGGCTGAAAATCAATGATGTACCTACAACAAAATTGCTATGGGACTAGTGCAAAAGCAATATTAGGATGTTTTGACGCAGAGGGAATCACTTTGCAAAAAATTTTAGCCAGGGGTTGGGGAGGGAAAATCTTAGAGATTAAATAGGATTAGGGGGAGTAGTTAGGAGGTTGGAGATCATCCCAATTTGGGAGATCTCCAATGGGGGAGGGTCCCAACGGTGCAGACATGCTTCTGCTCAGATTGGAGACCCGTTGGAACAAATTCCAACTATGCAAATTCAGTTTTACGACAAGATCGTCTAGATGTCCTAGTCCAGACGAAATCGTCAAATCTGGGACGATATCGTCTGATCGGCGACGATATCATCAAACGGTCAAAACAACCTCTAAAAATGGCACGAAAAAGGGGGAAACAGATTTCCCGACGGTTAACGGGCGGTTTGGGAGGTTAAATTTGAATTTAAATTTATTTACTAAGGTGAATGTAAATTTTATAATTTTACTGCGCCAATTTTAGGGTGCTACACATGAGTATCATTGTTATGTGAGATTTGTTGTTGAGCATTGTTGGAAATATTTTGAGTTGGTTGATATATGCTTGGACTAGGGTTTGTGAGAAAGGGGAGTTTCATTAAGAAATTGGTTGAGTTGAGTTGGTTGAGCCTATTCAAGTGGATGTATGAAGTGATTGTTCAAGTTCCATAGAACAAACTCTTCTATATTCTGATTTGATTTGAGAAAGTGATTGAGCATTGAGTATAGAACATATTGAGTCTCTAAAAATTCTATTTATGCTTCTATGAGATTGAGTGAGTTGATAAAGTGGTTGAGCATTGAGTATAGAACATAGTGAGTCTCTAACAATTCTCTTTATGCTTCTATGAGATTGGACAAGTTCTATGTGTGGACTTGTTAAGCAGATTTGAGGTAAGTCTTTGAGAAGACTTGTGGATTGATTTTGTGTGAGCTTTTGTAGAAGCTTACAATACATATTTGGTTAAGTTATAGAGAGGAATTATTGAGCATATTGGGACAAGTTCTGTGTGAGCTTGTTGAGAAGATTTGGACAGGTTATGAGTGGACCTGTTGAGCAGATTTGAGTAGGTTCTGAGTGGAATCATTGAGCATATTTGAGCAGGTTATGAGTGGACTTTTTGAGCATATTTGAGAAGGTTCTGAGTGGACTTGTTGAGCATATTTGAGTAGGTTCTGAGTGGACCTGTTGAGCATATTTGAGTAGGTTCTGATTGGACCTGTTGAGCATATTTGAGTAGGTTCTGATTGGACCTATTGAGCAAATTTGAGGAAGTTCTGAGTGAACCTGTTGAACAGATTTGAGAAAGTTCTGAGTTAAATTGTTGAGTAGATTTGAGCAAGTTCTGTGGGGACTTGTTGAGAATATTTGTGCTAGACCGACTAGACTATGTTTAGTATAGATTTGAGTGGACTTGTTGAGCAGATTTGTGCTAGACCAACTGGACTGTGTGTAGTACATATTTGAGTGGACTTGTTGAGAAGATTTGTGCTAGACCAACTGGACTATATTTAGTGTAGATTTGAGTGGAATTGTTGAGCAAATTTGTGCTAGACCAACTAGACTATGTTTAGTACAGATTTGAGATAGAGATTTGGAGGTGACAGAGAAAATATGATAGTAGTATCCAGTGGAAAGAGTTCCATCAAGCTAGGGTAGTGAGGATAGGTCTTTTGAGTGGGGATAAGAGTCTTCAGTGGAGATATATCCATAAGCCAGTGTAGTGGAGTAGTAGTGTTCTAGAGTATCACCATCCAGAGCAAAGGAGAAGGAGTTCTCTTATGGATAGAGATCCACAAACTAGAATTAGGGGATCAACATATCATTTGGATAGAGGTCCATAAAAATTATAATTGGGAAGGATTCCCAAGAGATTATTTGAGAAATATTTAGAAGAAACATTTTCTCTGTGGAGGTATCCATCTTTGGGTGAACCACATTAAGTATGTGTCTCTATTATTGTGGTTATTTGTGTATTTATTTGATTACTGTTGTTGATATTGTTATGTATACATTCCATAATATTGATTTGGAAAGAAAATTAAAAATTTCTCTTATATTTTTCACCCCCCTCTCAGTATAGCTTGTGTTCTTCAAGAAAAGAGACCCTCAAAACCTTGATAAACCCCTCAGGTCATCGAAATAGGATTTTTAGGCTCCTAAATATAATTTACCCCCATAATGTGAATTTAGATATTATTCACCCCCTACCCTATGAAACCAGGAAAACTACTTCAAAAACCCTCAAAATCATAGAGGTCTATAGCAGAGACACAGAACAGTCCATATAGAGCAAAATGAACCAGGTATTTTCCTTAAACCTCCCCATTTCTATCATCCATTTGCAAGGAAAAGTTTCATTAATACATGCATCATGTCATTGTATGGAATTCCTTTTCAATGCATTTGTCATTTTTATATCATTTATCTCAGTTTGTTTTAGACCTTTCTTTACTTACTTAAATCAGAGCTACATTTATTTTTGTTCAAATAATTAGAATAGGCTTCCATTTTGTGTCATTATTTTTGCGAATCATCAATTTTTGATGTCCTCTTTCTTGCATTAGATAGGTATTTCTGACCTATCCCAAAAAGCATGCACCTATCTATTGCATAAATCGAAACCAACATGAAAGCATGAAAAGAGACACAAGATTGCATATAACACTGAAATGAATGTTTCTTTTATTAATATTGGAAATGGATCTCAATTACAATCATGCACCTCTTAGGGTCACCCAATATGTTGATACAATCAATACAATGCCAAAGCCCCCAACAGTGTAGGCGCACTATTAAAGCTTTTCCAAATAGTCACAAACTGCTCTAGGGTTGAGTTAACCTTCTTCTTCGCATTGAGGAAGGTGTTTGAACAATTGAAGCTCCCTTTAAAAATGTTTCCTGCGATCAAGAAACAACACTAGAAAGTTATACAAATAGGCAACCTCTCATGATGAGGCCCTTTGAAGGATTGATGCATGAAAAAGCCATGAAAAGCATATAATCAAGAAAGCATGTAAAATATATCTAAACTATGTCAAATTGATAAAGATTCATGTAAATGCATAAAGGAATATTGTAGCTAAGTATTGAATGGCCTAATTAGATGAAATAGAGCATGAAAGCATAGAAAGAAACCATTCTTGCATATTCTATACTAATGTAACAATTTTTTTTTAAACCCTAAATCTATTAGTCAAAAATCTCTAAAATCCTAATTGAACCATGCAAATGTCTATTTAAACCTAATTAAGCAATCTGCAAAAGAAATGGTAAGGAGATATTACACCTATTTCAAACTATATCTCTGATGAGCGATCTGCACTATAAACCATGGCTGAAAGCCATGGTGAGCAACCAAGTAGTTTGCCCTCCAATTTAAAGGGCAACGAGATTGATCCTCCTTGTCAAATTGATGATCAAGGGTCACCTCAGTGTCCTATGATATATTTGGTGGTTTAATTTTTTGATAGGGCCTTCGTTTGACCAAATTAGCATTTCTTGTCATTCTAGATCCTTAGGGCATCCATGGCCTAATTCATAATGATGCTTAGGTTGGTAAAAGTATAGCAAAAAATCTATCTCTCAGTGCACTCAAGTGAATACACAATTCTATATGGCTTCACTGTTCTCAAATCCAATGCTTGCTTAATTCACTATTTCGACAACGCTTTTCCATCAAAATGCACTATATCATTGCCCTAATTTTAAGGGGTATTTATAGGACTACCCAAGGGCTAGGAGTGGCTTCATGGAGAAGCCAAGATCAAGAAGGGGTGGTTAGGTCAGTTGGATTGGAAGCTTCCATACTTTAACCATATTATTCTAGAACAAATGGTTGTTCAAATTGATTTGTCTTGGATGAAGGCCAACTGAACTTCAGTTAAGATTGCAGGTGATGGCTACGGTCTAGACTGTAAACCATAGGTCTCAACCATGGTTCAATCTATAGACCGTAAGTCTCAACTATTGTTCAGATTGAATAGGCCAATGAGCCCAAATTGAGTGGTTAGAACCACTGCTCTATCTTGGAGTCTATCCAAGATCTTCCATATGGTCTTGTAGCATGTCCATATGAGTAGTCGCCATTGATATGGTGTGTTTTAGGTGTCTACAGATACCCCTTTTGAGATGCATTATGAGATAAAACAACACATGAACAAAAATACACCACCTAAAATGATGTCAAAGGTTTTATGATGATAATTAGTTGGATCAACATTAGATGCCCCAGGTCCAGCAAAAGGATGTGCATCTTAGAATCATTGCTTTCAACTAGGTGAAAGGATTACATTTGAAAATTTTGTGCCCATATCATCTCATTCGGTGTGGATGTGCATTCCATAGGTATCTTCTAACCCATAGATCCGAAATGTGAAGAACAACAAGTAAAATTCATATTTGCTATTTTCCCCAAGCAAAGGGATAAGCTTATGATAGCTGTTGACAATGATTCGCAAGGATGAATGCAATTTTGACATGATCAATGGATCTACAATTTTAAGGATATTCTGCTAATTTTGATTATGATTTGATATTATAACTACCCCCTAAAGCGATGAGTCAATGAGGGTAATGACAATGTATGAAGTGATGAGGTCGCTTGACCACAATGAATGATCTGAACAAATTTAGAATTGAACATTTAATTACTTGGCTAAGCCTAGTTCAGCTTATGATTACAACTGTTAATAGTAATTACATATTTTTATCCCATTGAGTATTCAGGCTACAATAGCCATATTAGGGAATTGAAATTATGTAAATCCAATTATTTTTGTGTTGAATCAATTCATCAATGATTTGCTAAAAAGATATCATAGAGGAAATGACATGAAATGCCTCGTTCCCGTGGAACAATCCAGCTTCCAAGGTCTTCTTTGAAATTGAAAAGAAGCATATCAGATCAACGATGACAATTTTACCCCAAATGTCCTTATGGTTATTTACTCATCTCGTCGGATTGCATGGAACACAAGTCGCTGCAACCGCCCAGTGTATAGAGTAAATAACTGACTACGAGGTGCATTTGGATTTTGAATATTTGATTTTTTTTTTAATGTTTTGAATGTGGAATTAAATTTATTTATTTGGCTGGGAGGTGTGGTGCTCCATGAAAGGATTGTCATAGCGACGACCTTGGTTGAATGTACTTTATAATCTCAGCCAGATATTTTATTTTTAATTGAATCTCGGTGCTTGATCATCACCAAATTTTCAAATTGATTACTTTTATTGAAATTGAATCCATTAGGAGACATTAATTTATCATTTAAGACCCTCCCATGGTGGGATTTTGCTATTTTTGATACCATTTGCAAACCACGGGTGCAATCTATGGTTAAAATTTTCAAATTTTAGAAACTGTAGGTCGGACCCACAGGCGAAAAACCCTAATCCTAGGACCGCGAGTGTAGACTGTGGTCCAATAGAAATAGGAAAAGGTTTAAAAATCTATCATTTACAAAATTCCTCATTATCCCTTTGACAGTGACTACCATTTTAAGAGCTTTGAGAGGTGTACGAGTTTACTTGATGTGACTAAAACTCTATTATCCTTCACACATCAAAATGGTAGACCACGAACAACCTCCTTCCAACTGAGGCCTTAGTGTGGGCAAGGTAATTCAAAACCAAGTCGTCACATTCATTACAAATAAAAAAAACCAAATTAATGAATTTTTTAATTAATCACACTAAACTCTTGGTAATGAACCACACCCTAGGTTAGGCTAGCTTAGATTAATTTTAATTATATATTTTTTGCTTTTCGGCTAGGAAAAGACCTAGAATAGGTCGTATCCCTAGACTGTGTTTCCCTTTTACCAATTGAGGACCACGGGTATCAGCTGCAGTTAGGTTTGAATTACAATGATAAAAAAATTGACCATTGGGCGAACCGCGGGTTTGACCTACGGTTCCCTTTTTTATGAAAAAATTTCAAAATTTTCAATTTTTTTGTGATTTTCTTAGCAGTTAATGCTATTTTATTGCACCTATGAGATGTATTTTAAACTTTTTGATCATTCTTAGCATAATTTTGCATTGTTAGCTATTTTTTGCTTGATCTATCTCTTTTTAGGTCATTTTTAGCTATTTAAATAGTCTTTAGTTAGATTTTTCCTTATACTATATCTCTTTGTAGAGACTGACCTCTAGAGCTAGGGAGCCAAAGCTCCTTAACACTCTTCGCCCACTACTGACTGATATGGAGCGAGCATGGTTTAGAATCCTAGGCTTAGGCTATGTTTTGGATCTACCCACTATCAAGTTAGATCAATCATACATGACTACGTTGGTCCAGAGCTAGAATTCCTAAACCAAAACATTTCACCTACCGACATGTGAAATGACTATCACACTTGAAGATGTCTATAGGATCTTTCATATCCCTATTTATGGTGATCCCATCACCTCTTGTTTGGAACCGATTCTTGCATCCATAGGATTTTGATTGTCACGCTACAAGAATCCGTTTGAAACCAACGAGCTATTACAGGCTCTGGTCGACCTGCCTCATGTTCTGTTAAACACAAATATTGCTAAGGGAAAACTACAGAATGGGTAAGGAAACCCCAACGGTAATTCTATGATTAAAACTCTAATTACATGCTCCAGATTTATATTATACTATATGTATTAAAATGACCAAGCATGAAAACAACCATTTGTTATGCCTTATGTAGACCGATGCCTAGATTCATTGGGTTGTTATAGCAATTTAACAACAATACTATCATGAATAGAAAGAAGGGGAAGAGAAAAATTGGCGTTCTTAATCTTATTCGAATATCGTAATAAAACCAAGAGTTAACCAATGAGAGAAACGTATATAATGCATTCAAATAATGTAACCCATTATACAGTGACACACAATACCAAGACAAAGAAATGATAGGAATAAAACTCAGAATTGTATTGATTTATGAAATATTACATGCAGAGTGGGCAGGATGCCTTTAAAACTCTATTTTTCTCAATAGAATACATCAATACAATGAAGAAGACTCTGTTCAAATAATGTAATAGGTCTCTCCTACTCTCCTTATTTCAATCTGATAACATAAGAGTCTCTGAATCCTAGGCTCAATAAGACTAGGAAATATTCTCAGCTTCTTGAACGCTTTCCTATCATACGATCCTACATAGCAAGGGGAGGAAGAAAGAATGAATAAAATAAAATAGACACAAAAAGGAAATACAACAACACAACTACCGGGCACTCAAGTATACCTCTTAGCAAAAATGCTATTCTCTAATTGCTTGATGCAGAATCTGTCCTCAACTGCCTCTTCTTATAGCCTCTAGTTCTTGATTCTATTATTTTTGGTTTACTTCTGACTGTACACTTGTCAGTATCTGATTAGACTTCAAAATTTATACAGTTGGCTTCCACTTCACTTATTTCCTTGGTTGTGTCTTTTACCTTTGAATTTTTCAAAAGTGTCTTCAGTTTATCCGATGATGGTGGTGTTTGGTGAACTTGTTTCTTTCTCTGCACCTACTTTTTCTTCAACTGTTTCTTTCATTGTCTCAAGGACTTTTTATGTTACTGTAGGTTCTTGTTGTGAGGAGCTAGCTCCTAGTTGTTGACCTTGAATTTTAACTTCTTTCCCTTTTTGGACTATCTATAGTCTTATTATTTGTTCAGATATTAACTTCCAAACTCTTGTATCAAAGCTGGTTGCAATCCTTAACATATTCATTTCCTACAATATTCTATTTTTTTGGATAGTGATAGTGGGCCCATTTATTTCATATTGAAACAACAACATCTCTACAGTATTCACCATGAGAGTAGTTTGCTTAATCATCTCTACCTCATCACCATGTTCACATTCGAATCTCTCGATGGTCTGAAGCAATGCTTCTTCTATATCCAAGACCTCTGAGCATTGGTCTAAGGATAAACCAATGTCTGCCATTTTTTCCATTGCATCATTTATCATTTTATTCATTTCATCTACCACATTAATCCATCTTCCTCGGTTTTCTCCAAATAGGGCTGCTTTGAAGAACTCGAATCCAAGCTGAATTTTGCTACCATCATTTATTACCACTTCTTGCCCCTGCATTTCCTCAAAATGATCCCCTATAAAATCCAAGGTAGGGTGGATGGTTTCAAAATCTCTTTCTCTTTCTTGCAATAATGTCAGTATCTCCTGAGCAGTTACTTGGATCACTCTCATTTGTCTAAACATCTCGAAAAACCTTTGGCATGGGTTCTTATTCTTTTTGACATATCCTTCTTCATAGTGTTCAGATAATAAACATGATCTTGGACTTTTATTGTTGGGGGTGGTTGTGCACTTGAAGTGTCCTTTTGAATCAATTCTTCCTGTTGCCTACTTATCACTGCTTTTAATTCTACTTTTTCCTTCTCCTCTTGGTCCAATTGTTTCCTGAGTTTTTCAATATTTTCAACAAATTGGTCTATGGCCTGGGCACTCATTGTCTTGACAATTTTTGCTATATCAGCGTCTTTCTCCAATACTGATGAACTTCATGTTTCCTCATTAGCACTAAAAACTAGTGGGTCTTGTAGAGGAGGGAGATTAATCTCAGCAATATCTGACATAGTTGTCCCCAATTCTGCTCTTTCTAAAAATTGTTCTTCTATATTTCCCATCCCTGCCACTAACTGCAATTCTTGTTCATCTGTAGCAGTGAAGGTGGTCTGCTCATCTGTTCTTTCCAAAACAACTTGGGTAGTAGGTAAAGACAATCTGGGTCTCTTCACCTCCATAGGAGTTACCTCTTTTTGATTCTTCACTAGGTGGCTTCGAAAAAGGCCACCTAATCCACCAGTTGTCCTAGGATTCATTTGTATTACTGATGGAATTTTAATCTCCTATCCCTTTATGTTTATAGAAGTAGGGATGGCCATGGGTGCCAATTTCTTCACACTAGTTACAACTAATACATGATCAAAAATGGGAACTATAGCTTGCTCTGTGGGTGATGCTTCTTGGGTGGATGTAATTACCATTTCCTTTCCTTTATCTATATTGGTTTGTTGAGAAGCTTCTTGAGGAATGTTTGGTGTTGCTTCTATTCTGAGTTGAGCATTCTCAGGGGGCCTGACCTATTGTTCTATTACATCAATAACTTTAATAGTGACCTCCATTAAATCGATACCCTGTTCTTCTATCAATTCTAATAAGGGGTCTTCCTTGATTGTTGGGCCTATCCTTGGCATAATAGGTGCTACAGTATCTACTAAAATTTCTTGAAGCCTTCTTAGTTCTGTAGGGTAATCATAGGCTTCATAAACCTGTGTGCTACCCCTTTTTTTGGGAGGGAATTCATCCCACACTTTTTGCAAATCTAATCCTTTTTCCATTGCCTCTAATAAGCTTTCTTCAAAAGCATCTCCCTGGTGTAGTATACGGGCGTATTCTCTTTTTGCCATCATTTTGTTGTATGTACCCTTTGGATCATAGAACCTCCATGATATTTCATCGAATCCCATATTGTCTAATTCAAACATTCCCTTGAGCAAAGAAGGATATCCAACAAATACATAATCCCCAAAATGGTAGGGAACATCGAGCCATGGAACCTTACCATGCTTCTTAACTAGTCTCATCTTAGCCTCTTCTACCACTTGCCTACATAATTCTAAAGCTGCTATGGATAACAGGTAGTACTGTGGTAGCACCTTAGGAGGGATCTTAGCTCCATACAATCTGATGTAAGTAAAACCCTCTATGAAGAAGAAATCTCCAATTTCCTTTTCTTTAATGAAGGCTTTTACCCCTGGCCCTAATCTCTCTGGAACTAACCCAGTTAAGGCCCAATGGATTTCTACCAGGAAATGATCACAAAACCAGCCCATGTGAGTTCGTCCTTCATGAAGTCTCCAGAAGCTATTCTGAACATAGGGGCTATTGATGGATTTTACTCTTTTACGGGCTTCTTCCCCCAATTGGCCCACTATTAAGTGAATGAGAAATGAATACTATGAAAAGTGAGGCATCTCCTACCTCTGTTCGAAAATTGCTCTTCTTAGTTCTACCATTTCTTTGTGTATTTGGGTGCTTAATTCTAGTTCCCAGGCATAGATTGGAGTATTATATCCTCTATTACATTGTGCATCTAAATACAAAACCCTTTTTGTTATTCTATTCATATCCTGTACTCCCAATACTATGTTTATCATGTCACAGAAGTCTTGTACCCAGGGTTTAAAAGCATTTTTGTTAATGGGGAATTATTTCTCTATCGTTGCATGTGTATCGAACAATTTTTTAAAAACTTCCATATCAATAAACATACGAGATTGGTGTTCGATTACCTGGTCTACCAGATACGTGGTATAATTCATCAATTTGAACACCTCCTGGATATGTTCGACTTTGATGTTGAACATCGATCGATTCTTGTGATCTCGAAAGGTCTTTGTTCTTTCATCGTATGCTACTACCAGCCAAGCCATCAAGTCTGAGGAGAAGTGCACTTTCGGGCATATCAGCTTCCCAAGGTTACTGTTCCATCTATTGTCTCTAGGAAAACCCTTGTACTGTAACCTATGAGCTTTATGGAATAAATCCACCATTATCCATGGGGTCCTGTTATCACCTTCCATCACTTGGGTGAAACTCTTAATATAGGCATTGTCGATCTCGTACAGTTGAGCCTGGTTGGGTTTTTTATCTGCCCCACATTTTTGGGTAAACTCATACATAGTGGTACCAGGAATAGGCGGCCTAGAGATCACTGAGTATGGGGATCTATTTGTGATGAATTGCATGGCTTCCCTGGTGTCTTTGGGTATGAAAACATCTCCCCATGATGCCATTGTTCTTAACGTAGTAGATAAGGTCTCTCTGTGATACTTGCCAACTTTCTTCTCTTTGTACCTCCTATGTATCAACTTTCACTCTTAGATTACCAGGGTAGTAGCCTCGACTATTTTTGTGGGTTCATATATAGGGTGGTGGAATGAGTCTGATAAATTTGCACATTTTGTCATCAACCCGATGTCACCAACTGCTGTTCAAAATTGACCAATGAGAATCTACCACCGCACCTTTTTCCTGGAGTTGAGAGTTTAAGGTGAGTAATGTCTTTGTTTTACGTGCCCCGGGCCTTTTGATTTGTGTGCCTGTAATCATTTATAAACTTCTGCTATTGGTCATCGGGAACCTTTTTATCGGACGTGGAACTTGATATGTGCCACTGGGATGACTTTCTTTTTTAAATATTATGCCACCTCAGGTTCGAATGGTAACTAAATCCTTGGGATGGATTATATTTCATTTAGGTAGTGATTTCCCTTGGGATTTTCACAAGATCTGGTCCTTGGTGTGAGTGACAACTTTTATTACCTCGAAGGTCTCCCTTTTTCCTTAAGTCAACCATGATTAATCACAACCATTGGATCTAAGTGATTGGTTTTGCTTAATTCTTGGTTTGGTGATGATTTTGATAGAGTAGCATGATCATTGATATCATGGGACTTGTATGATAGTTATATGTATTGATTAATGGTAATATATATGTAATATAATAATTATTAAAAATGATTAATATATATTTATGTTTAATTAAATATGTTAATCCTATGTTTAATCATATTTAGTGATTAACACCTTAATTATTGTATTAAACGAATATATAGTTTACTTTCACTCTTTGGTGATCACCGTTAGATTTTATCGTGGTGAGAGCGTTATCGTTGGATCATACATATGCATATAGTTTTTAATCAATGGGAAAAACATGCGTACCTTGGATTAATTTAAATCATTTGTAATATAATGCTTAGGCTAACCTTTGGTTTTTTTTTTGTATGCACATCATTGGATCTGAGGAGGAATGAATGTCGTCATCCGATTTAGACGTCTTCATTTAGCTTTGGATATTTTTTTGCCACCACAGGCCTTCGCATCCGTTGATTCTTAGATTAGTTTGAGCGTTGTCATTAGATTGTTCATAAGATGCACACTATATAGTCAATGTTAAAACTTTTGATTTTATATTAATCATGATTAAGCCAAAAAGGGGGAAATCAACCAATGTATTAAACCCTTGCTAAAGCACAATTAATTTTATCTTTACCTTTGCCTTTCTCTTACCGTTCGTGGTTTCGGCATGACCATTGGATCTGAGTGGAGATAAGCGTCACCATCAGATTTAGTCAACCTGCGAGTTAGTTTACCCAAGGGTGCATAATATTAATCCTGATTAAGCCTAAAGGGGAATGATTATCCAATGTGTTAGACCCTCGCTAATGATATGATTAACTTTTAATTAATCTTTCAAAATCTTAAACACTTTAATATATCTTCTACGAGCGTGCCATCGTTAGATCGATTATTGTTTGAGCGTAGCCATTCGATCCTCTTAATTAGCCCGATGATTAGTCCAAAGAGGGCATGTTCTCTTAATATTGATTTTAAAGTTTATTTTAATCAAAGCAATCACAATTGTTGATCTAGACTTTGCATGGGCACGATCATCCGATCTGTCGGACTTGCTCATTGTTTAACTTGACTAGCTTGACCCATGACGACTTTATTTAAACCTTTGAATTTTTGGAAATTGCGTAGCCATCGGATCTATTTTGGATCAAGTGCGTCTGTTAGATCAATCGAAGATGCTCGATTTTTAAACCTTAGGTTAAACCTTATTGACCCTTTGACTTATCTTTCGGATTTATTCATGAGAGCGCATCCGTTAGATTTTTTTAGATGATGTGCTACCATCTGATTAAGCCTAAGGTGTGATATTTTTACTTTTGACCTGCTTTGACTTGTTTGGTTTATCTCTTGGTCAATTTTATTAATGTGTTGTCATCCGATTTCTTTTGGATCGAGCGTGGCCCTTGGATTAAATCTGAGGTGCTCGCTTGTTAGCTTAGTGGGGTACATACCCTTAGGTTTTAATTAATATTTTCTTTTGAACTTTAGTTTTAGGATTTTTAGACCACGATGATTAATTATTCTTATTTTAGCATACTTAGGATTTATGATTTTATAAGTTAGTTTAGGCCTAAGGGAATATTTTTATGAAGGTCGAACTTTGGCTTTAGGATTTAATTAAGAAATTTTGTCCTTCCTCTTTTGGGATATTCTATTAATTGAAAGAGGTATACCTTATAAACAACTAAGGTTTATACATCATTTAACCAATGAAAGAATTTAAGTTACTCACCACAACTCAAGCAGTGACCAACATTATGGATCAATTTGATTGAAACAAAAAATTTAAATTTGGGGGTTTCAAAGTTGAGTCAAATTTGGCTCCAACATAGGCTCTGACTGGGACAATGTGCTGAAAACTTGAAGCACTTGAGAATTCCAGAATCTCTCGGTTTTATTTGCAAAAGAAATTAAATAAGAATAAAACTTTGAACTGCTAAGTAAAGCTTGAATTGTATAAAAGAAAACTTTTTCTTCCTCTTTTCTTTCTTTTCTTCATTTTTTTTTTATATATACTGAAAAACTGTATGAACAACATGATATCAAAGCAAGTAGAGTATGAAAAATTGTAGATCCCTTTTCATTCAATTTGGAAACAAAGGTTAGAAATTTTAGAAATCAATGAGTTTTATTTTGAAATATTGTAATGCTTGTTTTAGCTAAGTCATAAGATATGATTACACAGATTTTGTCACAACCATTTGTTTCATCATATTTTTGCCCATGTGTGTGTTTGTGCATTCTTTTTGGATTTCTAAATCTTTCAGAACTTTACCATATCTGAGCAAAATAGCCAAGCCTAATATGTGATTTCACTCTTTAAAAATTTTCACCATTCTATAGGGCTCCACTGCCAGTCAGGCGTCTATAGCCTCGATGGAGTTGCTTCTAATCCCATATTAGTTTTACCCTACTTCCAGTCAAGCGTCTATAGCTCCGGTAGAGGTTTTCCAAGATATCTCAGGCAATGACTCAGTTTTACTTTATTTTTTATTTTTCTTTCTCGTGAGAGAAGTGTTTGGATATATAAGCAAATTGTGCAATAAGTATGCCTGAGTTGAGGATTAGTTTCTGGCTATAAAATATGAGTGTAATGATTTTTGGCTCAACTACCCTCTCAAAGATAACTCAGTTCTTTGGACCTTTGAAGTCACCTTAAGTATCATTTGTAATGTGAGGCTTGACATGATGTTTCAATCAACTTTGTTTTCTATCTGTTTTATCTCATATCAAACAACTATTGCATAAACACTCATATTTGATAGAATTGTAAACCTCATCAACATCTAAAATAAATCCTTTTTTTTCTTATTGTCTTTGGTGGAATAAACAGTTAGATATACTCATCAAACTAAGATATCATGTGTACAGTAAACTCAAAATTATTCAAGAACAAAAGGGAAGCTTAACTACTAAACAAAATTCACCACTCTATTTTTGGATTTTTGTTTTTCTATTTTTTTTGTAAAGTACACCTTCAATAGGGATTGTACATTTTGAGGTGTTGGCCATTAATAGGGATAGCCATTATTTCTCCCTACAAATTCTGTAGCTTGTAAGTATTCTGATTGATAACATGGGCAATTTGGTATGGGCCAATCCATTTAGGTTCAAACTTACCCTTTTCACCATGCTTATCATTTTTAGGATCCCAATAGATGACTATATCTCCTTGAGAAAAAGGAGTACCCTTGGCTTTCTTATTAAACAATTTTATAGTTTTCTGGGTTTGTTCCATCATTCTATTGAGGGTCTCTCTTCTTTGTTCTTCTAACAAGACAATTTGGTCAAGCCTTCTCTGAATGGGATCAGGGTTTTCATGATCTTGCAATAAAAGGGAAAGTGCCATTTTTTCCATTTTTGGGGGTAGTAGGGCTTTTTCTCCATAAACCATCTCATAGGGGGTTCTTCCTGTATTTCTTTTAATAGACAACCTATCAGCCCATAAAGCAAATTTAAGTTCACTGTCCCATCCCCTTTTGTTTTTGCCTAATGACCTTTTTATTCTTGTTATTACATTTTTATTTGATGACTCAGCTAAACCATTTCCTTGGGGGTAATAATTAGCAGAATGAGATAATTCAATTCCATATTCAACACAAAATTCTACCATTTCATATGACACAAAATATTGAGCATTATCAGTTACAAGCTTTTTAGGAACTCCATACCTGGTCAAGATGTTTTCTTCTATGAATCTGATGACTACAGTAGTTGTAGATGTTCTCAAAGGTGCAACTTCCACCCACTTTGTGAAGTAATCTATTGCAGTTATGATCCACTTATGTTGGCTAGATGAATTAGGCTTGATCTCTCCAATCAGGTCAATACCCCATTGAGCAAAAGGTGCTTCAATAATTACTAGCTTGAGGGGCATGGCTGGTAGATGCTTTTTCCCTATAAAAACTTGGCAGTTATGACAATTCCTAACATATTTATATACATCCTTAAAAAGGGATGGCCAATAATATCCTGCTCTCATGATTTTATTAGTTGTAGCTCTTGGAGCAAAGTGTCCTCCATAGAAACCATTATGAAATTCATTAATTATTTTTGGGACTTCTCTTTCATATAAGCAGACTAATAATACTCCATCAGGATGTTTCCAATATAATACTCCATTTTGTATATAATACTTCTGAGCTTGAAGTTTGACTGACCTCATTCTATTTATTGACATATCTCTAGGAAAGACAACGTTTGTAAGTATGACAATATTTCTTCATACCATTTACATTCTTCATTTTTATTCTTCTGTCATCATATGTCTGATCTATGGTGAGAATATTTTTAGATCCTGCTTCTTCTTTGTTAGCCAATAGTTTAGCTAAACCCTGCCCTTTGACTATTTTAACTATTTTGAATTCAACATCATATTGCAAAATTTTTACCATCCATCTTGTTGGTCTTCCTAATGGCTCTGATTGAGAAAAGATATATTTTATTGCTATAAAGGGAATACAATAGTAAACTTTGTTTGAGCCAAATATACCTTTGAAGTGTTCTAAATATTGGATGACTGCATAGGCATGTTTTTCTAGTAAGGTGTATTTAATATTTGCTCCTTTTAGTCTTGAGCTCATAAAGGCTATTGGCCTTTCATTATTTTCATTATCTTTCTATGAAAGGACTACAACAATAGAGTGTTCAAAAGCATATGAATAGATATTAAAATCCTTTGCATAATCAGGGCAACTTAAAGTTGGAGTGGTTGATATGGCTTCTTTAATCTTGTTAAATGTTTCCATATTTTCTAATGTCCATTTTATTTCTCCAGTTTTCTTCACCATATCATTTATGGGTTTGGTCATTTCTACAAAATTTGGGACAAATATTCTGATAAAATTTATTTTTCCAAAGAATGACCTTACCCCTTTTAGATTCTTGGGTGGGGGAATTTTAGAAATGGCTTCTATCCTTTCTGGATCAATGCTTATCCCCTTTTCTGAAACTATATGACCTAGCAATTTTCCTTGTGTAGTTCCGAATATGCATTTTTTGGATTTAGAGAGATTCCAAATTCCTTGCATCGGGAAAAAACTACAGTCAAATGTTCTAGATGATCTTCTAGATTTTTAGAAAAAATTGTGATATCATCTAAGTACACTACTACAATTTTGAACATTAATCCTTTGAAAGCAAAGTCCATCGCTCTCTGGAAAGTAGCACCTGCATTCATCAATCCAAAAGGTATTCTTAAATATTCAAATGTGCCCCAGGGTGTGGTGAATGCTGCCTTGTGTCTATCTTCTGGATTTATCAGAATTTGATTGTACCCTAAAAATCCATCTAACAGGGACAATCTAGTTGAACCTACTACTGCTTGTAGCAGTTGTTCCATGTTAGGCAATGGGTAATTGTCTTTTAGTGAGCTCTTGTTTAAATTTCTAAAATCCATGCATAGTCTAATGTCCCCATTCTTTTTCCTAACTGGTACTAAGTTGGATATCTAGGAGGAAAATCTGACTTTTCTTATTATCTTGGAGTCCAACAATTTTTGTACCTCTTTTTGCATTACTGGGTGCAGAGTTGGATTGTACTTTCTCTATTTTTGTCTAAATGGCTTGGCCTCTTCTTTCAAGGGTATTATATGTGTCATCACATCCATTTTGAAAGTTTTGAGATCTTCATAAGTCCAAGCAAAATGTTCTTTGTTCTTTTTTAGGAAACTGATATATCCAACTTTTTCTTTAGCAGGTAATGCCATGTCTACTTTCACTATTCTGGGTTCTTTCATTGAGCCAATATTAATATCCTCAGATATCACTTCTCTACGTATAGGTTTATAGGCTTTGTCAAAATCATCAAATAGGCTTTCAAGAGACACCAATCCTTTGGGTATTCTATTAGTTTTCAACTGGATTACTTCTACTGGCTCTCCTATTTGATCTTTTAGCTTTTCTTCATATTTTTCATCACAGATTACATCTGCATACTGATTTTGCAAAGTCATAAAATCCTTAATATCTATATCATCTTGAAAGACTTGAAGATAGACTATGTTATCTAGCATAGAAGGTTTATAGACTGAGATAGTTGGAAATCTATCCATATATTCTGTAGTTATCTTTGGGTGATCTAGACCTGAGGCATTCATAGCTAAGAGATCTACAACATGATTTTGTTCTCTAGGAATATATGAAATATTGAAAGCCAAAAATTTATCAATTTCTTCTAGTACTACATTTCTATATTGCTTAAGTCTAGGATGCTTGGTCTGATATTTACCTTTAATTTGTAGTATAATAAGTTATGCATCCCCTGTTATAGTTAAGTAGTTAATACCTAACTCTTTTGCTTTCCTTAGCCCTAATAGTAAAGCTTTGTACTCAACTACATTGTTTGTGCAAGGAAATTGTAATCTGTAAGGGATACTAAGGTAGTTTCCTTTAATATCAATCAAATTTACACCTGCACCTGCTCCAGATTGGGATTTAGCCCCATCAAATGACATGGTCCACATTTCTTGGGTTAATACTCAATTTGATTCAACATCAGTTATTCTCATATCTTCTGGATCCATGTTCTTTGCATCTGGTACTTCCATCAGGAATGGGTTGTGCCATATTGAATAGACTCCCATCCCTTTTTCTTCCATAGAGTTAACTAAGTTAATCATGGTTTCATCTGTTTGAATTAACTCTATGGAGTGTTTGTTGAATGGTTCCCTTCTCAAAATTATATTCTCCTTATCTGATATGGGGATGGTAGCATAAGACCAGTCTAGTTGTATTGATCCCCCTAGTTGTTCTGCCCAATGCCTACTAAGTAAAAGTGAGAAGAATGGGTCAACATCAACTACTGCTACATCCATGACAATGCCCTTTTTGGGGTGTTGGTCTAGGAAAACTAATAATCCAGTTATCACCCCTACATAGGGAATTTGTCTATTGTCCATTATAAAAATAGGAGTAGAATCTCTAGTACATATTAATCCCATTTGGTCAACTATTAGCTTAGGCATGATATTATGTGAAGCTCCACTATCGAGCATGCAATTATGAATCACATATCTTTCCCCTTCATCTGAATTATATCTTAATGACACGTAGAAGGGTCTGACAGAAGATGGTGATCTTGTATCATGTTGATTTTGTCTAGCAGCATGACAAGTAGGGTCTTCTTTCTGCTCTACTAATCCAAAAGCTCTGCATACTTGTTCTCTGTATGTTTGAACTTTCATAAGTTCACCAAATGTGATATTAACTTTTTTCTTACTGAGTTCTGACCCAACATCAAATTCTATCTTCTTTATATCCAATGGTTTATTACTTTCTTCTTTGGGAACTTCTTCCATTGATTCTATTACCTCAGGAGTAATTTTGTTAGGGTTCCTATCAGTTTTCTCTTTATTGATATTTTTATTGGTGAAAGTTTATCTTCTTGTTTCATTTGTAGATAATTTCTCTGTTCTTTCAGGGACTGTTCTATTCCTCAAATTTAAAACATGGGTTGCCTCTAATTCTTCAACCTCTTGAGCAGTGGGAATCAATTTCCCTTGCTTCATCTTATCATATCTTGACTCATGTGATTTCTGCAAGATTTTAGTTCCTTCAGTTACTAAGATCTGAGGATGATGATTTGAAGCATATTTATCCATGTCTTCTTCAAACAACCTTTCTCTGGATTCATCTTCAATGGACCAACATGCATTGATTCTTATATCCTCTTCTGATTCTGCATGCATATCTACATTACGTTGATCACTTAGGTGTATTCCACATGCATCAGGGTTATGGGGTGCATCACAAGTAGAGCAAAAATAAGGAAAACCTTCAGCTACATTGGCAGATGGCATTGGGTTAGGGACATTGTTCTGATCCCTATCAGAATCTCTATTTTTCTAGTTGTTATTCCCATTACCCCTATTCCTATTCCCTTCTTCAAAACCATTGTTGTTTCCCCAATTCTTGTTGTAATTTTTCTTAAAGGGGGGACGGTTGTCAACATGTGGTCACTCTATCTATGAAGATTCACCATTATTTCCATTTCTTTCAATTCTTGCTAACTTGTTACTCATGTTGTTGAACATTTCTATCATTTGACTAGTCAACTTCTCCATAGGATCAATTTCAGTTCTTCTTTGTATATCAAAAGCCACTCTCTTAGGTTTTCTCTCAGGCATGTTAACCTCTAAAGAATAAGGCTTCATCTTACCACTTGTCAAGCATATTTATTTCTATATCCATTGCTTTTTCCATACAACCATCAATGGTAGTGGCTTGTTCTTGCCTTAATTCATAGTTAAACTCTCCTTGAAAAGCATTCTTATAAAAACAAATAGACTGAATATCACTAGGCCTAAGGTTGGTAGGGATTTTGTTTCTTGTTTTTGAAAATATTCTATTAAAATCACTAACAACCTCATTTTCTTTCTTCTTCATAGTGGCTAGCTCAGTTAACAATGATTGTTCATTTTTCCTTTCACCATACTTCTTTAGGAACACCTCTTCCATTTTGGTGAAGTCTGGGATATCATTGTTAGGAAGGGAATTAAACCATTCTCTAGCATATTTTTCTAAAGTCTGTAGAAATAGTCTTAATACTACATCTTCATGTTCAACTTCTAGATTATCCATTGCATATAAGAAACTTTTGATATGATCCTCTCTAGTTATTGCACTATTTCCTAAAAACTTAGGGAGATATTTGTGAGCTTTATTGGGTAAGGCATTTAAATTTACTGGTAATACAAAAGGCCTATATCTGTTAGTTCTCCATAAATGAACATTACCCTGAGCCATTGCTACTATAGAATTTAATTTCATAGATGTAGTACCTACGGTGGTATGGGTCTGGGTAGTTTGAATGTAAATCGATTGATTATCTACTAGTATACTATTTATTGTATGATGAGAATAATCACATATATCTTCTACTACTAGATTTTAAATGTTCATCTACAGTAATATTAGCAGTAATAGTATTTTGGATTTTCTTTATGTACTTTTTACCACTAGAATTTAATCTACTATTATATATAGTATTCTTAAAAAGTGGAGTTTTTTGGGTATGTATAAATACCTCTAGATTTTCGAGTTCTGGAAATAGCTCCTTACCACTTCTCCTGGTGTTCGCTAGCATGTTCTGTTCTCTCCTTTTTTTATATTTTTCTTCTGGGTTTGTCTAGTAGAGTCACCAACACTAAGGTGCAAAAATAACAGAGTATACTCTTATCAAGAATGCTTGATATTATCTCTCATCCTCATAGGAGTGGGTTCTTGGGGAAATTCAAGAAAATCAAGAAAGAGAATTCAAGAAAATCAAGAAATGGGAATTGGGAAAAATAAAGAACGTAAAAATAGTGAAAATTAAAACAAACGTTCTTTATTCGAATTGGCCACCCATTGTTTAAAAATAATGTCGTTCGGTAAATAAACTTAAGATGATATGATCTTAACATATAAGTTCATCCCCGACAATGATGCCAAAAAATTATTGGAACCGATTCTTGCATCCATAGGATTTCGATTGTCATGCTACAAGAATCCGTTTGAAACCAATGAGCTATTACAGGCTCTGGTCGACCTGCCTCATGTTCTGTTAAACACAAATATTGCTAAGGGAAAACTACATAATGGGTAAGGAAACCCTAACGGTAATTCTATGATTAAAACTCTAATTACACGCTCCAGATTTATATTATACTATATGTATTAAAATGACCAAGCATGAAAACAACCATTTGTTATGCCTTATGTAGACCGGTGCCTAGATTCATTGGGCTGTTATAGCAATTTAACAACAATACTATCATGAATAGAAAGAAGGGGAAGAGAGAAATTGGCGTTCTTAATCTTATTTGAATATCGTAATAAAACCAAGAGTTAACCAATGAGAGAAATGTATATAATGCATTCAAATAATGTAACCCATTATATAGTGACACACAATACCAAGACAAAGAAATGATAGGAATAAAACTTAGAATTGTATTGATTTATGAAATATTACATGCAGAGTGGGCAGGATGCCTTTAAACTCTATTTTTCTCAATAGAATACATCAATACAATGAAGAAGACTCTATTCAAATGATGTAACAGGTCTCTCCTACTCTCCTTATTTCAATATGATAATAGAAGAGTCTCTGAATCCTAGGCTCAATAAGATTGGAAATATTCTCAGCTTCTTGAATGCTTTCCTATCATACGATCCTACACAGCAAGGGGAGGAAGAAAGAATGAATAAAAGAAAATAGACACAAAAAGGAAATACAACAGCACAACTACCAGGCACTCAAGTATACCTCTTAGCAAAAATGCTATTCTCTAATTGCTTGATGTAGAATCTATCCTTAGCTGCCTCTTCTTATAGCCTCTGGTTCTTGATTCTATTATTTTTGGTTTACTTCTGACTGTACACTTGTCAGCATCTGATTAGACTTCAAAATTTATACAGTTGGCTTCCACTTCACTTATTTCCTTGGTTGTGTCTTTTACCTTTGACTTTTTCAAAAGTGTCTTCAATTTATCCGGTGATGGTGGTGTTTGGTGAACCTGTTTCTTTCTCTGCACCTACTTTTTCTTCAACTGTTTCTTTCATTGTCTTAGGGACCTTTTCTGTTACTGTAGGTTCTTGTTGTGAGGAGCTAGCTCCCAGCTGTTGACCTTGAATTTTAACTTCTTTCCCTTTTTGGATTATTTGTAGTCTTATTATTTGTTCAGATATTAACTTCCAAACTCTTGTATCAAAGCTGGTTGCAATCCTTAACATATTCATTTCCTACAATATTCTATTTTTTTGGATAGTGATAGTGGGCCCATTTCTTTCGTATTGAAACAACATCTCTATAGTATTCACCATGAGAGTAGTTTGCTTAATCATCTCTACCTCATCACCATGTTCACATTCGAATCTCTCGATGGTCTAAAGCAATGCTTCTTCTATATCCAAGACCTCTGAGCATTGGTCTAAGGATAAACCGATGTCTGCCATTTTTTCCATTGCATAATTTATCATTTTATTCATTTCATCTACCACATTAATCCATCTTCCTCGGTTTGCTCCAAATAGGGCTGCTTTGAAGAACTCAAATCCAAGATGAATTTTGCTACCATCATTTATTACCACTTCTTGCCCCTGCATTTCCTCAAAATGGTCCCCTATAAAATCCAAGGTAGGGCAGATGGTTTCAAAATATCTTTCTCTTTATTGCAATAATGTCAGTATATCCTTAGTAGTTACTTGGATCACTCTCATTTGTCTAAACATCTCAAAAAAACCTTTGGCATGGATTCTTATTCTTTTTGACATATCCTTCTTCATAGTGTTCAGATAATAAACATGATCTTGGACTTTTATTGTTGGGGGTGGTTGTGCACTTGAAGTGTCCTTTTGAATCAATTCTTCCTGTTGCCTACTTATTACTGCTTTTAATTCTACTTTTTCCTTCTCCTCTTGGTCCAATTTTTTCTTGAGTTTTTCAATATTTTCAACAAATTGGTCTATGGCCTGGGCACTCATTGTCTTGACAATTTTTGCTATATCAGTGTCTTTCCCCAATACTGATGAACTTCTTGTTTCCTCATTAGCACTAAAAACTAGTGGGTCTTGTAGAGGAGGGAGATTAATCTCAGTAATATCTGACATAGTTGTCCCCAATTCTGCTCTTTCTAAAAATTGTTCTTCTGTATTTCCCATCCCTGCCACTAACTACAATTCTTGTTCATCTGGCGGTCTGCTCATCTATTCTTTCCAAAACAACTTTGGTAGTAGGTAAATACAATCTGGGTCTCTTCACCTCCATAGGAGTTACCTCTTTTTGATTCTTCACTAGGTGGCTTCAGAAAAGGCCACCTAATCCACCAGTTGTCCTAGGATTCATTTGTATTACTGATGGAATTTTAATCTCCTGTCCCTTTATGTTTATAGAAGTAGGGATGACCATGGGTGCCAATTTCTTCACACTAGTTACAACTAATACATGATCAAAAATGGGAACTATAGCTTGCTCTATGGGTGATGCTTCTTGGGTGGATGTAGTTACCATTTCCTTTCCTTTATCTGTACTGGTTTGTTGAGAAGCTTCTTGAGGAACGTTTGGTGTTGCTTCTATTCTGAGTTGAGCATTCTCAAGGGGCCTGACCTATTGTTCTATTACATCAACAACTTTAATAGTGACCTCCATTAAATCGATACCCTATTCTTCTATCAATTCTAATAAGGGGTCTTCCTTGATTGTTGGGCCTGTCCTTGGCATAATAGGTGCTACAGTATCCACTAAAATTTCTTGAAGCCTTCTTAGTTCTGTAGGGTAATCATAGGCTTCATAAACCTGTGTGCTGCCCCTTTTTTTGGGAGGGAATTCATCCCACACTTTTTGCAAATCTAATCCTTTTTCCATTGCCTCTAATAAGATTTCTTCAAAAGCATCTCCCCGATGTAGTATACGGGCGTATTCTCTCTTTGCCATCATTTTGTTGTATGTACCCTTTGGATCATAGAACCTCCATGATATTTCATCGAATCCCATATTATCTAATTCAAACATTCCCTTGAGCAAAGAAGGATATCCAACAAATACATAATCCCCAAAATGGTAGGGAACATCGAGCCATGGAACCTTACCATGCTTCTTAACTAGTCTCATCTTAGCCTCTTCTGCCACTTGCCTACATAATTCTAAAGTTGCTATGGATAGTGGGTAGTACTGTGGTAGCACCTTAGGAGGGATCTTAGCTCCATACAATCTGATGTAAGTAAAACCCTCTATGAAGAAGAAATCTCCAATTTCCTTTTCTTTAATGAAGGCTTTTACCCCTGGCCCTAATCTTTCTAGAACTAACCCAGTTAAGGCCCAATGGATTTCTACCAGGAAATGATCACAAAACCAGCCCATGTGAGTTCATCCTTCATGAAGTCTCCAGAAGCTATTCTGAACATAGGGGCTATTGATGGATTTTACTCTTTTATGGGCTTCTTCCCCCAATTGGCCCGCTATTAAGTGAATGAGAAATGAATACTGTGAAAAGTGAGGCATCTCCTGCCTCTGTTCAAAAATTGCTCTTCTTAGTTCTACCATTTCTTTGTGTATTTGGGTGCTTAATTCTAGTTCCTAGGCATAGATTGGAGTATTATATCCTCTATTACATTGTGCAACTAAATACAAAACCCTTTTTGTTATTCTATTCATATCTTGTACTCCCAATACTATGTTTATCATGTCACAAAAGTCTTGTACCCAGGGTTTAAAAGCATTTTTGTTAATGGGGAATTCTTTCTCTATCGTTGCATGTGTATCAAATAATTTTTTAAAAACTTCCATATCAGTAAACATACGAGATTGGTGTTCGATTACCTGGTCTACCAGATATGTGGTATAATTCATCAATTTGAACACCTCCTGGATATGTTCGACTTTGATGTTGAACACCGACCGATTCTTGTGATCTCGAAAGGTCTTTGTTCTTTCATCGTATGCTACTACCAGCCAAGCCATCAAGTCTAAGGAGAAGTGCACTTTTGGGCATATCAACTTCCCAAGGTTACTGTTCCATCTATTATCTCTAGGAAAACCCTTGTACTATAACCTATGAGCTTTATGGAATAAATCCACCATTATCCATGGGGTCCTGTTATCGCCTTCCATCACTTGGGTGAAACTCTTAATACAGGCATTGTCGATCTCGTATAGTTGAGTCGGGTTGGGTTTTTTATCTACCCCACATTTTTGGGTAAACTCATACATAGTGGTACTAGGAATAGGTGGCCTAGAGATCACTGAGTATGGTGATCTATTTGTGATGAATTTCATGGCTTCCCTGGTGTCTTTGGGTATGAAAACATCTCCCCATGATGCCATTGTTCTTAACGTAGCATATAAGGTCTCTCTGTGATACTTGCCAACTTTCTTCTCTCTGTACCTCCTATGTATCAACCTTCACTCTTAGATTACTGGGGTAGTAGCCTCGACTATTTTCGTGGGTTCATATATAGGGTGGTGGAATGAGTCTGATAAATTCGCACATTTTTTCATCAACCCGATGTCACCAACTATTGTTCAAAATTGACCAATGAAAATATGCCACCACACCTTTTCCCTGGAGTTGAGAGTTTATGGTGAGTAATATCTTTTGTTTTATGTGCCTCGGGCCTTTTTGATTTGTGCACCTGTAATCATTTATAAACTTCTGCTATTGGTCATCGGGAACCTTTTTATCGGACGTGGAACTTGATATGTGCCACTGGGATGACTTTCTTTTTTAAATCTCATGCCACCTCAGGTTCGAATGGTAACTAAATCCTTGGGATGGATTATATTTCATTTAGGCAATGATTTCCCTTAGGATTTTCACAAGATCTGGTCCTTGGTGTGAGTGACAACTTTTATTACCTTGAAGGTCTCCCTTTTTCCTTAAGTCAAACGTGATTAATCACAACCGTTGGATCTAAGTGATTGGTTTTTTAAATTTTCATTTTGACTCGCTTTTGACATTGGATCTCTTTTGTCTCGATGAAGCACTATCATTAGATTATTGCCAATTGATTCATTGCTTAATTCTTTGGTTTGTGCATTGTCATCGATTTTATTGAGTAGAGTTAGTATGACCATTGATATCATGAGACCTGCACGATTGTTAGCCTATGGGTACTTGATTAATTTGGTTAATCATGCTTATATGGTTTAAAACTTAGGTCCAATAATAATTGATTAATACATGATTAATGGTAAGACTATATATTTATCGATTTAATTTTCTAGTATATGGTATGTTAATCCTCATTTAATCATATTTAGTAGTGATTACACCTTAACATTGTTGTATTAAACTAGTAATTTATAGTTACTTTCATCTCTTTGAGCGATCATCGTTAGATCTTATCATGGTGGGAGCGTTACCGTTGGATCATACATATGCATGTAGTTTTTAATAAATGGGAAAAAACATGCGTACCTTGGACTAATTTTATCAATCATTTGTAATATAATGCTTAGGCTAACCTTCGAATGTTTTTTAGTATGTGCATCATTGGATCTGAGGAGGAATGAACATCGTCATCTGATTTAGACGTCTTCATTTAGCTTTGGATATTTTTCCGCCACCATAGGCCTTCGCATCCATTGATTCTCGGATTAGTTTGGGCATTGTCATTAGATTGTTCATAAGATGCACACTATATAGTCAATGTTAAAACTTTTGATTTTATATTAATCATGATTAAGCCTAAAAGGGGGAAATCAACCAATGTATTAAACCCTTGCTAAAGCATAATTAATTTTATCTTTACCTTTGCCTTTCTCTTATCGTTCGTGGTTTTGGTGTGGTCTTCGGATCTGAGTGGAGATAAGCACCGTCGTCATATTTAGTCAACCTGCGAGTTAGTTTACCCAAGGGTGCATAATATTAATCCTGATTAAGCCAAAAGGGGAATGATTATCCAATGTGTTAGACCCTCGCTAATGATATGATTAACTTTTAATTAATCTTTTGAAATCTTAAACACTTTAATATATCTTCTATGAGTGTGCCACCATTAGATCGATTATTGTTTGAGCATAGCCATTTGATCCTCTTAATTAGCCCGATGATTAGTCCAAAGAGGGCACGTTCTCTTAATATTGATTTTAAAGTTCATTTTAATTGAAGAAATCACAACCATTGATCTAGGCTTTGCTTGGTGCGATCATCCGATCTATCGGACTTGCTCAGATTTTAACTTGACTATTTGACCCATGATGACTTTATTTAAACCTTTGAATTTTTGGAAATTGCGTAGTCATCGGATCTATTTTGGATCAAGCGCATCTGTTAGATCAATCGGAGATGCTCAATTTTTAAACCTTAGGTTAAACCTTATTGACCCTTTGACTTATCTTTCAGATTTATTCATGAGAGCGCATCCATCAGATTTTTTTAGATGATGCGCTACCATCCGATTAAGCCTAAGGTGTGATATTTTTACTTTTGACCTGCTTTGACTTGTTTGGTTTATCTCTTGGTCGATTTTATTAATGCGCTGTCATCCGATTTCTTCTGGATCGAGCGCGGCCCTTGGATTAAATCTGAGGTGCTCGCTTGTTAGCTTAGTGGGGTACACACCCTCGAGTCTAACTTAAGATTTTTGTTTCGGACTTTTAGCTTTTTAGGTTTTTAGACCACGATGATTAATTATTCCCTTATCTTTAGCATACCTTAGGACTTTATGATTTTAGAAGTTAGTTTAGGCCCAAGGGAACTTATTGTTTATGAAGGTCGAACTTCGGCTTTAGAATTTTTGATTAATGAAACTTTGTTCCTTTCTCTTTTGGGATATTCGATTAATTGAAAGAGGTATACCTTATAAACAACCAAGGTTTAGACATCATTTAACCAATGAAAAATTAAATTACTCACCAGAACTCAAACAGTGACCAACATCATTATCAATTTGATTAAAACCCAAAAATTTAAATTTGGGGGTTTCAAAGTTGAGTCAAATTTGGCTCCAACACTCCTCTACCTCTCGGAGCAGGGGAGTTGTGTTAGATGAGATCTTCGGCAATCGAAGCGATGAGGCTCAGTGCAATATGGACCATGGAGGCATTCACATCAGATACTGGTATGGGGAGCACATATTATTTGTCCTAGAGGTAGTGTTCATGCATCTGGTGGTTAAAATTGTCCTTCTAGACTCCTCGGGTGTGAGGATCCCATGGAACCTTTTAGCCTATGTTAGGAGGGTCATTCAGAGATCTATAGTTGAGCCACTAATCCTAGCCTAGGGGAGCATGCTACTATGACAACTCTACTGGGAGCTCTTTTAGATTACCAGTAGGAGCTGAGGAGGCATCAGTTGTAGTCTACTCCTACATATCTAGGGTTGGCAGCACATTCAGATCGAGTGAACTATAGAGCTACCACTAGCTATTAATTCTATTCTTGACACATGCTAGTGCTATGTGGCATTTTGGCCTCACGAGGAGGAGGAATTCTGGAGCAGGTCCCATGCTGGGGATATTGATCATTACATCAGCCAGTTTGTAGCACTGAGTCCTAGGGACATTAAGTGGTGTCCATACATGGATTTCCTTGCATGGATAAAGGCTAGCGATCGATTACACCAGGATTTATGGGATAGATGGTTGCTCGATCACAAGGTCGATATCCATGAGTACTAGTTCTACTCATAGGTCTTATGGTAGTTCAGTCTGGTATAGGATATTCTAGAGCTACCTATTATCTATAGGTGGCTAGTTCTAGAGACTCATCTATAGTGGATGTTGCCTACAACTCTTGGTGATGTTGTAGATGATTTCCAAGAGTTTAGAGTTGTTTTTTTTGGGACCACTCTAGCGTATGATTCCTGGTGGTCCTTACTTTAGTGGCTAGGATTTGGACCTCTCGATCGAGTTGAGGAGGTGGTGGAGGCTGATCCAGAAGGGCACAATGTGCACCCACATACTAAGGGTGAATGGGGTTCAGAGGATGCACCACTGGTGGAGGCTGAGTATGAGGGTCTAGATGAGGGTGAGGTACCTCCAGATAGTGAGGTAGGGTATATTCTAGCCCAGGTAGTAGATTTGCAGAGTCATGTTGGGAGGCTACAATATCAGCAGCTAGAGAAGGACACATATATTGCTATGTTAGAGGTGAAGCTATCTAACAGGGATAGGTGACTCCAAGAGGTCTAGTATCAGGTCACAACTATGACATAGCATGCTACAGTAGCAGAGGGGCAAGTTTAGGTGCTGACTAGATCACTCAAGCTAGTAGAGGCATGAAGGGCAACAACTATATAAGATAGGTACTTGGCTCAGTCCTAGGATCAGAGAGGCAACCCATCATCTTCTCATGCTATCATGGCACCACTTTCAACACTAGAACTCAGACTGCCAAGAGGCCGCGATCCTATGGACGATATTAGGTGGTGTTGGTCCGACTTTTATACACACCCTATGAAGAATGAGCATAAAACTCTGATAACACTTATACGGGATAAATCCCACTCACTTTAGGATCTAGTTGGTTATCCAAGGTGTGAGTTACAGAGTCGGGTCGAATGTCAATTCACTCTTTTCCGCTTCTGGAATAGTTTTCAATATGGACTGTCTATTACCTTACAACGGGCTCACTGAACTTGTTCAGTAATGTTCAGAAGTTGTCACTTGTTGACAATCAGATTTAAAATTAATTCTTTGATCTAGCTCTTATGGGTCAGTAGATTTAAATAAAAGACAAATTTAAAAGAAAATAAAAATGGATCATTTCACGGTAAAACAAAGGGGGTAGGGTAAGGCGAGAAGAGAAGTTTATCAAACTTAAGCTGTAAAACAACACTACCAATTTTATTTATACTATCGACTTCACAACAGAACAAATCAAAGAAGAAAGTGTCCGGCTTTCTAAGATCACTTTCTACTAAGAGCATAAGGCGAGAGATGAAACAGATCTAACGAGAAAATTATAAACCGAAGGGAAGTCGGTTAAAATTGGTATCTTTCACCGGCAGCCTAGCTCGCACGGTGAGGACAGAGCAATTAGAACAGACCTGAACCTCAAATCTATAATTTTCCCTAGCATACAATAGAACAAATGAAGCCCAACAACATATTTAATCTTGATAACACGGATTCACAGCATATATTTAATAAACTTTAAAGAAACGGATAACAAAAGAAGATGAACTTATCACAATCTGCAAAATATTAGGCTCCTGGCCATGCTATCACAGAGAACAAAAGCACATCAACTCCAAGTCCAGAAACAAAGTATTTAACAAAATTTGCAAGAAATTGCTTCAATAGCCTTTTATTTCTAAGTCTCCGCCTCTTGCGATTACATTGAGAAGAAGTATTTATAGACTCAGGACAAACCCTGATCTTTTCAGAAATATCTTCTTCTCAAACCGCAAATCTTATCATCTTAAACCCTAGGACCCGGGTTTTACAATATAAAGCTCTTTTAAAACAAAGTTCGGATAAAACTTAACCATTATGCAAATCAGTGCAGTCACTTGCCATAAATGGAGAAGATAGAATTCGAATGCCACTTGCATTCACCCACAACTGTGAGTAAATGCCCTCATTAATTCCCTCGGGTAATCTGGATGAGTCACCACTTCTCTGACATTTCATCTCCGCAGAGCCATCCCTGAGTTGAAAATGTCTACAAGCTATTAATTCTGCCATAAATTTTCATTAAATGCATCCATCGGCAAATTTCGGTAACGGTGTATAGATATTTTCATTTTTCGGCCAATTCTCGACATACTCCATTAAATGGGCAGCTGCTTAGTCACCGTAAAGTCTCTTTGCGGCCAGATCTGTAAAATTTGGATGAAGCAGCAATTTTTGGCATCTTTCCTTTCAATACGGTTGTCTTTGATTAATTTGCACTTGACTTTGTCTTTATGGCCATTTCTCCGTTATCATGTAAGTGCCAGATGGCTTCCTGCATGAAAGACAAACAAGGATTAGCATTTTAAAATTATTAAATCAAAAGCTTAAATATTAAAATGAAGCCCTAAAGTTCAGTATACACGGCTCTAATCATCTGATACGTGGCTTGCTTTGTCTTGACACGTGTCGCAAAATCGTGACACGTGTCCATTTTTAGTTGTTTTCCACTCTGTGCTGCTTTCTGTCAAGGTCGCGAAAATGCGACATGTCACGATTTCGCGACATGTCACGAAATCGCGACCTGTTGGCGCCTCGGCTGCCTTTCTTCTCCTTTCGCCGCGAAAACGCGACATGTCACGAAATCGCGACGGTCTCTAACACTCGACAGCTTTCTCTTGCGAACTCCCCATCGTGTCGCGATTTCGTGACATGGTGGCTCCTTTCTTCCTAACTTTCCACCATGTCGAAACGACACTTTGTCACCATGTCGCGAAATCGCGACATGGTGGCTCCTTTCCTTCCTAACTTTCCACCATGTCACGAAATCATGACATGGTGGCTTCTTTCTTTGCCAACTCTCCACCATGTCGCGAAATCGCGACATGGTGGCTCCTTCCTTCCTAACTTTCCACCATGTCATGAAATCGCGACATGGTGGCTTCTTTCTTTGACAATTTCACGATGTCGCGAATCTGACATCTCTTTCCTTCCTAATTCCATGATGTCCAATCGTGACATTGCTTCTTGACATCTCACATGTCATCGACCTTCTTTCTAATTCAATGTCGAATTGCGACATGTGCTTCTTCTTTGCCAATTCAATCGCGAAATCGCGACTTTCCTTAAGACACGACCTTCTTGTGTCGCGATTTCATGACGTCGCGAAATCATGATGTTGCGATTTTGCGACACCTTTTCCTCTCTAGCCCCTTTTTCCCACTATGTCACGATTTCATGACACTTTTATGCCTTAGTCGATTTTTCTTCTATGCTCCTTTCCTCCTTTTGCCTCCTGAGCATGTCACGATTTCGTGACATGTCACGATTTTGCGACGTTCCGTACGATCTGGCTTTCTCTCTCCAAAATTGTAGCGATTTCACGACATTTCAAAAATGGAAGTGTCGCGATATCGTGACATTTAAGGAAGTGGATTGTTTGTGATTGGACATTTAAAAATGGAAAGTGTCGCGATATCGCTACGTTTTTCACACTTGCAGCTTTCTTCCAAAATGTGTCGCGATATTGCGACGTTTTCCTTGCACCTTTCTTCCAAAATGTGTCGTGATATCGCGACGTTTTTCACCCTTGCACCTTGCTTCTCTCTTGCAACCGTGAAAATGCGACATGTCACAATTTCGCGACATGTCACGAAATCGTGACGTTTTTCACCCTTGCACCTTGCTTCTCTCTTACAGCCATGAAAATGCGACATGTCGG
This sequence comes from Wollemia nobilis, assembly GCA_028583015.1. Taxonomy (NCBI): domain Eukaryota; kingdom Viridiplantae; phylum Streptophyta; class Pinopsida; order Araucariales; family Araucariaceae; genus Wollemia; species Wollemia nobilis. The sequence goes on along the minus strand of JAQPPZ010017151.1, from coordinate 23,521,178 downwards.
GATTTCGTGACATGTCACGAAATTGCGACGTTCCGTACGATCTTGCTTTCTCTCTCCAACTTGTAGCGATATCGCGACATTTCCAAAAATGGAAGTGTCGCGATTTCGCTACGTTTTTCTGACTTGGCGGATTTTCCAAAACCCGTCGCGATATCGCGACATTTCCAAAAATGGAAGTGTCGCGATATCGCGACATTTCCAAAAATGGAAAGTTTTGGTTTCTAATGAATTTATCTATCTGGAATCTACATTTTTTCATACCGGTGAAAGATTTCCTTTAATCAGCAATGATTCTAACATGTGAAAAATGAACTTTGAAATAAATCAAAGCTAGATGCAAATAAAAGCACAACTTGAAAAAGGAGGCAAGCAAATTTGGAATTAAAACCTGAAAAATATCAAGAGGGTCCCTACTGCCAAAATGAAAGCTCAAAGTTTTCAAAGGATGGAAATTCATTTTTCAGTGGGGGTGTGTTGCTTCTCAACAAATGGCGATATCTACGGGTAAAATAGTAGCATTATTTTAGAACCCAGGACTCTAGTTTCAAAACAACATAGACCATGTATCTTGCCTTGCCACAGATATTCTTCAAAATAAATTGACTACTAACCGATAGTTGTTAAAATTTCCCAAGGACATACTAGGTTTGAATCATTTAAGGAAGATTTCTGATGTGCAATTACAAGCGTATAAAACTTTCTTCAAGAATGATTGGATCGAATGTTGAACTACTGGATTGATCGAGCTTTTCTAGATTGTAAAAAGGGGAAACCGAGTAGAGCACTGTTTACTAGTTTAGCCTTTTACAGCCCGACAGAGTTACCCTTTAGATTTACACGACCCAAATTTACAACTGTAAGGTAGAATCTACAACTTGGTAGAAGAAAAACATCTTTTGAATTCTTGGCTGCCTCTTTCATTATATAACTCTTTTTCTTTTTTCTCTTTTTATCTCTTTTTTTTTTTTATATATATATTGGAAATAACAGTGCCAATTTCATCTTGTGTCTTGTTCAACTCTCATCTCTTTCTTTTGAAATACATCAACATCTGAAAAGCCTTAGAAAGAATAACAATTTTCTTTTAGTATTTCATCAATCTGAAGCTGCTTGCACTGGGCACCGATAGCCTCTGTGGATACTCAAATAATTACATGAATCATAGTCCCCTCTTATAACCAACTTTTCTTGGATTCCCTAGGAGTTTCTCCAACCAAACAACATAGCGAGTTTCTTTATAATTAAAACAAGCTGTGGCAAGCAAGACACAAAATCCAATCATCCTTCCACTGTTGTTACGACTAAAAAAATAGTTCCACTGTTCGGTTCAAACGAGACTATCTCACAATTATGATAATGAACAACTGGATTACGGACTCGGAATAAAAACAATTTTTAGAAGGCTGACTTTTCATTGATGCTCGGGCGAAGGTTAAAAAACAGAATTTTAAAAGCTAGAGAACTTTGTACGAGACTTCCAAGGATAGACACGAGGCCTTCAAGAACAAAATAAAAATAAAAGCGTACGAGACTTTAACATAAAGCTGAATCAAATAAAACAAAATAAAACTATACAGACAACAAAGGAAATAAAATAAAATAAGACTGAGAGCTATTTACAAAGGAAATAAACTGCATGAGACCTTAAATAAAAATAAAATATAGAACTTTAAAATAAAACAACACCTGCACAGACAACAAAGGAAATAGAATACATAAATGTACAGACATGAAAAGAAATAAAACTACAAGGTTATTTACAAAGGAAATAAAATACAATTGTACAGGCAGTAAAAGAAATAAAACAAAACAAAAGAACACTACACAGACATTTAGAATTAAACTAAAGAAAATAAACTAAAAAGCGTACAGGCATTTAGAAGTAAACTAAAATAAAATAAAACTAAAACAACTAAAATAAATAAACTAAAAACTGCAGAGCTATTTACAATGTATACACATGTTACAACTTCTTTGTGACTCATTCAAATGATACATTGGATGGAACAACCGAGAAATAATGTTTTAAGTATTGACCATTAACAGGGAGGTCCAGAAAATTACCATCAAGGTCTTGTAAACGAAATGCATTGTTACACAGAATCTCAGCAATCCGGTATGGGCCTATCCATGGTGGTTGCAACTTTGTATGCTTACCCTTCTTCTCATGGGCCTTGTCCCATAGAAGCACCAAGTCTGCCAATCTGAAAGCTTTCACTTTGGCCCTCTTGTCAAACCAGCGCTTGACGGTTTCTTGGTGCCGACTGAAGTGTTCCAGGGCTTGGAGTCTTTCATCCTGCAAGTTAGTTAGATCTAAAACCCGGGCTTATGCATCTGCTTGATCCTCAAAATAGTCTAAGACAAATTGGTAAGTAGGTAATTTCAGAGAGATGGGAACAATTGGCTGGGTACCATACAACAAAGCAAAAGGGGAAGTTTTAAGAGCCACTTTATATTTTATCCGGTCAGCCCAAAGTGCATATTTCAATAATGTATGCCATTTGCACAGGTTTGTCTGTCTGCAGATTTCTTAATGGCATTCATTAAATTCTTGTTTGTGGACTCGGCCGAGTCCATTGCCTTGGGGATAATAGTTGGATGAGAATCGATAACTATCCCCATCCGGTATGCCCATTCTGCAAACTCTAATGATTGGAAGGCTGGTCCATTATCACACACCAAATTCGAGAGGAACCCCAAACCTAGTTATGACATTTGACTCTAGAAAATCAATCACTTCATGAGTTGTACTTCTTGTGGTGGCTGCTTGCTTCGACCCATCTTGTGCAATCATCAGTAGTTGTTAGAACATACTTATGCCCTGTTGAAGAATTTGGATTAATCACTCCCACAAAATCAAGTCCCCATTGCATGAAAGGTTTATTTATTACAACAGGTTGCAATGGTAGAGCCCGGTTGGCCTCTTTGGCTGCAAAAGTTTGGCATTGATGGCAGGTTCTCACGTTCTAATGGGCATCTTTAAATAGTGTAGGCCAATAATAGCTTTGCTCTCAATATTTTATGCATAGTAGCGAGATCTCGATGAATGCCCCGCCCCTAACTTTTCATGAAAGCTGGACATGACTTCATTGACTTCACTCCGAGAAATGCATCTCAAGAAAATTCCAGCATAATTCTCTCCGTACAAATTACACTCTTTGAGGAGATAATGAGCAGACTTTCAGTTTTAATGCTCTCCTTTGGGTTCTATTCAAGTGAGGTGGGCAAACTCCAAATTGTAGCAGATGAATGATATCTCCATACCAGTCATCAGATTCAGAATTTAACTGATTAACTTCTTCCCGTACAGGTACTTCGACAATGTGTCGGGACAAACCAAGTCCTCCGATCAATTTAGCAGGCCGAATCTCTAAGTCATACTCTTGCAACCTTGTAACCCAATTACCCCTTAGTTCACCCAACTCATTCTGACTTAGAAGGTATTTAACAGCTGGGTCTGGAACTATAGCATGAATTCTGCTTCTTAGTATGTAGTGCCTGAACTACTTAACTGCTCTCACCAAGGCATAAGCTTGTTTGTCTAAACGAGAATATTTCAGTTCAGCCCCTTTTAAATTGGTACTCTTGAAAGCAATTGGATGTTCTCCGGTTTCCCTCCGTTGGGTCAGAACTGCAGCAAGTGTATGTTCAGAAGAAAAGGTGTACAGATAAAAATTTGCATTGAAATCTAGGCTTACCAGAACTGGTGCTTGTTTGATGGCTGTCTTGATTTCTTGGAAGGTTGTTTTAGCTTCTATGGTCCAGACAATCTGAGCAGTTTGCTTTAGCATGTCATTCATTGGCTTGACTATCTCTGCAAAGCCGGAGATGAACTTCCTGACAAAGTTAATTTTTCCAAAGAAGGACCTCAACTCTTTCTTGGAATTGGGAAATGGTATGCCGGATATGGCTTCAACTCTGCCCGGATCCATGGAAATGCCATCTTTTGTGACCAAGTGCCCAAGGAGCTTTCCTTCTGTTACACCAAAAATGCACTTCTTCGGATTCAAAGAAATGCCAAACTCCCTGCATTTGTTAAACACAGACTCCAAGTGTTTTACATGGTCAAACCGAGATTTAGAGAAGGCTGTTAAATCATCCATGTAAACAACAATACATTTACCCATAAGGCCCTTGAAGGCATGATCCATTGCTCATTGAAATGTAGCTCCGACATTTATTAATCCAAATGGCATCCTCTTGTAAGCAAAAGTTCCCCACTTAGTTGTGAAAGCAGTTTTCATTATGTCTTCCTTCTCAACCAATATCTGATTGTACCCTGAGAAACCGTCCGGGAAAGACATCATCTCCGAACCATTGACAATCTGTAACACCTCATCCATAGAAGGCGGCGGATAATTATCTTTCTCGGATGCCTTGTTTAAATTTCTAAAATCCACACACGGGCGGATCTCTCCATTTTTCTTTCTGACTGGCACCAGATTGGCCACCCAAGTAGAATGCACGATGGGAAAAATAATGGCGGCACTCAATAGTTTTTCTACCTCTTTATGGATGAGGGGCTCTAACAGAGCATTGACATGCCTCTGCTTTTGCCGAAAAGGTTTGCAGAATTCTTTTAAAGGTATAATGTGAGTGTAAACTTTAGGATCAAATACCTTTAAGTCTTTGTATGACCAGGCCATGACATCCTTGGACCTGTGAAGAAAATCAATCATACTTCTTTTTATTTCTGGATCACAGTTCTTAGCCAACTTGATGTGCCTGGGATCTTCTTCAGTCCCTATGTTCAGGTTTTCAGTCTCATTGTCTGTGGCACCCACATAATCCTCAGAATTCACCTTTTGCTTGATTTTGTCAACATCAAAGAGCCGCTCCAGCTCCACCATCCCTTTTGGAATTCTGTTGTCTTTCAACCTCATTATTCCCCTGTCATCATCTAACTGTTCCAACAAGGTATCCCTTTGGCCCTCATCGATTATAGCATTTTCAAATGTGTTAGTACTCTGCAAAAAGTTTACAATCTGTTGATCATCAGAGAAAACCTGAAAATTATCTATATTATTTGGGACTGAAGGACAAGGGACTAACTCAATTGAAAACTTGTTCCATTTAAATTCTTCCAATGGTTTTAAACTTGCGACTGAAGAAGCCAAGACATCTGCATGTGAATTCTGCTCTCTGGGTATGTGTGTCGGATTAAAAGCATCAAAGTCTTCTACAAGATCCCAAGCCCGATGTTTGTATCCTTTTAAATAAGATGCTTTACACTGGAATTTACCCTTGACTTGATTAGCCACCAATTTCGAATCCGTAAAAACTTGAATATTTCTTGCTCCTTTGTCCAAAGAAAATTTCAAACCTAATACCAGAGCTTCATACTCTGCTAAATTATTTGTACAAGGGAACTGTAGGCGGTAAGACATAAAATATGTCTGACTTTTAGGCCCTTTAAGGACTGCCCCTGTTCCAGAACCCTGTTTAGATCTAGCCCCATCCACATGAAGCGTCCAGACTTCATTACTATGAACAGGATGGGCTTTACTAAACTTGTTATTTTGCCCCATTGTTAAATTGTAAACTCCAATATCTACCTCCGCAATATTTACAGTCTCATTCTCTGCATTGTATTCCGTAATTGTATGCTTGTACACGGGTTCTCTTTCAACCCGTAATTGATTTGCCACTCCTTTCCATGGCAACCACATGTGTGAAAAATCTGTTGCCAAGTATCCGTTCAGAGATCTCGACCAATCCCTGCTCAAAAGCATCCCGTACCCCACGGGGATATCCACAACCTGAATTTCAATTTTATGTTGAGCCCTTGGCTCAGATGCTAATTGGATATGAATATTTTGAAGTTCTCCAACTACTTTAACCTCTGATTTGTCTAATTGGACAACTCTCCTTTCAGACTTCATTGGGGTCAGACCCAACTGCTGACAAATGGCCAAAGGCATAACATTAGCAGATGCACCTGAATCTACCAAACAATTGTGTAAGTTCTTCCCAAAAATACGGACGAGTCGGTAAAAAGGGGGAACTTCAGTTTTCTCTTTGTACATGGCTAGATTGGCATTTGCTATTTTCTTCCCTTTGTCCACAGGTTTAGTAGTAGGGCCAGAGTATGTTTTTATCAGGTTGTCCCTCTGCTCTGAAATCTGTGCCAACTCATGTAGAGTAATGTTGGCCTTAATCTTTTTCATATCCTCCACTATGTTATATCCCTTGTTAAGTGGAGGGACAAAAGCATCTGGTCCCCTCAGATTCCCTCCCTTTGGTGGAGATGGATTATTACTTGGAGAGGGGTCTGGAGGAACATTGTGAGAGTTGTCCGGAGGGGTTGATGTAGTATTAGGCTCCGGATTCCTGTTTCTCAGGTTGTAGTTATCTCTTCTGTACTGTTGGAAAGCATGCACCTCATCCATAGGCATTTCAACTACATTCTCAGATTCATCCGAGAAAGTGAAAGAATCCAGGACCATAGCTGCACTATGGCCGGATGAACTTGGGCCATCAGTAGTTCTTTGATTTTTCGGAGAGATCAAATCCCTAGACAAGGCTTCAAATGCATTACAAAATTCCAGACAATCCAACTCCCCATGCTGAGAAGTGGCATGTATTCTGCACCAGTTAGGCAGAGCTAAATCACAAATATTCACATCATGGCCTTTACCCTTGTAATCTTTATTAGGTTCATACGGTGGCCGGTTAAATCTGTTCGGTTGATATGAATACCTGTTGGAGTTGTCCCCAGTAGAAACTTGCCTTTTAAAACTCAAAAAATCATTGGCCAGCTTCTGAACTATCTTTGAGACTTCTTCAACTCTTGCATTGTCAGCCTCTTTGCCTGGGTTCCGTACATTCTCAACGGGTGCTACGACCAATGGATTTCTTGATGGTAGAGTCTGACAAACTGGCAACATCATCTGATGTGGAATGGGATTGAACACAGGGGCAGCTTGTGCAACCAGAGGAACTTGCTGAGCATTTAAAGGTTGGGGTCCCAACTGTCTTTCCAGAATCAAAGCTTCTTTATAAGCCTCTGTCAAATTAGTAACAGTGGGATCTCTCTTCAAGAAGACAGAGGTCATTGGATCCAGAGAGTTTCTAAAGATCTCTAATGCCAAGTCTGCATTCGGTACATAATACCCAGTAAGTCTACCATAAGCTTTCTGGAATCTAACATTATAAGATCTGATAGATTCACTTAATTCTCTTTTGATGCCAGAAAACTACTGGTACAATATACTAGGATCTATCACTTCACCGAACTGTGACACAAAAACTTTTTCTAAGTCATTCCAGTTGGTGACAGAATCATTAGTGAGGTTTAGAAACCAGTCATAAGCTCCCTCCTGGAGAGTGAACGGGAACAATCTGCAGGCAACATCCTCATGCTGTACATTTAATAATTTCAAAGCATTCTTGAATGCAACCAAATGTTCTTCTGTAGTTCTTGTCCCATCATGTTTATATCTTGGGAGATATCTTTCCGGATTTCTGGGCAGGTCATGGGCTATACCCGAAATATTCAAAGCAGTGGAGCCCAACCAATTTGCCATTACTACTTGGCTGACTGTGATATTCTGAGTTGTGGTTGGGGTAACTATCAGTGGTGATAAAAATGTTTCAGACAGAGACTTGGCCCTTATGAGGCTACTTCTTCTCAGAGTTTCTAATTCAGGAACAATGAGCTCTCCAGCTCTGGGGTGGGACCTTGTTACCCTGTATGTAGAATCCATCTTTTCACAAGCACTTACAAACTTACAATCCTTAACGAGTACTGAACTTGAGGTCTTCTTCTCGGGCAATTTTAAAATATTGTACTGACAACTTACAATACTGACCGGAGTTCACTGGGCCCTCCTTCTAGCGCCATTTTTAAATGTTGGTGTTAAGTTCCGCTGTTCAGGCAAAAATTCAAACAACAAAATTTTAAAGGCAGAGGAGGAGGGAAAATTGGCTACCGGACTTTGGATAAAATACAGCATTTGTCAAGTACCACATATAGTCAGATTTCTCAACTCAAGCGCACTAAGAACGTAAGTTCAGGCCCTCCTTCTAGCGCCATTTTTAAATGTTGGTCCGACTTTTATACACACCCTGTGAAGAATGAGCATAAAACTCTGATAACACTTATACGGGATAAATCCCACTCACTTTAGGATCTAGTTGGTTATCCAAGGTGTGAGTTACAGAGTCGGGTCGAATGTCAATTCACTCTTTTTCGCTTCTGGAATAGTTTTCAATATGGACTATCTGTACCTTACAACGGGCTCATGAACTTGTTCAGTAATGTTTAGGAGTTGTCACTTGTTGACAATCAGATTTAAAATTGATTCTTTGATCTAGCTCTTATGGGTCAGCAGATTTAAATAAAGGACAAATTTAAAAGAAAATAAAAATGGATCATTTCACGGTAAAACAAAGAGGGTAGGGTAAGGCGAGAAAGAGAAGTTTATCAAACTTAAGCTGTAAAACAAAACTACCAATTTTATTTATACTATCGACTTCACAATAGAACAAATCAAAGAAGAAAGTGTCCAGCTTTCTAAGATCACTTTCTACTAAGAGCATAAGGCAGAGATGGAACAGATCTAACAGAAAATTATAAACCGAAGGGAAGTCGGTTAAAATTGGTATCTTTCACCGGCAGCCTAGCTCGCACAGTGAGGACAGAGCAATTAGAACAGACTTGAACCTCAAATCTGTAATTTTCCCTAGCATACAATAGAACAAATGAAGCCCAACAACATATTTAATCTTGATAACACAGATTCACAGCATATATTTAATAAACTTTAAAGAAACGGATAACAAAAGAAGATGAACTTATCACAATCTGCAAAATATTAGGCTCCTGGCCATGCTATCACAGAGAACAAAAGCACATCAACTCCAAGTCCAGAAACAAAGTATTTAACAAGATTTGCAAGAAATTGCTTCAATAGCCTTTTATTTCTAAGTCTCCGCCTCCTGCGATTACATTGAGAAGAAGTATTTATAGACTCAGGACAGACCCTGATCTTTTCAGAAATATCTTCTTCTCAAACCGTAAATCTTATCATCTTAAACCCTAGGACCCGGGTTTTACAATATAAGCTCTTTTAAAACAAAGTTCGGATAAAACTTAACCATTCTGCAAATCAGTGCAGTCACTTGCCATAAATGGAGAAGATAGAATTCGAATGCCACTTGCATTCACCCGCAACTATGAGTAAATGCCCTCATTAATTCCCTCGGGTAATCTGGATGAGTCACCACTTCTCTGACATTTCATCTCCGTAGAGCCATCCCTGAGTTGAAAATGTCTGCAAGCCATTAATTCTGCCATAAATTTTCATTAAATGCATCCATCAGCAAATTCCGATAACTGAGTGTAGATATTTTCATTTTTCGGCCAATTCTCGACATACTCCATTAAATGGGCAGCTTCTTAGTCACCGTAAAGTCTCTTTGCGGCCAGATCTGTAAAATTTGGATGAAGCAACAATTTTTGGCATCTTTCCTTTCAATATGGTTGTCTTTGATTAATTTGCACTTGACTTTGTCTTTATGGCCATTTCTCCGTTATCATGTAAGTGCCAGATGGCTTCCTGCATGAAAGACAAACAAGGATTAGCATTTTAAAATTATTAAATCAAAAGCTTAAATATTAAAATGAAGCCCTAAAGTTCAGTATATGCGGCTCTAATCATCTGATACGTGGCTTGCTTTGTCTTGACACGTGTCGCAAAATCGTGACACGTGTCCATTTCTAGTTGTTTTCCACTCTGTGCTGCTTTCCTGTCAAGGTCGCGAAAATGCGACATGTCACGATTTCACGAAATCGTGACCTGTTGGCGCCTCGGCTGCCTTTCTTCTCCTTTCACCGCGAAAACGTGACATGTCACGATTTCGTGACATGTCGCGAAATCGTGACGGTCTCTAACACTCGGCAGCTTTCTCTTGCGAACTCCCCACCGTGTCATGATTTCGCGACATGGTGGCTCCTTTCCTTGCTAACTTTCCACCATGTCACGAAATCGTGACATGGTGGCTCCTTTCCTTGCCAACTCTCCACCATGTCGCAAAATCGTGACATGGTGGCTCCTTTCCTTCCTAACTTTCCACCATGTCATGAAATCGCGACATGGTGGCTTCTTTCTTTGCCAACTCTCCACCATGTCGCGAAATCGCGACATGGTGGCTCCTTTCCTTCCCAACTTCCACCATGTCGCGAAATCGTGACATGGTGGCTTCTTTCTTTGCCAACTCTCCACCATGTCACGAAATTGCGACATGGTGGCTCCTTTCCTTCCTAACTTTCCACCATGTCGCGAAATCGTGACATGGTGGCTTCTTTCTTTGCCAACTCTCCACCATGTCGCGAAATCACGACATGGTGGCTTCTTTCTTTCCTAACTTTCCACCATGTCACGAAATCGCGACATGGTGGCTTCTTTCTTTGCCAACTCTCCACCATGTCACGAAATCGCGACATGGTGGCTCCTTTCCTTCCTAACTTTCCACCATGTCGTGAAATCGCGACATGGTGGCTTCTTTCTTTTGGCGTCGGCGCGTCGCGATTTTGCGACGTCGCGATTTCGTGACACCTTTTCCTCTCGAGCTCATTTTTCCCATTGTATCGCGATTTTGTGACATTTTTATGCCATAGTCGATTTTTTCTTCCTGCAGCAGCGAAAATGCGACATGTCATGATTTCGCGACATGTCGCAAAATCATGCCCTATTTTGTCCTTCGCCTCCTTTTGCCTCCTGTAGCCACGAAAATGCGACATGTCACGATTTCATGACATGTCACGATTTTGTGACATTCCGTACGATCTATCTTTCTCTCTCCAAAACTGTAGCGATTTCGTGACATTTCCAAAAATGGAAGTGTCGCGATATCACGACATTTCCAAAAATGGAAAGTGTCGCGATTTCGCTACGTTTTTCACACTTGCAGCTTTCTTCCAAAATGTGTCGCGATATCGCGACGTTTTTCACCCTTGCACCTTGCTTCCAAAATGTGTCGCGATATCGCGACGTTTTTCACCCTTGCACCTTGCTTCTCTCTTGCAGCCGCGAAAATGCGACATGTCGCGATTTCGCGACATGTCGTGATTTCGTGACGTTTTTCACCCTTGCACCTTGCTTCTCTCTTGTAGCCGCGAAAATGCGACATGTCACGATTTCGCGACATGTCACGAAATCGTGACGTTCCGTACGATCTTGCTTTCTCTCTCCAGACTGGTAGCGATTTCGTGACATTTCCAAAAATGGAAAGTGTCGCGATATCGCGACATTTCCAAAAATGGAGGAAGTGTCACGATTTCGCTACGTTTTTCTGACTTGGCGGATTTTCCAAAACCCGTCGCGATATCGCGACATTTCCAAAAATGGAAGTGTCGCGATATCGCGACACTTCCAAAAATGGAAAGTTTTGGTTTCTAATGAATTTATCTATCTGGAATCTGCATTTTTTCATACCGGTGAAAGATTTCCTTTAATCAGCAATGATTCTAACATGTGAAAAATGAACTCTAGAATAAATCAAAGCCAGATGCAAATAAAAGCACAACTTGAAAAAGGAGGCAAGCAAATTTGAAATTAAAACCTGAAAAATATCAAGAGGGTCCTTACTGCAAAATGAAAGCTCAAGGTTTTCAAAGGATGGAAATTCATTTTTCAGTGGGGGTGTGTTGCTTCTCAACAGGCGGCTTACTTCCCTCGTACAAGAGGGGAATGATTTATGTGATGCGAGGGCAGCTCGCATCTCTCAGTTGGAGGGATGGATTAGACTAATAGGTGGGCAGGTTCTAGAGGATCCACATGCTTTAGGGTCCCAGTGGACCAGATCCAGGACTACAGGGTAGTCATCCACGAGCTCGAGTCATAGGACTCACAGGACTGAGAGGACACACAGGTCCTCTAGTACACATGGCGCTAGCTCGCATGGGAGGCACAGGGATGACAGAGGTGATACTGGTGACTCTCCAGCTATGGGTGTAGGCCCTCCATAGCATACACATGGGTTGCTATTTTGATGTACTATTTTGTGTGTAAGGTCGAGGACCTACATGGATGTAGCCTACGGGTATTTTTGATATACTTTATGTACTCATTTTGGACACACCATATATATATATATGAGATTTGATCATTTTGGCTCATTATGTGTACTTGTATATGTTTTTAATTTTTTGTTTATGTTATGCACATGGATGCAATGCTTATGTTAATTTGATGCTATATGATGTGATGTATGGATGACATGCACTAGATAGCTATTTAATTTATGATGATGATGATATGCAATGATCTAGATGTTTAGATGTGCTATATGATGGATGCATATGGATGCGATGTTTACTTAAATGCATATTTGATTTTGCTTTATTGCATGCATTTAATTTTATGACACTGTCACGATATGCTGATGCAATGTATGTAATGCATTATTTACATGATGGTAATCTAATGTAAATGAACTTGTATGCTTTAATCACTTAAAACATAAGGAATGAATGCAATATGTGTTTATCAATCTAATGGATGACACCACAGAATGTATAAAAATCATGAATGTAATTGGAAATCCTCATAATAAGAATTTGATCAATTAATCACCCATATATGAAATGCAATGATGTGCGATGTTATGATGCGAATGATGCAATATGTCATTCTATTTTATTTTTGCACTTTTGAATGATATGCACGATATAGTCAGTGGCCGTCTAAATATCATTTCTGATATCCATCTGGTATCTATCCTATATCTTGATTGTGCTTACTGTTAATGATGTATCGCTTATTGGATACTTTGCAATTTGATGTTTTGAAATGAATTTTACTTTTTATGGTTTGTGATATTTGACATTTGTTGCTATTAGAGAGATTTTTGAGGTTTTCCATGAGACTCAAACACCCTAATTGACTTATCAAAAGTTGCATACTAACCATACTAGACTTCTGAAATGTAAGGCTTTTGCTAGGATAGGCCCTAACTGTTCATTATTCCTGTGTGTGCACATGAATATATTAAGATAAGACACGAGCGTTCCCCGATGTCAGGCGGGATTCTTTCAGCCCATTGCTAAGATAGGGGCTCCACAAATGTCTTATCCAATCCCAGGTTTAGATTTTAGTTGGACTAAGCCACTAGGCGATATAGGACACCTGAAGCTAGCTCTTCCACATTCAAACATTGGTCTTGTTCATAAGCGAGATGCTAATGCATCAGACATATCATCATGCGTAAGGTACAATAGTGCTAGCAATTCCAGGGATTCAAGTTTCGTCCCTCTCTTTTCTTTCATTTTTTGGGATACTTGCTCATATGTAGTGAAGCAAGGGAGTCGATTCCATTTTGACTTTGACTTTCTTTGGATCTTCATTTGATCTTCATTGGAACTTGCTTTCTGATCTTCATTTGATCTTGATGTGAACTTTTATTTATGATCTTCATTTGATCTTCACTTGAGCTTTGATTTCTGATCTTCATTTGATCTTCACTTTTTGGAATTTATATTTGATAATTTTCTTCAGAAACTTTCCTTTGGGGGATTTTACTTTGGGGGGAACTATTTCTGTAACATCGATTGAGTGTATCGATCTATGATATCAATATAGGATATCAATCTGGATGTCGATCTATGATATCGATCTAGGGTATCAATCTTGAGGATTGATGTGGGATATCACTTTGGGATATTGCTCATTTTATCGTAAGCAAGGGATTCTGAGTAGGGAATATACTTGTCCTTTTTCCAATTGCCAATATTTCCCATACCGTCCCCATAGAGGGATAAGCAAGAATAACTCTTTTTGCTTCAGGATACTCGGTCCTGCTTCGTGGCTTTCATCTTCCCCTAATCCTTATTAGGATTGTTTAATTTGTTGATTAGTGATAGGATTCTGATATGCTAAGGGCTATACTAACTGGACCTTAGCTACAAAAGCAAAGCAAGCTTTCTATCAACTCTTGATAAGACCTCTAGGTATGGTTGAGTGACCAGAAAACCTGAGTATATCTCTCATAGCAACATTATAGGTTGTGTTGAAAAACACATTTACTCACATGAATGATGGATTATGATAAATGCAAAGATGCATGATTAAAACACAAACGTGGTGTCATTTGTAATACTGATAAACACAATTCCTTCTACTATGAAATGCAATGGATGATGAATGCCTATATGCAATGCAATGATGAAATGCATGTGGAATATGAACTGCAATGATGCAATTGGAATGTAAATGTTTTTGGATTTTATGCTTTACCAATTTTTTTTGGATTTTATTGATTTTATAATTTTTATGAGTTTTGAGCCTCATATCTGACCAAATGGTGAGTACATGCCTTTGGAGCCTTTAAATTGACCAAGCAATTCTTAGGAAACCTTGGAGCTTTTAGGATTGACCAAAGGGATTATGAGCACCTTTGGGGCATTTTGGGATGACCAAGTGATTTTTTAGAATCCTTGGAGCTTTTGGGTTGACCAAGCAGTTTTTCAAAAACTCTTGGTACCTTTTGATTGACCAAACTACTCATAGATGAGCTTGGAGCCTTTTAGGATGACCGAGCGGTGTTTAGCAACCCTTGGGACCTTTGGGTTGACCAAGCGATTTCTTAGAAACCCTTGGTGCCTTTTTGGGATTGATCGAGCGGTTTTAAGCAAACCCTTGGAGCCTTTGACTGACATGACCAAGTGGTTTTAGGAACCCTTGGAGCCTTTTGGGGAGGGCATGCTGCCCTATGTACCCCTAGTGTGTGTGCCATTCGATGATGGTGAGGGAGGTGCAATACCTCTAGATTCCTCATTTTTCCTTATCAAATTTGGCATGGCTGGTGGGAAAGGTATGCTACCTTGAAGACCCCTAGCGTGCATGCTATTCACTAAAATGTAATCAGCTTGTTTAGGAAGAGTGATAGAAATCAACTCTCCTAGGTGAAGAATGGACCTCATTGGAGTGCCTATGCTTCAGCAAGGGTGAACGAGAGAACCATCCTCATGGATCATGTCCCATTCTACTAGGTCTTGGATGACCCTCTTAAATGATTGGCAACCCTGAATGTCATGTCCATGCACTTGATGATACACACAAAAGGGACCCCCATCAGGTGACCCAGTCTTGGATGCCCTATGCTTGACTTCAGGTAATATGAATGCCTTTGCCTCATGTAACTTTTGGAACAAAGTTAGAGTAGTCATCTGAAATGAAACTACCCGCTGCACTAGCCTATTGGGCTTACGAGGTGACTGACGACTTTGGGGTCGCCCATGAGGAAGTGTGACCTCCACTTCAGCATGTTGGGGCACTATGAGAGAACCATCTACATGATAAACCCCACTATCTATCAGATGTTGCACCACACTCTTAAATTCATGACAATCTCGAATGCCATGACCCTCTATTCGGTGATAGAGACAATAGTGATGCTCCCTGTAACCCATAGGTTTAGCTCTATTTGGGTTTAAAGGGATGATATCAGGCAAGGTGATGACCTTAGCCTCGTGTAACTTCTAAAAGATGTCAGACATAGACTCTTTTAAAGGAGTCCCACTATGCTATGACTATTTTGGGCTCTTGACCCACATTGGTTTGCTTTGAGAATCCAATGGTTGGGTTGGCCGCATGGGCTCTTACTTTTGCTGAGGTTTTTCTTGTACTTGCATAGGAAGTGATTCGGCCTCATAAAAGGGTTGATTTTGTGATCCCAAGTTTTCAAACTAGTTCTTGATAAAATGCAATACCTTATCTTGCTCATCCATTCGATGCTCCATCCATTCTAGATGACTTAGAATGGATTGCAAGACTGACAAAGAGTTCCTATGTATTTCCAATGACTGATTCGAAATACCTTTGTCATTTGAAGAAAATAGAAAAGTGGATGCTATGGATCCATTAGGTAATTGCAAATCACCTATTTCCTTCGTTTGAGTTGATGTGGAAGCTTCTTGATGACACACTTCGTCAGTGCTATCCACATGCTCATGCCTATGACTCAGCTCAAGTTGTTGTTTCACTTTGTTGTGTTGAACTGTGTCAGTTTTAGTACCCCCAATCTATTGTGAGGAACCTATCTGTTTGTGCTCTTGAGATGGTGCCATGAGAAATGAGTTAGGAGTGACTAATTTCAAAGGTTCTAGCCCTGGAAATGTGGAAACACCACTGGATTACCCCATCTCTAGCTCTATGTGATTAGGAATCACCTGATCTTCTAGCCTAATGTCAACCATTCCCACAAACTCATGAGAAGACTCCACAATTGCATGCATCATAGGTAATTCATCAACATACTGAGGCTATCCTATTTTAGTCATGATAACTGAACCTTCCTCATACTCATACGATGTCTCTAGGATAGGATCCATAGGTAGAGACTCGATAAAAAGTTGACCTAGATCCTCAGTGGACTCTATGGTGGGCAGCATCGTAATGCTGGCCTCTATAAGCTCTTCATATTCACCATCATCCTCATGAGGACTATCTGGTGACATGATGGATGAAGATGGTGTGATACACTCGGATGCATCCATGACCATGCTAGGTTCTTCCTCCTTGATAGGAGTATGAGGATCCTCTAATGACACCTCTAAAGTAGCTATGAGCATCTCTGTGATGGCATTCATCAATCCTTCCCTGCTAAGTGGTGTCGAGAATGCAGGGGTCATAGGTGACTCCCCGGTGATAGCGGTGGTGACTGTAACTCCACCACAGTCTGCAAGGCTGCATCCAAACTTTGGATAGACTCATCTTGTTTAACTTGTAGATGCATAGGCGCCTCACCAGGTTCCTATGGATGATCCTCAGGTTTATAATACTTGAAGGGATCTAGGTCCACCTCAACTATATGGACTTCACCTCCATGGGTGTACTTAATGCATTGATGCACTATTGATGGCACGCACTCCATGGCTCTTATCCACGGTCTTCCAAGCAGCATATTATACTATCTTGATCCCTCTAAAATGTAGCACAATGTAGGAATAATATTTTGTCCCACCTCGATGGGGAGGACTATTGTGCCTACTATAGGGGATTCCACATCGTTAAAGGCTTGCAACATTAACGTTGTTTCCTTGATGTGGGATGGTGAAATTTTGAGATGTTTGAATGTTGAGGTGGTGATGATATTAATCGATGATCCTGTATCCACCAACACTCACTTATACGCAATATGATTTATCCTCACTATGATATGCAATGGAGGATCAGATTCCTTGATAGGGATAGGTTTGACTTCCTATTTATGGAAAGTAATCACAGGTTCCTTATATGGTGGAATAGACTATATATGCCCCAAGGATTGTGATGAATTTCGAGCATTGACATTACTCACCTATCTAACATGACTACTTTCAATCTCATGCTTACGCATGGGATCCTTAAACATCTCTTTCTATTGTTCTTCGATAACCCTAGGCATGTCTATCCATCTAGAGGAATGGCTATCTACTTGCTTAAGTGGTAACTCTTGATGATGCATAGGGTGCATCACGTTGACTTGTTGCCTAAGCACTCTAGGTATGAGCTTCTTTTCGGGAGTTACCTCACATGATTGTTCTTCACGTGCTTTCTATTGGTAAATCCTCTCTTCACGTCATTGGAGCTCATCCAACCTTTGTTGATGTGATCTCTTCTTCTCTGTGCACTCACGCTCTAGACGCTTACGCTCACTACGTGCCTCCTCCAATTGGTCTTGGAGTAGTCACCTCTCATGGGCTGCATGAGACTCAGATTCCCTATATGACCGACTCATGGAGTAAGATCCACAACTCTCTATCTCACTAGGTGGAGACCTAATGACGTGGGTTCTCACTATGCATGTAGAAACCCCATGATCTATATGGGTGGACCCCCTGCATGACGAAGGGGGTTTGCAATGACTATCATAATGTCACGCTAGGAGGATTGGATCCTCAGGTGCATGATGAGTGTGATGCCTAGCAAGGAGGCATGCGAGGTCTAAAAGATCCTCAGGAGAACATCGAAAGTGTTCAGAGCCTCTCCATGAACTCTCTAACTCATTAGCTCATGATTGAGCTCTATCATGCCTAGTCGTCATGATGAACCAACTAAGCAAGACTCGAGAGGTTCCCTCTCTTACTAAAAATTTTGGCCTCAAGGAAGGCCTTATCTTGATGAATTAAGCAATAAAGAAGCATACAAAGTAAACAATGTGATTATCTCCTTTACATTTTAAAAGTGAGCCCTAAACTGTTTGATGTGTTTCAATGATTTGTTGTATCAGTATAGAACTCCTTATCATGTTTTGAAAAGCGTTGAATGATATTCTCAGTTTAAATTGGCTTTCACCTGTATGCTCATAGCTCGACAACCTGGATGTGACTTCCAGGCCATGTAAATCCCCTGTGTGTGGTAATGAAAGTCCACACCTGAACAAGGAGCACAGGTCCTCCCAGATCCTCACCCAATCTCACCCAGTCAACGTTATACCCTTCAAAGAGAAGTACATGCAAATTTTCTAGGCTACGAATGGTTCTTGGATCTGGTATTGGTCTAGTATCCAAGGGTATGTAGGATTTGGGCCAATGGATGGAAATCACCTCCACCGTCATTGAACCCTACTAGTGGTTGGATGTCAAGCCCAACTCACTAGTGTTTAAGTGCCAAGTGGTGTGTGTGGTTCATTTTAATTTGCATAAAATAAAAATGCATAATACAACACAATGATTGTTTCCTACATGTAATGTAAAAAGAAATATTTTATATTCAGATATGCATGCTATACTCTACATGATTTTTTGACAATGCAAACTAGTATGCAAATGGCCACTACTTGGGCCTCAAACATGCAAACCCACACACAATTCTAATATAGCACGTTGGATTCTAGGGTGGATTAAAATCAGATCTTCGTTGTTCCTAGCAGCACCTATCGAAAACTAAGAAAACGATAATCCTAAGGACTTAGTTCCTTTTAACTTTCTTTTTATGATTATCCTACTTAATTTCTATTTTTATAATTATGGAAAAACACATGTAGATATAAAAATGATAGAGGGTGAAAATGGGGCCTACCTCAGGTCCTCATCTGATTAATATTTGGCTCCCTATTGTCTATTGTGCCTACTGTAAACCGTAGGTCTGGTCTACGGTCTGCACTATAAACCACATGTTGAACCTACGGTTCAATTGTTGGCCCATAGCTGATAGCTGCGGTCTATACCTACAATTCCAAAAATCCAAGAAACAATAGTTAGATCACTTATTTTATGGAGTTCCATCGTGATCACCTTCTGACCTATCCCAAAAAGCATACACCTATCTATTGCATAAATTGAAATCAACATGAAAGCATGAAAAGAGACACAAGATTGCATGTAACACTGAAATGAATGTTTCTTTTATTAATATTGAAAATGGATCTCAGTTACAATCATGCCCCTCTTAGGGTCACCCAAAATGTTGATACAATCAATACAATTCCAAAGCCCCCAATGGGGTAGGCGCACTATTAATGCTTTTCCAAATAGTCACAAACTGCTCTAGGGTGGAGTTAACCCTCTTCTTCATGTTGAGGAAGGTGTTTGAACAATTGAAGCTCCCTTTAAACCTATTTCCTGCGATCAAGAAACAACACAAGAAAGTTATACAAATAGGCAACCTCTCATGATGAGGCCCTTTGAAGGATTGAAACATGAAAAATCCATGAAAAACATATAATCAAGAAAGCATGTAAAATGTATCTAAACTATGCTAAATTGATAAATATTCATGTAAATGCGTAAAGGAATATTGCAACTAAGTATTGAATGGCCTAATTATATGAAATAAAGCATGAAAGCATAGAAAGAAACCATTCTTGCATATTCTACACTAATGTAACAAAATTGCTTTAAACCCTAAATCTACCGGTCAAAAATCTCTAAAATCCTAATTAAACCATGCAAATGTCTATCTAAACCTAATTAAACAATCTTCAAAAGAAATGGTAAGGAGATCTTACACCTGTTGCAAACCGTAGCTCTGATGAGCGGTCTGCACTGTAAACCATGGCTGAAAGCCGCGGTGAGCAACCAAGTAGTTTGCCCTCCAATTTCAAGGGTAGTGGGCTTGATCCTCCTTGTCAAATTGATGATCAAGGGTCACCTCAGTGTCCTCTGATAGATTTGGTGGTTGAATTGTTCGATAGGGCCTCCGTTTGCCCAAATTAGCATTTCTTGGTATTCTAGCTCCTTAGGGCATCCATGGCCTAATTCATCATGATGCTTAGGTTGGCAAAGGGATAGCAACAAATCTCTCTCTTAGTGCACTCAAGTGAATACACAATTCGATAGGGCTTCGCTGCTCTAAACTCCAATGCTTGCTTGATTCACTATTTTGATAGTGCTTCACTATCAAAATGCACTATATCATTGCCCTAATTCGAAGGGGTACTTATAGGACTACCCAAGGGCTAGGGGTGGCTTCATGGAGAAGCCAAGATCAAGAAGGGGTGGTTAGGATAGTTGGATTGGAAGCTTCCATCCTTTAACCACCTTCTTCTAGAACAAATGGTCATTCAAACCGATTTGGCTCGGATGAAGGCCAACTGAACTTCAGTTAAGACCGCAGGTGACAGTTGCGGTCTAGACTATAAACCATAGGTCTCAACCAATGGTTCAATCTGTAGACCGTAGGTCTCAGCTACGGTTCAGACTGAATAGGCCAAGGAGCCCAAATTGAGTGGTTAGAACCACTGCTCTATCTTGGAGTCTATCCAAGATCTTCCATATGGTCTTGTAGCATGTCCATATGAGTAGTCGCCATCGACATGATGCATTTTAGGTGTCTACACTTTCAATTTTTTTCCAAAAACCTACATGTAGATCAAAACATTCATGTTACTTTATGGTAAGAATATTCTCATTTTCTTTTTACAAATCACATGTCAAATAGATTTTCCTTTTTTTTTTTTGTGTTATCCCATCAATTTCCATTCAAAGCACATTTCAAATTTTCATTATAAAAATCACATTTAGAATTAGGAGTTTTCAAATATCTTTTTGCATCTTTCATCAAAGCAATTTCAAATTCCTTTTTGCACAAAAATCAATTTTAGATTTCTTTCATGCATTTAGAATTAAGGTTTTTCAAATATATTTTTGCATGTTTCATTAAAGAAATTTTCAAATTCCTTTTTGCAAAATCAAATTTCAGATCCCTTTCTTGTCATTATATTAGGACTTCCCATTTCTTTCATAAAATACCTCGGGTAAATTGTAATTTTTAGATTTATTTCCATAGCATTAGATTAGGATTTCCCATTTATTTCACAAATCCCTTGGGTAAATTGTAATTTTTAGATTTATTTCCATATCATTAGATTAGGACTTCCCATTTATTTCACAAATCCCCTAGGTAAATTACAATTTTCAGATTTCTTTCCATATCATTAGATTAGGACTTCCCATTTCTTTCACAAATCCCCCGGGTAAATTGTAATTTTCAGATTTCTTTCCATAGCATTAGATTAGGATTTCCCATTTCTTTCACAAATCCCCCAGGTAAATTGTAATTTTTAGATTTCTTTCCATATCATTAGTTTAAGATTTCCAATTTATTTTTGCACAATCTCTCTCACATTTCTTTTATGTTTCAAAATTAGGGTTCCACAAATCCCTCTTCTCACATGCTTTACATTACTTTTTTACATTCTAATTAGCATAGATCCTAGTTTCTTTTCCAAAAAGGCACATAGGACTAGCTTTCTTTCAAAATGCATATTAATCTATATTTTCTTCCAAAAATGCATCTAGGGCTATATTTATATTTCAAAAATACATCTAGTTAGCTTTCTTGCTTTCATATCATTGTTAGACAACAAAAACCCACACACTCACATGGTACACACAAGTGGTGAGACTGGATTTCATCGCCAATCCATCATTTGAGACTGGTGAGGTAGGAATTGTGCCCTCCACCAGCTCACCCCCATAGGCACCTAGCAACCCCATAGGAGCGGTTTTCTTGATTTCATCATCAAAAAATATCCCACTTTTGATATTGGTGCACCTTTGGGTGTTGTAGGAGGTTCCATGTCGATGACACTCCTGATATTTATAGAGTTATCACCCCACTACCTATGATATTTCCTAGGAAGAATATTTTTAAAATCAAAACACACAAAAACACAAAAATTTTATTTTTTACATTTAGATCTAATTCTAGTTTCACATTGATTGCATGATCACAAACTGGTTTCAGCACATTTCATGGTTCAACACTTTGTTTGTTGGCTATTTACAACCTATCACTACTTAGTCACTATCATATTCATAGTTTGAGTCCAATTCGCTTCCCAACCTATGAATCAGGTCTCAATTCACCCCTTAACCTATGAATCTTACTTCTAAGTTTAAAAATTGGTAAAAATTTATGGGGTTACTCAAAAAACCCTTGCAGATCACACCCAGAACCTTAGATTTCAATTTTTGTGCAGACTTGAGCCCACATTCACCACACACAATATAATTCCTACTATCACACATAGCTAAGCACACAAGCAAGTGTGCCTTGAGGAAGTGCCTTGATGAAGAGATATTTTTTACCCCTTACAGTCAGTATCCTTCTTCCTCTCCTTCTACAGGGAAATCCCACACACTCACAGTTGATCTACCCATAGATTCACATCTACCTTCCACACATCGATGAGCACTAAAAATGCTCATTTTATATAAACTTTTAAGGGGCATCAGTATTGGTTTAATTAGCATTAGAGATGTATTTTTATATAGCTTATGCATATAATTGATATAAAATTTAATATTATGCTTTACTGGTATTTTTTGTAGAAACCATGTATAAATGCAGGTTTTGCTACTAATATGGTGTTTTCTAGTCTACATCCCACTTGGACCTAGAATTATTCTGCTTCAATGAGTCTAAGGCATATTGGGAAGGTGCCTTACTCCATAGGTAGGTGCCTTACTATTTAGGTAGGTGCCTTACTCTATAGGTAGGTGCCTTACTCCATAGGTAGGCACATTACTCTTCAAGTAGATGCCTTAATCTATAGGTAGGTACCTTACTCTTCAAGTAGATTCCTTACTCTATAGGTAGGCACCTTACTCTACAAGTAGGTTCCTTACTCTTTAGGTAGGCACCTTACTCTATAGGTAGGTGCCTTATAGGTAGGCATATTACTCTATAGGTAGGTGTCTTACTCTACAAGTAGGTGCCTTACTCTACAGTTAGGTTCCTTAATCTATAGGTAGGTGCCTTACTCTATAGGTAGGTGCCTTACTCTACAGGTAGGCACCTTACTCTACAAGAAGGCACCTTGATCTGATCAAGTCAACAGGAAGGCGCTTTGATGAAGAAGTAGGCACCTACTTGAGGCACCTTGATGAAGAAGTAGGCACCTAATTGTGGTGCCTTGATGAAGGAATAGGTGTATTGCTCCCACCTTGCTCTTTTTGAGAAGATGCACCAAGTCAACTTTGACCAGCTGACCAATAGGCTAAGGAGGTCATTGCATGTGAAGAAAAATAAGACATTCTAATCATGCATTATTATTAAAATAGAATAAAACACTTATTATTAACTTATTGGTCGGTTGACCTTGTAAATATCTTAAACCATTATTTTTAGGATGCATTAATTTAGGATTTTTTTGTTACGTACACCTAAGGATTATTATATTTATCCTTCTAGTGAACGAACATACTTTCAATAGTAGGATAATACCTGTGTATGAAACGACTATAACTAATCACGTTATGTGATTAAAAATAGATTGATTTGTTATTGTAATGAGATCTAGATGCACTTTATATAAATATGTATGCCAGATGAATTAAGGGAATGATTAATTACATAGAAGTTATTTTATTTTATTTTCTATATAATTTCTTAAGAGTGCAAATACTCTTAGTTGCTTAAAGCAATTGTTATGTGATTAATCGGGTGGACTATCTACGGGAGCCTAGGCCCACTCGTCCTCCCCTATTTTATTTTTATTATTTATTTTGAATAGATTAGATTTACTACTTTATTTCATGATTTATTTTAATTCATTTGTGTGTGTTTATTTCCCTACACTTTATTTTCAGCATTTTATTTCTAGCATTTTAGTTTATATTTTAAATTTTTGCACTGTTTCATTTGGTTTGGTTGAAATCAAAATGCACAAACATTCCCCACAAAATTAAATAGGTACATAAGGATTCATTCCCCCACACTGCAAGCATATACTATGCATGACACTCATAATTTTATAGACTTACCATATTGATAATTTATGGTAAAATAAATGACTGTTTTCTAAACATAATTTTTTCTCACCATTTTGGCACCGTTGTCGAGGAGTGTCAAAACTGTAGTGTTATGATCCACATGTCATTTAAAAAGCTTATTTAAAATTACCTATGGATATTCTACCTAAGAAGTGTGAGTCCACCAAGGGCCTTTTTACAGGGCCAAAATAATTTCCAAAACAGTAAGATACAAGTCCCATAGGCAACAGTTTAAATTTACCAGCTTCTCAAGTAAATACGGGAATGAACCTGATGTACCATATTAAGTGTAGAAGTAGAATAAATTGTGTTGTTGAAAAAAATATAGGCAATGAAGGATTTCCATCATATTATGAATGGTTTCAAGATATCAAAGAAATAGCACAACCCAGGACTGATATAGTTGAAAATATTTAGGGATGTGTTTTTATATAGAAACCATTGGGGAATTATGCCTCCAAAAGCTTAGTTTTAATGATTAAAAAATTTACAAGCTTCACACTTTACAACATATTGGTAAAATCCTTCAATGATAACATTAGTAGCAAGAAAAATGATAGATTAAAATTTAAAGAACATCTTATTATAAATTATGCTCTTCACTTGCACTTAAGGTGACCTAGTGAATCAGAAACTAGAACATGTTTTTAAAATACTGCTATGCCATATTTTCTCCAAATTTACCATCCTGCAGATAGTAATTTTATAGCCTACACATTTTACCATTACGTTAAAAGTGTTTAGTTGTGAGGCCATGAAGTAAAATAATCTTCTCATGCTACAATATATCAAACTAGTTGATAAATAAGAAGATGATTTTTAGAAGACTAGTTTAGATGTAGGCATGGAGGGACCCCACCTTCATAATTGCCACCAATAATATAATAAATTATGTTTATAGAGTTCATGAAAAAAAATATCTTCTACTAAAAATGCTTCGAGTTAAAGTGTAAATCATAAATAGAGCTCTATTTTCTACTACTCAATTGGAAGAGAGTATCCTCTTTTCCTAGGACCAAATTGGTCCAGAAGGGGAATGAGAAATCTCCAACTGGTATCTAAATAGATTAGGGGAGGAGCTTGAAAGTAATTAGATGTCAATTATCTACAAGAAGGCCACATGGTTCCCAAGCATATTAAATTATATGAATGAAGCTCGTAGTGGCAAAAAATAAACACATAAGTCTCAATGATGTTTCTCATGAAAACGCCACACCTGAACACCTAACACATGACACAGATGATGATGAAAAGATTTATTTTTACCACACTCCAGAAAATAGACTGAAGGATCGTAGTAAATATGGATCTAAATTTCCTTTTGATCTGTAGAAGAATTCTCATTGAATTTGATTTCTACCTAAGTGGGAGATCATTTTGATTTAGATGCATGTGTGTGAGGGTTGTATAAAGTCTAATCAATTGAAAAAAGTGATATGTTCAAGAGCACATGGTTAGAAAAAATGATGCACAAAGCTATTGTTAATTACGATGATCCCTGCAATGCATCCAAAGAGTTAGCGCTCTTGAGATACGTCAAATCTAGATTAAAATATTTTTTATATGTGTTGTTTATGAGGAGCTTGGTGTTTCAAATGTTTGGAGCTATTGGTTGTCATAAATCCTCTAATAGTGGTATATGGAACATAAATTTTTTGCACACCAAGTTGCGTAGTTACCTGGCTAGACCCTTCAAATATATCAATTACAGCCTATGTGGCCTCCACTTTTTAATGCACAATGCCAATATTACAGTTTTTTTCAAAAGCATTTCATTCTGTTAAAATATGTAGGAAAATCAAATATAGAGAAGACAGAATCTCACTATGATGGAGAACACCAACTTTGCAAAGATATGGTGAGGATCTAAAATCATGGAGAATTTTGTTGTCACAATGAAAAGAGTTCATTATTTCTCACAAATAGTTTGGTGGAGAAGACGTTCCAGTACACAACACATTCAACCAATTTTCCAAGATGGATCATTGAAAAGTCCTCCAACTTGACCACATAATTTTAAAGTCACCATCTCCAATTATTGCAATTGAATTTTTGTTCTCTGATGCAGATGATGAAAAAATAGTTAGAATTTTATTTTAATGTATTTAGTTTATATTTTTCTTTTATGTTTTGCAGGACAACATGAAGTTCTATATAGACAAATAAGGATATGTCAGTGAAGATTTTGTGAAGTGATATTTATATATGGAGTGACATCGGCATGGGGGAGACCCCATACCATACCAATAGTTTTGACGAATGTTCACACATTCGTTAAATAAAGAAAAAAGGAAACAAAAAATATGATGAGGCACCTTGATGCCTTGATCAAGGATGCCTTGATCCACAAGTAGGTGCTTTGGTCAAGGGCACCTACCTCCACAAGTAGGAACCTTGGGTGCTTACCTCCACAAGTAGGTGTCTTGGTCAAGGGAACCTACCTCCACAAGTAGGCACCTTGGTCAAGGGTGCCTACCTCCACAAGTAGGTGGCTTGTGTGTCTACCTCCACAATTAGGCACCTTGGGTGCCACCTCCATAATTTGGCACCTTGGTTAAGGGAACCTACCTCCACAAGTAGGTGCCTTGGGCACCTACCTCCACAAGTAGGTGCCTTGAGCACCTACCTCCAAAATTAGGCACCTTGGTCAAGGGTACCTACCTCCACAAGTAGGCACCTTGGTCAAGGGTGCCAACCTCTACAAGTAGGCACCTTGGGCACCTACCTCCACAAGTTGGCACCTTGAGCTCATACCTCCACAAGTAGGTGCCTTGGTTAAGGAAACCTACCTCCATAAGTAGCTGCCTTGGTCAAATATGCCTACTTTCATAAGTAGGCACCTTGGTCAAGGGTGCCTACCTCCACAAGTAGATGCCTTAATATCAAGGGTGCCTTTATCCATTTCTAGCACTTATGTGGTTCTATGGCACAGATAAAAGAAAATGAATTATGTGAATCCTCCTAGTGGTTTGTACTTATTTAAAAATAAAAAAAAAAATCACATGGAACATGTCTTGCTTAACATAATGTTTATTTTTATTTTTTCTTTTGTAGGTACGGTGCTCACATGCAAGCTGCAAGCATTCTAAAAGCCAAGGAATAACAAGCATGGATTACACCAAACTTGTATTTTACTACTTTCTAGTTTACAATGTATTTTGTAGGGATAACACCCGCATGCAAGTTGTAGGTATCCTAAGAGCTAGGGCCTCATAGGCATGGATTGCGTTTAACTACATTTTTCTTTTAGTTTTTTTTTTTCATTTTCTTTTGCATGTGAAATGGCCTGATTGTATGAAAAATAGGTATCTTGGAATATAAGGCCTAAACCAGCTCAACATCCATGAACCTACACATTTTTAGGAGGTAGAAACTTGACTATTTCCATTCGAAGGAGATAGTCCCCATCTAGGCATGGACGTGGGTGTTAATTTCCTACAAAGGGAAGAGGTACCCACCTCTGTGTTTGGATGAAGTAGATGCTGATGCAGTACAAAAAAGAAAAAAATTGGAGGGCCTAATCAACTCTACAATAACACTATACACATTAGCAATATATTGACTTTTAAATAGTGAGAGAGTGCTTTGATTTCCAATAATTTTCCTTGATGTCATGGTCACCTTGATATCATTGATTAGAGGTGCTTAATTTTTGTTGAGAAGTCCAAAAAAATAGCCTTGTGGAGAATCTAATAGCGATGAAGAAGAAGCTGAAAAGAAGCTATAGGCATTCCTTGAGAAGAGAGTTGTAGACCCACATTTTACCCAGAAGTACTCAAAATTCTTCTCCCTAGGATAGGGGTGCCTGTTGTTCAGTGTGGGACCTGATTTTTAGAAGGCTATAGACCTGTTGCACAGAGGGACTTGTTACTAGCGATGAGGGCATCACAAAATTAAGTGAGGGAGGATATGGGTAAACCTGAATCTCCTAAAAATAAAAATATTTTGTTGATAAGACTCCTAATTGAAATACAAATAAAAAATAGAGATCTATTTTCTACTATTTGTTGGAAGAGAGTATCCTCTTTCCCTAGGACCAGCTTGGTACAGAAGGAAAATGAGAAATATCCAACCAGTAACAGTAAAATAAAATAGGGTAGAAGCGTGAGATAGTGTCCATATTCGATGGTAGCATGCTCACCCTCAAAAGTATAATTGTCATTGCATGACAAACCAATAGAAGACGGCTGAGGTTGAAGCTTAAACAAAAATAGTGGTAAATTATGGTTGTAATGCTAGACTTGTTAAAGTCCACACCTACAGAAAGAATGCCTCAATGGGTAAAATTGAATATAGTGTATTCGTATGTCCAAAAAATTTCCCCTGCCTATTTTCATCAAGGATGGAGCACTTACTTTCATTAAAAATAATTTCCCTATTTTCTAGACATAATTTCCACTAAAAGGCGGTGCATGATCCACGCATAATAACTGGACCTCATCATTATTTTCTTGAGGAGAACACCACAAAAAAAATTTCATGGTTTATGTACTATTCTTTGTTAGAAATACATATGGGCATACAATTTTACCTTTTTGAATATGCGTAGAAAAGATTCATCAATGGAAATTCAAAATTGCATCATTTTCCATATTTTCACGCTCACAAAAAATGATGTCTTCATTGATTGTTGAGGGTTGTTGAGATGGAAACTAGTTCAGTTTATACTTTGTTTTGAGTTGAGTAAATTGGTTGCGGTGATGGGACCCCATGGTTGTAGTATGAATTCAAATGGACCACAAACACCATTGCACAAAACTGCCATCACAATTTTCAATCAATGCTCAAAGGAAGAACAACGAAGATGATTAGCGGTGTGGATGATGAAGGCAACCAGAGAAAAATAAATAAATAAATAAATAAATAAAATAAAATTATCCAGATGCACCAACGTCACAACAATCTCATTTTCTAGTACACCATGATTATAGGCATCATGAAGATGTTTTCACACCACCAACATCATACATATCAAAATCTATGAAATTCACCCAGGTATGTACTGAGTTTTTTGTTGATTATGTGTATAGTTATTTTAAAAATCATATCTATGTTAATACCAGTAGATGCCCCTATAAATTTTTTTTTGTCAAAATATCCTAGCCACATGATATACCTCGGATATGAAAATAATTCATTACCCTAGGAACAATTAAAAAAAAAACTATGGCGTTTGCATGAATAAATTTGGCATTGTTTCATTGATGTATCATGACAATGGTGGCCAAAACATGTAAATGATGCTATTCTATACCACAAAGGAGGGTAAAACATGTTTTATATGTGGGTACAAGTAGCGGAAAATGACCACATATTAAAATTTGGTCTCACCAAATTTTATCAATGTGCAAAATTGAAACATACATTCCTTTGATAATTGCACGAAGGCTCAGATGGGCAAATACATGACACCATTTATCATAATCAGTGCATTTTTGATGTGGTCTTATTGTTTAAATAGTGTGGTTGATCATGACATGTTTCTAACTTCTACTAGTGTAGTAGTGCTCAACAAAAGAAAAATAGTAGTGCTCAATGAAAGAAATACAAAGACGTTGGAAACCACACTCATCTTATTAAAATTTGGTCTTACCAAAATTGACCAATGTGCAAAAATAGGAAATGTGGCCTTATAATAGCTACATGAAGGCTTAGATGAAATTCCATGGCAACATTTAATAAAATCAGTGTATTTGTAATTTGGTCTAAACAATGTGGTCATGATTTAACTTTTTGCCCATAGGGATTAGTCATGATGCGTTTTTGAATTTTGTTGGTGCAATAGTGCTTAATGAATTAAAATAGAGATGCTAAAGATAGCTAAAGAAAAAATTATTTTTGGGGGCTATTGTCACGAGGACATGACAATCTTTAGGTATGAGGGGATGATGAGCACTAGAAATGCTCATTTTTTATACACTTTTAATGGGCATTAGTATTGGTTTAATTAGCATTAGAGATGTATTTTTATATAACTTATGCATATAATTGATAGAAAATCCATTATTATGCTTGATTGGTGTTTTTAGTGGAAATTATGTATAAATACAGGTTTTTCTACTAATCTGGTGTTTTCCAATCTACATCCCACTTGGAACTGGTATGCTTCTGCTTCAGTGAGTCTAAGGCATATTGGGAAGGTGCCTTACTCCATAGGTAGGTGTCTTACTCTTTAGGTAGGAACCTAACTCTACAGGTAGGCGTTTACTTCTTCAGGTAGGTGCCTTACTCTAAAAGTAGGCACCTTACTCTTCAAGTAGGTGCCTTACTCTATAGGTAGGTGCCTTATAGGTAGGTTCCTTACACTATAGGTAGGCACCTTACTCTTCAGGTAGGTGCCTTACTATATAGGTAGGAACCTTATAGGTAGGTACCTTAATCTACAGGTAGGCACCTTACTCTATAGGTAGGCACCTTACTCTATAGGTAGGTGTCTTACTCTACAGGTAGGCACCTTAATCTACAAGTAGGTGAATTACTCTATAGGTAGGTGCCTTACTCTATAGGTATGTGCCTTACTCTTTAGGAAGATGCCTTACTCTATAGGTAGGCACCTTACTCTTCAGATAGGCACCTTAATCTACAAGAATACACCTTGATTCCTTACATTGGAGGTGCCTTGATCTAACCAAGTCAATAGGAAGGCACCTTGATCTGACCAAGTCAAAAGGAATACGCCTCGATGAAGAAGTAGGCACCTACTTGAGGCACCTTGATGAAGAAGTAAGAACCTCCTTATGGCACCTTAATGAGGAAGTAGGAACCTTGCTCCCACCTTGCTCTTGTTGAGAAGACACACCAAGTCAACTTTGAACGATTAACAAATGGGCTAAGGAGGTCGTTGCATGTGAAGACAAAGGAGAAATATTCTAATCATGCATTATTATTAAAATAGAATAAAACACTTATTATTAACCAATTGGCCGGTTGACCTTGTAAAGCTCTTAAAGCATTATTTTTAGGATGCATTAATTTAGGATTTGTTTGTTACGTACACCTAAGGATTATTATATTTATCCTTCTGGTGAACGAACATACTTTCAATAGTAGAATAATACATGTGTATGAACCAACTGTAACTAATCATGTTATGTGATTAAAAATAGATTTATTTGTTATTGTAATGATATCTGGATGTGCTTTATATAGACACAGGCCATATGAATGAAGGGAATGAAAAATTACACAGAAGTTATTTTATTTTATTTTCTGTATAATTTCTTAAGAGTGCAAATACTCTTAGTTGCTTAAAGAAACTATTATGTGATTAAATGGGTGGACTATATACGGGATCCTAGGCCCACTCTTTACAGTTGTTATATTTCATTTTTGTTATTTGTTTTTAGTAGATTAGATTTACTACTTTATTTCTTGCTTTATTTTAATTCAATTGTGTGTGTTTATTTTCTTGCACTTTATTTTCAGCATTTCATTTCCAACATTTTAATTTATAATTTATTTTTTTGCACTTTGTTTCATTTGGTTTGGTTGAAATCAAAATGCATAAACATTCCCCACCAAATTAAATAGGTATAGAAGGATTCATTCCCCCAAACTATAGGCATATACTGTGCGTGACACTCGTAAGTTTATGGACTTACCAAATTGATCATTTATGGTAAAAGAAATGACTATTTTCTAAATAAAATTTCTACTCGCCATACACATTCCTTCTTCTAATGAAATTCCCACTTCATTTAGTGAAGATGATCTATTTCTTCCTTGTTCAACTTCACCTAATTCACCTTCTACATTATGTTATCATGTTATCTATATAGCTCCAGGACATCCTCCTCCTTTCTTCACCATTGATGAGGAGACCCTACCTACTTATCCTAACTTCATGCACCCCTTCTTTTAGAGTCTATCTCAGTCCCTTTTTGAGAATGACTCCTTTGTTAAATCACACTCATACCGAGGTTGTGTCATTTTACCCTATCGTAGGGATGATTTCAGACCCTTCCTCTTATACACCAGGCACTCAGGTTCCATAATTGCAAACCTCATCACAACAATCTCCCTTGCGACAACATCAAGAGCCACCTCCACCATCATACCAAAACTCTTCCCAAGAGTTACCACCACTGCTTACCCAACAATAATTCTTCCCGTCATTTGAGGACATATCACAGCCACCTACTAAAACACAACCAATTCCACACCAATAGCAACAACTAAATGCTTTCATCCAATATGGAGTGTACATGTTCACCACTTCACCTTCTCAAGATCCTACCTCAATATATTTTCCTCCTTCTTCATCACTCCCACCTACATCCCATCATTCTAGAATGAATTCTACCCAATATTCTATTCCACCTTCATCCATTTCGACCTTTAGATTACCTCCCCCTCCTCTATTTTGGATCCTGACTGTAGGTCCCCTTCCCACCTATGGTCCATATCCTTTAGCCTATACTCCTAGTCCCCCAGGCTATTCTACTCAGTTTAGTTGTCCCACATTTCATCACTTAGGATAGATGCATGTCCCATAATTTGACACTTCATATAGTCCACCTTTAGCACCATCTGTCTAGACACCATTAGCATTATATACTAGACCCACATTCTTTATGCCTTCCCCATCTTGGTCATCACCTCCTAAAACCCAAACATTACAGAAGTGATGTGGAATAAAACCAGATTAATTAAATTAATAAAAGAAAGGGCTAATATAGGCCCAAAAACATAACGAAACCCCTACGAAGGAGCAACAAATTCCCAAATGGGAAATGTCGGCACGCTTCCAAAGGCGGTTGCCTAATCTATCCAGCTAGCCTAATCTAGAGTGGCTTAGCAATTTATTACGTGAGCACAAAGTCTCACCAAAAATAATAAGACCACCCTAACTAAGACTTAGTCTAACTAAGGAATTAACCTTAGATTACATTAAAAATTTGATGCCCTCATCATACCTCCCCACAAAGGAAGCATTGGACTCCAATGCTTGTACAACAGTAGAGTGTGAAGGGTGATAAACTTGAGTCGAAGGAAGCAGAAGCAGAAAATCAGTTGTCAGATGAGGAGTGGCGCTGATAAGGTAGAGAAGTCCAAGAGTGGCCGAAGCTGGAGGGCCTCTCCTGGTCAGGACTGGAGGTCCAACTCGAGTGAAAGCTTGTGGATGAGGTTGAGGACGAATCTCCTGTGGCGACGGCTGCAAAAGCTGCTACAAATCAGGAACCTGTGGCACGGTAGCAGCAGGAGGAGGAACAACTGAAGCAACAGGAGGAGTAGGAGGAGGAGCCTCCTTGTGTGCTGTGGGAGCAGGAGTGTCCTTTGGTTTGCAGAAGACCAATGTTGTATGGCGTGGACCTGTATAACTGTATGTGGGCTTCGTGGAAGAGATGAGAAACTTCTTGTTCTCATGATGCAATGTATAGGTATTATTATATGCATCATATTGAGCCCGTTTGTCAAATTGATAGGGCTTTCCAAGAATGAGATCACAACAGTCAATTGGAGTCACATCACAAGTGACTTTATCCACATAGTGTGGCCCAAATGCAAAAGACACAGTGCATGTTTCTGTAATCATGGAGGAGGTGTCCGCATCCTTCCATGCAAGTGGGTATGGATGAGGATGGGGTTGTACAGGAAGCTTCAATTGATCAACAACGGCTCTAGAAATCAAGTTTGTTTGAGAGCCATTATCGATGATACAATCTACAAAGTAGTTGTGTTTTAGATGGGCACATGTGACAAACAAATGGTCACGACCTCTCTCAATCATGTTGTGTGTCAACAAAGTATGATTGTTAAGCCCTCGAAGCTCTGGATAAGTGCGCCTTTCTCCCGTAGCCTCAATAGGCCCTTCTTCTTTTTCCTCTGGGGAAGCTTTTACCTCTGGGGAAGCTTCTACAATAAGATTATTTTTCTTCCTAAAACACTCAGATTCATTATGGCCTCTCTTCTTACAATGATCACAGAATTTCTTAGGATCAAAAGAAGGAGTAGAAGAAGTGTTAGAAGAAGAAGAAGAAGAAGTCTTCGATTGTTGCTTTTGTTTTGAATTTTTGGTGGAGTCAGAAGAGCGAGATCCACCGGCTTGAGCAGCAAGCTTCTCCTCCGCAAGCTGTGCTTGATTGTACATGGTGTTCAAATCTATGATAGGAGTATATTTCAACTCCCTAAAAAGTGGTTCCTGCAGTCCACTTTTGAATTTGGTGATAAGCTTAGCAGTAGAATCCTGAATACCATTCAGAATTCTCAATTTGTTGAATAGACCGATGTAGTTTTGGACACTCATGTTGTATCCCTGCCTCAATCGAAGCCATCGATATTCAAGATCGTCTCCATAGTTTGATGGATAAAAAGTATCCATCAAATCTTTCACCAATTCATCCCAACGGGTAATGGGATTCTGATTAATAAAGCGGTCTGTAATCAAAACTTTGGCTATACCAAAAAGTTTCAAGAACCTCAGGATCACGCGAGCCATCATAAATTTTGACTTCACATTTTGCCTTCACTCGAGAGTCACTAGGACCACTTTTAGTAGCAATATCATTGACCTTATCGGCCAAGGTACTAATGGCTGCGGTGATGTCAGCCATTTGCTGTGCCAAATCCTGAGCCATTTGTCCTCGGGTGTATGCCAGGGATATTACAAGGAGTTACAAAATATGTTAAAGGGGTTACAAAAAGGAGTGCTATTGCCCAATTAATTGCAAAACAACTATAATAGTTTTAATGCAATTTTACAATTTAGCACAATAAAATAAAATACCCCTTTATAAAATTTTAATTCCCTTTGTAATTAATTAATTAATTTTTTTTTTTTCAATTACAACCATCACACACTTTATGACACAGACGACCCAGTCTGCCAGCTCCTCAACACCATCGTCGACGAATTCTTGTAGCTTTCTCGTGCCACGCAACAAATACAGCTCGCCAAACCCCAGTATTCGGAACTCAAACGCAGTGTAGTGCCCTTCTGGAAAGTTTAGTCCCAAGCATCATTTCCAGAAGTCTGTCCTGTCGATCGATGTCAGAGATGCCGAACATCGATGTTCATCGTCGGGCAGGGATAGTACCTCCACGCAGGTTCAAGCGACGGAGCAATGAAAAGCGTTGTTTCCCTTCTGTTTTAGAAAAGCGATGGTCACTCAACCGAAGCAGGGTGTAGCACAGGACAAAGGCGGTTTTCCTTCGACTGCAGATCACAATGGCAGTGTTAATGACAGGTTCAAAAGGAAAAATCTAGCAATGGCAACTTGTAGAAAGCGATAACGCCAAATGAAGAAACCCGGCAGTGGCTTAGAGAGATGGCGAACCAGGTATTGGAATGATGACAGGCGGTGGCTTGGAGAGATCCACAAAGAGTTACAGCTGGCACGCTCATGAGAAGCTGGATCATGCTTCCAACGTGCTGGATACCGCCATGGGCACTATCAACAATACAGTTCTGTCTTCAACAGTATGGATTCTGTCTTCAACAAGAAGGTATGTCTTTGGCAGACGATACCAGATCTGAGTTGTGCTCATGCATCCCATGTCTTTCGGTTCCTTTGCTCAGTCGCAGCAAGTGCTTCGGATAGACAACGGATCGACCAAAATTTGGTCTATTTGATGTGAGCCCGAATGGGCTACTTATGCCTGTCATCTAGGACGATGACGTTCTGTCATCGATGGCTATTGCTATGGCAGTAGTCTAGGCCCTCCCAGACTTTCTCTCATCCATAAGCTTTTAATCCTAGATGGATCATCATGCTCTGATGATGTGGAATAAAACTAGATTAATTAAATTAATAAAAGAAAGGGCTAATATAGGCCCAAAAACATAACAAAACCCCTACGAAGGAGCAACAAATTCCCAAATGGGAAATGTCGGCATGCTTCCAAAGGCGGTTGCCTAATCTATCCAGCTAGCCTAATCTAGAGTGGCTTAGCAATTTATTACGTGAGCACAAAGTCTCACCAAAAACAATAAGACCAAGCCCTAACTAAGACTTAGTCTAACTAAGGAATTAACCTTAGTTTACATTAAAAATTTGATGCCCTCATCAAGAAGGCTCCTCTCCAGTAGATACCCATACAAAAATTATATACCCCTTGGTCACAATATTATTATTCTTAACAAATGTCTGTTTCACAACCTAGTATTCCACCTGCTACGACACCACACATTGTTCAGCAGCCACCTCCTCAGGATTAGTTACAATACATTCCTTCTTAATATTGAGAAGAACAACTCCAGTATCTTCCACACTCTTAGGCCCCACCCACCTTAGTATCATCCTACACACCTATAACATTTGAA
Organism: Wollemia nobilis; assembly: GCA_028583015.1. Classification (NCBI taxonomy): domain Eukaryota; kingdom Viridiplantae; phylum Streptophyta; class Pinopsida; order Araucariales; family Araucariaceae; genus Wollemia; species Wollemia nobilis. Next base: position 23,484,714 of record JAQPPZ010017151.1, on the reverse strand, counting down.
CTTCAACTCTTGCAATATGAATTAAAGATGTTAAACCTTCGTACCACTAGCTATAGACCACAAAAAACTACCTATGAAAAACTCTATAATGAGCTACCTCATTACCCTTATCACTTCAAGATCCCGAATTTTGATAATTACAAAGGCAAAGAGTATCCATGAGAACATGTTAGTAATTATCGTTCATCTTGCTACCAGTTTCATAGTAGCAATCCTCTCATGTTATGTACCTTCTCTCTATCACTTGGGGGACAAGCCCTTGATTGGTACAACACGATTATGTACCATAGCCTGTACACCTTTGAACAACTATCCAATTACTTCCTAGAACATTTCTCTATCAACATAAAAAAAAAATATATCTTAGATGTCTATGCCCTATGACAAGCTAACGATGATCCCATTATAGAGTTTATCTCGCGATGGATTTCAATCATACACGACCTAGCTCATAGTCTCCCCACTATTGAATTTGTCACACTTTTCACCAAAATATATCATAATCATATCTCCACTTCCATGTAGCTTCATCAAAGTTGAACCTTTGAAGAAACCATCAACCAAGCTAAAGTCATCAAGGACATAAAAGTCCAATCGGGCAAAATCAAGTTGAGAAAAAAACCCTCGTACAACTCAAATTTTTGTTTCAACAAAAATGTACCTAATCAACCTTTCCCTAGGCTACCACAAGATAATCAAGTGGCAATATCTATCCTAGACCCATCACCCATCCCACGACCTCCTTATCCACAACAAAAACTATTCCAAACCAGTGCACCTCTTCCTCCTCGACCATAGTAGCCTTGCAGCATTCATCCATAGGCCCCACAATGCAATATCATCCCACTCTTTGAGCCTTTCCCAACCCTTTTCCAGATATTGTATGATGCAAGTCACATCAACCTACACAAAATTTGATCGCTCAACCCAAATCAAACCAAGCCTTGAGGATACATAAAGCAAGCCTTCTATGTATACCATCGACAACTTGGTCACGATATAAAATCGTGTCACTCTTTTCATGGCCTTGTCAAAGACCTCATTTATAGGGGTACCATTCAGGTCTCGAACCCACTCACCCCACAAAATAAAAACTTGGGGATCTACCAAAACCCCCTACATAAACTTAGGGGGACCAATACCCAATGAACTCAACCTTATCCCCTAGGTCTACCTAGATAGGTTAATAATATTCAACACAATCCTCCCTCACATAGTGTGGTTGGCATGATTAACCTCACTACTCACAATCAAAGGTATCCTTCATGCCAAACTACATCAGTGGTCTCACTGCTTGGACCATTTACTTCTCCCTAGTATTCTGTGACTTCTATCACTACACCCCCTCCACCACAAAATATCATTACCATTCATGGTAGCCTTACCCACTAGTTGTGTAATGCTCTTGCCAGGTTATCCATATTTGATCTTTTGCAACATTATCAACCCCATCATGAGGCATTGAATGACATTATTCGATCTATCAATATTAAAACCCATGACACAAATGCATGTGTGAATTTTATGGGAAACATTCCATAGTGCCTCCAGCATTTTATTAGTGTTCATGATCATGAGATTACTGAACTCATAGGTGAAGGAGTGGATCCTCCTCTTCACATCCAAGAAACCATAAATGATATCACCTACAAGCATGTTCTCATTGATATTGGTTCCTCTATCAGCATCATTTCCACCATAGCCTTACATCACCTGCATATTTTTCCAAATCACTTTGCCACCCCATCACTTGATCTTCGAGCATTAAATGGTTCCATGTAATCCATAGTAGGCTCCATTATCCTATCTATCCAAATGGATATCCACATAATTTCCATACTATTCCATGTCATTCAGGGTGAGATGCAATACAATATCTTGCTTAGAAATCCATGGATTAGGGACATGCAATGTGTCCCTTCTACTTTACACCATTGACTCAAATATGTCCATGATGGACTTTTTCACTATGTTCCTACTGATGGGGACCCCTTCAAATTTTGCAACATCACAGACCTCCCACCAAGACATTCCTCATATTCCACAAAACTCTTTCCTATTTCTTCTCATCAATCTATTGGAGCATCGACATATCCATCCACATCAACCTCATAACCACAATCCCCATCAAGGACACATACATCTATGTCTACACCACTTTCACCAGCCACTATGGAAATCAAACCTACTACCCTACCATTTTTTCCACCTTCCCTCTGGCCACCTACACCTTCTCAACCATCCTCTTCCATAAATCCAACCTCAATGTTGATACCCTATTTTTCACCCTCATCATGACCTACCACCACATCTCGTCCATACTCATCTACAGAACATCATTCCCTCCCTATGCCTCAAATACCTTCACTCCTATTCCATCCATGACCTAGATTATTCATGTTTCCTCGTAGTCCAGCATCAACACCTACTTATCCAAATCCACAATTCTCTCATGCAGATCATCCTATCCCATCTATGGTAGATGAATGCCACCATTGGGAATAATGAGCTTCTTGCCTCGATGATAAACTATTACACTCCTTTACTACCACTATACGAGATTCTTAGCTTTCACCCTCCTCATCTGAGTTGGATTCACCACCTTAGATATCACCTCTCATATCTATATTTATGATGAAATCTAGTCCAAGATATTATAATATTCATGAAGCTCACGTGCAACCTCCTACAGTCCAATCCAGACATGATTTTGGTCGTATTTTGACCTCAATATTGACCATTGGCACTATTGTACAATTAGGTCCTCCCAATAATCAAACTAAGTTTTTTTATGCAGGACTATATTCCTCACTCCTGAATGTAGTTCCCCACCACCACAATCTAGATTTTGTGGTACACTAGATCACATGTCTAATTTCTATTTCACTTTGTAGTATCTTCAACATTTCTATTAGCATGAATTTGTATTAGGATGTTATGAACAAGGGTTACTCACACTCATCAATCCCCATGTCCAGCTACCTATAGATAAATTTATCTTAGGCTATCACCCCACTACTGTTCACACACTTGAGGATAACCTTCAGGATCTCTCCTTACACCCCTCCCCACTTACAACACACACTTTGGAAGAATATATCAACATGGATATTTTGGAGGAGATCCCATCTCCTCATTCGTTCATCACTATTATATTTACCTTATTTCAATAAATTTCTTCTTCTGACACTACATGATCATGTTGTGTCGATGACTTAACCAACCAAATTGTTGCATTATCTCTAAATGCTCACAACCTAGAACATGAAATGGTATCTCACCCACCATTGCCAGCACATTTGGCTAGATCACTACCTATGCATCGGTAGCTCCATCGATCTATTACTTGATCACATTCTCCACCTATCATCTTATGCCCTCCTCTAAGCCTGCTAGGCCATTTATGAGTTATCAAATCTTCATCATCAAACTCGTCACCACCCACATCTTCCATGACTTTGGTTAACATGGTTGTTGTAGACCTCTTTGCCCCACATCGGTATACACACCAGTCGATTCATGATGACACACCCAACCCATATATTCTTGACTTCACACACATTTCACCTACATCTTCACTACATGATTTCCTACTATCATCCCATGTCTTGCATACTATGAATGCTCCTTCACCTTCCACCCTACCCCACATTATATGGGTTCACCACATAGGCATCTACCTAGATGATAAATTTGATGTACTAGAGGCTATCGATGACCTCCACCTCATATTGATCCCTAGACAACTTTGAGATGGTTCCCACATGCTTGTGAAAGATACTATTGAGGTTGATATTGGTGACGATCCCGAAAATACACACATAGTCAAAGTCACTGCTAGCCTCTCTCCAGAAGAGTGCATCACATTTACCACTTTTCTTAAGGAATATATTATATTCTTTGCCTAGTCCTACAAGGACATGCCTAGCCTTGACCCTTACTTAGTGGTTCATAATCTCACCTTAGACAAATACGCTAAACCCGTTAGAAAAAAATTATGATGTATGCACCCTACTATTGATCTCCTTATAAAATCAAAGCTCCAAGAGATCCTTGATGTAAGTTTCATCATTCCCATAGATTACCCTGAGTAGGTTTCTAACATGGTACCAGTCCAAAAACCCTCTGGTGAGGTTTGCATATGTACTGATTTTAATGACATAAATAAATATTGTCCCAAAGACAACTTTCCCTTACCAAAAATTGACTCACTCATCGATTCTATCACATGCCATGAAATGATATCCCATATGGATGGATTTTATGGATATAATTAGATAAAAATAAATCCTACCAACTAGCACAAACTTCCTTCACAATATCCTGGGTACCTTTTTCTACAAGGTCATGCCTTTTGGCCTCAAGAATGTTGGGGCAACCTATCAACACGCAATGACTTACTTTTTCCATGATTACATGCATAAAACCATGGAATACTACATTGATGATATTATCATAAAATTAAAAGAGCATTCATAGCACCTTGCTGACCTACACCAAATCTTTGATCACCTCTTGGAATACAATGTTTACCTTAACCCTAATAAATGCATCTTTGGTGTCACTTCAAGAAAAATTATAGGGTTCATCATCTCTCGGTGAGGTATTAAATTTGACCCTAACAAAGTCAAATCCATCCTTAAGATACCTCCACATACAAACATCAAGCAATTGCATAGCTTACAAGATAAAATCCAATCAATACATCACTTTATTGCCTAAATCTTAGACAAATGCAAGCCATTTAATCACCTCTTGCAAAATGGGGTGGCTTTCAAATGGGATGAAAACTATAAAAAATCCTTTTATTCAATCAAATCCTACCTTACCTTTTCACAAATATTATCTCCTCCAGATCCATAGTTTCCATTCACTCTATACATTTCCGCTATGAACTTCACATTTGGTACACTCCTCGTCCAAAAGAAAAAACTCAATCATGAGTGAACTATCTACTACATTAGCCATACATTGGTTAGTTATGACATAGTTGGTCAAAATGACCACATCCAAGGAAATAAGGAGTAAGTATTCTAAATATTTCATTAAGTATAGAAATTAGTCATGACATCACGATATTTCGAGACCCAAGGGTTGAGCAAAAACCAATAGTCGTGATGGTACGATATTTTGAAGATGAAGGTGGAGCAAAGAACCAAATTTCACAAAAATACAAATTTTTGAAGGCCAAGGGCTGAAAAATACCAAAATTCATAATGGCATGACATTTTTAAGATGAAGGTGAAGCTAAGGGCTAAAAGTTGTGATAGCACAACATTTTGAAGTCCAACAACCGAATAAGACCAAAAGTTGCGATGGTGCAACATTTTGAAGATGAAGGTAGAGCTAAGGGCCAAAAGTCATGACAACACAACAATTTGAAGGCCAAGGATTGAATAAGACCAAAATTTATGATTGCATGACATTTCGAATATGAAGGCAGAGCTAAGGGCTAAAAGTCATGACAACACAACATTTTGAAGGCCAAGGGCCGAACAAGACCAAAAGTCATGATGGCATGACATTTTGAAGATGAAGGCAGAGCTAAGGATCAAAAGTCATAACAATGCAACATTTTGAAGGCCAAGTACTGAACAAGATCAAAATTTGTGATGGCGTGAAATTTTGAAGATGAAGGCGGAGCTAAGGGAAAAAAGTCACGACATCGCAACATTTTGAAGGCCAAGGACCAAGAAAAGATTAAAAGTCATTATGGAATGATATTTTGAAGATGAAGGTGGAGCTAAGGGCCAAAAGTCATGATAGTATGAAATTTTGAAGGCTAAGGTTAAGCAAAGACCAAAAGTCATGATGGCGTGACATTTTAAATATGAAGGCGGAGATAAGGGCCAAAAGTCATGACAATACAAAATTTTTGAGTAAAAGACAGCTGGACCATGACACCTCTAAAGATATCAAGGAAGATAATCATAACATGAAGATCTTAACCATTTCTAGTTGAAGACTCTATGCTCTCCTAACTACCTCTTTACCAGAATGAGACTACGGGCATATTGTTGTAACAAATTTCAGTTTTTCTATTATGTAAAACTATTATATATAGGGTGATTGACCTAAACAAATGGTTGGCTCTTAGATGTTTACAATGCGATGTATACAGACTTCTAAAAGCTAATAAAATATCATTCATTCTAGTTTTTGGCCCACTGGTGCATTATCAAGTATGTATGGAATGTTGATTTCTAATTAAGGTTAGATTGAATCTTGCTTGCTCTAATTCTTATTTTAAATTTCTGCAGTGATAGGTCTATTAAATCTGAAATTGAACATTCCATTAATCTTATTCTTGAATAGATTTACATTGGAGGATTAGTTGTTCTATTTGATGATTCAAATATATGATTCTCTAAAAATGTATTTTTGAGGTTGCTTTGCTGTTATCTAATATGTACCTTTAAACACTTCTAGAAATAGCTATATTTCCCTCTCTTTATGCATTTACCTCTCTCTTCCTTTTACCAAAAAATCAAGGAACCAGCCTCCTCTAAATATTGAACTGAGTAAAACCCTATTTTAACCTGGTATTTCAATGTCGATAAAGTCTTGGGCGTAAACATAACCAAATGTAGATTTTGCACCAATAGTTTTTGGTACGCTCGGTGGGACCCAATCCCATGCAGTATACAGATTAAAGTTTCAATGATTACCTTTTCCCTATTTATTTTCTATGAATCACTCGGTTACTCCGCCCAAGAAAGGAACCCTATGAAAGCCTTTACCTAATTTATGGTTATATACTATCTTTTATGATAACCAGATCTAAAGCAAAAAAATTAGAAGAACCCATTGAGTTCTTCGAACTGCACCTTGGTAGACTCATAACTAATATTGTTTAGTTTCTAGAATAACTTATTCATATACTACTAATATAGGATACATGAATATTTTCCCTGTGGCATTCCATAGTACTTATAATAGTGGAACTTTAACTCTAGCTACCCATATACCCATAAGATCTGGTAGAACCATAATTACAATGGCCACAAATCAGCCAATTCTACCTTACTCTTTATGGAACCATACGAGCCCCCTAAATCTGGTAGCTCAACATCTAATTATGGCAGTGGTCTTGAAAGCACTACCCTAGTTTGAAGGTACTGCAAAGATGGCTTACAAACACTATCATGACATAGTCGCACTAGCCCTGATACATCACATCACTGAAGAATATGTTATGATAAGATTGTTAGTCATTTTCTTGAAGGAAATAATGCTCTATTGGTATAGAGCTCTTGAAAACCAAACTATATCTACTTGGGCCTAGCTTTCTAGTAAACTAGGGGAAGAATTCAATGAGCATGTAGACCCTTTATCCTTGCTAAATTAATTTACTATTATCCAGAAGCACCCTTAAGAGGAGATTGTCAACTTTAACATCAAATTCTATCGAAATTGGTAGAGGGTACCTGACTGGTTGCGGCCAATGAATGAACAGTCAACATATTACTATTTGAGAGCTTTCAACTCAGATATAAGTATGGCTATTAGGAAGTCCCAAGTATTTACCTTCCCAAATATTTACCAAGAAGCCTAGAAAGCATAAAGAGACCTAATTACTATTGGAAGGTTCCCTGCAAATATGATAATACCTATTTTCCTAGATCTATCACAAGCATCAAATACTCCTACCCCTACTCCTAATGCAAGTCTCCCTAAATGGACTAGATAGCCTAATATCCCAGTGATACAAGCACCTCTCACTCCTCCAATGCTTCCCACCATTCTTGCACTTCCAATAGCGATAATTTCATTGACTCCAGATCTTCCACTTGCAGCTTTACAATATTTGCAAGCATCCATGAAAACTCTGACAAATAAGATGACTTCCATGGAAATAAGAGAAGCAAAAAGGAATTTCCAACCAAGGAGGTTTTCGCAAGTAACAAAATATCAAGCCTCCATGAGCGGTAGAAACTATGATAAGTCTAGCATGGTCTACGCCAATGAAGATAGTGAACCCTCTAACACCTCGATAGAGTCAAACTTCTGGTGTTCCACATGTAATGATCCGCACGGAAAAAATTCTTGTATGATTCATCAACACCATTTTTAGAAGGTATCTATCGAAAAGGCTAAGATAACCCTCAAGGGTCAGGTTAATATGATCAGAGAAGAGAATTAAAATTTCATGATGCCTTTTGTCAAACAAGTAGTTGTTCTAACCATATCAGGAAAGAAACCCTTGTAGGTTGATCCCAAAGAGCTTAACCCCTTGAAAGTGCCTTCGCCTATAAGAGACCCTATTGAGAAAAGAGCCTCCTATGAGAAAACTCACCAGAATTCAAGTTAGAAAGGAGCAAAAATTTGTAAAGAAGCACCTCAATAGAAGGAAGTAGAGACGTAAGAACAAGCTAGAGATAAACTAAGATACCCCTCACTAACTAAGTGTCAAATAATATATGCTACTCAGGGGTATAGGAACAAGTATGGCACAATTTTAAAAGAGAAAAGTGTTGACCGTATCCCATTCAACATAGTTGATGAAATGAAGAAAACCCCCCCAAAGATACTATGTATGAATATTCATAGCTTCTGGGATAGATCAAATTGTAGGAATATTTGAGATCTATGAAGAATAATAAAAGGATCCCAACTTAGTTATATTCTACACAAGCTAGTTTGGCATCCAATTTGGAAAAAATTAGACCCCCTCCATTCTATCTATCTCTTCAGATGGAAGGATGGGTAGTTCAAAATTGTATGATAGATTCTGGAGCTGCAACCATTGTGATGCCCAAGGTAGTATGTGACATCATGGGAATGGAATATACAAGGATTAGTCTTGGTGTCTTGCAATTAGATGGAACCCCTATCAAAACTGTAGGGGTAATTAAAGATATCCCGATACTTCTTCATAGGCTACCCCAACTCACAGTTATACAAGAGGTAGTAGTAGTGGATTTAGAGCCCTATTTTGGTATGTGTCTCTCTAGGGAGTTCACTGCAAAAATAGGAGGATATCTATCATTATATTTCTCACACCTAGAAATCCCATTCAAAGGTAAAAGGGTGAAAATATTTAATGAAAAACCTTCGACCTTCCACATTGAAAAGCTTGGAGAAGAAGGTAAATCAACCACTACAATAAATATGATGATAGAGGAACTAGGAGATTTGAACTTAATGGAAGAATATCTAAATGTGTTGTAGGAGGAAGACCAGTTCTCTCTAGGACTTCAATGCCATGATCAAAACAAACATGGGGAACTACACAATTGTAAAGCCCAAGAAAAGTAACCCTACTCCTCTCCCTTAGGTAGACCAACCTACTAATCAACTATGGAAACTCTTTTTCGATGGTGCTAGGTGTAAAAATGGAGCAGGAGCAGGTATTGTTCTAATCTCTCCAATAGGTGAAGAGAAATTTTTTTCTTACCGGTTGACCTAGAGTTGCACTAACAATGTAGCAGAGTATGAAGCACTCTGCTTAGGCCTCAAGAAGGCTGAAAATATGGGTATCAAGCAGCTACAGATTTTTGGGGACTCCAAATTGATAGTGAATCAGGTTACTAAGAAATGTGTAAGCAAGCAACATTACCTTAAAGCTTACAGGAATAAGGTTTGGGACTTGCTAGAATCTTTTGAATCTTTGAATATTAAAGCAATCCCAAGGGAAAAGAACACTCATGCAAATTTGTTGGCTTCGATAGGGGTAAATTTTTTCTCTATCAACAATGTCATTCAAAAGTCCAAAATAGTTAGGCTAATTTACAGGCCTTTTGTGCCAGACAGAGATACTTTCTAGTAGGTATTCAAAAATGACAAATAGATAGTGGACTTCCTCATTCACAAGATGAACTACTCAAGAAAAAAAACAATCGAAGATGAAGAAGATACAGGTATGATTTAGTTAAAGAACAATCACATCCCAAAAGGGTTGATCACCCTTGAAAGCTTATTTGATAACAATGATAGGTCAACTGGACATAAAATGAAAGTTGACAAGCATAGATATAGAGAAGCTCAAATGGGACCTGATAAATCCATCAAAGTAGGAGTAAAAACTACAAAAGAAGAACTAGACCAAATCAGAGGATTATGCAAGGAATTCCAAAACATCATAGCCTGGACTTATGGTTATCTTAAGGTCTACTCCAAAGAAATGATCCAACATATGATCAAACTTGAAGATGGTGCAAAGACATTCAAACAAAAGCAATGATCAATCAATCCTAAGATAGAGGTCTTGATGAAGTAAGAACTACTAAAATTACTTGAAGCTAATATTGTTTACCCAATCAAGCATTCAACTTGGATAGCCAACCTGGTTTTGGTTAGAAAAAATAATTGAGATATCTTGCTATGCATCGAATTTCATAACCTAAATAAGTCTTTGTTAAAATACCACTACCCCCTCCCATAGATTGACTAGATCCTACACACAGTAGCAAGAGTAGAAATATTCTTACTCCTGGGTGGCTTAACTAGGTACAATTAGGTGTGGGTTAAATATGAAGATAAATTCAAGATTGCATTCACAACCAAGTGGGGATATTTACCTATCAGAGGATTCCCTTCAGATTATCCAATGATGGAGTGACCTTTCAAATAGTGATGGATGTGGCTTTCAAAGAATTGGTCAATAAGATAATAGTGATATATTTGGATGATATGATAGTCTTATCCCATTTAAAAGAGGATCACATCAGACATCTTAGGAGTATGTTTGAAAAATATAGAGAGTTTGGCATCTCTCTAAATCCAAAGAAATCCATCTTCATTGTAGAATAAGGACTCTTACTGGGCCATGTTGTTTCTAATATCGGGCTAGCTATAGACCCCAATAGGGTGAAAGCACTATTAGAACTCCCCCTACCCCCTAAAAAAAAGGGTTTATAGTCCTTCGACCAAATCAACTTCATGCACAAATTCATAGCATATTTTTCATAAATTGTCAAACCTATGACCAAATTGTTGAAGAAGGATTCTAATTTCAAGTGAATAGACTCAAGGAAATAAGCTTTTCAATAGATTAAGGAACAAATAGCCCAGACCCCTATCTTGGTAAACCTAGACTACTCTAGGGGTTTCATCTTGTATGTTGTAGGTGAACAAGAGAGCTACATTGCAATACTCACTCATAAAGGACCTGAAAACAAAGAGAGACCTATAGCTTTTCTAAGTAAAACTATACAAGAACATGAAGAAAAGTATAACTTCATTGAAAAATAGATTTATGCAATAATGAAGTCTTTAAAAAAATTTAGGCATTTCCTTTCATAGAGCAAGACTATAGTTTATGTAGTTCACCCCGACATAAAAAATTTCATCATACAAGGGGAAATTAGTGATAAAAGAGTTGATTGGGCATTGAAGATATAAAAATATAATGTTGAAATACATCCAACCAAGTTGGTAAGATGTAGGGCACTATACCAAGAACTCACCAGGCAAACCCCATCAGAATACATAGCTTACCAAAATCAAGAAGTGGCCTCAAATGATGATCAACCCTCAGAAAATATTGATTGGGCCGATAAACTAATCATGAAATTCCAGATTGGAAAGTGTCTAGTAAGTTTTAATGCTTTACAGAGAAGAATATATAGGATCTAGGCCTTAAAATACACCTTGCTACCTAAAGAGTTATACAAAAAAAAAACATTGGATGGAGTATTGCTTTGATGTATAAAGGAAGGCCAAAAACAAAATATCTTGGAGAAATTCCATGGATGCTCATCAGGAGGACACTACTCAGGAATCACCACTACCTTAAATGTCATTAGGACTATATTTTATTGGGAAACCATCTTTGCAGACACTTTTAGAGTGACAAGAAATTTTGAGAAGTGTCAAAGATACATTGGGAGAAACATAAATTCTTCTATGCCCCTAAAATCCATTCAGGTGGAAGAACCTTTTGAATAGTGGGGATTTGATTTCATTGGAATAATAGAATCCAACTCATCCATTGGGCATAAGTACATCCTGACAACTGTTGATTATTTAACTAAGTGGGCCAAAGTAGTACCCATTAAAAAGGTAGATCAGGAAGTTGTGATGGAAATTTATGGAACGTTTGATTACAAGATTTGGCATCCCATACGCATTTGTCACAGACAATGTCTCATATTTTATAGGTGCCAATATGATTGAATTTGGATGCAAATATAGTATTTACTTGAAAATATCCTCGAACTATTATCCACAAGGAAATGGATTAGCTAAATCAAAAAACAAAAACTTGCTCAAGATCTTGAAACGAACTTTGAAGGACAATAAGAGAAGTTGGCACTCTCTGATAAACCAAGAATTATGGGCTGACAGAATAACTATCAAGAAGTCTATCAACACATCCCCCTACTCTTTGGTCTACGATAAAGAAGCAGTTCTTCCAATACACATAGAAATACTATATTTAAGACTACTTAGTCAAACTAGCACAGAAGAGGTAGAACCAATGGAGAAAAGGTTGATCCAACTCCTCCAATTAAAAGAACAGAAGGAACAATATTATGACCACTATAAAAAATATATGGTCACCATGAAAAAATGGTTCAACAAAAAGGCCACTCTGAAAAACTTCAAAGTAGGGCACTTGGTCCTGAGGTGGAATGAAAATAAGACGAAACCCAGAAATCATTAGAAATTTGATGCATTCTGGGAAGGCCCCTTCGAAGTTATTGAAGAAAAATAGCAAAACTCCTTCCAGTTAACATGAACAGGGTTAGGTTCAGCCCATTTCGTCAACAACTTCCATTTAAAGCTTTATTATAAGTAAAATATTTCTCTCTACTTTGTATGTATTTTATGTAAATATGCTCTATTTTCTTTCGAAGAGTCACTCCAAAGGAAGTTTGTCATGATGAAATGACATTCCAGTGCCCAAAGGCCACCTCAATACAAATTGTCATGATTTTGTAATATTTCGACGATTGATGGCCACTCCAAGGAAATTTGTCATGATGGCATGATATTTTGGCACCCAAAGGCCACCTCAATGCAAATTGTCATGATTTCATGATATTTCGATGACCGATGGCCACTCCAAAGAAGTTTGTCATGATGATGCAACATTTTGGTGCCCAAAGGCCACCTCAATGCAAATTTTCATGATTTCATGATATTTCGGTGATCGATGGCCACTCTAAGAAAATTTGTTGTGATGGCATGACATTTCGGTGCCCAAAGGCCACCTTAATGCAAATTTTCATGATTTCATGAAATTTTGGCAATTGATGGTCACTCCAAGGAATTTTGTCATGATAATACAACATTTTCATGTCCAAAGGCCACCTCAAAACAACCATGTGGCCACCTCAGAACAACCACATGTTTTGGAGGAAAAAAAGTAATTTTATTGAACTTTCAAAAACCATATTTTTTAAGGTACCATTGTACTAGCCTATTGCCCCAGAGAAGAGGTGACACCAATTCATTGGCCCAGTACAACAAAGAAGAGATACCATTGGCCCTAGAAAAATGATAATGCATGGTAGTTGGTTTATTAAAGGTGGCACACAAACCAAAGCATTAGAAAATATTTGAAAATTGATAGCAAGTTGTGTTACACCAACCATATTTACTGCATGTCACCTTGGCACATGCATGCATGTCCACTTATACTATAGAAGTTTTTTTGTCACTTCATTACCCTCTACATTATTTTCCTTTTGCTTGTTGCAATCCCTACTTTCTCAAAAAACCCTTCAAAACTCCGCTAAGTACGTTCAAGGCATTTTCCATGTACAAATCACATTAGGCAACCATTATGGCTTCTTCACTAGCTGCTAAAGGGAAACGCAAGTCAGTTAAGAGTGAGAGCAGTTTTGTGGACCTGGATATCTACATTACTGATACCAAGTTAACATGGAAGAACTCAGAATGAATTCAAAAGGATGTAGTGACCAAGATCGCCAAGGGTGTCACTCCATTTTGCTCAAGTATATTTTCCTACAATGCCATGCTCTCCTGGTACATCTGCACCCAGGTCCACCCCTACCAAGAGTTAATAAGAGCCATGGTCGATTTCTACGACGTCAAGCATAATATAAAACATTCCAAGGGAGGGGACATATTTACTCTTGATGCCGACATGATTAGGGCCACCTTCAACTGTGGTAGAAAGCCTACAATAAACTCTATCCCTTTTGACCCCATCAATTCAATGAAGTTTTATACAAAAACCTCCAAAATCATATTGTTTTTACAAAAACATTTGACAGATTATCCTCTTGAAGGAACCATGCCAAAGTCTCTAATTCTATTGTCCAGATTTAGTAATAAAGAGATTTTTTCCATGTTGGCCATGGTGGAAGGGTTAGAAACTAATTCATAGGTCTACGAATGGTAGGTTGTGGTGGCATACTATATATCGAACCCCAAATTCTATGATGTTGCATGCATGGACTAGAAAATGGTGTCACTCTACTTCAACTGGACAATGTAATTGGCACAAAAACTGCATGCAAGCCTCTTCAAGCTCCAGAGAGACCAACCTAATGCCTTCAGGTTTTCTTCTTACCTGGTATGACTTTTCTTATTTTTTTAGTCAAAGAATTTAAGTTTCATCCCTACTACAAAGAAGGACCAAGATGGAAACCTCCTACCCGTGTATGAGTGGACACCGCTCCTTTCAAAATCTGAATCGTATTACCATTTTAATATGGAATTTTTGGGTCCTGCATTGAAAATTATGTATGGCGCCATGCCAAGGATTCCCCAAAGTATGCGGGACACTTTGTAGCACATCCATGCAGAAGAAGGGGATTGGTTTATTTTGACCCAGGGAGTGGTCATCAGGCTATATGGCTTCATAGGGAAGCCTTTTTTGCTACCTTATTACATCACTAAGTGATTGTTCACTCTAGAAATATGTGACGTAAACTAAATTTATTAATAGTAAATTTAGCATAGGTGCTGGTAAGACAGGCACCTGCCTCATGCCCTTTCAATTTTTAGGTGTATCAGTATCAAATAAAGGGGACCATGAGTGAATCACTTGAACTTTGAAAAATTTTAAGTTGGTTGAATTATCACAAAAATGGATATATGACCCTGTAGACAAATTTTCTCAAAAACAAGTTGCCCTTAATCGATCCCCCTTCAAGAAATTTCATGCATCAGACAAGCAAATCGATAAAAAGGGTAAGAATAATGAGGAGGATCAACCATTGGAGTGGCACATTGAATAGATGCAACCACTGCCTCCATGGCATGATTTCTATGAGCACTTGGTAGACTGGAGCCCTAATGTGAACCCAACCCACAAGCTGGATGACAAGGTCATCGAGAGGATGAAGAAAAAAGGGAATATTGGGATCACACTAAAATTTTAGCATGGTGGCAGATGAGGTGTCACATACAAATGTATTAAAGTTATGGAATTAATATTGACAAGGATTTTTAGGAAAGATATGACAATCACCATGATACATGGTCCAAAACTCTTGTGGATAAGGTCCCCCTGGGCATTAATGGTATCCCCATTATTGCAGCAAAGGCAGACTCTGACAAAGGAAAAGAAAGGGAGATTGCCATTGAGAAAATAAAAGCTCCTAAAAAGGCATCTCAAAAATTTATTTTCCCTTCCTCATAGAACATAGAGTCTAATGATGATACTCTTATCATCCATAGGAAGTGGAAAGAAAAATCAACAAAAGGAGGAGAACGAAAGAAGAGAAAGCAAAAATATATGACCAATGAAGAAACATAGGAATAGGAAGAAATAGAGGAATATGAAGAGAAAGGGGAACAAGAAGGAATAGGGGACCAAGAAAAAATAGGGGAAGCTCTGAGCAAACTTCTAAGCACTATGGGATAGATGAACAAGAAGTGGTTGAGACGACAAAAAAACCTACTCCCATAGAAGAAAACTGGAAAAGAACATGTCCTAACAAAGGATGCAACTGATACTGGTGATTCGAGCTTGAAGCAGATAGCAAAAACTTACACAGAAGCTCCTGAGAAGGCACCAAAAATTGAAGGTACCAATCCATCGAAGGATCCAGGTATGTATCCTAAAAAAACTTAACTTCTTCTTCACACCCCCAAAGGAATTCTCCCTCCCATTCTAAAGTTCGAGGTGATGCCTCTCCTACCTCCACTCACCAGCCTCCACCATCGCCACCATTGGCCCAAAATGACCCAAAAGCATCCTCAACTATTCCCATAGATTCTCTCACTAAACAAACAAACATGGATGCCTCTCTAGCCACTATTCCCTTTCCTTATACAACTAGTCTCTCAAACTTCCAAACCATCCCTTCTTCTTATTCAGAGAGCAACCCTACCATTGTCATGTTAAAAAAGGTAACCTTGAACACTACTGCCTAGTTGAAATCATGTAGCACTCAGAGTTCTAAAGATATATCCCACACCAGGGAAGGGATGGCATTAGATCCCATCAGCATGTAGTGTTCCACTGTAAAAATGACACCACTCATCCAGAATCTAGAGGGAGAAATGACCCTAGAAGACTACCAAGCTGAGATAATTATAGAAGACATCACTCAAATGCCAATGGAGGACATGTGGTGAAAGGCCCAAGTTCACATGGGAACCATATACATAAATACTAAATACTACAAAGAAAATTACCTCAGATATGAGCAAGCGAGAAAACGTTTAGAAGAAGCCTTAAACCATTAAAAGACAATAGAGAAGACTTTGAAGAATGAAGAAAAAAAGTGGAAGTTGATATTCAATGAAGCAGCCCCTATAAGGAGAAAGTTTAAAATGTCAAAGAACAAATCCAACTATTAAACCAACAAGTTGAAGACCTCGAGAAGTAGCTTTTAGATAGTATTGACAAGACCAATGGGTTGTCTAAGGAAAAGGTAAGGACAATTAGAAACTAAATGATTGGAAGCATCCAAAAGATGATCATGAAGGCAAGACCTACACTGTCATACCTGGTCAAGGTTAAAGACACGTTGGACTGAGTGGAAGATGAATTTGAAACATCAATCAACCTCCTAAAATCAAGGTTATTAGTAGCCACAAAAATTTAAATCCTAGCTGAAAGCATGCAAGCAATACTTGGATTTAGAGCACGGGATGAAAAATGGTCCCAGGCCAAGCTAGCCACTAGGAAATTTTTCAAAAGACACAAGCTGGTAACTAAAAGTGCTAAGCTTATGCAGGAGCTCAAGGTAGAAGCTAAGGTGATTTTGAAACATGTGAGCATAGCAAAAAATTGTGAAATATCTAGCTTATGGGACAAAGATTCAAATTTTCTATCGAAAGATGAATTGAAGGCTGCCTAGAAATATTTTATGGAAAATGAGTCAGATATTGATAGCTGGGAAGATCCAGTTTAGGAGGAACAAATATTTAGTATGGCTCAAGATATTACCCAGATCAACTCCTGCCTACATGAACTATACATGAAGTCAAAAATATTATCATATGACAAGGTTGAAGAGCTAGAATATCTGCACTTAACCTTCAAAGAGACTTTAGATGTGGATGAAGAGACTTGGAAAAAATCTTGCACCACCTATAATGAGGTCATTCAAGAAAAGGATAAGCAAGATAAAGATAAGAAAGCCTCATCAAGCAAAGCAGCAGCCCTGGGCCAAGGTGAAATAGAGAAATCCATTGAGGAAGACACTCTAGAGGAATAACTATGCACAACAAGAAGCATTTTTTTGTTTGGTATAATTCCCCTTCTTCCCCTTCTTTTTCTTATTTGTTATTTTTACTCTGTTTCCCAATGGATAAAGGCTCTAGATTCTAATATTATGTTGGAAGAATTACCCCAGGAGGCACCAATAATATTGGTCAAAATGACCACATCTAGGGAAATAAGGAGTAAGTCTTCTCAAGATTTCACTAAGTATAGAAAGTATTCGTGACAACATGACATTTTGAGACCTAGGGGTCAAGCAAAGACCAAAAGTCATGATGGCATGATATTTTGAATATGAAGGTAGATCTAAGGACCAAAATTCATGAAAATGCAACATTTTGAAGGCCAAGGACCGAACAAGACCAAAATTCATGATGATGTGACATTTCGAAGATGAAGGTGGAGCTAAGGGCCAAATTTCATGACAATACGACATTTTAAAGGCCAAGGGCCGAACAAGACCAAAAGTTGTGATGGTGCAACATTTTGAATATGAAGGTGAAGCTAAGGGCCAAAATTACTAACATCATAATATTTTGAAGGCCAAGGGCTGAATAAGACCAAAAGTCATGATGGCGTGACATTTTGAAGATGAAGGCAGAGATAAGGACCAACAGTTACAACAATATGACATTTTGAAGGCCAAGGGTTGAACAAGACCAAAAGTCACGATGGCATGATATTTTGAATATGAAGGCGGATCTAAGGGCCAAAAGTCATGACAACACAATATTTTGAAGGCCAAGGGCCAAAAAAGACCAAAAATCATGATGGCACAAAATTTTGAAGATGAAGGTGGAGCTAAGGACCAAAAGTCACGAAAACACAAAATTTTGAAGGTCAAGGGCCAAACAATACCAAAAGTTGTAATGGTGTGACATTTTGAAGATGAAGGAGGACCTAAGGGCCAAAAGTCGCAACAACATGACATTTTTAAGGCCAAGGACTGAGCAAAGACCAAAAGTCATGATGGCATGATATTTTGAAGATGAAGAAGAAGCTAAGGGCCAAAAGTTGCAACAACACAATATTTTGAAGTCCAAGGGCAGAGAAAAGACCAAAAGTTGTGATGGCGAGACATTTTTACGATGAAGGCAGAGCTAAGGGCCAAAATTCTTGATAACACAATATTTTTGAGTAAAAGACAACTCGACCACGACACCTCTAAAGAGATCAAGGAAGATTATCATAACAAGAATATCTTAACCATTTCTAGTTGAAGACTTTATGCTCTCCTAACTACCTCTTTACCAGAATGAGCCTATGGGCATATTGTTGTAACAACTTTAGTTTTTCTATTATGTAAAACTATTATATATAGGATGAGAGACCTAAAAAAATGGTTGGCTCTTAGATTTTTACAAGGTGATGTATACAAATTTCTAAAAGTTAATAAAAGATCATTCATTATGGTTTTTGGTCTACTGGTGCATTATCATGTATGTATGGAATGTTGATTGCTAATTAAGGTTAGATTGAGTCTTGCTTGCTCTAATTCTTATTTTGAATTTTTGCAATGAAATTTCTATTAACTCTGAAATCAACCATTCCATTAATCTTATGCTTGAATAGATTTACATCAGAGGATTAGTTGTTTTGTTTGATGATTCAAATATATGCTTCTCTGAAAAAGTGTTGTTGAGGTTACTTTGTTGTTATCTAATATATACCTTTAAACGCTTCTATAAATAGCTATATTTCCCTCTCTTTATGCATTCACCCCTCTTTATTTTCCCAAAAAATAAAGGAAATGACTTCCTCTAAAGATTGAACCGAGTAAAATCCTATTTTAACCTGGTCTTTCAATGTTGGTAAATTCTTGGGCACAAATGTAACCAAAGGCAGATTTTTCACCAACATAAATCCATGACGCATACATGGAAAATTTGTGCTTGGCTGTAGTCTTTGTCATCCAAAAAATACACCATTACATGCTCAATCACACCACATTTGACATTTTCCATGACAAGCCACTCTGTTACATGATGAATAAGAGTTATCATAACTCTGAAACCTCTAAATGGATTAATATCCTTACTAAATTTGACCTAGAATTCATTTCATAAAAATCCATTAAGCAGTAGGTCATCACATATCAACTCATGGAGGCCCCACTACTCGAAATTCACCGTCTTATCATCCAAATCCTTGATGATTCCATTTCAATATCACAGAACCTGAAGAGTATGTTGAACCTAAGATAACTGCTGACTTAACACTCTTCTTCGACGGTTCCCATTGCACACATGTTGGGGGTGCAGATATTGTCTTCTTCATACTATATGGAGATACTCTTCCATTATCATTTAAATTAGTGTATCCTTGCACAAACAATAACATAGTATACAAATCCCTTATTATCAGTTTAAAACAAGTGCATTCCATGCACATTTGGTACATTCACATCATTGGATATTCTCTCCTTATTGTAAATCAAGTCTAGGAGATATGGTAATGTCACTGTCCTATTATCCAACAATATAAGTAAATCACCTAGAAACTCCTCACATAATTTGAGTGGTATGCTATCGAAGCCACTCTGCATTCTTCCAATAATTTTGTTGATACAATGGCCTCCTTAGGATCATTGATACCACAAAATACCCTCTTCGACATGACACATGTGTTTGTTCATACACTTACCAAATAAACTATCTCATCTTCACCTCATACAAATTATTATGGCATTCATGTTGTCCAAATCGAACCACATGATCCTTGGTTTTCCCAAATTAAGGATTACATCAAGTTAGGATTCCTCCCTTGTGAGCTCCCACATGCTCAACACCGAGCATTCAAACAACATGCCATTCGTTATACACTACTGGGGTAAATTTTGTATCACTGCAGTTACGATGGTATCCTCTGACGTTGCCTTAAATAGCATGAATCTCAATGGGTAGTAGAAGAAACCCATGATGGTACTTGCAGTGGCCACTTTAGTGGCATGGCTATCACCAAGCGTATCTTACATATGGGTTACTATGTTAGGATCCTCCATCCTAGCATTATTAGTTAGTATTATTAATAATTTAATTATTATATTATTAACTCATAAAGTGAACCATCACATCTCTTCATAACATGAACCATCACGTCTCTTCATAATGTGAACCATAATGTCTCTTCACCAACACAACTTTAGGGTTTATATATATATTAGGTTGGCCATTCACACAAATCATCAAAGAATAAGAATATTTGTTTAAACCCATTGGAGGGATTTCCCAAACCAATGCAAAAGGTAATTTATATCTAAAAGCGATTCTATTTATTTATTTCTCCTTTATTAAATTATTGTGCTAGGAACCCTTGGTTCCTACCATCTGGTATCAGAGCATTATGGATCCAACCATGTGGGACCAAAAATTTTAGGAAGAAGTTCAAAAATTGAAGGCAGAATTTCAGGAATTGGAGAAACCACACTGGCAACATTTAGAAAATATTTTTAATGTGCAACATTTTGAAAATACTATAGAAATATTTTTAGTGTGCAACATTTCAAAAATACTATAGAAAATACTATTAGTAAGTGCATTGAAAAATTTATAGAAGCACAGGAAAATGAAGAAATTGCACATGAGGAATATGAGGAAGATAAGGAAGATGTGGAAGCTAAGGAAGATGAGAAATATAATGAAGATGTGGAAAATTAGGATAATTATCAAGAAATACCCAAAGCACCTTATCACAACAATTAAGGCAATACGGTTGATATGCTAGAAGTGATCAATGCATCATGCAAGGATGAGGTAGACATTCCCAAAGTGACTCATTATGGCCAAACATGCACTCTACAATAAATACACTCAGTTTCCTCTCCAATAGTGAGTTATCACCATAGGGTCAAACCTATTCAAAAACAAGGTAGAAAGGTAACTACACACTCCTCCATTGCCTCTCCTAGGGAACAACAGGAGAATGTATAAGTTTTACCACCTTTTTTTATGCATCGTTCTAAGGTGTTCGAAGAACCCCAAGGATTGCCATTCCCTCATCATCACACATTTACTAATATTTATGGCAATCCCCCGTTAACACTTCATCCTTCTCAATATCCCTACCTATGGAAGGATGACTTTAAAAGATTCCAAGAAATTACGCAAATCCTTATTGAAAAACAAAGGATAAAGATCATCACTTTGAGATTTGAGGACAAATATATTTTTAAGGAGGGTGGAATGTTAGGATCCTTCATCCTAACATTATTAGTTAGTATTATTTAGTATTATTAATCATTTAATTATTATATTATTAACTCATAAAGTGAACCATCACATATCTTCATAACGTGAACCATCACATCTCTTCATAATGTGAACCATCATGTCTCTTCACCAACGTAGCTTTAGGGTAGATATATATTAGGTTTTCCATTCACACAAATAATCAAAGAAGAAGAATATATATTTGTTTAAACCCATTGGAGGGATTTCCAAAACCAATGCAAAAGGTGATTCGTATCTAAAAGTGATTCTATTTATTTATTTCTCCTTTATTAAATTATTGTGCTAGGAACTCTAAGTTCTTACCATACTATTGGCCCAAAATGGAGCATGATTGTTGTGAGTATGTCAAGTGGTGCATCAAATTCCAAAAACATGCCAACCTCACACACCTTCCTTTGTAAGCTCTCCAACCAATTCAATCCATACTATATTTCTCACAACAAGGTCTCTATCTCATCAAACTGATCACACCTACCTCATCAAACAACCATAAATTCATTATCACTGCCATAGAGTATTTCACAAAGTGGGTCAAAGCCATCATGCTTTTCCAAACCATGGGAGCCAAGATTACGGTGTTTATCACAGACCATATCATCTGTCACTTTGGCATCCCTTCTCAAATCATCTTTGATAATGGAAAGTCCTTTAAATATTAAATTGTTTGCACCCTGTACACCAAATTTAACATCCACCATAGCTTCTCAACCTTGTACTACCCATAGGGTAACGACCAAGTTGAAGCTACCAACAAAACCATTTTCTCCATCCTTCAAAAAATGGTTGCAGAATCCCATCATGACTGGCATAATCAGATACTCATTACTTTGTGGGTTTATTGTATGAGCATCTGTACGCCCACTGGGAAAACCTCCTTCTCCTTGGTCTATGGCACCGAATCCAGTATGCCCCATGAGCTCGAAATACCTTCATTGTGAGTCTCCATGAAATACTTCGTCGATGATGGCATTGCTCATCAAGCCTATCTTAATAAATTAACACTCTTGGATGAGTGTCACATTCATGCCATCTAGCACACATGTTTCTATCAAGACCACCTTCACCGTGCCTACAATAATAAGGTACACCAACATGAATTCCAAATTGGTAACATGGTTCTCAAGAAAAATAAATAAATCATAAGCCAACCCTGGTAGTAGCAAGATAAATTTACTCCTAATTGGTTGGGCCTATACATCATCACACACAAATTTGGCTCCAGTGCATATCGATTAACAAAACTTGAAGGCTTCACTAAAATCGAACCTATCAACATCATGCACCTTTGTACATTCAATTCTTAGCCTATCTAGGTGAGCGTCCACATGGAGTGCATATATAGGGTCATCACAACACAGTCTTGATTTACATAACACATACACTACATTGCCCTATACACATGATATTCTACTTTTTGTTACACAACAGAACCACTTGTACTTTACTTTTTATGTCATTTATATGTTGTGGGTATTTTTATTTTTGTAGGTCTTTCATCGCTAGTAGTGATATTTTCAATGATAGGATGTGATTTTAGACATACACATCCAACCTACATTCTGCTTCATCATGTCAGATCCTCAGATATTATCTTCCATACTAGTCACCCCAGTCAATTTGGCTAAGCCACCTGACATGGTTCATGTACGCCAACACTCCACCTCATCACACTCTGATCACGATACTTCATCCCACCGCAGCTCACCCCACCGTCATTCACCCCATCATAGATATGATTCCTACTTCCCTCTCTTAGGAGATAGTTAGGTCTCTTTATATTCCTTTATGGATAAATAAGACCACTTCCATATATTAGCTCACGCATGTGGGAGTCATCCCCACCTCACATAGTCAACCCTAGGGATCCGCATCTACCATATTCCTTAGTTTGTTGACCTCCACCAGCCTAATACCCCCCTAACCGAGGAACTACACCCATTCATGCATCTTATACAAGACTACCTCCACTCCTATCAACTGGTATGTTGCCCTATGACTTATCCCTTCACTATCATGCCATCCATGCTACATCCACTCACATTCCCCCATCCCCTCAATGTCACTTTCTACAACCATCCCCCACACCACCTATCCTTTAGATGCCTTTGTCACCACTTCGCAGATTCCTAATCTAGCCTACCACACCACCAGTGTAGTAGTTCCATTATACTCCCTCTTCACCTTGTTCACTCCTTTCTTCACACCCATACCTCCATTATATATACCCACCCGAATCTTGGTCCACAACTTCCTTGATTCCATCACATCCCCCCATTGAAATTCAACATATCCTCTCTTACCTCAATAATCTCAAGCTACACTTGAGTCATTATCACTCCCAATATTCTTCACATCATTCTACCATTTCTCGACCGATATCACCTCCTCCCATGTTTACCCTTAATTCCCAAGCCTGATCTACGTCTGATCCTCACATCTTGACTCGACCAACCATTCCTATCCCATTTACTTCATATTTATTACCACCCGACCCGTATGTTTATCCTAGGCTAGTTTGGTTAGCACTATTATCTCAAAAATTCCACCAGCTATTTCACCAGGGTCTCCTTGCTTTACCCAAAATCTGCCCTATTGATCCCTTGCACCCTAAGCCACGTGATTACAATGAAAGCAATTTTTGTTTCTACCACAATTAGCCAGGGCATGACATTGATCCGTGCTACACATTTGAATCCATTGTTCATAATATGCTCTCTGACGATGCTCACTCAAATATTGAACAAGCTCTCTTGCCTACTGATCTCCAAATCCCCCCACACTGGCTAGTACATCACTCCACCCCATCGTAATATTCATTTGCTCCTACACCTCGCTACTTCCAACAACCATTCAACTATGCCAACTACCAAAATACAAGTCACCTTGTCACTTCCCTGAGTCACTCGTGACCCGATCCACATCATTTTGCATAGTTCTTGTTTGCATCTGTGCTATTTGTTTTCTCCCATTCCATATCCTCACCTCCTTCTTTGTTAGCATTTTTGAATGGTCATGCTTCGAGTAGCTATATTCCTATGATAATTATCTCTTTTCTTTTCCTTTATTTTTCTTTATGTAGTTGTTTTATCCCCTCACCTTTGTCACATTTCAGCACTTTCATATTTTTCTGCATCTTTCATCAGGATTCTCTATACACACCCATCAGTCCCACATGTACTTTCCTGCTTAATGAATTTTATACTATTTTTCTACACCCCCCCACACATTGGAGAGACCATTATAATGAATCTCTATTCTTGTCATCATAATCCTAAGCATCCATTTTTCCATATGGTTTAAAATCTCCTCTAGTTACATCTCACATATTTCCTCTTGTAGATATTATTCTTTCATACTGCATCTCTCACTACATTCATTACACATATCCATCCTTATTCCATGGTTTCATTCATGTTTGTGTATTCCATCTATAGAAATGCATATCTAGCAAGAATAACATACACACTTGGATGTCCACCCCATTTCTCGAGATTATCGAATCTAAGGTGTCTTGCATTTTCTTGATCATCCACTAGTTCAATCAATAAAACGTCACCTCTAGCTACCAAGTTATTACACTCCCTATAGTTTTATTTGGCTAGTTCAACTTATTTTAAGGACCACTCAAATAGGTCACATTTTAAATAAATTTTGAGTCTAGGGAAGATAACACCTTGCATAAATATCACCATCTAGAGAACGATTTATCTTGCTCATATTATCATTTGCATGGTCAGCATAAAACCTAGGTATTAAAAAAGGGATAAGCATAAGAAAAAATAAGAAAAAGGGTAGAAAACAAAAGCCAATGCGCACACAAAAATAAAAAAGAGAAAAGAGCACCCCAAAAATACAAGCAATAAATGAGGGGTAGAAAAAAAAAAGGAAAAGCCTCCAGATATCATAATTGTTATGCTTCATCGCATTTTCTCCTTAGGTTTAGCATAACATCACGGGATGATTTCCACCACTAGCTATAGGTCCTAAGCGCCTAATTTCCAGTGGAATAGTCTTACAAGTGGTGATACATATATCACATTAGTGACCTTTTATACAGATCACTACACACTTGTGGATGAGCTAGCTACTTCAACTATGTTTACAATGGGTTAGTCCTACCTCCCTCAAAATGGATAAATGAACATCACCCATATGCACACACAGGTCCTTTATAGACTTTTACCCAGCCAAGTTAGTTATGAGTTGTCGTTAGATCTCGCTAAGTTTTTCAAGAGGTTTGATTACCACAACTATGATTGTAAAAATTGTTGCATACACACTACACTTTCTTAAATCATTGAGATTACAGAACGGATCACATCACAATTTGTTATGCTATGATACAAGTGCTCCCTCTGTGCATTTCATCTTTCACATACATGCATAATTGCATCTATCCTAGATACATTTATTTTCATTACATCATACATCACCACATCTATCTACATGCATTTACACTGCATCATTTCATAGTATCTCTACACTACACTGATATCACTTTTTTCATACTACCATATACACATATATTCATCCATGGCACATCTACCTCATGATATTTCACACAATAAAAACATAAGAAAATCACACACATTTTCAAATCTATTCACAACACATATATAAGAGCCACAACACAAAAGGTATCTATATATATCAAAATAAAAAATACCATCAGGCTACAACATGGGTACAAGTCCACAACCCATAATCATATCAACTCGTAGGCTACAAAATCCAAAATACATCACCAAAAATCAAAACCATAAGCTATTATGATCACTAGGAGTCTCTCCACTCCCCTCATGAGTTGCCATACTCTATGCTGCTTCGCATGTTGTTGACACCCTACTAGACTTTGTCCCTACCTCGAATGTATGAGTCACCACAAGAGCAACACTCCCTCCCTAAAATACTGTTGGCACCTCTATACCCACTCCCATTTGTACCATTGATGTTGTACTCTAATGAATCTATTGTGAATGTGTTTGTACTTGCCACTGTGACCTCAACTATGACCACAACCTACCATAATTTAGTAGTGTAATCCCATGCATCATTAGGAGGATCTCATAACCTAATCACCTCGCCATATCCTCCCTCATACAATCCCCCACATCTTAGCTACCCCTCCACATCTGCTCTATCTCTACCCTCAATGCAACCACATCCATAGGTATTTGCTTCGCCACTCTTGCCCACTACACATCCTCTCATGCCTATCATTACCACTCAACCTTGATGTGCAACTCAACAATCTCTATCAAGTGGGTTGCTCGCTCCGCATCCCTTGTATCTATCACATACATCATCTTATGTATCTTAGCCTTCAACCTCTCTCTAGCCTCCATAGTCTCTCTAGTCAAATGCTCCAAATTCACTACTGTCTCTGCATGCCTCACCTCTACCACCTCAAATTGCTTGCACTGCTCAAAAATTTAAAGTTCCAACTCCTTCTCCCTAGTAGCACCTATGACCTCTATAGCAACCAATATCTTCTCAAAGTCCCTATGCTCCTCATTCCATCTCTATCGATCTGCTTCCCAACCCTCCTCACTCATACAAAGCTACCTCTCCAGTTGTCATACCCTCTCCTACATTACTAGAATAACTCAGCCTACTATACTAGAATAACTCAGCCTACCAAGTATACCAATCCACCATCCATCGTCCTCGATGAATAGCTCATAATTTTTCCTCATTCTTTTCCCACACTACTCCACTCTCTAGGACCTCCAAAAAATATCCTTAGCTGTCAACTCCCCAGAATTCACCCTCCAAAACAAAGGGTCACCCTCATACGACCTCTTCATCCCCATCTCCTAATCTATCCTCCATCTCATTGCATATGGAAAATGAGTCTTCCCCTCCACATGAGAATTACAAGGCAACAACAACGATCACTCTATCGCTATATGCTCCTATGCCCACAATTGTAACAAAGGAGTCCAACTCAATATTTTTTGCCTCACATTCACTACATCGTGCAACTCCCTATACACCTGGTCCAATAGTGTAGGTGCCCATGCAAACACAAACTCTATGCTCTACCATGTTGCTTACCACATCCAACATATTCTAGGTAAATACCATCCCAAAAGTATTTGGTAGTGCATAGGTTGATATCATCATCATTGTTGCACACTGATGATCAAACAACATGCCCTGATGCCAAAGATACTTGTAATACATCTTCTTGATGTCTACCTCCCTCGACTGTGCACCAAATGGATGCTCCATCACAACCTCCTGACTATCATCTACAACAACCTTCACTAGAACACCCTCAATGGGAAAATTATAAATTTGGTACACATATTCCAAGGTGATCGTCATCTCACCTATATAAATATGAAAGATATTCCTATCCAGATCACACTTCTCACATAATACTGATATGTAAGTTCTATTAGCATAAATGCTTACACATTCCTAAACTCCTTTCAACCACACTACCTCCAACAACACATGATCCTCATCATTCTTCTTCATACTCCAATTCAGCATTCATCATTCGTACATGATGTCACAGTTCAATATTCTTCACCTATTTCATTCACAATAAAATTTATGTTAGTTTCACACACAAACTAAACATTCCACTCATTGTAGTTCATTCAATTTCAATAAATTCACTAGAACACATTTTACAACCACAATATCATTCATTTACTTTCTCACATATTTTGAGACACAAAATCATGTACAATTAACAAAACATGATAAATAAAAATATAGTCAGATATTCATGGTAAAATTCCAAATAGATTTGCTAAACAATGCATATCTAGCTCCCAATAACCAATTCCATTTTTACTCAAATATAGCTCATGTCACGAAATTCAAAAACACATCAAATTCCACACCACACTTTCGAATACCCATTTCGCCCTTTTACGATGAAATTTTCAACATATTTCAAAAATAGCACACCAATAATCACCAACATCAAGGTTAAGTTCAATCAACTTACACCCAAAAAGTACACATCAACATCACATACCAAACGAGGGCAAAACAAAAACAAGGTCGCACATTTGGATACCCATTTGCCACTTTTATGAATAAAATTCAATCACACCGTAAAACTAGTACACCGTTGGCTCCCAACAACAAACCCCACTCACTCAACTACACTACCTGCTAATCGATTAAAATAACACAAAAACTAGTCAAAATCAACATCTGATCACACTTTTGGATACCCATTTGGCTTGTTTAACACTTTGTGTTTCAATTTTCATTAAATCTTGTGTAAATTTCAAAAAATGATGCAAAAACCTCCCACCTTCATTTTAAGCTTTTCTAAAAATAAACAAATTCAGCAAAAGCAAGTTGCGACCACTGATCGGTGGGTCCTCACATCAGCTACCAACACTAGTATGTTCCCTCACCATCGTTGCATCCAAATCCATAAATTTCTAGTGCTTCGTATCACAAAACGTTGCTCAATCCTCGCTCTCCAACTCACACGTTGCAAATGACCCCCCACGTGCGTCAAAAAGGCATAAAAACACCTAAAAACCCTAATACACCCTCCACCCTATGATTTAGGTCCAATTCACCCCTAGCTTGTGAATTCATGTTCAATTTGCCCCCACCATGCGAATTGAAGCTCCTGACTCCAAAATCACCAAGTTTTTACTCCAATCCCTAGATTACCTTTCCCTGTTCCTATCCATTTAATTTCTCATCCTTGTTATTATCCATTTTCTTCTATTAATCGCCTCATCATCACTTCATCACATTTCATTCACCTCATTGTTGATTCCTCATTTGAGGGGGTATTCATATCCAAAATCTGCTTTGCATACAACAAAAAAATCAAACATCCAAATCACGAATATCGCATCTATCTACAAATTTTTTTGCTAAAGATTATCTCAAGATAAACTCCATTCCAAATCAGACATTTGTCAAGTCACGAGAGCCACACGTAATATTGGAGATGTCACTCTAGCATTCATGTATGTCGACGATGATCACATAATGAATGGTACGTTTGAATAATCCATGCCACCCAACTCAAATGGTTTGACAAGTGTTACCTTGTACTCATAAATCAATCATAAGTAAGAATTTGAATAAACATGTGTTCTATTTATATTTGGACCATATTACATTGGTCACAAAATCAAAGTAATCATAATTTACCCTCACAAGCAACCAGTACAACATTGCAAACTGTTGCAAAAAATCAACAAATCATCGCGCTACATCTGTAGTCATCCACATGCATCCATTCACCTCCATCTCATCATTTGTATTCACCAATTCTTCTTCTTCTTATTTTTCCTTCTCCATCTTTTCCCTTCTCTCATTCTCCTTTTTTTCCCTTCGTCCCTTCTTCTTCTTTTCCCTCCTTCTCTTGGCTATCGATCAATGTTGTATGGTCATGCTTCGAGTGGCTACATACCTTTGATTAGATCCTATTATTTCCCCTTCTTATTTTTCCTTATTCTCTTGGTTATCGATCAATGTTGTATGATCATGCTTCGAGCAACTACATACCTTTGATTAGATCCCATTCTTTTCCCTTCTTCTTATTTTCCCTCATTCTCTTGGCTATCAATCAATGTTGTATGGTCACGCTTCAAGCGGCTACATACCTTTGATTAGATCCCATTATTTTCCCTTCTTCTTCTTTTCCTTCTTTCTCTTGGCTATCAATAAATGTTGTATGGTCATGCTTTGAGCCGCTACATACCATTGATTAGATTCCATTCTTCTCTTCCCTTCTTCCCCTCCAATTCAAAACATCTCATCACCTTCTCATATCATATTTTTGCACTAAATTGTGTTCCACACAACATAGTACAAAAAGGGGTAAATGTAGACATCTAAAAGTTGCACATGCTCACTTCTAGATACTTGTACATCTACATACACACTTGTAGACTGACATAGGCTATCATAGGCCATCGTAGACCATTGTAGTCATTTGTAGGCTATCTTAGTCATCCGTAGGTTCCTAAACCTACAAAACTAGGTAAAACGCCTCCAAAACACCTCCTACCCACTAGGAGACCACCTATTAGCCCCTTAAGGCAACTTAAGCCCTCCCCTACACCTAATTAGCCCTCATGGGACCTTATCCCTATCAAAAATTCTAATTAGGTTGATTAGTGATCTAATTCTTCATTGACTTCCACTTAAATGCACTTTTTCACTTAAGTGAGTTTAATTAGGGTCCTAAGTCAAATTAGCCCTAAACACACTTCCACACATGTGTGCACATGAGATTAGTTAGGATATTTCCAAATGCCCTAACTAAACCCTAACCTAACCTAGGATCTAACTAACCTTAGTTAATCCTAACTCTTCCTCACACATGTGTGAGGAGGAGATATTTCCCTAAGGCATGAGGGTTTGACACCTATCCAAACCCTAACCTAACTCTAGCATGGAGTAACTCTAAGGGTTGGTCTATCTAACCCCTTCTCTTGACCTCATATTTTTTTATAAATAGAGGGCTTCCCCTCCCATTTTACCTCTCTCTCCCTTTCAGCTACCATACAAAAACTCTACCAAAATTAGTCTAGAATCACATCTAAGAATTCTACACCGTACAAACAATAAAGGACAACTTCAGACATCCATCTAGAATTTTTTTTTTTATCCCACAATCAATAGAAGTCCAATTCACCCATGACCTGCGAATCCGGGTTTCAATTCACCCCCTGCCCTATGAATTGATCGTGCAATAGATATACCTCAGCAAATTTAGCAAATGTAGTTGAGGTGCAGCCTATTTTTTCTTTAACGTAACTTTAGATGACTTCGAAGTTCGGGGCAAGGTTACTTTTTGACACCTCAATAGAAAAAGTATTAATCAAGAAAACTTAGAATCTTAACCAAATGTTTGCAAAAGTTAATGGAGTAGATATTATTTTTTAATGACATACTGACATCGTACAGAAAAGCTGTCGAACTGTCGACCAGGTTTTAGTTTTCACGATGACACGTTCCATTACTGTAACACAGATTGCATGTGAGTTATAAGACTGCCGGGGTATACTGACCCACATTCGCCGTATAGTTTTTCTTTCAGGAAGGAGAGACGGGGCAAAGCGCTATTCGTGAAGTGTTGTTCTTATCTTACTTGCTCTTATTTGATGTTTTATACTCCGAAGAGGAGACGCAGGGTTAATTTCAAAGCTTCTTGGAGCTCTTTTAACACTCTGTGAAATGGCTTCCACTGAAGAGATAAATGTCGGTCAAAAGAAAAGTTTAACTCTTGTTCTCGATGTGAACGATGACGTTTACAGCCTCCCTTCCCTGCCTGCTTTACAGTACGTCAAACCGAATTTATCCCCTAAAGTCAAGAGTTCGAATCCCTCGGAATATAGCAGTAGCAGTGGTAGTAATGACGAAAGCGGCGTTATCAACAACAAAGAGGGTTGCAGTTGCAATAGTCATAGCAGGACCGATGAAGAATGTCTTACTCCCAGAGGAACGGAATGCAAAATACCGGCGGTTTTGGCTTGTCCACCGGCACCCAGAAAGCGCAGGCCCGCTTTTCGCCGTAAATCAGTGGTGGCTTCTAAGGGATTTTTCTCTCCTCCTGACATGGATTTGTTCTTTCCCCCTGGTAAAATCTTAAGAAAATTGTAATCTGGCTAGCTCCAGATACTATTACTTCATCTTGTTAATAATCATCTCTTTGTATAATGTACTTTATATTATTGCTGTGTTTACGCTTGAAATGTTTGGTCCAGATTGGTGTTTCTTTTATATGACATTTTCAATTTTTAGTTCTTATCTAAATGTAAAGCGTCACTCTTTTAAAAAATTGGACTCATTAACCTAATACCTTTGATTAGAAATCTGTATAAATTACAATGAATACCTAAGCAGTTTCTACACAAAAAGATCTACAACAGTTGGTGATTTTCCACGAAACCTTTCTCAGACTCATCTCTAATGGAGTTCATAGTCCATGACAGGGAGAATGTGAACTGCCCCCTAGCAAATGTGTCGTTGGAATTTGCATTGAATGTATTCATTAACTGGAGCTTGCATCTACCATAATTTGTTATCCAGAGTATGTAGTTGGATGGCAATTGATCTAGTTCATTTTCGAGTTATGTCATGTAAATTTTCGTTTGTGCTAGTACCTTAAATATGTGTGGTTTTGACGTAATTCATGGTTTAATATCGCTTTTCGAACTAAGACTGTTTTGATTTATGAAAATATATCGTAATGGTTGTAACTTTCGTAATTTTGCCGTCTAGGCGGTGGACCAGTAGGGCATGGTGATTTAGATTAACTTTGTTTTGTTTATTGAAAAGTCTTTGAAAATTATAAAAGAATTATATGTAAGGAAAAGGAACCTTTGAAAATTATAAAAAAATTATAGGCAAGGAAAAGGAACCCTAGAAAAAAATTGTAAGCATGCAATCAAATTTAGGAATTGTTTTTCCTCGACAAACTGGAGAAATCTTGTATGGACCAAGTAGACATGCCTTTCACTTTGAATTTACGGTTATCTTATTAGTTGATTTCCTTCTTTTATTCATATATTCATATTATTCAAATAAACCATCAATTTTAAAAGAAGATCAACGTTTTGAATTGATTTTTTTATATTAAAAGGTATCCATATTTTTATCTTCTTTTTTTGTTTTGATTTATTGCAATTAAAAAAAAAAACACACCTATCTATGAGAATTGTCACCACATTATCCTTGCTTACCCATAAAATTCTTTCAAAATTACTTTATTTTATTGGAATGATAATTTTATTAATTTATTTATTTTATCATTAATTTATATTATATATAAGAAATATTATTTCTTTGTTATTATATTTGTTTATGTAGTTTTTATAAAGTTGAGAATAGCTACTTACAATATATAGATTAATCAGAGATAGAGATGACTTAATGATCATAAAATCTCTTTTATTGATTTCAATTGGATCTATACAAAGTTTTTTTTTTTCTCTTTTATTATTGGATTCTAAGATCAATGTCAAGTGGTAAGTCAAATTTACCAATGTTCAGTTAAATTTGAAAAGTTTTTGTTGAATTCAAATCTCAGCATTTGGATCGTTTGCAAGTTCTAAAATTCTAGCTCTGGTTTCAGATATTTTCCCTCAATGCAAATTTTGTAATGCTTAAGAAACTCTTATTCACTAGTTTTGGTTTCGTAACATAGCTAAACAATTTCCAATGTCTTTTACATTTTTTTATTTTTGATTTCCCTCCTCTAGATCTTGGAAGCATTCTTTAAGAGATGTTACCAATAGATTTCACAAACCTTTTCACATGATCCAAATTCTTCAAAAAGTCTAACAAGAAACAAAAAAAAGACAAAAAACAGTGATTAACTAGCTCATAAACTTATTACTTTTATTTCTTCATGGAGGTCAATGGAGGCCATGCCCAAAACTTCACCACATCACAAACACTCTTATTAATGAGTGATGATATCTAGCATATTGCAGCAAAATACAACTATAATCTCTTTGTTACTATTAACTTTTATTTTTATGTATACTCAATTATAAATAATTTACTCCTTATTCACTTCATTTTCTTTTTCTTAATTTTTTACTTTAAAAACATACAATTTTAAAAACCATTTTTCATTTTTATTTTAAATATATGAGTAAAACAAACTCAAAATTAAAAATATGCATTTTAGCTTTACTTATACAATATTTCTAGAATAAGTAATATTTAAATTTAATTTTAACGGTACATGACTAGTTCCAGAACCCAAAACATTGGATCGAAGCCAGTGACGTCTTTTAAAGCAGTCATTCAATGTCTGTCCTTTAAATATCGGTCAGAAGACACAGACTACCCACAGTGATTATCCCGTAAATGTGTCTCATCGTAACAGTCACAAACAATTCTATAAATGAGACTATATATATATATACTTTCAGAGACCATGAATATCACAGACAAGTCTATAAATTATTCCATACATATACTTTAAGAACGTAAATATCAGAGGTTTTGTGCAAAAGACAGACAAATACACGAATATTATCGAAAGGCTACAACAAATTCACGTGCATAGCTACATAAATAACTGTGGGCACGTCCCAAAGTGTACGATAAAGATAGAATTGAATATTACGACAAAATCATGTCCTTCAGTTTTACAGATGACACCTGCAAAAGGAATCAAAGGATTTGAGACCAACATTATTTCTCCTTTTCCTTAATCTGTCACCGCAAAACTAAAGAGGAAAGAAGCTCTGAGGAATGCATGAGGCTTGGCGGTGGATTTGTGTTTGCCAGGTTTCCGTGAGTGGAGTAAGTTTATTATTAATTGAATGGACAAAATGCATGTAGTACAAAGAATTCATGCATTACTGCAGAGTAGCCATTAGTCTTCTTTGTTCGATAATCACATGCAGAGGACAAAATGGTACAAGGACTATCAAACGTGAAGGATCTTAGTAGTATTCGATGTTTGGACCTTTCTACGCAGAATATTTTCTTATAACGCGTATATATCACGGGGGATGACTGGAAAGAGTATGATGAAGCCAATAATCGACAGAAAAACATTGTCAATAGCCGTGACCTGTGGTGAATTTCTCAAACAAATACTGTTTTGATTGCTTCTCATTAGACCACTGATCAGGCTTGGAATTTTGGAAGTACGGGTAGCAAGGGAATTGTTTACATTTAGAGATTTTCTACTATTAAGTAGGGTTCGAATCTTAGGGTTACTTTTTATAATCTCTGTTGTTTTGTTATTGTTGACGGGACATGACATGGAGACCCCAGGTTCGTTCAGGGTTTGAATCTGTCGTCTATCTGACCTGCATTCAAAGGATTCAGATCAGACTACTTCCTTTACTGACTGGTACCACCATTGTTTAAACCTAACCAAACTAACATTTAACTAACATTTAAGGAAGGACGGTTAAGACAGTTTCCAAATTACAAAATATTATTTATGATGATACTATCCTCTATAACATACACTTAATGATTTTTTTTAAATTTATATTAAGCCTTACTACAAATCTAGAATAGTATATAATTATTAAAAAGTCTTTTGCTTTTAAAAAATATAAATGTTAAGTATCGGTGGTTAGGTAATGGTATTTTTTTTTTAAGTTATATAATTTGAAATTACTTTTTCTAAAGACCAAATACGTCGAAAATGAGGCCTGCCACCGACAGAGTTAAGCCGTATCTTGCACCAAACCGAAAAATTTAATTTATTTTCATAAATATCTTAAGGCTCATTGAAGCTTTTGTAGCCTGTATTTAATTTTGACAGATGTATTCAGTTTTCTCGTCTTTAAGGTTGTGAAGGCCCATTGTGGACCATTTCGATGGGCATCATTCTGGGACCGTAAACTTCACTGTGTGCAGCTTTAAATCTGGTGGGACAGTATCGCCTTGGGATGCTCGGAGGGAATCCGAGGTTTACAGGAATAAAAGCCCATCATTCTCTTCAGTTTTCTAACTTCCATAACTGCTACTAAATATAGTATAGTCCCAATAATCAGGCCTCAAATTTGAAATCTACGGTGCCTGTTAAAAAAAAAAAAAAAAAAAATTATGGACAAATAGTTCAAGACACAATTCAAGGTTTTTTAATTTTAATAACCATCAAAAGGCCGGAAATTTGAACCACTGATCCAATCAATTTGATGATTAATACAATTTATTTCACAAACAATGTCAGATTTCGTAAAAAAATATTTTTTTAAACATTTATCTAATATAAATTAGAAGAAAATTCACATGGAGGTTACTCTTAATTGTGAAACTATGTGTATATGTAAATTATATTATATTACTTAATTTTTCAAAATGAGTTTTTATTTATTTTTTTCTTTTAAATTATTCAGTTGAAATATAAACACATCATGCTTAATGTGTATACTGTATTAGAAGGGTCACTTGACTAATTCCCAAGACTTTATGAAATATAATTCTGCAATTCCCAACAAAATTCTATTAATTAGATTACAAAGATTTAATTATCTTTAGAAAAATGTGCCTATTAAATTGTAATATAAACTCTAAATTATTTAAAAAAAAAGTTATATTGGAGGGTTTCTTTCTCACAACTTACATCTGCCCTTCCTGTGGATTATCTTGTGGGATTTGGTTTAGTTGATGTTTCTTGGGCTAGGATCTGGTTCTAGTTGAAGGGTGTAAGGTGTCGGCCTGATGGACGGGGTTGGCCTTGGTGCTTTTTTATTTCTTCGTGTTCTTCTTTTGCTGGAAGCTTGCTCTCTTTCAAATCTTGGCTTTTGTGGTGGCTAGCATATTGAGGAGGAATTGTTTTCTAGCTTCAATTCATGAATTATATCTTGAATTTTCTTGTTCTTAGTCTCCTTTTCTTTTGCCCTGTGGAGTGGGCCTTGTGGTTTCTTTCGGATCACCTAGATCCTAGTCTGTTTTAGGTTTGGGGAGCATTTCAAAACCCTATGATCCTCTTCTTGAATCATAATCCATTTTTTCAAGGTTCTTGGAGACTTTCAAAACCCTATTTTGGTTGGGGAAGCCTTCTAAAACCCTATGGTCCTCTACTAGAGGCCTGATCCATTTGTACAAGGTTTTGGGAACCTTCCAAAACCCTGTTCTAAGTTTTAGGAAGCCTATCAAAACCATGTTGTGAAGGTTCTATGAGCCTTTCAAAACCCTACTTTTTGGTTCACAGAGTCTTCCTAAACATTATGGTTCTCTTTGGGTGGGTTCTTATAATGTAAGTATTTATCTTGAGTGCCCATAGTTTGAAATATTTTCTTCCTATATTAGTTAGGAAGATCTCTTTTGTAGGGTTCTAGATGGTTGGGACGATGTTATTATTCCCTTCTCTTTGGTACTACTACATCACTAAATTATTTGGCTCATATTGTGTTCAAGTTTTGCAAGGATTAAAAATATCAAATATATATGCAATGGAAAGAGATTTATAAACTATGCATTACCATATAAACTTATGATATTCAATATTAAAAGTATAAGAAGTTGTCGAATGACATTTGGTGTAATGGTAGTTGCCTAGTTATTATCATCCATGTGGTTGTGAGGTCGATTCCTCTTGTGTTTGCTCGAATGAGCGCTGATATTTGTAAATATTTGTAAACGATGTTCAATATAAAAAATATATAAGAAGTTTATCAATAGCATTGAAATTATTTCTCAAAAAGTATAATGCATTTTAAATCAAGTTCATAAACTTCTATGATATTAAAAAATTCTATGAACAACCTCATGCACACATAAAAATTTAACCAAATGATGAAAAAATAAATTAAGGTAATATAAAACATAAGGGATCTAATAGATTTTCTTATATTTTCTATGTCAAATTCAATAATTGATTGCTCCAAAAAATTTAGAGATATAAAAAAATATAAGAAGTTTATCAATAGCATTGAAATTATTTCTTGTTAGAGTTAAAGTAAAGTGCACTATGCCTTCCTTGACACTTGTCAGTTTCTCTTGACAAGTGTCATGTGTTGAATATAGGCTTATGCCTATATATTGTAACATTTTTATCAATAATATCTATCCCTTCAGTTTCCCTCCTATCATTTGGTATCAGAGCAGACTTTCCCTGCCCTGTGAAACCCTTGAGGGAGTATGCTCTCCATCATTTGATGGATCAGAAACCAAATGGTAAAAATTTTAAAGTTTGGGAATCTTTTTAAATTTTTTTTTAGATCTGCAGAATGGTGGACATTGACGGAGCTCTCAGATCTGTTGCCGCTTTGTGCAAATTTGCTTTCATTCCATTTTTCTTTAGCGGTGTTAATTTCAAATGCCTACGGGAACAGGCCGCCGTGACTTGGCTTACGATTCGGGAGCAATGTTGGTCAATGCAATAGGATCTCTGTTGGGGTTATTTGGGACCATATTTTGCCCATGAGGAGCGTGATTTTTTTTCTGGAGATATATTATTCTCGGTGACTCGAACTTGAGACTTTTTTGTCTTGTAAAGGGTTTAGATTTCATTGGATTTTTGAAGGGCCTTGGAGGAATAAGCAAATCAGAGCTTTGAGATGGTGATCGCTCCAGCAAGGGCTCGTGCCGATTATGATCACCTCATCAAGTTGCTGCTCATCAACGACAGCGACATGATTACAGTATCGAAACTCTTCAATTTTTATCCATAATGCCCACGAAGATTTAACGGTGTAGCATTGCCATTTGCAATTTGTGTAATATTTGCACAGGATTATGGTAACAAATTTGAGACGTTTTTTCATGTGTGAGATGTTATCACCGGTGCCAGAGCCCTCAGATTTACGGACAACATTTCTTTTTTTGTTAAAAGTTGAAATTAAGTTGTCTGCAGTAGTTGCATTTCGAATTTGAGCTGAAACAAGTATCGATCATGGCTTCTTCCATCAATATATGGAGCGATGCGAAGTCTTCTGGGTCGGCTGCTGTACCTGTGGGATTGAAGAAGTTGAATAACATGACTGGGGAAGAAAGAGAATCCTAGTCACCGGGGGAGCTGGTTACATCTACAAGGTCGTTGTTATCGATAACCTCAACAATTCTTTCGAGGAAGCCGTTAAATTAAAAAAAAAAAATATTGTTCGCCTTGCCGGTCAATATGGCGGAAATAAAGAAGAGTGGCTATTTAATGCCACAAAATGAAGATGAGGAGCACAACGGATCTGTGCAGGCCCACGTCGGCGGTTCGAGCCCTGGAGGCCACAGAAATGATGATGAAGCAGTTGGTCATGGCCTCCTCGTGAAGCCGCTTACTCCCCTTGTTATTGTCATAGCCCTAAATCCACAAGCTCCGCAGATATTCATGCCAAACATGTGTGTTTCTTTCATGCCAATATTTCATCTATAATAATTCCTCAGTTCCCTCTGGATCTTTATGGTGAAAGCATGGGATAATTATGTTTGTAGCATTATCGAGTGCACAGGGATGTCCTGCTACAGTGGCATCGCTGTCACGGCTGCGCCAAAGATGGAATTCAGCACAAGCTCATCCAGAAATGATGATGAATTTGCAGAGTTTCTGAGGTCTTCATCGCAGAGAAGTTATTTCTCCAGGTAGAGCTCAAGGGACTTAATTTCAACTTTGTCGTCTAATTTCCATGTAAGTACGTCGCCGTCAATGGGAAGGATCAACGAGAAAGGCCCTACTACTTTCCTGCATCTTTTAGAAAGTCTGTTAACGAAGTGGATCTGATCCCTTCTTTGATGCGTAGCAGAAGGATGACACAGCGGCCACTAAGCAGCGAAGGAGCAGACGTTGAGCAGAATCGCCGTTGATTTGTTGTTGGTCGTGCTTGTTGACGTGCAGCAAAATTTCGTAGCCCGGGAGACAATGCTGAACTGGAGCTTCTCCAGCGAACCATGGTGGACGGCGGAGCCGTTGGAGAGTAGGAGTATGGAGTCGATGAACTCCAGGTTTCGAACCCCGAAGACTTTGTTGAAATGTTTCAGAGCATTTTTTTTTTTTTTTCATCTGCCACATGGCGGTTGATTTTTTGATTGCACTGGAAGTGTGTGTTGGAGATCTCAAATAGTGGTGGACGTGATGACGGAGTTACATCACAACTGGTGTTAAGGAAGCTCGTATTTCAAGCATTACTGGTGTTAACTAGTGATGACGAAGTTGCAGTTGCTTGCTGTAACTGCTGTTATTTGTTACTTGCTAGAGTTGTTAGTCAAGCTAGGGAGTATGCTGTTCGATCGGATTTACGCTTGGCATGTGAGAGAGGTGTCTTTTGGAGAAGGCGGATGAGGCGTTAAGGAGGATGACTGTGAATCCCCAGAATGTGTGGGCGGTGGCCGTGGAGGGCGGCAATGTGCCCGCACATGTGAAAGTCATCGAAGGCGACGGGCCAGAGGAGCGGAGGAGCATGCATTATTATTATTTTAAATGAATGTGATTATGGCCACACCATGCATTTTAAATACATTTATTTAATGTGTGAGGGAATATAGTTGTGTATGCTTTATTAAAGTGGAGGGGACCACTTTGTTTTATTGGGGAATTGAATTATAGGGCCCATATAATTCCCCTGCATGGGAAAATTGAAAACTGCATGTTTTTTATTCCGCCTCACTGCGATGATTACTTGCTGCCTTAGATAGGCATGATGTTTTTTACAAATGATGAAGGCCCCTTTGATGGTGGAATATAGGGGTATTTATAGTCGTTGGAAACGTTTTTTCGCGACGGACACAATGGTGGTGTCAAATTGTAATTTTGAGGCTGTTTCAGTTTAGTTTTTTTAGCCTAAAAAATTTTCTACCTTGGAGTGCACTCTCGGTTGTACCCGATACTCCCAAGGTAATTTTATATGTGATCCTTGTAACTAGTGATCTTTTCTATACACTTGGCGAATGCAGCGACTGGTTACCCATGCATTTCGGTGGGATGACATGGTCACCATAAGGACACTTATTCTAGGGACTACAAACATAGACACCCTAGATTCTATCCGAGGTTTTTTTCGGATCTACTTCTGAAGACTACAGACGAAGACACTTCAGAAGATTCTCTTCTATTCTTCTTTCTTCTTCTCCTCCAATTTTGGATCTATGGCTCATTTTATTGTATTGAGTGCATTTTTGGCAGAGACCGACACTCTTATATGGCTCGTTTTTCCTTTCATTAGGTGCATTTTCGGTAGAGACCGACACCTTCTAGATTGAGTTCACCATGAGGAGGGATTTCATACTCATGGTGAATCTAGTTAGTGACCTACGAGTGGCAACATCCTCTAAGGATGACCTGCAGAGGCAACAGACCTAGAAGTGGCTGACCCTGAGGCACCCATGATGACCCTGAGGCACTTAGACGGCTGACCTAGTGGCAACAGACCCTTGGAAGTGGCTAACCCTGAGGCAACAGACCAAGATGTATACATAGTGAATCTAGCATTATTCACAGTTGGAGAGCCAAGCGCAGAGAGCATGAGCCTAGACCAAATCAGCAATAAAGGAGGATGTAGATTTTTTGTTAGAGAAGTCAACATTAAGGGGGAATGTTACCTAATGTTGACTTGTTTTTTTTCTTTAGTTAGGATAGTGCACTTTAAGGGGGAATGTTAGAGTTAAAGTAAAGTGCACTATGCCTTCCTTGACACTTGTCAGTTTCTCTTGACAAGTGTCATTTGTTGAATATAGGCTTATGCCTATATATTGTAACATTTTTATCAATAATATCTATCCCTTCAGTTTCCCTCCTATCATTTCTCAAAAAGTACAATACATTTTAAATCAAGTTCATAAACTTCTATGATATTAAAAAATTCTACGAACAACCTCATGCACACATAAAAATTTAACCAAACTATTGAAAAAACAAATTAAGGTAATATAAAAAATAAGGGATCTAATAGATTTTCTTATATTTTCTATGTCAACTTCAATAATTGATTGATCCAAAAATTTAAAGATATTTTAAAGTGTTCTTACTGTTTATATTGTAAATAACCTTAAATATAATACTTCTTGAGGATAATAAACTAGGACATGAGTCAAGGGCCTTCATTTCATATTGGACCATTTAATACTTAAAATGGTGTAGCCAATTACCTTCTAAGACTCTTTAATGTAATAAATTTTTGTTCACATGTTATTTTTGATCTTGTCAAAAAATTCGTTCATAAAGTGTGAAAGCTATGACATCCAATTTTTAAATTATATTTTTGAAATGAAGATTCCTAGCCACATAAAAAAAAAACATTTATGTAACAATTTTTCAAGTTTTGAATTATTTCCAAAGTCATTCCAAAACATTCATTCACCAAAATTATATGTCAAACAATAAATAATACAATTAGAGGATACCAATAATTAAAAAACATAATGAAACAAAGAAAGTTGACAAGAAGGTGAGTTCTTGTGGGCACCCCAATATACCATATTTTTCTTCACCCTTATCATACAAATGAATCCTCGTAGAGAGGTATTTATAGTGACGCCTTATCCCCAATGAAAGGTTAACCTAAGACCAACATAATCTTAAACTTGGGGTTAATCTTACAATAAAATAATAATAAATTACCCTATAAGTGAGGTTATCCATAAAGTTGTATTAATTAATATCATTGAGGGTGAAATATGAAGGGGGCCCTTAGGTTTACATAGAAGAATACCCATAGAATTTAATAGAAAAATTCCTATAGGCTTACATATAAAATGCCCATAGTCTTACATAATACTTTCTTGAAGGTGTACATCAAGAACACCCATAAGTACTTCAACACTATTAGCCTTGGCCTAATAAGGTTAGATTACAAATGTTTAAACACCATCCAATAATCTGAATTAATGGGCCAAGAAGAAAAAATATTGGAGCTATTACATCTCCCTACCATAATGAATGCTTGTATGGGTTGCTATATCTTACTATCTTATCTTTTCCAAAGGTACATGAACTAGATTAACCTCTTCCAAACATGAATCCTTAACTCCATATATTCGATCAAGCTGTTGAGCTTCCCATGAAAATATTTTCAACATGCACTATGGTGACCACAATCTATCCCCCAAATTCAAGAGAATGAAATTGAATCATAAGACAATATGTAATATCTAAATAATCAACCCTAATGGTTAGAAAGGACCCATAGATACAAGATAT
Organism: Wollemia nobilis; assembly: GCA_028583015.1. Classification (NCBI taxonomy): domain Eukaryota; kingdom Viridiplantae; phylum Streptophyta; class Pinopsida; order Araucariales; family Araucariaceae; genus Wollemia; species Wollemia nobilis. Next base: position 23,441,336 of record JAQPPZ010017151.1, on the reverse strand, counting down.
ACACTGCATTGGTCATCCAAAACTTACTTCTTTTACATAAAAAAATATTACCAATCACAATACTAAAAAGATATTGGATTTAAAGTAAACGTCCATTATGAGAAAAGAGAAAATTATAGATGATCTCGATATAAAGTGTTTATGGTTCTTAGTAATACTACCATTTGATCTAACCAAGTTTTGTAATTTCACCCGTTGAGAGAGGCAACATACTTTAAAGAATCCATCTTACATAAAAACCCTATAGATTTGTAACATGTTTCTAAATTGACATCACTAGTGTGTAGAGATAAAAAAGTCAAGCAACCTAAAAAATTAGGATCTAAACACTTTTATATGCAACAGCTATGGACTCTATAATATTTTGTTGAATTAGCACTCAAATAAATAAAAACATTAAACACCACACCTTAGAAAAAAATCACCAAATCAATTGCTATGGTGTGTTGCAAGTGGATTGGGTGCTACTTCTTTGAATCAAGTTTTGGAGCTTGTATCAATGTGATTGGTTGATTTCTCATTACACACACATGTGTGTGTATGTATATATGCATGTTTATACATGCATACATACATACATACATATATATATATAACCAAAAAGTGTGCACCCATCTACTGTATTAATCGAATTCAATCATCCAAGCATAAAATAATGACAAGATTGCATAGATTCAACAAAATAAGTGTTTCTTGTATTAATATTTGCAAAGAATCCCCAATTACAATCATGCCCCTCTTAGGGTCACTCAAATGATGATACAATTAATACAATGCCAAAGCCCTCAACAGGGTAGGTGCACTAATGTTGCTTTTCAACTAGTCACAAAATGCTCTAGGGTGGAGTTGCCCTCTTCTTCGCGTTGGGGAAGGAACTTGATGGTTGAATCTCCTTCGAATCTGTTCCCTGCGATCAAGAAACAACATAAAAACATCAAAAATATAGGCAACCTCTCATGATGAGGCCCTTTTGGGAAAAATGCATAAAGATACTATTAAAAGTGTATATTCAAGAAAGCATGAAAAGCATCTCTAAACTATGTTAATTGGATCAAGATTTATGGAATTGCATAAAGAAAGATAACAACTAAACAATGAATGGACCAATTACGTGAAATAGAGCATGAAAGCACATAAAGAATCCATTAAAGCCTACTTAATGCAAATGCAATGAAACTATTCTAAACCTAATTCTACCGGTCATAAATCTTCTAAACTACAACTGAACCATAGAAATGACTAATTTAAACTATCTAGCCGGACAAAAATAGAAACAGTAAGGTGGCGATACCTCTATTGCAAACCGTAGCTCTAGTGAGCGGTCTACACTGTAAACCATGGCTGAAAGCCACGGTTAGCTCTCTGATAGGTTTACCCTCAATTTCAAGGGCAGTGGGCTTGACCTCCTTGTCCAAATTGATGTTCAATGGTCACCTTCGGTGTCCTCAAACTGATTTGGTGGTTGATTCACTATGAGGGGCCTTCGTTTGCCTAGATATGTGCTTCTTGGCTCTCCTAGGCTCCTAGGGCATCCATAATGCAATTCATCATGAATCTTGGCAAGTAGGTAGGGGATAAGTGCAATAGCTCTCTCTCAGTATACTCGGTTGAGTGTACAATTCGATAGGGCTTCGCTGCTCAAATATCCAATGCTCTCTCTCATAGTTTGCCCTAATTTTGAGGGGTACTTATAGGACTACCCAAGGGCTAGGGGTGGCTTCATGGAGAAGCCAAGATCAAGAAGGGGTGGTTAGGACAGTTGGATTGGAAGCTTCCATCCTCTAACCACCGTCTTCTAGATCAAATGGTCATTCAAACTGATTTGGCTTGGATGAAGGCCAACTGAACTTCAGTTAAGACCGTAGGTTACAACTACGGTCTAGACTATAAACCGTAGGTCTCAGCCATGGTTCAGCCTATAGACCGTAGGTCTGGGCTGCGGTTCAGACTGATTAGGCCAAGGAGCCCAAATTGAGTGGTTAGAACCACTGCTCTATCTTGGAGTCTATCCAAGATCCTCCATATGGTCTTGTAGCATGTCCATATGAGTAGTCACCCTCGACATGACGCGTTTTAGGTGTCTACAGATGCCCCTTTTGAGATGCATTGTGAGATCGAACAATGCTGAGCAAAAATATACCTCCTAAAATGATGTCGAAGGTTCTATGATGATCATTAGTCAGATCAACATTAGATGCCTCTTGTCCAGCAAAAGGATGCGCATCCTGGAATCATTGCTTCCAACTGGGTGAAAGGCTTACATTTGAAAAGCTTGTGCCCTTCTCATCTCATTCGGTGTAGCTATGCATTCCATAGGTATCTTATGACCCATAGATCCGAAAGGCGGAGAACAACAAGCAAAGTCATATTTGCTATTTACCCCAAGCAAAGGGGTAAGCTTATGATAGTTGTTGACAATGATTCGCAAGGACGAACACAATTTTGACAAGATCAAGGGATCTACGATCTCCGGGATCTTCTATTGATTTTGATTATGATTTGATATTATGACTACCCCCTCAAGCGATGAGTCGATGAGGGTAATGACAATGATTAAAGTGATGATGTCGCTTGACCACCATGGATGATCTGAACAAATTTAGATTTGAGCATATTAATGCCTTGGCTAGGCCTAGTTCAGCTTTTGATTCCAACTGTTAATAGTAATTGCACATTCCTATCCCATGGAGCAGTCGGGCTACAATAGCCATCTTAGGGAATCGAAATGAGGCAATTCCAATTAGATTTGTGTTGAATCAAGTTATCGATGATTTGCTAAAAGATGTCATAGGAGACATGACATGAAACACCTCGTTCCCATGGAGAAGTCCAGCCACGAAGGCCTTCTTAGGGATTGAAAAGAAGCATATCAGATCAACGATGACAATTTTACCCCAAATGTCCTTATGGTAATTTACTCATCTTGTCGGATTGCATGGATCGCAAGTCGCTGCAACCGCCAAGTGTATAGGGTAAATTACTGAATACGAGGTGCATTTGGTGTTTTTAATTATTTGATTTTTTTGTTAATTTTGATTTTTTGAATTGATCCTGGTGCTTTGAACATCACCAAATTTGCAACATTGATTGCTCTTTTTGAAAATTTGATCCAATGGGAGTCATTAATTTACCTTTTTAGACCTTCCCATGGTGGGTTTTGACTAAATTTGCTACCAGTTGCAAACCGTGGCTAGGGTCTGCGGTTCCCTATTGCAATTTTGGGAACCACGGCTAGGGCCTACGATCCGCGCGAAATAAGAAAAGCTTATAAAAGGTTCAATTTTCAAATTTGTTTCATTATTCCTTGACAACGATTGGCAATTTCAGAGCTCTGACAGTGACAAGTTACCTGACCTGACCCTATCAAACTTTACACCCACACCTTACACACCGCATGATGGCAGACCATGGGTAAGCTTCATCCAGCCGAGGCCATGGCGAGGGCAAGGTAATTCGAAACCGAGACCTCGCATCCATTACCAGTAAAATTAACCTCATTAAGAAATGGGCTAATTGAACCTAATTAAACTGCTGGTAACGAACCTCATGTTAGATTAGGCTAGTTTAGGTTTATTTTATATTTTTTTGTTTTTTCGATGGGGGAAATAACCCTGGCCGGATGTCAGTTGGAGACTGTAGATACCAATTGCGGTTCCCAATTGACCAATTGGGGACCAGCTGCCATTTGCGGTCCACATTTAAACTCCCAACGGTCAATTTTTGACCGCATGCGGACCGTAGGGTTGACCCGCGGTTTGCAGACTTTAGGAAAATTTTATCAAATTTTTAATTTTTCCAAGGTTTTATAGGCAGTTAATGCTAATTAATGCATTTTTGACTTGTCTAAGTGATATTTTTTATTTTTATGACTGCTTGATGACATGTTTTTGTATTTTTATCAATTTTTAGATGTTTTTGACACTTTTTAGGTCATTTTTAAATGTTTTTGCTTGTTTTTAGTTAGCTTTTTCCTTATACTATGCTTTTATTTCAGAGGTTGACCTCTAGAGCTCACGAGCCCGACATCCTTAAGACTCTCCATGGATAGCTCACTCCCGAGGAGCGGAGATGGTTTGGAGTCATCGGCTTCGGCTACGTCCTGGATCTACCCACGATTAGGGTGGATCAGGCTTACTTGACTATGTTGGCCCGACGCTGGAATGCGCGGACCAACACATTTCACCTACCTACAGGTGAAATGACTATGACCTTGGAGGATGTTTATAGGATCTTCAGGATCCCCATTGATGGCGAGGCCATCGTCTCTTCTACTTCTAGGGCTAAGGGGCCCATTTTTTATGTTATCTTCGATGACCGGAGCTAGGAGGCTCAGCGTAGTATCGATCATGGAGGAGTCCACATCGGATACTAGCAGGGGAAGAACATCTTCTCTGTGTGGGAGGCCATCTTTATGCACTTGGTGGTGCAAGTTGTTCTTCCAGACTCCTCGGGTATGAGGATTCCCTGGAACCTCCTAGCCACTATCTGGAGAGTAGTTCAGAGCTCAGTGGATCAGCCATTGTGACTGGCCTAGGGGAGCACCCTACTATGCTAGTTATATAGAGAGCTTTATCAGATTACTAATTGAAGCCATCGAGGCATCAGCTGTAGCCTGCTACTTCAGATTTGGGGCTAGCAGCACATCAGGATAGAGCATCCTGGAGAGCTACCACTACACATATTGGAGATTGATGATGACCACTAGTGCTATGCCACCTGCTGGCCTCATGAGGAGGAGGGGTTCAAGAGCAAGACCCATGCTAGTGACATCCAACATTATATTACATAGTTTGCATCACTTGGCCTAGATGATATTGAGTGGCGACCGTACATGGATTGCCCAGCATGGGCTGAGGTGGATGAGTGGCTTCGATAGGCTCATCGAGATAGGTGGCTACTCGATAGAAAGACTGATATTAGAGAGTATCAGTTCTACTCTCGCATCCTATGTTAGTTTGACATAGTGTAGGACATCTCGGAGATCCCATTTGTGTACCGACGCTTGGCTTTAGAGTGGGATCTACCATGGATTCGGCCTCCGACTCTAGGGGATGAGCTAGATGACTTCCAAGAGTCTAGGGTTGATAGGGCTACTACCACCCCAACATATGATGGATGGTGGTCCATGCTCCGATGGCATGGATCAGGACCTCTGGGCAGAGTGCCAAACCAGGTAGAGGTAGAGGTGGATCCTAATGGGCGTAGGGTGCACCAACGGATAGAGGGCAGATGGGGCACAGAGGCCACCATCGAGGAGGCTCCTGAGGTTGACCCAGATGATGAGGCTCTAGAGGAGGGTGAGGTCCCTCCTGACAGTGTAGAGGGGCTACTCCTGGCCTAGGTTGCTGACTTGCAGAGTCAGCTCGGTAGATATGTTACACAATAGATGGAGTGAGACACCACTATTGCCACTCTAAGGGCATAGCTGACTGACAGAGATCATAGACTAACTCAAGTAGAGTAGCAGATTACTAGCCTGATAGCATAGGCCATGATAGTAGAGGCCCAGGTCAGAGAGCTCACCAGTGCATGTGACTTGGCACAGGCACAATGGGGTGAGGCAGTGGCAGAGAGGGATCTACTCAGGGCACAGATGGGGGCTCCTCCACCCTCTCAGGTGGTCATGGGACCTCCAACTATTCCTTCAGCTACATTTCCAGGAGGTGATGATCCTATGGCAGAGGTCAGGTGACTCACTTCCCTCATAGAGGAGGGAAATGACTTATGCGATGTGAGGGCAGCTCGCATCTCCCAGCTAGAGGGTTATATCATACTACGGGGCTTAGAGGTACCTGAGGACAGACATGCTACTGGGTCTCAGAGGACCAGGTCCAGGACCTCAGGATAGTCCATGACTAGCTCCAACTAGAGGACTCATAGGATAGAGAGGACGCACAGGTCCTCCAGCACACATGGTGGTAGCTCTCATAGGAGCCACAGGGAGACAGGTGCGACCTCGAGTCATAGGTCTAGCCATGTAGACATACCAGTGTCCCATGTGCTAGGCCTCTTCGGGCTAGGTGGTACACAGGGCCCTCAGTAGGGTGCACAACAGGCACTAGAGCCGACTGTAGAGCAGGCTCTAGGTCACAGGGCTGAGGGAGGTGGCGAGAGCTCCAGTTTAGGGGGAGCAGGCTAGAGCTAGGGCTCTTGTCTTATCATAGCTACATTTTGCATATGTACCATTTTTGGTGTAAGGTCGAGGACCTACACGATTGTAGCCTACGGGCATTTTGTACTCTTCTGATGTACTCTTAGACACACACACACACACACATATATATATATATATATGATCTGATCATTTATGGCTCATTATGTGTACTTGCATATATATTTTTAATTTTTTGTTTATGTTATGCACATGGATGCAATGCTTATGTTAATTTGATGCTATATGATGTGATGTATGGATGACATGCACTAGATAGCTATTTGATTTATGATGATTATATGCAGTGATCTAGATGCTTAGATGTGCGATGTATGATGGATGCATATGGATGCAATGTTTTCTCTTAACGCATATTTGATATTGCTTTATTGTATGCATTAATGTATGTAATGATTTATTTACACGATGGTGATCTAATGTAAATGAACCTGTATGCTTTAATCACTTAAAACATAAGGAATGAATGCAAATATGTTTATCAATCTAATGGATGACACCACAGAATGTATAAAAATCATGAATGTAATTGAAAATCCTTAAGATAAGAATTTAATCAATTAATCACCCATATATGAAATGCAATGAATGCAGTTGTATGATGCGAATGATATAATGTGTCATTCTATTTTCTTTTGCAAATTTGAAAAATATGCATGATATAGTCAGTGGCCATCTAAATATTATTTCTAATATCCATCCGATATCTATCCTATATTTTGATTGTGCTCTATATGATGATGTATCATGGACTCGATACTTTGCAATTTGATGATTTTATATGGTTTGCGATATTTGATATTTTGTTGCTATGAGAGAAATTTTTGAGGTTTTCCATGAGACTCAAACACCCTAATAGACTTATCAAAAGTTGCATACTAACCACACTAGACTTCTGAGATAAAAGGATTTTGCTAGGATAGGCCCTAATTGTTCATTATCCCTGTGTGTGCACATGATTATTTTAAGATAAGACACGAGCGTTCCCCGATGTCAAGTGGGATTCTTTCAGCCCATTTCTAAGATAGGGGTACCACAAATGTCTTATCCAATCCCAAGTTTAGATTTTAGTTGGACTAAACCACTAGGCAATGCAGGACACCTGAAGCTAGCTCTTCCACATTCAAACATTGGTCTACCCACAAGCGAGATGCAAGTGTATCAGACATATCATCATGCGTAAGGTATAGTAGTGCCGACAATTCTAGGGATTCAGGCTCATTCCTTTCTATCCTTCAATTTTTGGGATACTTGCTCATATGTAGTGAAGCAAGGGAGTCAATTCCATCTTCATTTTGAACTGTCTCTGGATCTTCATTTGATCTCTCTTCGAACTGGATTTTGGATCTTCATTTGATCTCCACTCGAACTTTTATTTATGATCTTCATTTGATCTTCACTTTGAACTTTGATTTGAGCCTATTTTCTGATCTTCATTCGATATTCACTTTTCGGCATTTACATTTGATAATTTTCTTCAGAAACTTTCCTTTGGGGGATTTACTTGGGAAAAACTGTTTCTAGTATATCGATTGAGGATATCGATCTTATGATATCAATATGGGATATCAATCTGGGAAGTCGATCTATGATATCGATCTAGGGTATCAATCATGAGGATTGATGTGGGATATCACTTTGGGATATTGCTCATTTTATCGTAAGAAGGGATTTTGAATAGGGAACTAACCTATCCTTTTGCCAACTGCCAACATTTCCCATACCGTTCACACAGAGGGATAAGCAAGAATAACTCTTTTCACTTCAGGATACCCGGTCCTCGCTTCACGGCTTTCATCTTCCCCTAGTCCTTGTTAGGATTGTTTAATTTGTTGATTAGTGATAGGCTTCTGATATGCTAAGGGCTATACTAACTGAACCTTAGCTACAAAAGCAAAGCAAGCTTTCTACCAACTCTTGATAAGACCACTAGGTATGGTTGAATGATCGGAAAACCCTAGTATATCTCCATAGCAACATTATAGGTTGTGTTGAAAAACATAATTACTCACATGAATGATGGATCATGATAAATGTAGAGATGCATGATTTAAACACAAACATGGTGTCATTTGTAAGACTGACAAACATAATCCCTCCTACTATGGAATGCAATGGATGACGAATGCCTATATGCAATGCAGTAATGCAACGAATGCATGTGTGAATGCAAAATAATGACAATGCAAAATTCAAATGCAAATGCAAATGTTTTTGGATTTTATGCTTTACCAATTTTTTTTGGATTTTATTGATTTTATAATTTTTATGAGTTTTGAGCCTCATATCTGACCAAACGGTGAGTACATGCCTCTGGAGCCTTTAGATTGACCAAGCGATTTTTCAGCAAAATCCTTGGAGCTTTTTAGGATGACCGAGCGGTTTTAAGCAAACCCTCAAAGCTTTTGGGGTTTGACCAAAGGGTTTATGAGCACCTTTGGGACTTTTTGGGATGACCAAGTGATATTTTAAGAATCCTTGGAGCTTTTGGGTTGACCAAGCAATTTTTCATAAACTCTTGGTACCTTTTGATTGACCAAACTACTCACAGATGAGCTTGGAGCCTTTTAGGATGACCGAGCGATTATAAGCAAACCCTCGGGGCCTTTGACTGACACGACCAAGCGATTTTAGGAACCCTTGGAGCCTTTTGGGATGATCGAGTAGTTTTAGAAAAACCCTTGGAGCTTTTTGAGGTTGACCAAAGGGCTTACAGATGCCTTTGGAGCTTTTTGGGATGACCGAGTAGTTACAAGAAACTCTCGAGAGCCTTTTACTATGCTCTTCAAGCATAAAATGCCTTAATATGGATGATGTTGAGAGGTTCAGGCTCTTCAACACCCCCTAGCGATGTTAGGCGATAGGTACCTAGACCAATATTTTTAGATATGATGTAGGGTCCTAGCCAATTAGTCATGAATTTGTCTCGCATATCTAGCGGTAAATTAGAGTTCTATTGGTTCTCTTTCAAGACAAGATCCCCAACTTCAAAGTCTCTCTGGTGGACTTTGATATTGTAAGCTCATTTTAGTCACTCCTGATAAATGCGGAGATGCTCTAGGGCATTCATGTGATGTTCATCAAGTAGCGTTAGTTGATCCAGTCGAGCTTGTTGCGTGGTGTCATCATCGATGAACTCTTTCAATGCGATGCACAACATTGGAATTTCTAATTCCAAGGGCATAATGGCCTCAACACCATATACTAGTGAGAATGGCATTGCCCTAGTGGGCATCCGAATACTAGTCCTGTAAGCCCATAATGCAAGGGGTAGTTGGATATGCCAGTCTTTGTGGTTTTCTTGGACCGTATTTTTCAATATGGCCACCACTATCTTATTTGAAGCCTCAGCCTGCCCATTTGCTTGTGGATAGTATGGAGTCACAAAACTGTGTTTGATTCTATATTTAGATGTCAAAGCTCTCATAGTTTTGTTCTTGAAAGATGTTCCATTATCCAATATTATTTTGGATGGAATCCCAAAATGACTTATGATATGCTCTAGTATAAACTATGCTATACGAGCTCCAGTTGTCGTTGTTAAGGGTATTGCTTCCACCCACTTTGTAAAATACTCAGTAGCCATGATTATGAATGTATGTCAGCCCAATGACGGAGGAGAGATCTTGCCTATAAGATCTAATCCCCACTGAGAAAATGGCCAAGTCGCTTGGATGGGATGTAAGGCTTGCGATGGCAAGTGCATAAGATTAGCATGATGCTGACATTTAATGCATTTCTTGACATACACATTGCACTCCTCCATAGTGGGCCAATAGTAGCCCATTCGAAGGATGCACTTGATGATGGCCATGCCACTAAAATGGCCATCACATGTACCGTCATGAGCTTACAAAATCACCCATGATGCCTCCTGGGGCTCTAAGCAATGAAGGAGAACTCCATCGTAGCCTCGTTGGTACAAGATATCTCCTATTAAGACATATTTAGTTGCTTTCTATTTAAATGTGCACTTCAAGACATGCAAAAATCCCTCTAGGATTATACTAAGCTTCAGGAAGTCTTTAATTTGTGACATCCAGTTTTGATAAGCCTCAGCTTCAACTTCTAAGACGACTTGCTCCCCCTACGTATTTACCTTTGTAAATGCATACTCGAAAACAATCCTATGGTGAATGGTAGTACCACTCCCCATAGTACTCTAAAAGGTTAATAATCCTGAGGGCACTTTCTTAAGAAAGTCTTCAGCTTTGCAGAACCATTCAGCTTTTGGTTCTACATTGATCACGTTGATCGATTCTCTGTTATCATAGGCTGCACGCTCTACTACCGAATGTGAGAGCGTCTTGACATGGATGGTAGTGAAATCAGTAGATGAATTTTGAGGGATTAAATATCCCAAAGAAGCCATGGTATTTGCGAACCTATTTGACAATCGAGGGATTGCCTCAATGTCATACCATTCAAATTTAGCCAAATATGTGTCAACTAGATCTTTATAGGCTTTCAGTACGGGACATCAACACTGAAAGAGCCCCTTGACTTGATTTAATATGAGCAAGGAGTCACCAAAGATGTTCAATCTCTTAATATTCATGGCAATGATTGTGTGGAGGCCCAACAATAGGGCTTCATACTCAGCGTTATTGTTGGTGCATGGAAAATCCAACTTAAATGACAAGGGCATTGGAGCTCCTTGCGGTGTGAAGAACACTATTTTGGCACCACCCCCTTGCTCGCACTTTGAACCATCAAAGAATAGAGTCATATTAGCATTGTTCTCTAGTTCTTCGGGTTCGAGAGCTTCAGATATGACAAAGAATTCATCATACAAAAGATCTATTATTAGAGGCCTACTGTTTGATAGTGGTGCCTCAACTAATTGATCTACTATGACCTATCTCTTAATGGACTTCTGGATTATGAATTCCAGATAAAATTTCATCAATAGCATGATCCACTTCACAGTATGCGTATTGTGATAATTTTTGCTCATCATGTACTACAAAGGATTTTGTTTGGATATAAAATATGTCGTATGACTTAACATATAGTGTTGCAATTTCTTTGTAGTGAACACTACTACTAAACACAATTTTTCCACATATGCATACCCGAGCTCATAGCTCACCAAGGTTCAACTAATATAATATATGGCTTGTTCTTTGCCTTGCATGTTCTTTTGGGCTAACATGGTTCCCAGTGCAAAGTCATTTGCCGATATATATAGTATAAAAGGCACCTCTAGCCTTGGTGGAGCTAGCACTGGAAACATCACCAGGTATTGTTTTATTTTAGTGAAGGCTACCTTGCAGTCCTCGTCCCAGTTTAATGGTACTCCCTTATATAGCAGTCAATTCATGGGTCAACATTTATCCAATAGTTGAGAGATAAATCACTTTATCGATGCTACCTTGCCCTAAAGGCTCCTTAATTCATTAATATTGGTGGGAGGATGCATTTCCAAAATGGCCTTGACCTTCACTGGGTCTACTTCAATGCCTCTCTTAGAGATGATGAATCCTAGTAGTTTTCTAGAAGTTACATCAAATATGCACTTCTTAGGATTCAGCCTGACATTGTGCTCTATCAAACGATCAAAGACCTTCCTTAAGACCTATGCATGCTCTTCTCGTAGCAATGACTTGGTTAACAAGTCATTGATATAATATTCTAGAATTTTGTGCATATAGTCATTAAAAATGCATGTCATTGCCCGCTGATATGTGGCACCAACATTTTTTAGGCCAAATTGCATAACTTTGTAGCAAAACGTTCCCCATGGTATTATAAATGTGGTTTTATGCTAGTCTTCGGGCTTAATTCAAATTTGATTGTAACCAAAAAAACCATTCATTAAGGAGAGAATTTCATAACCTGCGGTTGCATCTACGAGAGCATCAATATTGGGCAAGGAAAATGAATATTTGGGTGTTTCCTTATTTAGGTATCTAAAATCCATGCAAATACAAATTCTTCCATCGAGTTTTCCCACGGGTACCATATTGGACACCCATTCTGGATAATCTATGGAGATCACAAATTCCACATCCAACAACTTTTGTAGCTCATCTTTCACCATTAAGGCTACTATTGGGTGCATATTTCTAAGCTTTTGCTTGACCGACTTCTTTGTCAGATCTAGAGAAAGGTTATGTGTAACCAATTTCAGGTCTAGACCTGGCATATCCTTGTACATCAAAGCAAACAAATTTGGTCTCTATTTTAGTAGAGGGATGAGGGTGGCCCGCTCATCTGGAGTGAGACTCTCTCCAAATTTAACCTTATTTTCACTACCAATATCATTACTGATATCCACCTCAAATATTTTCTCTACTAACATATGAGATCCCTCCTCAAGCTGGTGAGGCATAGGAATCATTTTAATGTCATCAACCAGGTTGATCAGTTTCACATTGGAAGCATTTTTGGCATGATAAACATCATATGCACAACCAGGCACACAATGGAAAGGTTGCAAAATTTCTTTGTTAGGGAAAAAATATTCAGGCTCAATGGGTGAAACAGTGTGATCCCAATCAATAGCCTCTTTATTAAGATATAATGGTTTATACAGATCTGTTGGATTGTGAATTGGAGTGGTCAAATCAATGGAGACCATGTTTATGGAATGGAATTGATCTCCAAGATCACACAGACCAACTTCTACAAAATCTATGTAGTCCTCATACCCACGATCTATCTCTAATGGCATAGGCACAAATGGGTTTTATCTGTTAGGATTGCAAACAATCAGATACTCCTTATGCACTGACTACAAAATAGGATCATTTGGCTCATAGAGCTCCATGTAGTTTGGTAGAAGGGGATTAACCAACTGATGAATTTGATCCAAGTTTAACCATATTGCTCTCAAACATGGACCAACACGTAGCTTTCAATAGACCTCATCTATGTCAATGGGTTGATGATGGTAACGTAAATAAGAAGGACCAACGTAGGCCCTCTCTAACTCATATTTTTCATCACTATCATAATAGAATCCTTCATTCACCCCTACTCTTGGGGGGTGCTCTGGCAAGTGTGGTCCCATGAGTATGACTACTTGATCACTATCATCAATATCTGGATAAACCGAATAATTATATCGTGTGACATCGCCAATAAATATAGCTCTGCTTCTTCCCCTGAATGATCAACATTGGGAAGGATCTCTTTGATAGCCTGTATCAATTCAATAGGCAATAGATGATATGCATGCCAAGGCCTCACATAGGCACCTTTGACTTCATCCCCATATTCATCGTCGTTTGAGGATTCTTCATCTATTTCATAGCCTGGTCCACTCATATCGGAGGTGGACTTTGCTCCATCTTAATTACAAAGATCTCCTAGCTCGAGATCACATACAGTAATGGGGTTACACCCTTGCACATATGTGTCATCGACTACATCATGGGTTTGGAGTCCCTGGTGATCTCTAGGGTTTAGTTCTATCTTAGTATGCTTGAAAGTCTAGCACACCTCAATGTCATGGCCTTTCGTTCGATGAAAAATACAAAATAGATCTTCTTAGTACCCCTTTGATTTGGGTTTATTCGAGTCTACCAGCTTGATTTCGGGAAATCTAATTGCCTTGGCCTCACATAGTTGATGGAAAATCGATGTCAGCAATTATATCAATGGTGTGAACTGGCGAGGTGGGTGTTGATTTTTTTTCTTGCCCTTATGATTGTTGTTGCGCTTATCATATTGCATAGGGGGAGGTTGGGCCTGATAATTCTATTTTTGTTACCCCTTTTTCTCCCTCTAGAGATTCATCACCACTTGATTCACATGGGCTTACTTGTCTTGTTGTTTTGTGGTGCTATTATTTTGTCCCTCTCTCCTATTCTTGAGCTTCAAGTTGCCTTCCTACAACTTGATGTCCTCAACCACTTTGGCTTGCACCAAAACCTCTTCAAATGTAGGATACTACTATAGTTGTAGCAGTCACAAGATGTGCTTGGCACAACTATTTGTAAACATTTAGGTTAACTCTGTGGCAGGAATACGGAATGACAAATTCACCATTAGTCTCCTCCATCTCTTTTCGTATTTTTCTATTGGCTCATCATCACGCTGAGCTAGCGTAGCCAAATCAAAATTATTGGCCTACTTCTTGATGCCAAAGGAATAGCATTCAAGAAAGGCATCAAATAATTTCTCAAAACTAGTTATGCTATGTTTCTTTAGCTGATTGAACCACTCTTAGGATGGACCTAAAAGTATCATGATGAACATATGCAACAACAATGCATTGTTGCTTGCTATCTAAAAACAAGCATTCAAAAAACTTGTGATATATTCTTATGCATCTTCATCACCCTTAAACTTGTCCAACCTGGGCATATCAAAATGCTCAGGGTAAGTCAAAGTAGGCACTAAAAAATCCAAAGGCTCATTATGAATTTTCCTTAATGTCAAGTTTTGAATAGTCATGCCTTGTCTCTCGATGGCTTTGATCTTCTCGGCTAAGGCCTTATAGGCCTTTGAAGATAGAAAGTCCTCCTCCCTAAGTTGATGTGGAGGTGGCTTAGGAGGTACTATCTTCCTCGTACGATATGGAGGGCATTGCTCTTCCTCCTCCTCAACTTGAGAGCTCTCAGGATATTCTTGCTCGTATCCATATTCCTCTTCTTCTTCATGCTACCTCTGCCTCTAATTATCGAGCGACGATGGCTACTCCCTTTGTTTAGCACTAGCATGAGTACAAGCATCTCTTTACTCTTGATGCATATTGGCTTGCAATAAATCCTTCCTATATGCACTCTCTCTATGCTCATCATGAGGATATGGGCCATCCCTAGCTAACCTATCCTCCTGCTCCACGTGCTCCTTCTAGGTAAGGATACTCTCTTCGCACATGTGCTTCTCATATAGCCTTTGTCTAATGAGCTTCTACGCTTGAAGATTCTCATATTAAATTTGCAACCTCTCTAGGTGAGCATCCTTCAATTGATCTTGGAGGAGTTGGTATTTCTACTTCGATACCAGTCGATGTAATTTATCGATCTGATCGGCTATGGGAGGCCTGTGATATCCCTACTCTGTATGAGTGACCTTGTGGGTTTTGTACCCATTATATTGATATGTTGTGCCTTTTCCTTTGTCTATGAATATGGCATTGGCATCCTGCTATATCCTATACTATGAACCACCATGCATAGATAGCGGGTGTGTGACATGAGGGTGGTTAGACGCCTCTCCATGCTCTCTAGTAGTCCTAACGACACTCACACTATGCTCACTCGGGGTACGAGTGGTGGAGAAGAAGGCTTGTATCCTAAATGCTCTAAAAAACTACCTAGACCCTCTAGCTTTCTAGACCGCCACCGCTCATGCAACGGTGTGCCATTAGCTCCCACCTTTGATATATCAATTGTGATCTTGCATGGTGGACAACGCATGGGAGTATGGTTAGACCTATGATCGATAGCGAGCCTATATTCCTACCCTTGAATGGGAAGATCTCTAGTCCTTATATACTCAAAATGTGGAGGCATGGATCCTCCTATGGACTTAGTATGTAGGGGCACCAACTTGGTCCCCTGCATAATAAACTCTTTGGTCGATCCTATGGATGTGCGTGTAGTTCAGTATCGATAATGGCTTTCGAGTGGAGCACCCTCATGCTGAGAGGCTCCCTATTGTATCTTATGCCTAGAGGAGTGTACTAAAGGTCCTCTATTTGGGGTACACTCTACAGGATCCCCTCATGTCGAGTTATCTCCTCTAATGCTTGTTGAATTACGTTCAGTTCACTCATGTGGTTGATGAATTGACATGTGTTGCTATGAATTGGTTAGGGGTTGGTCATCGATGTTAGGTTTAGATCTTTACTGACCACCTTGTGTACCCACCATTGTGTACCTAGCATCTAGATGTGTCTTTTATTATTAATAAAACAAGGCATAATGATTATCTCGTATTAAATTTTGAAAATGAGCCCTAAACTATTTGATGTGTTTTCAATATTTGTTGTATCAGTGTAGAAACTCTTATCGCATTTTGCAAAACTTGTTGGATTTTATTCTTAGTTTAATGGCTTTCACCTGTATGCTCACAGCTCGACAACTTGGCTATGAACTCCAAGTCGGGTAATCCAACCTATAATATGTGGTAATGAAGCCCACACATGGTCAGGGAGCACAGGTCCTCCCATATCCTCACCCATTTTCCCCTAGTTAGCATTATACCCTCATAATAGAATACATGCAAATTTTCTAGGGTATAAAAGGTTCTTGGATCTGGTATTGGTCTAGTATCCAAAAGGTTTGTAGTATTTGGGCAAACAAATGGAAGTTACACCCACCGTAATTGAACCCTACTAGTGGTTGGATGGCAAGCCCAACTCACTAGCATTTAAGTGCCAAGTGGTGTGTGTGGTTACTTTTAATTTGCATGAAATAGAAATGCATAATATAACATTTAAATGATTCTTCTCTATATGTAATGCAAGTAAAAAAGAACGTTTCACATTAAGAGAGTATGCATGACTAATTTCATATGATATTAAGACAATGCATAATAACTATGAAATGGCCACTGATCGAGCCTCAAGAAAGCAAATAGAATACAAAAGACATCCTAGCATCCTGGAGACTAGGGCGGACTGCACTCAGAGGTCCACTATTCCTAGCAATGCCTAGTAAAAACCTAAAAATGAAAGACCTAAGGACTTATGTGCATATTGCCAATTATGTTGTCTTTCCTAATTAGTCAAATTTATTTTGCATTATGGAATTCAACAAATAGTGAAAATAGATACATAGAGTGATAGTGAGACCTACCTCAAGTCCCCATCTAAATAAGCTTTATCCCTCTATTGTTTGTTGTGTTTGTTGTAAACCGTAGGTCTATTGCACGGTTTGAACTGTAAACCATGTGTTGCAACTACAGGCCAACAAATGAACCGTAGCTGTAAGATGCAGTCTATACCTGTAATTTCAAAAACACAAGAAATGATAGTCAGATCACTTGAATTGCAGAGTTCCACTATGATTGCATTCTGATCTAACAAAAAATCATGCACCCATCTACTATATGAATCAAATTCAATCATCCAAGCATAAAATAATGACAATATTGCATAGAGTCAATAAAATAAGTGTTTCTTGTATTAATATTTACAAATAATCCCCAATTACAATCATGCCTCTCTTGGGGTCACTCAAATGATGATACAGTTAATACAATGCCAAATCCCTCAACGGGGTAGGCGCACTAATGTTGCTTTTCAACTAGTCACAAACTACTCTAGGGTGGAGTTGCCCTCTTCTTCGCGTTGGGGAAGGAACTCGATGGTTTAATCTGCTTCAAATTTGTTCCTTGTGATAAAGAAACAACATAAAATCATCAAAAAGATAGGCAGCCTCTCATGATGAGACTCTTTTGGGAAAAATGCATAAAGATACTATTAAAAGTGTATATTCAAGAAAGCATGAAAAGCATCTTTAAACTATGTTAATTGGATCAAGATTTATGGAATTGCATAAAGTAAGACAATAGCTAAACAATGAATGGACTAATTATGTGAAATAGAGCATGAAAGCACATAAAGAATCCATTAAAGCCTACTTGATGCAAATGCAATGAAACTATTCTAAACCTAATTCTACCAGTCAAAAATCTTCTAAACTACAACTAAACCATAGAAATGACTAATTTAAACTATCTAGCCGGACATAAATAGAAATAGTAAGGTGGTGATACCTTTGTTGCAAACCGCAACTTTGGTGAGCGGTTTGCACTATAAACCATGGCTGAAAGCCACAATTAGCTCTATGATAGGTTTACCCTCAATTTCAAGGGTAGTGGGCTTGATCTCCTTTTCCAAATTGATGTTCAATGGTCACCTTCAGTGTCCTTAGACTTATTTTGTGGTTGATTCACTATGAGGGGCCTTAATTTACCCGTATATGTGCTTCTTAGCTCTCCTAGGCTCCTAGGGCATCCATAATGCAATTTATCATGAATCTTGGCAAGTAGGTAGGGGATAAGTGCAATAGCTCTCTCTCAGTATACTCGGTTGAGTGTACAATTTGATAGGGCTTCGCTTCTCAAATATCCAATGCTCTCTCTCATAGTTTACCCTAATTTTGATGGGTACTTATAGGACTACCCAAGGACTAGGAGTGGATTCATGGAAAAGCCAAGATCAAGAAGGGGTGGTTAGGATAGTTGGATTGGAAACTTTCATCCTCTAACCACCATCTTCTAGATCAAATGGATGTTCAAAATGATTTGGCTCAGATGAAGGCACACTGAACTTTAGTTAAGATGACAGGTTATAGCTGGGATCTAGACTATAAACCATAGTTCTCAGTCGTGGTTCAGCCTATAGATCGTAGGTTTGGGCTATGGTTCAAACTGATTAGGCCAAGGAGCCCAAATTGAGTGGTTAGAACCACTGCTCTATCTTGGAGTTTGTCCAAGATCCTCCATATGGTCTTGTAGCATGTCCATATGAGTAGTCACCCTCGACATGACACGTTTTAGGTGTCTACACACACACACACACACACACACACACATATATATATATAATAAAGGTCAATAGGTTTATCAAACCCATAATGGACTATATTCAATAAATTGAGTGGGTTGTTGTAACATCCACACAACTAATTATGAAGGAAAACAAGGGTCCTTTTAATATGTAGTTCATTTAAAATAACTTACTATAAAAAAAAGGAGATAGTCTTCAAGTTTTAAAACCAACACTTTTGCCACAAAAGATGACCCAACCTTTGTACCACATAGTCAGTTGAGTTGGGAAAATACCTTTGTCAACTTTATCTATTTCTAACCATTTTTCATAAAAAATTCTTTAAAAAAGCATACCTATGACAACTCGACCTAGTGACCTCATCATTGTAAGTAAATATCATAACCTTTATGCTACATATACTTATGTGATAGGGAGGGGCCTAATACCTAATCCTTATTTATTTTTAGTATATAAGAATATTTTCTATAAAATCTTACTACTTCCAATTGGCAACTCAATGGGGCTAAAATCATCAAAGTTAAAAAAGGTCAATATTTGAGCTCCCAACATGTTGGCTCCAAGGCATGTTTTCTTACTACCATGCCATCCACACTAGTGTATCACTGATGCATTGAATCATGGATGTGTGATGGTTGGTAACATGAATAGTGTGCATAGATCCATGAATGAATGATGTAAAAAAGTGGTGCAAAAATATATTTTTAATTTAAATACATGCAACTTAACAAAATATACCTAAATACTCATCCCAATTGTAGAAAAAGTATTTTGGGTGAATATGCTTTGAATATCATACTAATATTGTGTTCAAATTTTCTTTAATTTCTAGAATCATTCCAAAACACTCACTCAACACTTTCATAAGCCAAAAAGTAGATAATGTAATTAGAGGATAGCAATAATAGACATTATTAGAAAACAATTGAATACAAGTATAATATGAGTGCTTGTGGGCATCCCAATATATCACATTCTTACTAATGCTTATAATAAAAATGGATCCTTAATGAATGGTATTTGTAGCGATACCAAATCCCCAATAAGAGCTTAACCTTAGGCCCACATAAACTTAACCTTAAAATTAACCTTACAATCAAATAATAATAAATTACCCTTTGAGTGAGCTTATTCACAAAGGTGGATTAACCAATACCACTATGAATGAAATATGAAAGAGACCCTTATGCTTACATGAATATAACCACAAGTTTACATAGAAGAATGCACATAGGCTTATGTAGAAATATGCACGTAGGCATACATATTGAACACCAATAGTTTTACATAATTATGCTCAAAGGGTTACACAACACTTGCTCAGGCTTACATCAAGAGCACCCATAGGTACTTGAACAATGTGGGCCTTAGTTTAATAAAATTATATTAAAAATATTTCAAGACCTCCCATAATATGAACTGAGGGGTCAAGGAGAGAAGACATTAGATGTGATACATCATGTCCCATAATGAATGCTCATATGGACCACTAGATCCTTCTATATTATCTTTTCCAAAGGTACATAAAACAAATCAAGCTCTCATAAATATAAAACCATAACTCCACCTCATTGATAAATATATTAAGCTTCTCATGAGAATATTTTCAACATGCACTATGGTGATCACAATCTATCCTCCAATATCAACATAAGGAACTTGAATTATGAAGAAATAGGTGACTCTCTAAATAATAAAACCTGATGGTTAGAAAGAGCCTATAGACACAAGGTATACCTTTTGTTGATCTTTCAAAACCTACTTCTCTTGTAGACCAAAATATAATCAATAAGCACACTAAAGGGTTATTGGAGTTAGAACAAATATACATTATAAGAAAAGATAAAAATTATACATGATCTTGATATGAATGGTTCATGCTTCTAAGTAATCCTATCATTTGAATTGACTAAGTGCTATAATTTTAGTTCAATACAATTGCCCACATTCACAAACTCTTGCAAATCAAGCCAGATTTCCATTTTTTCCAAATTTTTCTAAGGCAAACAACTCTAAGGTTGATCAAATAATAGCATTAGTACAAACCAAATATCAAAGGCTCAAATGCATCAACTTGAATATAAGTTCCAAAGTGACTACGAAATTTCAAAGAATCCATAATCATGGAAAATTGATAAAGCAAAATGTATTTTCTCAAAGTGAAAAAATAACTAAGTCCCAAAAAGCTTTGATAAACCATAAGCCCAAAATTGATTAATTTCTAACTTTCCCTACGATGACATATGTAAAACTTTGGAAAAGCCTAAAAATAAAGAAACTAGAGTAGAGCGATACTCACATCAGCTAGATGAAGCATTCTCAAGAGCCCAAACTTGAAATAATATTAAATACATGGTTTTAAAGTGCTTACATCAACACAAACATAACAAAAATATAAAATTCTACAAGTTCGAAGAAGCAAGGCATAACTTGAAAAAACAAGAATCCATGTTTTTTGAGGTGATGACATCAACCATACCTCTATGAAATTATATATTCTTTCTAAAATATATTCCAATGCAAACAAAAGATATCAAAGCTAATACAAGTTCCAAAATTGGCTCACAACCATCCTAAAGCATCCATGTCACCCAACTTGGTCTTATCAAAAGTTGTAACTATCCAGGCACTTCCCAACTACTTGAGCTAAGGTTGTTGAGATTGAAAATTATGTCTCTAATAAATAATTAAAACTACCAAGAAACTTTTAGAGGATTATAGTTGAATATCAATGGACTAGAGTGAAGACATAAATACATCAATAATGAAATATGAAATCTAGACTTACCACATCAACAAAAATCAGCAATGGAAATAGTTGATTAGAACAAAACATGAAAATGAACCTTGCTCCTATGAGCATTCTAATAGGATATTTCTAATGTTCCTATAACAATTTGTTTTAAAATATTGAGTTTAAAATTCATGCAGTAGCTTATAAATAGCCCAATACACCTCATAATGAGGGTTACGTCTATAGAAATTGCTTGTTGCATATTGTATGATGATTTTTGATAATCAATGAAAAGTGAAATTTTTTTGGATTCCATTATGATTATATTATCATGATTTGATGAATGAATCATATATTTTAATGCATTCCTATTGCACCTTATTATTAGTGAATTATGCTAAATCGGATTTCTTGTTGGATTACTCTTCATATAGTATTTGGAATGCTCTAAACTATATAACTAGAATTTAATGAACTTTGTAATGCTTTCATTGATGATTGGTCTATTAAGTTTAATTTATATTTTATTGTGTAAGACTCTTATGTAATGTATATTCTGTGCTATAATGATATACCCTATCTATTTTTAAGTAATTTCTAAACCCTTATATCCTGCTAACCATTCCATTTCTTCCTTTAGCCTTAAACCCCCTTTTTAATTTTACAATTATAAGAAGTCAAACTTCTCCAGAGGTTGAAAGTGGGAGAAATCTTAGTCATCCAATCTTACCTAAATTCTAGGGTGCATTTCACACACTAGGTAAATTTTGGACCAAGAGTTTTGGCATGCTTATTGGGATGAAATTCATCAATCCACTTCACCTATTTGATTGAGCAGAACCTTGGTGAATCTTTGGGATATTTGATTATTCACCTAAAAAACCCACTAAATTTTTTTATTCATTATAAACCAATAGCCACTTAATCCAAATTCTTAAGATCATAAGGTCAATAGTCAAGAAACTCAAAAATCCATTACAATTTATTGAGTTATCACCCTTTGGATTCAAATGAAGTAGACTCCCATATTCTAAACCATAACCCCCTATTGAAAGCATATATCCCAATAACTCCTCAATATTCCTAACACATAAGTTATGCCTCAATAATCTCAACAAACTTCTTGCTTCCCAAGAACTCCTCAATATTCCTAACACATAAGTTATGCCTCAATAATCTCAACAAACTTCCTTAGATGGAATACTACTAGACCACTTGGCTTAGCACATCTTAATGAAATTTCCCAAATAGCAATTAAATATTTACCTACTTACAATGGTACATGTATGATAGTATATGAGCATTATCAAAATGTGGATTCTTTGGTCACCATTCATAATATATAAGAGGAGTATGTCATGATAAGACTCCTTGCACTATCATTTAAATGAAAACTATCTAGTATCATTCTTTAGAAGACAGAAGCATCCATTCATGGACTGACCTAGCTAGACCATTCATTCAAGAGTTCAAAGAATTATAAAATCCTTTCTGCTTACACATAAAATTTACTACTATTCAAAAATACCCTAAAGAATCCGTTACTAACTTTAACATTAGGTTTACCCAGACTTGAAGAAGGATTCCTTAAGAAATTAGACCATATGGCCCTCAAGCATATGTCTTTTATCTTCATGCTTCTAATCCCGATTTACGCCTCCAAATAAAAAAATATAATGTAACAACCTTCCCTCAAGTCTTTCTAGCCATAATAAATACAAATAATGACTTAATTTCCTTGGGAAAACCTCTCCATAGGGTTGTTATACTATGATTCCAAAAAATTGTCCAACCAAATCAATAGAAATAAACTCCACACTAGACCAAAAAGGGTTTTAACGACGATTAAATTAAGTTAGTATTTTATAGTGGTAAAAAACCACCCTAATGGACCCTAAGAGGGTGGTTATAAACCACCTTATTAGGGTAGCTTCCCTATTAGGGTCACCCTAAGAGGGTGGTTATAAACTGCCCCCTTAGGACTAAGATAATATTTATAAATCACTGTCTTCGGGTTACCCTATGAAGGTAGTTATAAATCGCCCTCTTATCCCTAATATAGTGGTTATAAACCTCCCTCTTAGGTCACCCTAAGATCGTAGTTATAGATCGTTGTCTTAGGGTGACCTAAGAGGGTGATTTATAATCATCATCATAGGGATAAGAGGGCAATTTATAACCACCCTCTTATGAAAGAATTAAAAATTAGAAGAATTAAAAGATGATGGTTATAAACCATTTTCTTAGAAGAATTAAAAATAAAATAATTAAAATATGGCAGTTATAAGCTGTCATATTAAAATAAATGAATTAAAATACGGTGGTTATAAACTGTCATCTTAAACGAGAAAAAAATAAAAAAATAAAAATGATATCATAGTTTTCCTTTACAAAACATTTGAGCACCTATTAAACCTTAATGTGTCATTCCCTCACCCATCCTAGTCCGTGTAGGTGAAAAACTAGTAGCTTTTCTCCCTCCCTTATACCTCGCCCATTCTAATTCATATAGGTGAATAAGAACAACTTTTCTCCCTCCCTCCACTCTCAAGGTAAGGGGTCATTTTTGAGCAGGTGAGGCCCACCCAAATACCCTTTGGATATGTGTGGACCTTCATTGATGAGATATTGAGATCCAATAAAAACTAGATAGTGGATTCTTGCAAGCTCTAGGCTGCCTCCCCATGCATTGTTGACTTGTTTAGAACAATCCTACCACTATTGCCACTTCCTCCCCTAAATCATGTATATATATTTAGTTTCATAAGCGGGGTGGGTTCTATTCAAAGCCACACAATATACATAGGAAAAATGTTGTTTAGATTTATTCTCCATTGTGGAATACGATTTTATTAGGGAACGTTACGAGAGCTGAAGTAGTTTACCTACTGTACTTTATCCTATTGTAGATTTCATGTTTTTGGTTGGGGTTTGCCCTAAAATTTTCTATGACACCTACTAATTTACCCTTGGTTCTTCACTTCATTGAATAAAATGGTGAGATATGAGGGCTAAAGTAGAATCCAAAGGCACAGAACGAGGTATGAAGATAAATTAAATATTGGAAGATATGAGGTAAGTGAATTTTACATTATTGTTGGTATTTACTATAACTTATGCAAACCCATGTCCTTTTAGGTTTGGAATTTTTTAGTTTGTAAAGTTTAAACCCTAAATTACCTTAATCCTACAAAGAAATAAATATTAAAACCCTAGGGTGTTAGTATGATCTAAAATTTAAACCTTAGGGCTTAACTTTTGCAAACCCATGTCTTGAAACCCTGGTGTCTCCCATAACTCCCTTTGAACAACTTTCTATTTTGTTTCTTGTTTTTCATTTCTCAATTCTGGGAACATAATGCAAGAATTTAAAATTGAAAAAAGTATATTTGTTAATAATTTTAACCAGAGCTTGCCCTGGCCTTATCTGGTGTAACATTGAATACAGTAATTTTTACAGCATTAGTCACAAAAAACTAATGCTGTAACTACCCCTTGTATTAGAATTTTTTTTTTTTGTATGTATGCATTAAAATAGTTTCTTTGTATGCATGCATCGCTAAATTATTTCTTGAATAAAGGATGTGTTACCACTTGTTTTGTAATAATTCAAATTAAGAATCACATAGTATAGAAATTATGTGTTGGATATTCTTATTTTTACCTAAATCTTACACTAAACATCCAATATTTCATTTAGGATATGAACTAGATTTGAAAACCCTAGGTGTATGTTCAATTAACTCACAAAATTATATCCTTAGGGCTCACAAAATATCCCCTAAACTTTGAGTATGGTCCAATGCAAAATAGGATTCTCGCATTAATGATCTATCCATTTTTTTGTGATCATGGCAAGAAACTATGTAATTTGTTATTATACAAGAGAATAAAATAACTAGTTTTGTTGTTGATATGTCACTTGTATAACTCTAAAATCCTCAAAATAAGGCTAAATCAATTTGTTTTTATATCGTTGAATGGTAGATATTGGAATGTAGGTTTCAAATATAATATTATTCTCTATTCTATTCTAATTTTATATTTACATATCTATATTTATATAAAATTTCATGTTTGTAGTGTCATTAACACAATTTTGGAGGTATCAAACTTTTTGGAGTTACTTGTCATGTTTTCTGGTCAATGTCCTCCCACATGAATGAATGTACATATCAATTGTGTTTGTTTGATACTTATTTGAAGGTAATAAAAGAGCTTATGTTTTGACTTGGAGCATTTAACTTATAATGGATGGAAGACTCTATTTTTGCATGTTTTTATGCCACAATGCTTTTCTGCTTAATTTGTGGAGTGATTTGTATGTTTGTCTTGATTGTTATAGATTGGTTA
Source organism: Wollemia nobilis (assembly GCA_028583015.1). NCBI lineage: Eukaryota > Viridiplantae > Streptophyta > Pinopsida > Araucariales > Araucariaceae > Wollemia > Wollemia nobilis. The sequence goes on along the minus strand of JAQPPZ010017151.1, from coordinate 23,415,605 downwards.
AATGTCTCAAAACTTTCTTTATGGCTAAGCCAATTGCTTTATAATTTCTAGCAATGGAACTGCTTCATAATTTCTACATGAATGTTGGAGCTTGATGCAAATAATATTCAATTCAATGTTAATGAATTTTCCAGTTATAACCTAGAGATTTGAGATTTATTTTTTTATCTTTCTTATTTATTTTTAGCATTCATTTATTTATAATTATGGGTATTTTATGTATTTTTAATTTTCAGAACTATTTTTCTAATTTTTTATTTTCATTTTTAATTTGTTTAGAACTATTTTTTCTTATTTTTTAATTATATTTATTTATAATTATTTATAATTACGATATTTTTATACTATGTAATGTATTTTTTTTTTTTAATTATTTTTTTATTTTTAGAATTATTTTTCTTATTTTTTAATTTTTTAATTGTTTTAGAATTATTTTTATTTTTAATTATATTTGTATTTATAGAACTTTTTTCTTATTTTTTAATTATCTTTTTATTTATAAAATTGCTTTTCTTAATTTTTTAATTGTCTTTCTAATTTTAATTTTAATTAACATTCACAACACACACCATCATGCCGAAACTAGTGATTCTCCATGATGTACATGGGAACTAGTGATTCTCCATGATGTACACAAGAACCAAAGCTTGAAAACCACACAAAATTGGCACACACACGTCATGGTTTGAATCTTGGACCTCCCAAAGAGAAGCCAAAGCTCTGACCGTTGTTGTTTCCACTCGGATATATTTTTTTAAATTGTTTTTCTATTCTTTAGAACTACTTTTTTTTTTTTTAATTGTCTTAAAATTCCTTTCTGGTTTTTTAATTGTCTTTCTATTTTTATAGAATTGTTTTTTATTTTTATTTTTAATTCTCTTTCTATCTTTAATTTTGATGTTCAAACTTTCTAATCATTTATCGATGGACGTGTATAAATGCCCTATTATGTTCTATTATAATTCATTGCCTAGAAGCATAAGTTGATGGAGTATGGTACTGTAACACAATGAAGTGTGCATCATGTTGGTGTTATGAGTTGTGTTGAAACATGATAAATTATGTGGACCTAAAACACAAAGGTAGGTTGCAAGCAATTTGTTTTCTTCCTTCATGAAGAGTCGACTAAGCTGCCTAGGCCTTTTTGAGGTAAGTATATTTCATGTTAATTCGTAGGGTTTTGAACAAAGGCTTCATGGAGCTAGTCATACAAGGCACTGAATCCTTATCAAGAAATGTAATGGCCAAGATCAAGAACCCTAATGTCTAAAACTTGTGGGTCAAATTTTGAGTCGATAAGCTCTAAGGATTCAACAACCTAAACATTATACTAGTTTTAAGTAGACAAATTGACACGTTTACATAAATGCATGTTTAAGCATATGAATGTATATGCACAAATGTGTGCACATGAAATATTTTTAATAATGTGCATATGGAAAAGTGTTTGTCATAATGTAATATAATGGGTTATTTTTAATGTTTTATGTAAAAAGGTAGTTCAAAGGTGGTTAGGTAATTGCCAACTACATACTTGTCCCATTATATCTATAAGTACACATCTATGTGAGAGATTTAGGAGTGTTTGTTGTCATCGATCGAACTGTATTGTTGGCCAAAATTATTTTTTGTTAGATTGTTCATCAAAGTATGTTGTATTATAGATAGTGTAGACACCTAAAATACGTCATATTTAGAAGAGTACACATATGGGCACATCTAAAGACCATATGTATGATATTTGATCTTTCTAGGAGCTAGCAATGGTCTTAACCACTCAAAAAGGATAGTTCTAGCCCATCCAGTATTAGCTACTGTCAAGCAGAGTGACCACCACACCTGGATGTTGAAGTTGAGAGCAGCCACACATAGCCACTACTTTAGACAGCGACTAGCACCAAAATATAGTTTGGTCATGAATACGAGCCCATATCACATAGTTTGACTACACTTACATTCTTTTAGGGTGGATTTTGGTGAGGAACTCCCAAAGCTCTTCCTGACTGCCCCTTCAACATAAATTTGTGACTGATACTTTTCCTTCGAGATGGTTAGTTGCATGTAAATTTGGATCTTGGATTCTCTAGGAATCCAAGATCTAGATCTAGATCTGAATCCGGGAGGTCTACATATGGACCCTCCAAAGAAAAATAAGAGATCCGTGAATATCAAAATTTTGTGTAGCAAAGCTATAGCAAATTGGAGAGAGATTCAATATCCCTTAGAGGAGTAGCATAGCTCTACCCGATTTAGTGAAGGTTTCTAGCCATATAACCATTCAGATAAAATGTGCTTCATCACCAATCAGTGTATAGACATAAAGGGTAACCCTTTAACATTAATTTTGACAAGTAACTTAGTGCTACAACCCCTGGTTCATGAGGAAAAGAGTTTTACTTTGTGGTAATTGTCCTTGACAATGGCCCGCAGGCATAGCCTAGGGTTCCAAAAATTACTTTCCAAGTTCTAGCTTAGATCTATTATTGCTTTTGATTTATTAATTAGTTTTAGCATAATTTGACTTCTTTAATATATTTGCACTATTTTTTCCTAAGTTATTAATGCATTTATCATTCAATTTTACTGCATTTTAATTTTATTATGCTTATATATCATGTTTCGCCAATTTGCTAATAAAGCCTCTTCCTGAGAGGCTACCCATGCTACTGATCTCCTACTGTTGTTTCTATGCACATAGGTTACAAGTTTATAGGATTGATTCAAGGAATTCAATGCATAATATCCCTCCAAGAAAAATATGGAGGAGGCATATATAAGCCCTCATACAAGTTTATGTGTGATATTTGGAGGCTTGCGAAAGCACACCACCCCCTTGCGAGGGGACATCTTCACCATTAATATTTGATTTATGGTATTTAATTTGATATAATATTGCAAGTAGAATAGGGGTGTGTGCTTCCCAAGGTTGCACAAATACCGATCATGGTGGGAACACCACCTAATTTTTTTATTTCAACTATTTTGCTAATATTTTCATGTTTTTTATGAGTGTAGGTTTAGCCGCTCTGGTCGATAGTGGCCAGTAGATAGAAACCATTATTGAAATCAGTGGATAGCAATAGCCACTATGGTCGATAGAGGCTAGCAAAAAAGTGTAGCAAAGGGCAGCTCTTTCATCATTAGATGAGGATTTTAGGTTGGTGCTACTCTATGATTTTTTATCTTTCTTTGTATGTAATTTATTTTTAGAAAAAAATAAGTTAAATCGTATTTTTTTATTAAAGAAACATAATAAAATATGGAAGAAAAATGCATTTGAAGCTTCTTATATATTTTTTGCTTTCTTCTAGTCATTGATAGGAATAGTGAACCTTTTTTTTCAAGGTCTGCCCTAGTCTCCAACAGTATAGGCTCTTACATGTTTAATCTTGCTTGTATGTGGCCCAACTAGAGGCCGTTACATCACAAAGTAGAAATTGCATTGTATGAAAGTCATTTAGATCATTTAGAGATGCATTTTTTGAAATCAAACATTCTTTTTTGGCATATAAGGAAATAATCATGAGTGCTCTTTGATGCATAGCTTTCCATTATAAAAATCTAAAAATAACCCCACACACCATGTATCACTTTAATGTTAGTGAGTTGGAGGTCATGATCAACCATTGGTAGAGATAAGTGAGGTGGTTTTAATCTCCCCCGCTATCTCAAATCCCACGTACCTATCATTATTGGCAAATATCAGCTCCAAGATCCATCATAACCCATGGGAAATTTGCACATATCTATTTATAGAGAGGTATATCATTGACTAGGGAAAACTGGGTGAGGACCGAGAGGACCTGTGCTCCCTGATCATGTGTGGACTTCATTACCATACATTATAGATTGGATTACGTGACATGAAATTTATCACCAGGTTGTCGAGCTATGAGTATAAATGTGAAATCCATTTGAACATAAGAATACCATCCAAAAATATTAAAACATGTGACACGAGGTCTTATTTATAAAAAATGCATCAAAATACACAAAACAACTTAGGAAACACACATTAACCCTCAAATGAGATAAAAATTTGTTTGATTTGCTTGTGTGGTTTGAAATTGACATAAGAAAATAATTTATGGTAAACATGGTATACACACAGAGCAACCACCCTCAGTCCAACACTAAGGTGGAAATTAATGCTTCTCATAGTCATAATCACAATGGCATTGATCTTCCCACCCATAGTGTCGTTGTATGAAGTTTAGCAAGTCTTAGGAGTGACAACTAAACCCTTGGGGGGACTCCTCGAGAAACCCCAACAAGAGAGCCATATCCTGGTTCACCTCATGGTATACATGAGGATGCATCAACGCCTCCATCATCACACAGATATGAGGAGGCATCAAGGCCTCCATCATCACATAGACATGAGGAGGCGTCAAGACCTCCATCATCACATGGACATGTAGAGGCCTCAAGACCTCCATAATTACACAAAAATATGGAGGCCTTAAGTCATCCATAATAACACAAGCATGAGAAGGCATCAAGGAATCCATCATCACATAGACATGCAGGGTCTACAAGGCCCCAAATTTCATATGATACACTTAGGATAGATCAACCCACCAAGGGGCAAGACACTAGTCTTGTTCCCAATCGCATACCAAGAGCATATTATAGCCTCCTTGAATATGGGAGGATACCTCTATATTATGATCTCATTGGTGCTAATGGGACTCCATGGGATCAACCATGGAAGACTAGACAACTTGATGAGTTGGATCGAGTTCCCTTGAGACCAGCTCAAAGAAGCATTGCTACTACACATTATGTCTTAGGAATTTTGTGTAGCATAATTAAAAGCTACACCAATGAACTAGGAGACGCTTCAAAGTAGCCCCACAACACATGCACTACCTCTGACCATGATGGTACACAACACAGATCACAATGCATAGATCAAGTCTCCCTGATAGACAAGGGCAAGAACATAGCAAGAACCTCTTTTAGAGACGTATCCATTAGAACTCCTTACACAGAGTTAGAGAGGCATGAACCTTCAGTAGTAGGTCAGTCCTACCACATACATAGATTAGAAGAAGCATTGCATGTTGAGCGAGAGCATTTGGAAACTCTCAAGCAAGAAGAACAAAGGAAAAGGTGTCTGCACCTACATGATCAATGATTGAGAGAGGAAAGGGTTGAGCATGAAGAGCAAGTGAATAGGCTAGCTCAGGTTGACTTACACATAGGTGATGAGGAATATCAACATAATATATGTGTCGATTCTCAGTATGAGAGACGCACTAGACAAAGAGATGAGGGCACTGACCATGCCTCACAAAATCAACAACACCTAGATCTAGAATAGACACAACTTAATTAGGAATAGGAAATTATGGAATACCAAGAGTAGACATATCCTAAACCTCCATTCATGGTCATGGGAGATGAATACAAATGCCCAAATCATGCAAACACAGGATTACCTCCCTTACCACCATGAGTAAACCTTCAAGAATAGGAGTTATTTCTTCGAAGGTATGCTAAATACTCATTGAGAGAGTCAAATCTCTTGAGAAGTAAGACATGGTTAGGAAAAATATGACTTTGATAAAAATACACAACCAACCTTTGTGACCCTTAGTACTAAGTCCTACATACCCTAGGCACTTTGATATGCCTAGGCTAGACAAGTTCAAAGGAGAGGAAGATGCACAAGAAAAAGTTATAAATTTCATGAATGTGTGCTTCCAGCTTGAGTAGAATAATGCCCTAATGCTAATAATTTTCATTATGATATTATTCGGCATATCAACTCAATGGTTCAATAAACTATCCAAGAACAACATCATAAGCTTTGAACAACTAGTGAATGCATTTATTGAATGCTTCTCCTCTGACGTCAATAAGAATGTAAACTTATATAATCTGGTAAACTTAAATTAATATGATGATGAGCCAGTTATGGACTACGGTAATATATGGAGGAAGATAATGGTAAAGCTACCATTCTTCATTCCAACTGAAGAGCTCACTCAAATTTTCATAAAGAGCTACACCAAATACATCTCGTTGCTATTGTAACTACAGTAGTATGAAAAATTCAAAGAAGCCTTGGCTCAAGCTAAGCTTATAGAGGACATAAAGGTTAATGAAGGAGATATTAAGCTCCAGAACAAAAAGAAGTGGAATAATGCCAACTGCAACAAGAATCAATAGAATCAGGCCAAGCCTGCTTAAGTCAACCAGGTTGTTTTAAGTGCACCAAAGGGAGGCAATGGCTAAAAACCACATAACTCCTACTCACCCCATGTCAACCAATTACAACCCAAAGAAAAACCAAGGTTGAAACAAGGAGCGTCAAACACCTCACTATTTCACTCCTCTATTTGAATCGATGCAATCAAATTTAATCAGTTAAATGAGGCACAACAAATCATATTTCTTGATGTACAACTTTAGGATCCTAACAATCCTAAGTCCAAGGGATATAGGGAAGATCGGTATTTTCTGTATCATATAAAAAAAGGGTATAATAGCGAGATGTGAATTGGTTTCAAGCATGTTTTCCAAAACATGATTTAAAAGGGTGAGCTAAAATTTGACAACCCATTAGCACCCGATAATAGAGACGCATATATTCAAAAATCCATTGCCAAATCATGAGGCCCCCAAGGATTAGGATGCCCAATTCAACCAAATTCGATTCAAACCACCCACTAAGGGATGCATATAAATGGTTGAGATAGTCAACATGGTAACTAGGAGTCAATGATACATTCAACAAGAGCCTCCAATGTCTCCTATTCATATTTTGACACCTCGACAAAGATAGGTGTAATATAATACTCTAGGTCTGCTAGCACAACCTGTGGTAACTATCTGAAGTAGACTAGAGAAAAATATACAAATGACTCTAGCCAATTTATCATTTTATGAGCCCATACAACAATCTTCTAGGTACAAGGAGACTTTGATGGATATCTTTAGATCGATCGAGCTCCAACCCTAGAACCTAGATGCATTCACACACTTTATGGGGCAAGTGCAGCAGTACCAAGAGCTTGTGATCCATTTATATGATCATAAAATCAAGGTAGTTCCTACTACTATAGGAGACCCAAATTTGCATATCATCATATCAATCAATGACATACACTTCAAGCGAGTTCTAATCGACACGGGCTCGTCAATAAATATTATCACAACAAAGGCTATAGTGCACCTAAAAATTCCTAGGTCCAACATTGTCCCAACCTCCTATACATTGAGATATTTAAATGATGTGTTGTGCTCCATAGTGGGTATAGTTGTTCTACCTATACAGGTAGGGCAAAAGACCATCCTTGTGATGTGTCATGTATTGGAGGGGGCAATACAGTTTAACATACTCCTAGGGCATCCTTAGATAAGGGACATGTAGTGCATTCCCTCAATCTTGTACCAATGTATCAAGTATGTGCACGAGGGACAAGTGCATGTGGTTCCATAAAATGAAGATCCATTTTAAATACATGCATTATATCAACTTACTGGGGGACTTCATCCTTTCATTGATGCACCTGTACATAAGGCCTTCATCTCGTATCGCACAACCAGAGAGCAAGTCTAAATCTTTGAAAGGTGACCCATCCATGTCGAAACCACCTCCTGCATCTAAAACTACTGGAACTTCAGAGAAGCCTTCAATATTTAAAGCAAAATATACTCATAATCTAAAAGCACCCCTAGTGGAGGAAGGACCTAAAGAAATTCCAACTATAGCAGCTGTAGAAATTTTGAATCCAATGGAGGAGGGAGATTCCCAAGATATAGCCAAGGAGGTACCTCAACCTGCCTCACCTACTTCATCAACATCACCATCTACATTGTAGGTGATAGTTCACTTAGCTAACATAGGGTTAGGTGAATATATTTTGCAAAATATGACTTTCATGCCTATTATCGAGTCTACGCAAGACATGGGATGACCAATAGTCCCAAAGTTGCTATTAGGGACACTAGTTCCATTAGGGATTCCCCCTAACCAAACCATATTTATAAATATTGGTTTATACTATGCCCATAATGCTTCTAATATTGAATAGGATGAGGATGAACCATTCACCATGAATATTCATTACTTATTGAATCCTAAGTTTTCTCTAAGGTAATTTGAACGATGCCATTGGCATGGCTATGGATTAGGTCTATACGAGCAAGGATTTCAACTTCCATTCCATCTATAATATCAGTTTCTTATTGATAGGTGTGGTCTAGGGTATAAAATAGAGATCCATAATGATTCATTCGTAGTAGCCCTACATATTATAAGCTTAGGGTTCAAGGAAGACATTGACTAGAATCCCTATCAACTCCCTAGAATAAATTACTTGGGTGAAAGATGGGTGTCTATGGTCAATATCAAACCACCCAATAAGTATCACCTTGATTCCTCTCTCAAAGCGCACCCATCAAGAATCATCCTATGGGAGGACGAGTCAATCCATAGATATGAGTGAGAAGAAAATGAGAATGTGAATAGTGAATCCAAATATGAAGCCAAATTGGCCTATCAAGGGCCTTAGTATGTTTAACACCTTTCTTGTATAGGTAACACAGAGAGCAGATACATCTTGAAGGAGAGTGGCTATGAGTCAGAGGACTCAACTAAGATGGCCTACCTCGAGCCAAGAAGTGCACACCACATTGTATGGCCAATAATAATTTCCAATGGATTCTTCATAAGTGATGATGATTATGAAGATGAGACTGAAATGGCCTATCTTAGGCATCAATAGGTAAGTCACCGCCCAATTCCAATGGGCAAGAATTAAGGTTTCTTTATAAGCAATGATGACTATGAGGACGAGATCAATATGGATTATCTTGGGCCTCATCATTTATGTCAAGTCAATCTGCTTGTTGAAATAAAAGTGATACTCTGTACCATATATCATGACCTTCGCTTCTTGGGAAGACCTATAAATCTATATGCCATTCATCACATGATCAACCCAGATCCACCTACATTTAGAGATCTATTGCAGCCTAATGATCCCATCATCTCGTATATCCATAGACCATATCCTTAGATCTCCATACCCCCAAAGCCACATTTTGGGTGTGGAAGGTAAATCATTAATGCAGAGTTTCACCCATGTGGCCTTAGAGATTTCATCCAATCCATCAACATGATCTCCATTGATTTGACCACTCCACTTCACAACCTAGTAGATCCTATGAAACCATTGTGTCTTAACTTAAATGCTATTTTCTGGAATCGCACTGATTCACCCCTAAAGCTTTAATATTTCTTCCTTAATGAAGAGATGTTATAACCATTCAATTTTGCACCAGGCTGCGAATATGATGTCTATCACACTAGTTTAAACCATGATTTAGTAGAACCTTTAAACTTATTAGATGACATCTATTTAATCCCCACTCCTGACTAGCTTGAGGAGGGATCACATATGGAAATAGAGGAGACTTTCAAGGTGGACATCGACAATGATCCTTCTTATCCAAATAAATTCAAGTTCAGAGAAATATTATATCTAGAAGAACAAGCCATCATTATTACTCTATTGAAAGAGAGACCAAATCTCTTTGCTTGGACCTACAAAGATATGTCAAGAATAGATCTAAATTTGGTTGTCCACAACCTTTCACTGGACCCCAAAAATAAATAAATCAATCAAAATATTAGAAAGATGCATCTAACCATTGATTTTATGGTAAATAACGAGTTGCAAAAACTATTGGATGTAGTCTTCATTGTTCCCATCGACTATCGAGAATGGGTATCAAACATGGTGCTCGTAGGAAAACCTAATGGAAGAATTTGTATTTGCATGGATTTTAGGGATCTCAATAAGGCAGCACACAAGTATTCATACCCATTGCCCAACATATATGCTCTTGTAGACATAACTGCAGGTCATGAGATGCTCTCCCTAATGGATGGTTTTTCTAGTTACAACCGATTCGGATTAAACCCAAAGACTAGCATAAAACTGCATTCACCACTCCATGGGGGATATTTTACTAAAAAGTAATATCATTTGGTCTTAAAAATGTCGATGCCACATATCAATGGGCTATGACATACATTTTCCATGACTACATGCACAAGAACTTAGAAGACTATATTGATGACTTACTGGCCAAGTAATTACTATGTGAAGAGCATTTTGAGGTCCTCACGAAGGTCTTCGATTGCTTTATTGAACACAATGTCAGGTTGAATCTCAAGAAATATGTCTTTGGTATAACTTCTGGAAGAGTCTTGGGATTCATTATTTCTAAATGAGGCATCGAAGTAGACCCAAAAAAGGTAAAGGATATCCTAGAAATGGCCTTGCCCACTAACATCAAAGAGCTGAGAAGCTTATAGGGTAAAGTAGCATCTATAAAATGATTCATCGCACAACTATCAGATAAATGTCAAACCATGAATCGAATTCTACAAAAGGGAGTCCCATTCTAGTTGGATGAAGAATATCATAAAGCCTTTTCTGAAATCAAGAAATACTTGGCAACACTGCTAGTCCTAGCTACACCAAGGCTAGATGTACCATTCTTGCTATATATATCTGCTATCGATTTTTCTTTGGGTACCATGTTGGCTCAAAAAAATGTGTAAGATAAATAACAAGTGATATATTACATCAACCGCACCTTGGTGATCTATGAGATAGGATATGCATACATAGAAAAGTTGTGCTTAGTGGTGGTCTTCGAAACCAATAAATTACACCACTACATGTTGAGCCATACAACATATGTAATATCCAACCAAAATGCTTTGCAGTATATGATGAGCAAGACATGTCATAATACATGTACTACAAAGTGGATCATGCTATTGAAAGAATTAGACTTAGAATTCATAAGCCAAAATTTCATAAAGGGACAAGTCATAGCTGATCAACTAGTAGAGGTGCCTCTTCAGAATAGTAGACCTCTCACCATAGAACTTCCCGATGATGCAGTCTTTGCATTATCAGAAGCACCTAAACTCGAAGAACCTAAAAATAAAGTTGACATGACTTTATTCTTTGATGGTTCAAAGTGTGAGCAAGGAGGTGGTGCAGGGATTGTGTTTTTCATGCCATAAGGTGCTCCAATTCCCTTGTAATTTAAGCTAGAATTCCCTTTATCTAATAACAACACTAAATATGAGTCCCTAATCTTGGATCTCCAAAAAAACATCATTATGAAGATAAATAGGCTAAATATCTTTAGTGACTCCCTCCTCATAGTCAACCAAGTCAAGGGACTATTATCAATGCAAGGATCCAATATTGAAGGCTTACAAGGAGATTTTTGACACCTATCTAGCCCAAATAGAATGGTACAACATCGAGGCAATCCCTAATTTTTCAAATAGATTTGTAGATACCATGGTATCTTTGGGATCCTTAATCCCTTAGAATTTTCCTGCTAACTTCACTACCATTCATGTGAAATGCTCTCGCAATAATCAATGCAACGTGAAGCTTTTGATAACAAATAATTAGTCAACATGATTCATATAGTTACAAACCATTACTATTTTTGTAAAACCAAAGATATTTTAAAGAAGGCACCTTGGGGGTCCGTGATGTCACAAGGTCCTACGGATAATGGTACCATCATTTGCCATAGGGTTTTTTCTCAGTCTGCATTTGTGCACATCAAATCATAGGACGAACAAGGCATATTATCTATCGAGGCTATAGCTTTTCAAGATTGGCTATCCCAATTAAAATATTTCCTAAAACTTGGAATCATCCCACAAGGACTATCTCATACTGAAAGAAAATAATTTAAATAGAAAGTGATAATATATGTCTTTCTAGGAGGTATATTGTATCATCAAAGATATGACGGAGTCCTTCTTCGTTGCTTAGCTAAGAATTAGCTTGGGCAATTTTGTAAGCTCATGATGGTACATGCGATGGCCACTTCAGTGGCATGGCCATTGTCAAGCGCATCCTTCGAATTGGCTATTACTGGCCCACCATGAATAAATACTACTATGAGTATGTGAAGAGATGCTATAAACATCAACATCATGCAAATCTAATACACCTGCCATCTTAGGCCTTACAACCTATATAGGTGGCTTGGCCATTTTTTTAGTGGGTTTTTTATCTAATCAAAAATATCTCTCCCCCGTCCTTGGGCCGACACATGTTCATCTTAATGACCACTAAGTGCTTTACCAAATGGGTGGAAACAGTTCCCCTAACATCCACAATTGGACCATGAATTACAAAGTCCATACTTCACAACATCATCTATCATTTTGGGTCCCCTTCAAGTTAATATTGGATAATAGTTCATATTTCAAAAATAAATACAACATTAAACATAAGCTTTAATGAAACAAATGCAACATTCAACATATTTTTGTGATACCATATTATCTGTAGGCAAACATACAAGCAGATACCTCGAACAAGATAATAGTAGTCATCTTAAAGAAGATGATGAAATAAAATCATAAGGACTGGCATCTGCAATTACCCCTTGAATTATGGGCTTATAGGACTAGCGTTCGGACATCCATTGGGGCAACACAATTTTTTATTGTATATGGTGTTGAGGCTATTATGCCCTTAGAGTTGGAAATTCTAAAATCACGCATCACATTGAAAGAGTTCATCAATGACGACACTGCGCAGCAAGCTCGCATGGATCAGTTTATCCTTTTGGATGAAAATCAAATCAATTCTCTAGAGTATATTCATGTTTAATAGGATTGTCTAACATGATAATATAACAATAAATTCAACCTAATAGACTTTAAGGTTGGGGATCTTGTGCTTAAATAAAACCAACAAAACTCAAATCTATCACCGCATCTACGAGATAAATTTATAGCCAATTGGATAGGTCCTTATATCATTTCTAAGAAGATTGGACCTAGGCCATATCATCTAACATCACTATAAGGTGTTGATGATACAAATACTCTCAACATTATTAATATAAGGGCATTTCACACATAAGCACATTAAAACACAAAAAAATTGAAATAAACCAAAAAAATATCATAAACATTCAAAAATTTCAAAATTACAAAAATAATAGAAAAATTCAAAACAAAAGGCTCTAAAGGCATCTTAAATTCCTTTGGTCAAATCACAAAAATCTCCAAAGACATCTTAAATCCCTTTGGTCAAATAACAAAATACCCCAAAGGCATTATAAGCCCTTTGGTAAAATCACAAAAATCTTCAAAGGCATCTTAAAGCCCTTTGGTCAAATCAAAAAAATGTCCCAAAGGTATCATAAGCCCTTTGGTCAACTCACAAAAATCACCAAAGGCATCATAAGCCCTTTGGTCAAAGAACAAAAGGTTTTAAAGGTATCATAAGCCCTTCGGTCAACTCACAAAAAGCACCAAAGGCATCATAAGACCTTTGGTCAAAGCACAAAATGCCCCAAAGGCATCATAAGCCCTTTGGTCAACTCACAAAAGCCCCAAAGACATCATAAGCACTTTGGTCACACACAAAGAGCCCCAAAGGCACCTTAAAGATCTTTGGTAAAAATTAGAACATAAAAGCACAAAAACAACTTAAAATCAAAAATATAAAAAATGTTCAAAATAATAAAAGCTCAAAAACAATTGAAAGCATAAAAAATACAAACTATTTGCATTTGGCATTTGCATCCATTAGTTGCATTGCATTAGGCACATTGCATATATTGTATTTGCATTAGGTAGGTTGTGTTCACAATCTTACAAATGACACCACGTTTGTACCTCAATCATGCATCTTCAAAATTCATCATCATCCACAACTCACATGTGTAACTGTGTTTTTCAACACAACCCTTCCTGTTGCTATAAGGAATATACCAGGGTTTTCTAGTTACTTAGCCATACCTAGTGATTTTATCATATTTTGTAGAAAGCTATCTTCACTAGCACAAGGTGATGTCTAGTTGTGTTAGTACCTAGCATATTTCAAAATCCTATCACTAATAAAAAACACTAAAATCCTAGTTGGAACAAGGGAAATATGAACACTATAAAGTGGTACTAGGTATTCTAAGCGAAATATTTCTACTAGCTCACCTTGTGATGCACATGGTCTAGTATTTTTATCATTGGAAAAAGGAAAAGCTCCCCCTACCCAAAGAAATACCTTGATTTCATTAAAACAAGAAAAAATCCTAAAACAAATCAAAATAAACAATGATTATCATCACTACAAAATCCCTTGCTCAAAAGAAAATAAAATTCAAACAAAAATAAATATTAAGTTTCATCACTAAAGCATGAGCAAGTATCCCAAATAAATGTGAAGAAAATAAAGGGGTGAAGAGCTTGAATCCCTGGAATGGTCGATCTCCACAAGTCGTTTAGTGATCCCTAATACAACAATGGGTTGCATGAATCGCATATAGCATTAGGGTAAGATCAAAGCAATTTGTAAAAAGTGCTAGCTTTAGGTGTCCTGTATCACCTAGTGGTCTAATCCAACTGAGTCCAACATAGGATCAGGATGAACATTTGAGGATCCCTAATACAGCAATGGACTAAATTAATCCCGTCTGGCACTGGAGTATGCTTATTTTTTATCTAATATATTCATTTGCACACACATGGATAATGAGTATCTAGGTTAGCATGATAAAAATCTTATATTTTAGGAGTCATGTATGGTCAGTATACAAATTTTAATGGAGTAACTAGGGTGTTTATGCCTCATGTAAAACCTCAAAAATACCCTCATAGCAACAAATCATGTCATCAATCACATCAAAAACTTTCTTTATGAGGTTTTATTCATTAAACGGTGTGCATAAAATAGGGTAGATACCGTATGAATGTCAACAATGACATTTATATGGCCATTGACTATTTTGGGTATATCTTTTAATTTACAGAAGCTTATAAAGAAAGTACATACATATCACATCATCTCATCTCATATAGGATGTTTAAATGATTAATTATTATTATAATAGTTATTATTTATTCATGATTTTTATACATTATGTGGTGTCACCCATTATATTGTTGAACTCATATCATGCTCATAACTTATGTTTTAAGTGATTAAAGCATACAGATTCATTTACATTAGATCATCATCATAGTGCATTACACACATTGCATTCATCATATAATAACGACATAAATTAAATGCATACAATGGAATGAAATTAAATATACATTTACAACTACGCAGTGCATCCATATATGCATCCATCATCATGGAGCATCCATACATATATATCATAGCATCTAAATCATAGATCCATCATGTAGCTAGAGCATGTAAATCAATACATCACATCATATAGCATAAGATCATAATATTGTATCACATAAACACAAAAGCAAAAACATATAAATGCACATAATGAGTCTCAAAACATTGATATAATATAAATATATGTAAAATAAGTACATAAGGGTACAAAACTACCCACGAGATACAATAGTGTAGGTCATATGGCCTTACACTAAAAAATAAAGATAGAATAATAAATCCATCAAGTTGGGCCTGTACCCCCTGCCTCGCCTCCACCCTCGGCTTTATTCCTGTGAGAATGGTAGGAGCTAGTCCTCACAGTCCACTTTGTATGGGTCTTGGTCCTCTGGTTAGGCCAAACCGATGACTGTCTTGACATGATTTATCTACTCCTGTGTGACCCTCTAGTTATAGACCTATCTGGTAGATAACCATCCCAAATTCTGACCTCATGCTCTAGTGCAAGGATGTAAGTATTATATCATGTGCGCTAGTCTAAGTCCTCTGATAGAAGTCCATGCAGATGTCTAATATCTACATATACATATAGCCCACTCAACCCCTATACAATGGGATTAACTAGCACAATCTGTCTCTGGGTAGCATCCCTCTTAGTTGTAAGTTGATCTATCCTAATATGTACTGAGTTGATCTCTATTTGGATAGTGGTCCTCTCCTCATCAAAACTCTAGATATATGTTTGTAGCCCAATAATAGTAGAATCCTGCTACAATACCTGAATCTAAGCTACCTATAACTAAATCTCTATGCAGTGTAGCTAAACTCAGAAAGGAGACTCTTGCTCATCTGTAGCTAACTCCTCCTCCTCCTTAATAGCAACTTGCTCCTCGACCACCTACTGCTCTATAGCCTACCCCCAGTCCTCTGTCTGGCCTTGCATATCGTTCCCTTGAGGATCCTCTCCTATAGGTGCCTCATCTTAGTATTTGTCTAAAATGCCACTACCATGCCATAGCTATGTGACCCACCACTGCGTATATGCCTCTATGACCTTGGCATCTGTAATACCAGTATACACTGTTGGAGGATCATCATCCTCTGTAACTATTGTAACTTGAGGTAGTGAAATATTACTCTCTATAGTAATTTTCCTATACAAAATGATCTCTAGAGGTACATATTGTTGTAGGTCATACTAAGCACCTAGGAATAGTGGAAGAACTCCATGATATTGCCCTTATGGTCAATAACCCATTGGTCACATCGAGTCTAAGCTATGAATCTATCTACCTTTTCCTAGGTGGGGCACTCATGATAGGGTCTCCAGTAATGTCCTTGGCATGCAGGTCAAACAGATTCATTGTATAATGAGATAAATCACCTATGTGGCATTGACTCTTACGCTCCTTACACTCTCATGGCCACCTGCATCCATAACACTGAGCCACATATGTAAGAGTAGTAATATTGGTAGGAAATCCTCCTAGGTGGTCTACCTTGATGTACTCGCAACCCCATATCCATAGAAACAGGATACAAGTAATGTTGGCTCGTATCCACTTCTAAATCTAGTAAAGCTCATCATAACATTGGGCCAACAGTGCACTCCCCCAAGCCATGATGATGGGCTCTGTGCTATCCATCAAGTCCTAGACCATAACTAGGAGGTTCCATGGGAACTTCACTTTGAAGTAGTCAGATAAAATCATGTTATATATAAAATTCATAAAAACTACCTATCATTGAGATAATATATTCTTACAGTACAACCGATCCACAGAGATCCTGCCATGATGATAGTCACCAAATGCTACAGTGGTACGATCCCAAAAAACCCTTGTAAATACTGTTTCTTTGGCATCATTAGGATAGGACACAATGGGGACTCCATAAAAAGGGATCCAGAAGATCATGTATACATCCTCTAGTGTGATGGTCATCTCGTTGGTAGGGATATGGAATGTGTTAGTCCTAGAATCCCACCTATATGCCAAGGCAGTGAGGTAGGCCTAATCTGACATAATCTTTGGTAGTCGCATGACATACTAGAGTTTGTGGGCATCAAGCCAAGCCCAATTTGTGGCATCCATCTGGGGTAGAAGCTCCACGAGCAATATAGGGTCTCGAGACTGCGTATACAGAAGCTAAGAGTGCAAAATAAATCCCTAAATTAAATGCACTTTAAAACTAAAAGGAGTAATAAAACAAAAATGATGCAAAATTTATCTAAGATAAGCCTAAGGCTATGAAAACAATGACTAAATGCACCTAAAAATTAAAAAAAAATTTAAATTCCTACTTCTAAATATCAAAAAAATCAATTAAATGCCTTAAAAAAAATAGTAAATATAAACCCAAGGTTGTGTTGCCACTCACACCAGAAGCGGCCATGCAGCAACCACTAAAGCTGACAACGACCAGGAATTAGTGGTCAAAAAATTAACTATTGGGATTCAAGTTGGCCACTGATGGTGATAGAGGCTCCTATTTGACCATTTAGGGGTTACTCTGAGTGTTAGTGGCCACAAGACGACACACCAATGATGTCCTCCCTCATCCAAAAATAACAAAAAAATGAAAAACATAAAACTAAGTGAAACCTACTAAAATTAAACCTAAACTAAACCTAGCTACGATTTCGATTCATTGCCAATAGGTTTATTTTGGTTCATTTACTGATTACTTAGTGAGGTTCATTTTAACCAAATAAAAAAAATAAGAGGCTAGGGTTTGAGAGATACCCGTGAGTCATCAATGTCTCTTCTTGTCGATGCCTGGCCATACTCCGCCATGGTGTTTGAATTTGGTAGCATCCTGGATCACAATCAATCACTCTCACCTCAGAGCTCAAAAGTGCAAATTTCTAGCTAGTAAATAATGAAAAGTCAAACCCTAACTTTTTTTTATATTTTCTAGTTTTTTTGTAGCCATTTATGGCGTCAGTGGCACACTTTCTCTAGTTACTGACACTGACAACGATCATGATTTGGTCACTACTGTTGTCAGCGGCTAGCCACCAGCATTAAAAGGACTCAAAATCTCACCATGAGGCACCTCAAAATGGGCCATTAAGCATACCTATCAGCCCAAAAAATCAAAAGTGCATAAATACCAAAAAAATCAAATAACAAAATCTCAATTGATCCTTGTATTTTATCATTTACTCTATACACTTGGCAGTTACAGTGACCTACGATCCATGTAATTCAGTAAGATAAGTAAATTACCATAAGGTGACTTGGTAAAACTTAGTTATGGTAGAATTAAGATTCTTCACTTCAATACTAAAGAAGGCCATGGCAATAAAACTACTCTACAGGAATGAGGATTCATCTCATTTCTTCTATAATATTTTTCAAGAAATCATCGAATGTAGTGATTCAACACAAGCTTAAATGGAATTGATATCATATTGATTCCCTAAGAAGGCCATTGCGGTTTGATTGCTCCATGGGATAGATATGTACAATTACTAAAAATGGTTGAAATCACACCTACAATGGGACTTGCAATGTAATAACAAATCAAAACTCTTAAATCATCCAAATCATTCATCTTGGTCAAGCAACTCGTCGCTTTATTCATTGTACTTCCCTCATTGATTCATCGTTTGAGGGGGTAGTAATAATATCAACAATCATAATCAAAATCAACAAAGGATCATTCAATCATGTCATATTATGTTCGTCTTATGAATTATTGCCAATAACAATCATAAGCTTACCCTTTGCTAGGGCAAAAATCAAATATGACAGTTAAGCTTGTAGTTCTCCTCCTTTCAGACCTATAGTAGCACTGAAGCTACCCGATCACATAATGGACATGGATAAGTTTTTGTAAATTTAAGCCTTCCATCCCATTAGAAGCAATAATTCTAGGATGTGCACCTTATCTCATGACTAGGGCATCTAATATTGATCAGATCAATGATCATCAAACACCCTACAACGTGGTCCTAGGTGGTCTATTTTTGCTTAGCGCTATGTATTCCCATAATGTATCCCAAAAAGGGGCATCAGTAGACACCTAAAATACATCATGTTTAGGAGACTACTCATATGGGAACATTCAAAAACCATATGAATGATCTTGGACCTTTACAAGAGCTAGTAGTGGTCTTAAGTACTCAAAAAGGGTAGTTCTAACCTATCCAAGCTTAGTCGCTATCAAGCAGAGTGATTGCCACACCTGGACGCTAAATATAAGAGTGGCCACACATAGCCACTGCTCTGAATAGTGGCTAGCACAAAAACACAATCTAACCATGAATACAGGCCCATATCATGCAGTTTGACTGCACTTGTATTACTTACAGGTAGATTTTGGCGAGGAAATTCTAGAGCTCCTCTTGAATTCCCCTTCAATGTAAATGTGTGACTGATGCTTTCCCCCTGGGGTGGTTAGTTGAATGTAAATTTGGATCTTGACTTCCCCAGGAAGCCAAGATCCATATCTAGATCTGAATCTGGGAGGTCTACATATGGACCCTCCCAAGAAAAATAAGAGATCCATGAATATCAAAATTTTGTGTAGCGAAGCTATAGCAGATTGGAGAGATATTCAATATTGTAAGAGTAGTGGATCTATACCTGATTTAGTGATGGTTTCTAGCCATACAACCATTTATATTAAACATACTTCATCACCAATCAGTGTATAGACACAAAGGGTGACCCTTGAACATCAATTCGGGTGAGGAACTTAGTGCTACAACCCCTAATTTATGAGGAAAAGAGTTTCAATTCATGGTCGATATCCTTGATAGTGTCTTGCACGCATAGCCTTCCAAACATTATTTTCCAAGTTCTATCTTAGATATGTTATTACTTTTGATTTATTAATTGGTTTTAGCATAGATCTGATTTCTTTAATACATTTGTATTATTATTTCCTGATTTATCCATACATTTATCATTCATTTTTACTGCATTTTGATCTTATTATGCTTATATATCATGCTTCACTGATTTGCCAATAAATCCTCTTTATGAGAGGTTGCCCATGCTACTGGTCTTCTACTGTTTTTTCTTTGCACGTAGGTTACAGGTTTACAGGACCGATTCAAGGCATTCAGTGCATAAGATCCCTCCAGGGAAAAGAAGAAGAAGGAGGTTTCTATAATCCCTCATACAAGTTCATGTTCAATATTTGGAGGCCTACAAAAGTACACAACCCCCTTGCGAGGGGACATCTTCACCATTACTTTGCTTGTATATTATTTTATCGAACTGGGTATCCCTAAGAGGGATCGGTATGTAACCAATATTTGCAAAGAATAAATTAAATATATTTATTTATTTGTCATTTCCATGTTATATATGCTTTATGGTATTTCATTTTATATAATATTGCAAGTAGAGTAGGGGTGCACACTTCTCGGGATCACACAGATAGTTTCTATGCAGGATACATGCAATGTGCAAAGTATCCATTATTTTTGTAAAGTTATTCCCATTGAGTATTTTTATTCATATAAGTGGTAGAATTATATTCAAGTGTGTTATATTCTATTTCTACATAAATAGACCTCATTGCAGTGCATGTGGTAACTCTCCCTCCCCATCCATCCCAATGGTATGCTTGAGATCTTACCAAATATCCTGAATGCAAAATAGTATCAACGGAAGTGATAGACTACTACCTTATAGTTTTAGATTAGTGTCCATTTATTGTCCTTTTTATAGTTAAAACCTATAATATATGTGAATTCCTCATCCAAATTAAGTCTAGAAGAAGGATTGAGCTTCATTTTTATCCTTTGTGGTCTCAAATATTTTCTAGTGGATTAGTACTAAAATTTGAGAGTTTGGTTCTGGATTACCCACACTTTGTCAAGAGTAATATTTTTTAAGTGAAGGATTTTTGTCAACATACAACACTTATGTAGAAGTGGAATAGAGTGTTCACATATCAGAGGTAAGTAGGTTGCAAAATATGTACAACATAATTGTTGATGATAGGAAATCTGCAAAACATAAAATCAAAAAACATCCACTAGCATAGTCCCAACCAAAAAAAAAAAAATCATTCTACATATGCCATCAAAAATGCAATTAAAGAAAATTCTTAGATTATAAAAGTGAGTTGTATAGTAATTTTTAGAGAGAGGTATAAATGATTAGATAGAAAAAATTAAGTATAAGTCATACCAATTGGCTGGGATCCTTTCTACCCATTCAAAACTTTTGATGGTAAAATTTCACAATTTTTTGTGATTCAAGGTATAAAAATGTAGATATTAAAAAGATAAATAGTTGATGGGTATAACTACAACCTGAAGAGAAAAGCAACTAGAACAATGGTTAAAATTGATAATTTAGAGTGTAGAGGTAAGACACATATTTAACATCACAATCAAGTTCAACATAGGAACTTTTGTAAAGAAGGTACTTTATATATATATATAGACTTGAATATTTAACAAAAGAAAGAAAATTTAAAAATCCATGGAATAGTAATCAAGAAAGGTGTAAGAAACATTAGGGGAAAAAACACATGGGCATGAAAACCCTGCATAGAAGAAATAACAGAATAGAGAATATCATGTGCAACTACTAATGATAAATTATAGATATAACCCAAGAAATAATACTGAGTGTTATGCAACCTTTCACATGATCGATCAAGGGAAAGGTTCAAAAACAAGATGAAAAACTACATGATGTATATGCCAAGTAAATTCATACACTAAAAAGGGAAAAAAATGCTAAGAGAGAGAATCAGGTGCATTGCAGTCATTTTCTAATGCAGTTTTGTTTACTTAAGTACATGGATAAATCAATGGGATGTCATAATATAGTAATTGTAAACTTAAATTGAGACTTTGTAAAAATCCACATTCTGATACAATGAGTCCAACAAAAAAACTTTCTTAACCAGGAAAACAACATAAACACTTCATTAATCAAATCACATTATCTCAACTGATTATTTTCAACTTTCAAGGAGGAGACCTAGGGTCAAATCTTGCAAAGTGATATATGCATGTTTTCAAGTTGTTGTATTAACACTATGTGGTCACGATTAATACATGTGGGACCTTCTTTAATACCATATAAACCATTATAAAACATGAACACTTCATAAATGTAATTTTGGTGAAATTTTCTAAAAAAGCACAAAATAGAATTGCCTTGAGAATAAATCTACCTATCAATAATATTTAGTCGTCCTCCAAGAATCCATAGTCCTATATCTCTAGTGTGCAACCACCCACACTTGTCCAATATCTTCTACCTAGTTTATTATATTTATGATATCATAAAATCAATGATTTATTAGAACTATAGCTTGATATTGTTTTGCTAGTTATAATTTGAGTTAAATTATGGGTTATGCACACATCAAATATTATTAGCTAAAACAAATAAACATATAGATAATACTAAATAATGCATTTTTCTAGTTGTAGTCTATGAATGATAGAATTACTTGTAATAAACTAAAACTGCTAAAGGGGATTGGAAAAATATTAAACCATGTTTCAATAAGGCAGAAAAATTAGAAAGATATCAAATTATAAATACGGTAGTCTTTGAAATGCTGAAAAGCAGAATAGACATTTCAATGTAAATTATTTTGAATCCAGAGATGCAGATTTATTTTTTGAGAATTGTTTTTTGAGAGCTCTAGCTCTATTGCCTTCCCACTTACAGATATAGTTTATGCATATTTATTGAGCTCAAGAAAGCAAAAATATTGACATTTTATCATGTTTTTTTGTTTTCCCTTATTTAAAATTGGAGAAACAAATGTTTACTCTGTTATTGTAGTTGAACACCAAAAGAAAATGAGGGAAAATGAAACCTAGAATAAGATTGTTGCTTTTTTTTCTCATAATAATGAATCTCATATGTTGGATAGGGGGAATAACAACTCTATTGGGACAGTGGAGACCAATTTAACCATGGCTTTTTATTTTATTCTTAAAACAGTTCTTTTCTTTCAATTGACTCTTCTAATTTTTTTTAGCTGAGGATTCTTCCTTTTATTTTGTAGCAACTTCTTCTACTTTTGTCTTAGAAGATTCAGCTGAAAGAAAATAACTAGTTTCAAAACAAACATGTACTAGGTTATGCAAATGAATTTCTTTTGCAAAAATCATTGGAATGACAAATATTCATCGAACACTTGATCTACCACTGATGAGGGTCCAATTACTAAATATGTTCAATATGACATCGTTGGAATGGTCAATGATGCATACCGATTCTTCAATGATAATTTCTTAAAGAGTGGAAAAAAATTGCAATATAATAATGTTGATTTCAAATTATTTTTGTTCCATTTTTAGAAAACACTAGTAAATAGTTAATTAGCATCCAATATAGGAATGAGATGAGTAGATATCTTGAGCATGAGGTTGGCTAGTTGGATACAAAAAGATAATCTGGTAAAAAAATAGAGAATACAAGTGCTACTAGGTCATAGGATTAAAAGTCTAATCATGCATGCATATTGTAATGTATTGAAATGAAGGTTTATTGTGTTGAGTGTGTGTTAGTTATGAAATTGATATTTCATGTTTGACTCTTATTCCTAGTCCTTAGTTGTAGTATTTTATTTGCATAGATGGATATTTATGTATCTGACAAAAGTCTCAGGATACCCTCTCACCTCATCTCTAATGGTTGGGGTGGATAGGGATGTTTAGACATCTACCCATTATATGGAGGTCTCAGGTTGTCCATTCACCTATATCTATAAATAATAATTGCACTTGAAATAAGAATTTTCTATTTACATATATAATCATAACTAATTTTACACTTGAAATAATAATTTTTGTATAATCATATTCAAATGGTATAATCATATAATTGTATTCAATTGGTATAATCATATAATCATCCTCAACAGGTATAATCGTATTCAAGTGCAACTTTCATACTGATGGTAGTTAATTTTTTTTTTCATTATGAGTAGTGTCTAGAACATGGCATGGAGTTATTTGTCCTATGAGTAGTACCTTATTTTGATGACATTCATTTTAGACTTTGTTTTCACTAACAAAGGAGTTATTTGTCCTATGAGTAGTGCCTTCACAACATGCTTGGGACATGGCATGGAGTTCTTTGTCCTATGTAGGATACCTTCAAAATATATCATTGAAAATCTCATTTGGTAGGTAACAAGATGCTTAAGTTGAGCAAGGAATGTACCAAGTGCATATTAGACACCATGACACTACTAGTAGATTATACAAAGTTATTTTATTTGGTTTTTATTTTCTTTTATAGAGGTTATGTGTGACCTTGATATATTGTTTCCCATAGTTTTGCAATATGTACAAAAAAATATGAATAAAGACACCACAAGAAGCTAAGGTTATCACAAAAAATTAGGATCTAATGATAGAGGTATTGCATGCTAGTAAGTACTATAAATTTGATAGTGTTTTTCAATAGTGGTTTACCTAGGCATATTAGAATTGATCATGGTTTTATCGTCGACTATGATGTATTGTATCAATTGGTGGAGGATACCAGCTACATCATTTTGTTAATGAGGAAGATAAGGAGGTGACCCATAATATAAATGAATCTGGTGGTAATAATACTCAAAATGAGGTTGATAATTCTTTGAATAATGAATAAGGTACATAGACCATACAATATATTTACTTGTGATGTTGGTTACTTGTTGTTGTCATACTATATGGCATAATGATATTTGGATGGTTCCAACATTATATGTGTTGATTCCAAGTTATCACACACTTTCAAACACTGAATATCATAGAAATAAAGGTCCAACAAGATGTGCAACAAAGTTAAGCAACATAGATAAGGTGGAGATCATTTGCAATCTAAATGGACAACCCATAGAATATTTTTTTGTTAAGTTTCCATCTTACTTGGGGTGATTGCGATGGAGATTATCCTTATTAGCCATACATACTGGAGAGTAGTCCCAGTGGAACTTAAAAACTAGTTATGGACACTCATTACGATAGCTTTCTATACAATGGAGTTCATAGTGTCCATTTTTGAATACATGTAATAAATAATATATTAGTTTGATGCAACAAAAAAATATCATTTAATATGCAATGAAGAAATAGGTCTTCACGATATTGAATGCATAATGACATTATCATAAGGATTGACTTGTGAAAAAAACCACTATGATAAGTATGATAATGACACAGATATAATTGCTAATCCCCCACCTTATGTATCATAAAAATATTGGAAAGCCTTTGTGAATGGCAAGAGAACCACTAAATTTAAGGCAAGTACCAACCAATTTGCTATGGTAGTTCATATCATTGTTATGTTAATGTGAGTTTTTATGACCTTACTCTCCCTAATAAATTTTTATTTTGGTTTCTTCATTGTGTTGTAGATAGTGAGGCAAAAGAGCAAACATAAACAATCTCACCAATCCATCATGCACACTTGCAGTCGATGAGGATATGCTTAATTGGAGAATGAAATGGTATTATATCATACTCATCCATTATATGTGATAAAGATAGCTATATTTTTTTTTCGTATGAATTATTCCCATGTCTCTCCAACTATGTATATTCTAGATAAAGAGCTAAATAAATGTAGAAACTCCACTACCAAGGGCAACTGTGTGGATAGAAGCTCATAAAAATAAGGATGGGGTTCATATTTCACTAGAAGTTGCGAATACAATTATAAGTGACATTTCCTTGGAAATAGCAATATGTTGAACATCAAACCATTGTTATATTTTATTTTTTTTAACATATTACCAATATACTATGTATGTTATTTTACCAAAAAAATGGACAATGCAATGTCATATGTGAGCTCTGTAAATCAATATATTAATAATAATGCCATCACCAAGGTTTTAGGACTTGAAAGACCAAGTCGAGTTTGGGATTTTGGTAAAGGAGTATCATCAACTGCTCTACTTGTGGCGAAGGTTACATATAGAAGTTGCACCAATGCAAGATCATAAAATATATAAAAAGCAATTGTGGGAAGAGAAGCTTGCAGAGAAGGAAAAATGGATGGAAGAGAAGCTATCAAAGAAAGATAAAAACATTGAATCTATTTTGACATGACTTTTACAGATAGAGGTGTGTTAGTTTTTTCATGATTTCATTTTTAAAATGTTTAAATGTCACACCCCTAAATTTGTAATGATCCCATGAATATAATTCCATAGGCAACATCACTACATGCTACCCCTACAATTGCACACAACATTGGTGGTGGTGATCAAGGCACATGTAGCTACTCAATACCTTATAGGACAAAGTCATCAATGGTACAACTATTATTTCAAATATAAAATAGTTGACTTAGTTTGTATTGTATACTATGCAGTGAATGGCTTATTCATTTTCCATGTAGGGACTAAAAACAATATCGATCAGTCAAAATAAGATAAGGGAATTCTACTTGACTTAGATCCATCAGGATAACATAGCGAACGAAGGCATAGTGATCATTATTGAGCCTAAAAACCTTGTACATGGTCAAATTTTGGGTGAAGGTTATTGCAAAGTCAATATGCACGTTGCCCATAAAGAGGAAACAATCTTGTATAGAATGAATGAGGAGATGGACGCAATGAAGGATGTTGTGGGATCCTTCATTTCCTAGCCTATATCAGATATTATTTATAGATAAATTATACCATGTTGTAGCAATATTGTATGATGCTTTGAATTAACATCTGACATCAATGATTACAAGGCATATTTCATTAGACACTTTTGTTCTATTTTTTGAAATTGCTAGTAGATAATTAATGGCCAACCAAGATAGGAGTTAAGTGAGTAGGTATCTTGAGCATGATGTTGGCCAGTTAGATATAAGAACGTAATTTGGTAGAAATAAAGAGAGAGAATACAAGTGCTACTAGGGCATAGGATTAGAAGTCTAGTCATACATGAATGTTGTAATGTGTTGAAATAAAGGTTTATTGTGTTGAGTGTGTGTTAGTTATGAAATTTATATTTCATGTTTGACTCTTATTCCTAGTCCTTAGCAGTAGTACTTGATTTGCATACATGGATATTTATGTATCTTATGGAAGTCTCAAGATAGCCTCTCGCCTCATCTCTAATGGTTGGGATAGGTAGGGATGTTTAGACATATACTAATTATATGAAGGGCTTAGGTTTTCCATTCACCTATATCTATAAATAATAATTACACTTGAAATAAGAATATATAATCAAGAAGAATGGAACCCAGGTTTTGTAGGTGAGTTGGAGAGGAGAGGGCAATCCTCCAAGGGAGGTCCTAGGTTTGAATATCCACCCTCCCAAAAAAGTTCAATTGGGTACCCAAAATCCAATTGATAATGTTGGTGCGGGCAGGTCGGGTGCAACTCCTGGGTGACTTTAACGGTGTATAACCCCCTGTTCGTGGTCTCTTAGACCAAGGTGGCCCCTCAAGGTATTTTTCACTTAAAAAAAAAAAAAAATCAAGAAGAATGGCAAAAGTGCTTCTAGTATTTTTGAAATTTAAGAACATTAAAACCCAAAGCTTTGATTTGTTTGATATGATACTAGGTCTTGGTAGTTAAATCTAAACTCAAAAAAATTGACATCTCTCTCTTTGTGGAAAGGAATTGGCATATCTTGAAATTTTGCATTGTTTCTAGAAAAGAATAATAGATTTCCCTTGGAAGGCAAGATTCATAGCAAAATTTTATAAAGATACTTGTACACTTTGCTTCCATGGTTTTAATTTATTTTTAAAAATATCTTGACCATAAATATTAGCAAAAAAATTATTTATTTTCAAAAATATTTAGAACCAAAGGCTCATATGTTAGCTTTTTTTCATTCCTAGAATATAATTTTCCTCCTATCCCTATGGCTCATTTCATGTACATGCTTTAAATTTTATTTGATGTATTTACAGCTAAATAAGTTTTTATGGCATAAATATGGAAGGGTGATTTACCTGTAACAAGTTGCCAATTTTGAATACTAGAGAATAAGGAATTGGTTGGACATCCACCCATTGATTGTCCTTCTATATGTGCAATCCTTAAACTTTGTCGTCTTGTAGCAACAGTGTAATACAAGATCCATATGCATGTGTGCCAAGGCCTAGAACAAGATCAAGCCTTGAACATACTGGATACTAATTTATCCACATATTTTGATAGGTAATTACAAAAGAATGCTCAAAATAGTGAGTCTTCAAGCGTAGATTCTCATAAATTAAATTCAAAAGCTTCAAAACAAGATTATTAATTTTTTAATTGTATTTATCCACAAATTTCTTGCAAAGTTCACAAAGAGTATTAATAATATGGTATTGGTATGAATGTTCTAAAGTTTAAATATAATTTCATATATTAGTCACTGAATTTATTTTATAATGAAACAAGCAAGTAGCTATGAGAAATATTATTAGATGTGAATTATGATAGATGTTATTGCTTGATAGCCTAATTTAACATGAACTTTGTCAAAGGGTTGGATTCTAAGATGTAAAATTTGAACAAGATATCTAAGATAATGTATAATCTCGTATGGCCACTAGTTTTGATGGGTAAATTGGTATGTAAAATACCCACCTTTACCTTTACATTTTAGTGAAACCTATAAGGTGAATAATAATATTCCCAGCATAGACTAGCCAAGATATTACATTGAGTGTATTTATTCCAAAAATTTTGGTAATTGTTAAGTTGTACGCATACTATAGTGGTAAAGTTTTTAGGTTTTCATTTAGGAGACCCAAGTTCAAATCCCACTTGGTACGAGGGAAGTAAGACCCCTCATAAAATCCTATGTAAAATTAAACTTTTTTAGCTTATTAATTTTTTTTTTTTTGGCTATTGTTTAACTATTTTGGTCATCTATTGAATTTATCTTTTGTATCCAAATATGAACAAAATATATTGTTGGTCCAAAATCTACCTATGGTTGGTTATTGCACCCAAGACATGGCCAACATTGAATGAATGGTCAAACTATAAGGCTTAACCGGTTCAATCTCCAGAGAAGGTTGGTTCCTTTGAGAAGTTCTAACTAGCTAAAAGTAATGGGGGGGAAGAAAAGAGTGCTTGAAAGAGATGTAAATGTAGCCGAGGCTAGAACTTGATATGGTGCAGATTAAGCAACAACAAGAAATGGAAGAAAACCATGCAAGGGAGCAAATACTACAACCTCCTAACAGACCAACCAATTATTTACCATACACAGAACACGTCTAATCAATGTTTAGCTTTTACAGATTAGTAGTTCCAGGACTAAGAAATAAACATGAACAAGAATCCAAAAATCAGAATTAATGTCATGCACATTTACTTAGCTAAATTAGAAACATTCATCCATTCATACATACTTTTTCTACAAGATATTTGAACCAGAGGTTAAACGAATATCTTTATTGCATTGCTCCTTCCAAAAGTATTAATCCATACAACTTGTAAATGCCTAAGAGCCGACCCTTTGAAAAGAGGTCGATACTCTTATTTATAACACCTCTATGGTTCAATATTTCAAAATACAAAATTAGCTTAATTAAAAGTTGTTATAACAATATGCCAGGTGGCCAATCTGGTACAAGCATCATGCAGTATCATTGGTCCAAAGATAGAACAAAATACTCAATCTCTAACTACAAGTTGATTGCTCCATGTGCATAGGTAGGTAGTGGAGGTGATTCTAAAATCTGATCCATCTATCCTTCTTCTAATGTGCTTATCTTTGTTGATCTTGCAATGACCATGGTGAACTAAAATTATTGAAGAAACCTAACTCATCATGAAACACGTTGTCTTCCTAGTCTTCTTGCCAAGAGAAATCTATATTGTCATGAAATTATGATACTTTTTAGCACTTCAGCCTTTTGGTGCTCCTTGCTAGTGGAAACTTGTCTTTTTGTAGAATCATGACACTTTTCAGCACTTGGGCCTTTTGGTGCTCCTCACCAATGGAAACCCATCTTGTCATAGAATCATAACACTTTTTGACACTTCATCCTTTTGGTGCTCCTCGCCAGTGGAAACCTGACTTGTCATGGAATCATGACACTTTTTGACACTTGGGCCTTTTTGTGCTCCTCATCGGTGAAAACACATCTTGTCATGGAATCATGACACTTTTAAAAAGATACTTTTTGGCACTTGGGCCTTTTGGTGCTCCTTACCAGCAGAAACCTATCTTATCATAGAATCATTTTAATATTGCTCTGGAAACAATTAAGAAATTTGTGTGTTCTAAAAACAATAAGAAAGGACTTCATGGTGGTGCTTCTTAGAAAAGGCACGATATCGCGATGTTTTTCATACTTCAAAATTTTCAAGAGCTCATCATCACCTTATTTCTCCTAATGTAGTCATTTTGACCTACATTATTGGTGCCTCCCGGGGTAGTTTGCTAGAAAAATTTTAGAACTTAGAGCCTTTATCCATTGGGTGAGTAGAGTCCTTTAGAAAAAATAGAACAAAAAGGATAAATTGGGGTTGATGTATAGATAGAAATTTTTTGGAGGGAAGAGGGATGGACGAGATGGAAAAAAGGTGAATGGGTGGCCTTTTCATTCAGTTCTTTGATTACCTAAGGACTTCTCTCCTTCTGCTTCTTTGTCTTCCTCCACTTCTGTGTCTCCTCCAACTTCTTCTTCTATTTCCTCTTTAGATCTATCTCCCACTCTTCCTTCAATTTCTTCATTTACTTGAGTTCTATTATCATCTCTTTGATCTTGCAACCTCTTAGCAATGTCATTGTAAGCTTTGCAAGCCTATTCCTAGGTTTCTCTATTAGGATCTGATATCTCTATGAATTGGTGATGGATGTATTCTAATTCAGAGATATTATCATAGGAGAGGACCTTAGATTTCAATATCAACTCATACAAGCAAGATTTGATCTGAGTAAGATCTTGTATGAGCTTGAAGACCTGTTCCTGTTGCATAGGTTCTAGCCATTCATTTATGCTAGATTCATCCTCCATGGTTACCTTCAAGGTAGTTTTGAGTTCTTCTTCTCCTAAGATGTTAGAATACTCATCCTAGAATCCAAAGAATCCATATTTCTCAGCTAGGCTCAGATGTTTTAGTATCCCCTTGGTTTCAACTTTGAGGTCTTGGATGAGTTGCCAACCTTGGTTCATGAGCCTATATCTTTTGAAGAAGGATCTGGCCATAATATTGGTGTTAGACCACTCTTGGTTGGGGGTTCTGCTTACCATTCATCCATATTTTCTTTTGGCTAGAGCTTGGATATTTGTGGTTGTAGATAATCTTGATCGTAAGAAACCTTCAACTTCTTTGAATTCATCTTCTACCATCTCTAATACCCTCTTTACTTATTTTAGATAGAGTAATATAGGCCATGCTTTGAGGCTCATCTCTATGATATCTTCAAACATTTATTTTCTTGCCTATTTTACTTTCTCCTTTGAGAACCCTATGGCTTTGGTTCTTTCTTCTTGAATTTGTTGTTGGAGGTCTTTGAGTTGTTCGGTCAGGATCTAATTTTACTTGTTGGCATCTTCTACTTCCTATTTGTATCTAGCCATCTCCTGAAACTTGTCTTACCATTTCTTGGCCTCATTCTTCAGTGCCTTTTTGACATTACTTTGTTCACTCAATGCTACTTCAAGCTCTTTGATTGTTTCCTCAACTCGTTTACACTTTTCTTTGAAGTAGTCCCCATGGACATAAATGGTTTCTAGATGAGCTCTTGCATATCCATACTCATCTTGCATTGGAAGTTGAGTGATGTCTTCTACCACTATCTCAACCTGGTAATCTTCAATGGTTAAGTCTTCCACTGGCTTATCCACTAGAGGTGTGATCTTCATTTTAGTCCTTTGCATGGTACTTGGATCTAGTGCCACCATTTTTGTGTAGTAGGTAGGTCTCTTGGAAGACTGAGTATATTTCTCATTCCACTAGTCATAGGCTCTTTTATTGGTCTTCTTGAATTTCTTGATCTTTGCAACATTAGGATGAGCATCAATTGAAGAGGTGGGAAGGGATTGTAGTAATGGGAAATGACCAGTGGGGGAGAATGGGATTGTTACAAGTGTGGAATCTACACTTGTGGGTGATGCAATGGATATTGCTATGGAGGGTATAGTGGTGACCTGGGTTGGTATCATGGATGGGAGTGATGATGATGATTTTTTTTTTTTTGGGGATTGAAGTGTTATTTTTTTTTTGGGAGGATGGAGGTGGTTGGGATGATGGTGATGAAGGTGGATGTTGTGGAGGTGAAGATGGATGTTTTTGGGGAGGGGATTGTACAATTTTTTCACCAGAAAGGGAAGGGAGTTCCTTTGAGGGATTAGTAGAAGGAAGAAGAGGAGAGGAAGAAATTACCATACCTGAAGCCTCTTGTTGAGGTTATAGTGTTTCCTTAGTGATTGGTGGTTGTTCAACTATCTCCTCTTGCTTAGGGGTACTTATATTCTAAGGGGACTATTTTTTTTTTTTGATGTCTATCTCCTTGCTCTAGGGCAACTACTTCTTCCTATAGATTCTTCTTTCTTTTCCTTCTTTTGTGCTCTCTTTAGATGTCTTTTTGCTTTTCTCTTGGATCTTCTTATCAGAGGGAGCTCATCAAAGTCTATCTCTAATTCTAACTGTTGGGCCTGCATCTATGTTACCTCGATTAGAGGAGGTGTATCTTCACTTGGTGTTACAAATGTTAGGGTAGCTGATCTTGAACTCCTACTTCTGGTAGTTCTTGCTCCCAAGGCTAAACTCTTTGATCTTTGTTGTACCCGGATGGGTTCAGTGATCCCTTGGCCATGTTTTTTGAGGCCTTCTCCTTCATAACCCATTTTTTGCATTATGGTGGGTGCTTTTACATACTTTTCCATCTGTTCCTACGTGTATATTTTTGTTTTCCCCTTTGCAGAAGAAGAGGAAGGTGCTGTAGCTGTGGTGATCTATAGCGGAACTTGGGAAATTATTTTCCCCCTTTCTGTGCTTGTTTTCCTGGAAGTACCCTCTATAGTGGTTCCCTCTTTTTGAGTACTATGAAAACTTAGGGTAATTTTATTTCCAATGGTTTCTACCTAGGTCTCAAAGTGCCTATCATATCTGAGGGAGAATTCATCATCATTCTTGATACCATATCTTGAGGGAGTCATATTAGTTTCACATCTCATGACCCACCAAGCATGTATTTTGGCTTCCATCCAATTCTTGCTCTTATGCATCCTTCGAATAGTCTTTTCTTCTAAGAAATGTTCTTTATTATTCTTGGGATCATAATCTACAATCTTCTCATAGAAATCATGCCAGGGGGCAATGATTGCATCTGCTCTATATGCCATTCCAATTCTTCATCTTCGGGATTGTTCCTTTGCTTCTCTATGTGCTCCCTGGTTGTCTTCTCAAATTTTTTGCTTTTACTACTATTAAGAATTTCTAATATTTCTATAAATTTATCGATGGGGTCATACCTCCATCATTGTGGTAACTCTACCAGCCCTAGGTCCCTTAGAACCTGAGTAACTTGTTCATGGTGCCAATTTTTTGATAGGGTTATACCTTCAAATTTGAATGGTAGGAGGCAAGTCCCTTTTCTGCCTATGCCTGTACCAAATTTATCATTTATGTACATGGTCTATCTACAATATTCCAGTGCAAACAACTAGCTTGTGACATAGTGCAGGAGCAAGAATGGCTTCCCAATGAACCCATATAACCTGATGACCACACCTTGTGTCAATATGAACCAGTCTCCCTCTTCTACATGTGGGTTCTGTAGAACACTCTTCATCATTGGAGGTAGTCTACCCATTTCTCCATCTATAAGCTTCAAGGTAGGTCCCAAGAACTCCCTGTTGAAGTTATAGTAGGTCTCGATGGTGGTAAGCATAAAGGTCCATTTATATACTGGTAACTTTCTCCCCTTCTCATCTTGGTCTACTATTGGTATAAAATGCATTTCTTTTGCCATGAAATAAAAGAAAATCTAGGCTAGGTGGGAGTAGTATCGAAAGGAAATTTGGGCACCTCTTTTTCATCTTGGTCAATTGTTCATGGATTTGCTAGTATATGAAGGCTAGCCAATTGAAGAAAATGAGCCTAGTGCTTTGGTCCATAATAGAGGTATCATAGAACTTGGGGTTAGAGATACATTGAGCAGTGGTAATTTTCCAGCCATAGACCTGTTCATCTGATGGCAACCCCGCTATGACTGCCAGCATTGAGTATAACTCTTGGTGCTTGAATTTGGTGAGGGGAATGGGGGTTTTGGGAAAATTCCTTCCTGATGGTGGCTTCTTCAATTGTAGCTCTATGAAATCTCTCATGGCTTTGCTAGGGGTGTAATACTTGGCCTAGTCTTTTGGGTGGAAGTCCTTGGGTTTGAAAGTGGGGCATATCCCATAGTGAATGCAGCTATGAAAGCTTTTGGGCTAAGGGTAAAGAGACATCTACCCATTTTACTCTGGATAATTTTTTGCTTTGGGTCATAGTATTTAGCAATTGCATGTACTAGTTCAGGATATGGATGCACTAGGTCACAGATGTAAAAGGATAGTAGAGAATGGAAGGTGAAAGTCTTGGGACTAGATGGAGTAATACCTATTTGGAGCTCTTTCCTTGATGTCCATCCTTAACCTTGTCACTTCTTTGAATGTGACTACTATATCCATGATTCTTGCATCTTTATCTTGAAATGGGATGTTCTTATCATCTTCATCGTGCATTGTGACTCTGGTGATCGAGGATGAAGATGCCATTGTGGTACTTTCACTTGAACGAGATGATGACTCATAGGAATTTCTTTGAGAGCACCTGGTGAAAGAAAACCTTGGTGAGGGAGAGCAATTCTGCAAGAAACTTCTGGAAGAAATGGAAGTTGTTAGGGTTTCTCGACCATATATAGTGTTTGCACAGGAATTAGGGCAACATGTAGTAACTCTAGTAGTTGGCTACTCATTTCATCGAATCAATTTGGATGTCGTATCTACTTCAACTTGTGTGCCACCTTTTGTTAATGAATAATGATCGATGTTGCATTTATGGCATCATGCTTCCCTTTGTTCCTTGAAATTCGAAATTTGATTTCCCACTCATTGCGTAGCTATGATATTTGGGAGTGTTTTGACCATTTTGATCACTATGAGATGAGTTATCATGGAATCACGTCGGTTTATTTCTTTTGGAGATCCTTGTTTACTACTATCATGGTTTTGAGACATGTCATGAAATCATGCATGTTTTCTCCTTCTTTGCTTGCAACCTTAGGATATGTCATGAAACCATGACATTCTTACAAGAAACACTTAAAGTTACATATAATACATAAAATACAATAGGTGGGGGATTATTTAATGAAAATATAGTTTCAAATGAAAACCATTGATAGGGATAGGTTGAATTATTCCTTGTTCATCTTGAAGTTGGAAAGCATTATGCTACTTTTCTACAATTATCTCAAATGGACCTTCCCAAAAGGAGTCAAACTTTTGGTGATTTCCTGGTTTTGCTTTATTTTCACTCCACCTTAAGACCAGGTCTCCAACCTTGAATTTCTTGAAGGTAGTCTTCCTGTCAAACCATCCTTTGGTTTCTCCTAGGTGCTTCTGGTATTGTATATAGGCCTGCTCCCTTTGTTCTTCTAATTGCAACAGTTGCATCAATCTGTTTCCCACTGGGTCACTTTCTTCCGTTTGATTCTGATCAAGCAATCTTAAAGCTGGTATCTCCATGTGTATGGGGAGGATAGCTTCTTTTCCATAAACTAGAGCATAAGGAGATGTGTTGATAGACTTCTTTATGGTGATTCTATCAGCCCATAGTGCTTGATTTATCAGGGAATGCCAACTCCTCTTGTTGTCTTTCAAGGTTCTTTTTAGGATCCTTAGTAAATTCTTGTTAGTTGATTCTACAAGACCATTTCCTTGTGGGTAATAGTTGGAAGAAGTCTTTAGGTAGATCCCATATTTTCTAGAAAAATTAGTCATATTTACTCCAATGAAGGATGAGCCATTGTCACTGACCAATGCATCAGGTATATCGAACCTTGTAATCAGACTTTCAATGAATTCAATCACCACCTCTTGGTCAACTTTCTTTGTGGGTATTGCTTCTATCCATTTGGTGAAATAGTCTATTACTATCAAAATATACTTATGTCCAGCTGATGAATTTGGCTCTATTACTCCTATGAAGTCTAAACCCCATTGCTGAAAAGGTTGTTCTACTTGGATAGACTTGAGAGGTAAGGAAGCATTTTTGTTTCTCCCTATGTACCTTTGACATTCTTCACATGCTCTTGTAATCTTGAAAGCATCGAAGAAGATGTTAGGCTAGTAACAACCTATCCTAAGTATTTTTAATGTGGTAGTCCTCCTTGAATAGTGTCCTCTTGATAAGCCTCCATGAAATTCTTCCAGGATATTTTGCTTTTCTTCATCTTTGATGCATCTCAAAAGGACACCATCCAAGTTTTTTTTGTACAAACCTTTAGGTAGTAAGACATATTTTAGGGCCTATAGCCTATACCTTCTTCTTTGTGAAGCATTCAGATTTGTTGGGCATTTCCCTATTTGGAAGTAATTTGTGAGTTCATCAACCCAATCTGGATCTTCTTCTGACTATTCGATCTCTAGGACTTGTTCTGGGGCTTGACAAGCCACATAGTCTATTCTAGCCCTTCTTGCCAATTCTTGGCATAATGCTCTACCCCTTACCAACTTAGTTGGGTGGATTTCCACATCGTATTCCTAGATTTTTGACACCCATCCAACTCTCTTTTCACCAAGCTCTCCCTGTATTATGAAATTTTTGACATCAGGATGCACCACGTATACCATGGTCTTGCTTTGGGATAGAAAATATTTGAATTTCTTTAAGGACTTCATGACAACATACACTTGTTTCTCAATGAAGTTATATCTTTCTTCATGTTCTTGCATAGTTTGGCTTAGGAAAGCAATAGGTCTTTCTTCCTTATCTTCTCCCTTTTGGGTGAGAACTATAACATAACTTTCTTGTTCACCAACTGCATACAAGATGAAATTCCTTGAGTAATCTGGATTGATGAGTATAGGTGCTTGGGAAATAGCTTCTTTAACCCTTTTGAATACTTCTTTCCTCAGGTCTATCCACCTAAAGTCTACATTATTTTTAAGCAGTTCAGTCATAGGTTTTATTATTTGTGTAAAATTTATGATGAATTTTTGTACAAAGTTGATTTATCCAAAGAAAGATTGTAAACCTTTCTTATTCAATGGTAAAGGGATATTTAAGAGAGTTGTTACTCTTTCTAGGTCAATTTCTAGCCCTTTCTTAAAAATAACATGTCCCAATAGATTTCCTTCTTCAACAACAAATATTGATTTCTTTGGGTTCAAGGAAATACCAAACTCTACACTTTTTGAAAACCATCCTGAGATGCCCAACGTGATCTTCTTTTCTATGAGAGAACACTGTCATGTCATCCAAGTAAATGACTATTATTTTATTTACAAGTTCTCCAAATGCTAAGT
This sequence comes from Wollemia nobilis, assembly GCA_028583015.1. Classification (NCBI taxonomy): domain Eukaryota; kingdom Viridiplantae; phylum Streptophyta; class Pinopsida; order Araucariales; family Araucariaceae; genus Wollemia; species Wollemia nobilis. The sequence goes on along the minus strand of JAQPPZ010017151.1, from coordinate 23,378,029 downwards.
CCATTGCTCTTTGGAAAGTGGCCCCTGCGTTAGACAAACCAAAGGGTATTCGTTGGTATGCAAATGTTCCCCATTTGGTGGTGAATATAGTCTTGTGTTGATCTTCATATTTGACCTAGACCTGATTGTAACTAAAGAATCCATCTAGTAGTGAGAACCTCTTTGCCCCTACAATAATATGTAATATCTGATCTATTTGAGGTAAGGGGTAATGATATTTTAGCGAAGCCTTGTTTAGATTCTTGAAATCTACACATAGTCTAATATCATCATTCTTTTTTCTAACTGGTACAAGGTTGGAAACCCATGTGGAGTGCTTGATAGGGTATATTATCTTGGTATTGAGTAGTTTCAATAACTCTTGTTTCATTAGTGCTTCTATTTTTGGGTTGATAGGCACTATTTTTGTCGAAAGGGCTTTGACCCTAGCTCAAGTTCGATAGTATGTTGTATCATTTCTTTATTGTATACCTTGAGATCATCATATGTCTAGGCCACAATATCATTGAACTCTTCACATAGTTCTTGAACTTGGTTAGCTTCCTTTTTAGAATATTGAACCCCCACCTTGAGCACTTTTCTAGGTTCTATCTGCATCTCTTTGTACTTTTGTTTATCAACTTTTATCTTGTGGCCTGATGGCTGATCACTATTGTCAAACAAGCTTTCAAGAGTTATTAGACCTTTGGGTATATGATTATTCTTAAGTTGAATCAACCCATCATCTTCCTCATCTTCTAGGGCTCGATCACTTGAATAGTTCATCTCATGTATCAAGAAGTCTAATATTTGTTCATCATTTTTGAAGATGTCCTTATCTAGGATTGAAGGTCTGTAAATTAGCCTTACTATTTTTGACTTCTGTATAACATTGGCTATAGGGCAATAGTTGGCTCCCATAGATGCTAGTAAATCAGCATGAGTATTACGTTCTCTAGGAATAGACTTAATGTTTAATGCCTCAAAAGCCTCAAACAAATCCCATACCTTGTTTCGATAAGCCTTCAAGTAATGTTGCTTGTTGACACACTTCTCTGTGACCTGGTTGATGATTAACTCTGAGTCTCCATATATTTGTAGTTGTTTGACCCCTAGCTTTTTAGCTTTTCTCAAGCCTAAACATAGTGCTTCATACTCTACTGCATTGTTAGTGCAACTCCATGTCAATCTATATGAGAAAACCTTCTCATCCCCTATTGGTGAGATCAGTACTATACCTACCCTAACCCCATTTTTGCATCTAGCACCATCAAAGAAAAGCTTCCAGATCTGATTGGTAGGGGGATCTTGTTTTGGTAAAATAGGAGTTTCAACCTTTTTAGGTTTTGTAATTGAATATGTTCCAATCCCTGTTTCAATCATAGCATTAAAATATCCCAAAGAGAATTGGTCTTCGGTTTGGAGGTCTTCCAAAATTTCATCCATCAGATCCATCTCCTCAATCTCTTCAGTAATTATTGACACATTATTTGCATGCTTGTCATCTTCCCCTATCTTTTCAATGTGAAAAGAAGAAGGTTTCTCATTGAAAATATTAATCCTTCTTCCTTTGTATGGAATCTCCATATGTGAATAGTCAAGTGAGAGATATCCTCCTATTTTGGCTATGAATTCCCTTGAAAGACACATCCCAAAATAAGGTTCTAGGTCTACCACCACTACTTCTTGTATAACTGTAATCTGGGGCATCTTGTTCAATACTATGGGGATATCTTTGATTACTCCTACAATTTTGATTGGGGTGCCATCTAACTACAGTACTCTTGGACTACTTCTGGTGTATTCCATTCCCATGATGTCACACACAACTTTAGGAATCACTGTAGTTGCTGCACCTGAGTCTATCATACAATTGTGTACCACCCATCCTTCCATTTGCAGGGATAAATAGAAGGGAGGAGGCCTATTTTTTCTTGTGGTTGGTATTGAATTACCTTGAGCTAGATTCAATTGAGGGTGAGGTTTAGTTTTATTCTTTATTGACTTGAGAGATTCTTGCAGTAAATCAATCTATCCTAGGAGCAGCAATGCATCATACATGCTTACCTTTGAAGGAGTCTTCTTCAATTCTTCCACTATACTAAAGGTAGGTGTGTCAGGTTACTTCTCCTTTTCTTTTGTAGGTGGATCATATCTATTCTTGTACCCTTGAGTTGCCTCTATTATTTATCTCTTGGTTAAATAAGGGTATCTCAATTTATCCTTTTCTTGTTCTTGAGTTTTAGTTTCCTTTAGTGGTACATCATTCTTGTTTGTTTCCACTTTCTACTTTTGAATAGGGTTTGGGGGTACAAGGTTCATGAATAGTTCCCTTTTTAGCTTGAACTTTTGTTGTTGAGGGCACTTTCAGGGGATTGAGCTCCTTGGGATCAACTTGAAGGGGCTTTTTACCTGATCTGGTTAAGACTACAACCTGTTCCATTGATGGCATCATAAAATTATGACTAGTTTCTCTAATCATGTTAACTTGTCCTTTATGAGCTCTTTCTACTTTCTCAATAGCTATCATCTGTACATGATGTTGGTGAACCATACATAAACTCTCCCCATGGGGATCATTACATGTGGAGCACCAATAATCAGATTCAGTTAGGGATGTAGAAGGTTCATTTTCTTGATTAGCATATACTATTCCTTGATTTCTCTGGGTACTTGTTGGTTGAAGCTTGATATTTTGTTACTTGTGGGAACCTTCTTGGCTGAAAGTTCCTTTTAGCTTCCCTCCTCTTCATTGAAGTCATATCATTAGTCAAATTTTTCATAGTTGTCTGTATTTCTAGGAGGACTACAAACTGAGGATCAGGTGTGGTAAGGTGGGTATTAGAGGTAAAGCTGGAAATACTAGGGGAGCTTGTATTGTTGGGGGAGTTGGTAGTCCAGACCATTTTGGGAGATCTATTGTAGGAGCTGAAGTAGGATATGATGTGCTTGTATTAGGGACTTGAGGAAATTCTGGGAATATAGGTATTATCATTTTGGGGGGTAATCTTCCAATAGCAATAAGATCTTTCTCTACTTTTAAGGCTTCTTGAAAGATTTCTGGGAAAGTAAATACTTGAGATTATCTTATTGCCATCCCTAGATCTGAGTTAAAAGCCCTTAGGTAATAGTACATTGCTTGCTCATTTGTTGGTCTGAGGCCATCAGGTACTCTTCTCCATGTACGACTGAACCTAATATTGAAATCAACTATCTCTTCTTGTGGGTGTTTTTGCATAATAGTAAATTGAGTGAGTAGGGAGAAAGGATCGACCTATTCATTAAATGCTTCTACCAATTTATCGATAAGTTCAGCCCATGTGGTTATGGTTTGGTCTGGGATAGTTCTATACTAGTACAACATTTTTCCTCTTAAGGATATAACCAGTAACTTCACCATAATATTTTCTTCTATGATATTATGAATTGCTGCTAGTGATGCCACATCTTGATAGTGTTCATAAGTGGTTTTGCTAGTGCCATCATACATGGGTAGCACTTTCAAAGATACTAGGGGAATGGGGTTTTGAACTATCAGATTTAGGGGACCCACATTATTCCATGTAGGGTAGGGCTAGATGTTCTGATTTTGATTAGTAGCCATTATCACTATTGTGTTGACTAAAGTTGTAGGAGTAGGATTGGCTGTGCTAGAAGATTCATTGGTAGTTGTACTAGGAGGAATTGCAAGGGGAGGATTTACAACATTGGTTGATCTAGTAGTAATGGTAGAGGAAAAGGTCGATCTAGAAGATAAGATAAGATTTACTCTGAGACTACCAAGGTGCAATTCTAGAAACTCAATGGGTTCTTCTAAATTTTTAGCTTTTGATCTGGTTCTCATGTATTTCAATACTTAACTAAAAATTGGATATAAATATTTTCTGGGTTTGATATTTTAAATGGAGTCACCAGGTGATTTAAATTTAAATAGAGCAAATATAAACACCAAATATTTAACCTATGTATGTAGTGGGATTTGGTCCCATCGAGCGTGCCAAAAACTATTGGTCCAAAATCTGCCTATGGTTGGTTATTGTGCCCAAGACATGGCCAACATTGAATGAATGATCAAACTATAAGGCTTAACCTGTTCAATCTCCAGAGAAGGTTGGTTCCTTTGAGAAGTTCTAACTAGCTAAAAAGTAATTGGGGGAAAGAAAAGAGTGCTTGAAAGAGATGTAAATGTAGCCGAGGCTAGAACTTGATATGGTGCAGATTAAGCAACAACAAGAAATGGGAGAAGACCATGGAAGGGAGCAATTACTACAACCTCCTAACAGACCAACCAGTTATTTACCATACACAGAACACGTCTAATCAATGTTTAGCTTTACGGATTAGTAGTTCCAAGACTAAGAAATAAACATGAACAAGAATCCAAAAAGCAGAATTAATGTCATGCACATTTACTTAGCTAAATTAGAAACATTCATCCATTCATACATACTTGTTCTACAAGATATTTGAACCAGAGGTTAAATGGAGATCTTTATTGCATTGCTCCTTCCAAAAGTCTTAATCCATACAACTTGTAAATGCCTAAGAGCCGACCCTTTGACAAGAGGTCGATACTCTTATTTATAACACCTCTATGGTTCAATATTTCAAAATACAAAATTAGCTTAATTAAAATTTGTTATAACAATATGCCAGGTGGCCAATCTGGTACAAGCATCGTGCAGTATCATTGGTCCAAAGATAGAATAGAATACTCAATCTCTAACTACAATTTGATTGCTCCATGTGCGTGGGTAGGTAGTGGAGGTGATTCTGAAATCTGATCTATCTGTCCTTTTGATGTGCTTATCTTCATTGATCTTGCAATGACCATGGTGAACTAAAACCATTTAAGAAACCCGACTCATCACGGAATCACGATGTCTTCCTATACTTGAGCCTTCCTGGTCTCATCACCAGTAGAAATCTATCTTGTCATGAAATCATGATACTTTTTGGCACTTCAAAATTTTGGTGCTCCTCATAAGTGGAAACCCATATTGTCATCGAATCATGATACTTTTCAGCATTTTAACATTTTGGTGCTCCTCATAGGTGAAAACTTGTCTTATTGCAGAATCGTAAAACTTTTTGATACTTCATTATTTTGGTGCTCCTCGCCAATGAAAATATGTATTATCATGGAATCATGATAGTTTTTGGCACTTCAGCCTTTTGGTTCTCCTTTCCAAAAAAAAACCCATTTTATCACAAAATCATGATACTTTTTGGCACTTTAGCCTTTTGGTGCTCCTCACTAGCAGAAACATGTCTTGTCATGGAATCACGATGCTTTTTGGCACTTCACCCTTTTGGTTCTTCTCATTAGCAAAAACTTGTCTTGTCATGGAATCATGATGCTTTTTGGCACTTCATCCTTTTGGATCTCCCCTCTAGCAGAAACCCATCTTGTCACAAAATCATGACACTTTTCAGCACTTTAGACTTTTGGTGCTTCTTTCCAGTGGAAACCCATCTTGTCGTGAAATCATAATGCTTTTTGGTACTTCATTTTTTTTGGATCTTATCATCACCTTATTTATCCTATTGTATTCATTTTGACCTATAGATCCATTATCATACCATTGAGAAATATTGAATTCAACTTACAAGAATTACGTCAATGGGGCTAATCACAAGAATTTTTTTTTAGCTTATTAAAAAAAAATTGGCTATTGTTTAACTATTTTGGTCATCTGTTGAATTTTCCATTTTTATCCAAATTATGGTTGAGTATAAGGGTTATATATTATCTCATAAAACTTTATTCGGGTAGCTATCACCTTGCCAAGGACATTATCATTTTATATAGTACGTGTTCTATTTTTATATTTTTTATTTTTCCTTTCTCTAGAGGAAACCTTTAAATATTATTCCTTGTAAATTGAATTACTTTCTCCATTTTTGTATAATTCATATAATCTCAACCTTCCTTTTCTCCCCTCCACTTATATTTCTTGCAAATATATTGCATTTACTTGGGTATATATCCTAAATATGTGATACTGAGAAGAAGAAATAAGAACCATAGAAGAACAACAAAGCAACCTAAAGGGAAGAAGTTGTGTAGGTTGTGGAGTTAAAATCACACATTTCCATACATATTTAAAAATATATATCCATTAGAGAAACATTCTTAAACTATGTTTTACTTTGTTTTAGTTGTATTTTATATATATACGTTGTGGCTATGGCTGAAAGTTCCATTAGAAATAAATTATGGCTATAGCTATGGACATGTTTCACCAAAGAAAGGTTAAGCTTAATCTAAAATCTCAAATGTATACCCTTAATGCCACACTCATTAGAATCCAATGACAAAATACTTCAAATTTCTTTGTTAGGAAGAGCTTTACCTTTACTTCACCCCTTCTTACAGGTGTAAATACACATATTTTATTTTGTAAATATATTATTTGGTCTGAAAATGAATTTATGGTTTGTTTTGGGACATTATTAATTTTTGCTTTTCATCAAGATTATTTTCCCCCTTGATTTCTAACCAAATTGGTATATCGATTCTTGTTCCTCTTTAATACTTGTTCTTCTAATCTTGAATACATTAAGAAACATTGTTTCTACAAAGAAGCGAGTTGTGTACATTAGAAAAATAGGTCCAATGGTAGCATTTTTAAAAATAAATATTTGCATCATCTTGTGTTTACAGATAAAAATATAGCCTTTAGATGCATAGAAGATGAGAAATGGGTACTATAGTTGAACATATTTGTTTATCCTCTAGCAAAACAAAATCCTACAAAGTAAAGTAAAACTTGCAACTCAAAATGGATTCAACATTTGGTTGTTGTTGATATTATTTTTTCTAATGATATGATTAACTCACCATATTGTCAAAAAATATTTATAGGGTATCTTCTTCCTCTCCTCAAGCCTTGTTTCTCCTAGATTAGTGATGAAAGCAATAGGGAGTACCAAGTGTCATCCTCTTCCCCTCTGTTAAAACATACAACCAAGAATTTCTTGGTTCTTAAGAAATCTAAGGATTAGAGGATCCTTCTTGGAATATCTAAAACCCTCAATAGATTCAAAGTAAGATGTACTTTATATCTAGTCTTTTTTTTACTGAATGAAAAACTTTGTACTAGAGCTATTGATGGAACTTTGTGTCTTCAACTTTAAAATGAGAAACTTGAAAAGAGTATAGATGAATGTAATGGACTCGTTAGATCTGTTAAGTAATATCTATTGTATATAATATGTGAAAAATTTGATAAAAATACAAGATACATGATAATCAATGTTATTCATTTGGTGTAAATTTCTTGTTCTCTAATGACACGTTGGCTTGAATGGATGTGTGATGAAATGTTACTTCTATATTGTATTTAATATTATATTATACTTTCTTATGGATATGTCATATTCCCTTCCCTATTTAAATGTGATTTACATCCAAAGCATTGATGAAAATCATTGTGTTGCTGACTCCTTTGCTTCTATGTCATACTTTTTTGGCATGATTGTTATAGTAAGAACATTGTGTATGTTATAAAATTTACTAAACATGTATATTTGAGATACAAGTAATTATTAATAATTACTTTTTTGTTTTCTTGAGTACCAATGCCAATTTTACTTATTAATTTAATACGTAAAACATAGTTACCTCTTATATTGTTTTGGTAGAAATTGAACCACAATTTTTCTTGGATACTTATGATAATTGTTGAGGATGATGTTATGAAAATTTTAATGAATATGATAGACTACGAGTAAAATTGCATCTAAATTTTGTGTTTCCTTATTAATACCATCAGCTTCAACTTCTATGGAATTGGTTTATTATCTACTTCCCAACACATAATCGATCTACTTTCCAACAATAATCACTTTGGTGTGTCTCTCTCAAATATGGTTTAAATTGGATAGTTTTCTAATCCCTAGATATAGTTGATGCTTTTAGATTATAACCATATTGTAGGTGATTATACAGTTTTGATTTTAATGTTTGGTGTTATCATTGGCATTGATTATATGCTTGACATAGGTTCAATGCTCAAATTCAACTTGTAGTAATATCTTCTTTTGAAAATGTCATTTTGAATATAGTATATTGAATATGAAGGTTGAATATATAACATTTTTATACACTTATATTAAAATTTTATTTTATATAATCTCACATTATATATTTTTGCTTTATGTTCCCTTGTATGGACTTGCATCATTAATAAGTAATTGAATGATTTCTATTATCACTTGAGTAGAATTTACCCTGGGTCTTATCTACACTAAGATCTTCTAGTAGCTTGAAATCCTTTAATGTTCTAGTATAAATAAAACCTACACACTAACCACCAAAGTAATTCAAGTGAATGACATGAAAATAATAACTATAATATAAGAATAAACTACAAGGTAATAAAAACAAGTAATTGCATTTAAAATTAAGAGATGTATATGGAATATACTCATCCAATTACTAGTGAATGGATTTGGACTTCTTATTTATTAGTACTACCTATTATGGAATTAAATCAATGACCTTATCTAGCATGGTCATTTTTTTCTAGTAGTGAAATTAAACCAACTCTCAAAATATTATTTCAAATTATTTGTTTTCTCCTAGAGGCCTAAGATGGTGGTTTTTAGCCATAGTATTAGACACCTGAGATGGTTGCTAAAAACTACCATCTTAGAGGCCTAATATGGTGTTTAAAAACCATCATATTACATACCTAGTATGGTGATTTCCTATCACTATATTAGACCCCTATGATGGTGGCATGTAACCACCATATTAGGGGTCTAATATAGTGATAGGAAATCACCATACTAGGTATGTAAGATGATGGTTTTTAAACACCATATTAGGCCTCTAAGATGGTAGTTTTTAGCAACCATCACCATATAATGGCATGAAATCACCATATTAGGGGTCTAAGATGGTGGCATGAAACCACCATATTAGGGCCCTACTATGGTGGTTAATAACTGCCCTCTTTGGTTCTAATATGGTGGTTAAAAACCATCATCTTAGAACCTAAGAGGATGATCTTTTGAGATAGTGTTTAACATTTGTTGTATATCATGTACTTTTTACAATACCCTTAAATATGGTGGTTTTAAAACCACCCTTAAATGTATTTAAGGGTGGTTAATAAACTTAGTTAAAGCCCTTTTTTGTTTTAGTGTCAGTTACAATCACACCTCTACCGCCATTAACTCCGAACCCCTCTCCTAAGGTATTGCCTCCAGTACCAACTTTACCAACATTGCCTACTCTAGAGCCAAAAGGATATTTTATTATACAAGTTTTGAATACATTGAATAACTTAAGCAATGATATGACTACTAGTAAAAGGAGAGAGGCTAAAATATATCAACCCAAAATATTCCTCTACATGAATAAAGATCAGGGTGCTTCTATAAGAAACATTACTAAAAAAACCAACAATGTCTACAATGGCTAAGAGGAAGATCTATATATCCTCACATGAAGGAAATTACTTGTGCCTAGTATGTAATTATCCTCATAATACTATTACATGTATGATGTATCAGCATCAATCTTAGCTAGTAGCTACAAAAAGGCTGAAACAATATAGAAAGGTTAGATAAATATGCTATGGTATCCAAACAAAGTTATGATCATGTATGATCCTATATAAGAAGAATATATATCAATTCTAACAAGAACTAGGAAGAATCCTTTATAGGTATATCCACAAAAATTAGAGTCTTTCCAAGTTTTGACCCAACCTCAAACTAAAAAAAAAAAAGATAAAATACAACCAAAATTTGAGAAAACTCAAGCTTAGTCAGAGCCTAATAAAATCCAACCTCTAATTGAGTAAAAATGAGAATAATTAAATCTAGAACAAGTAAAAGAGTTAAATAAAACTCAAGGAGAATTCAAATAACAAACCCAAGATAGACTCAGGTTTCATTTTTTAGCCAAATGATAGAGGTTGGAAGCAACACAAGAATACCAAAAGAGGTTTGATTAATTAGAGAAGAAATAAAATAAATTGCTAGAATAATTGAGATTTAATATAGTTTTGGAATAAAAAAATACCCCCTTAATATAAAGTACATATAATGCTCTAATGGTTTTAGATAAATTAACATTCTTAGATCTTCATTGAATACTATCCACTCTAGAAGTTTTCCATGTATGGAGTTCAAATTAGCTCATGTTCAACCTATTCTCAAAATGGAAAATATACCACATCCTTTCTACATGTCTTTATGCATGGAGGGATGGATTTTTCATAATTGCATGGTAAATTCTAGAGTTGCAACCACTCTTATACCTAAAGTAGTGTGTGAAGCCATGGATATGGAATATACCCAACCATGTCTAGGAGTGTTGTAGCTAGATGATAATCCTCTTAAAAATAGTTGGAATGATAAAATATATCCTAATGGTATTGCATAAAGTGACAAGAGTTGCTATGATACAAGAAGTGGTGATAGTTGTCGTCAGTCCACACTTTGGACTTTATCTTTCTTAAGAATTCAGTGTAAAGTCTTGGGGGTATGGTTTTTCCAAATAGATGTTATCTATATTATTCTAGTGATGAATTCACTAACTATGTATTCTTTCAATACTCCAACTCTTTAGAGGTTATGTTCTCCCCGTTGAATATTTTGGAGGTTAAAAAATGGTCCTAAGTTTTTTATTTGATATTTTTGTTCAATGGTATTCCCTCTTTTTTTCTCCTAAACTGAAGTTATTCTAGAATTTTTGTTTACCTCACCCTTTTTGGTACATCTATAAGGAAAAAAATGATAAGGAATTCAAGAAAGTAAAGAGGGATATTGCTTCTATTTGTGCTAAAGTAATCGTAGGTACATTGGAGAATGTTTCCTCTTTGGATTTGGATGTTGGTAGGGGTCAGGAGGTATAGTTGAAGCTGAATATTGGTTTCCATCCTAGTCATAGAATTGCAGGAGTGCTAGAGGTCAATGTAAAAGCTCAAATTAGATGGGAACCACCCCTTATAGGGTGGATCAAACTTAACTTTGATGGAGCGTATAAATGCAAACCCAAGAGAGCTAGTGGAAGTGGGGCGGTTATGGATGATAGAAGTAGAATTACCTTGTATTTTCCAAATATTTTGGATTTTTAGACCTATCACTTTGTAGATGCCAGAGCCTTGTATCAAGTCTTCATATTGTCTAAGAAGATGAATTGCAAAAAGGTTTACATTGAAGGATATTCTATCAACATCAATAATGCTATTAATGAAGGTCATTCTTATAGTTAAAATATTAAAGCTCTAATTTATGAGTCTAGAAGACTTATACAGACTAGGGAGGAGGTACAGATCAAGAACATTGTTAGAGAAGAAAATGGACATGCAGAATTTATGGTTAACCTAGGTTTAAATCAAAATATAATATCCATTTGGAGAAGATATTTTCCCAAGGCCTCATAAATTTAGGTATTATGACTTAAGTGTTTCAGATGTCTTGTAGGATTTTATTAATTCTCATTTGCTTTGATTTGGGTCTCGTGACTCATTTTTATGTGTTTCTTGGTTGTTTGGGTGTTTTTTTGGGGCTTTTGGGAAGCCAAATCCCTCATGTTTTTGAATGGTTTATGGTTGACTACATTGTTCAATCTTTGGATAGTAGGATTCAACTTAAATTCAATAATTTTATTCTTGGAACTAAGTATTCAGGGTCCCATTCCTGGAAGAAGCATGGGGTAAAATGGGATCAAAAGGATGGATTCATGGGTAATATTGGATATGTACCTAAATTGGAGATCCATCATGTGGGATATTCGTTGGAACTGTCATACTTTTACCCCAAGATTTAGTTTACATGATATTGTTAGCATTATGATATTTGTCAATGTAGACATGGATGTTAGGTTGGGATTCTTGTACCCATTGATAGTTGAGATATTAGTTGCCTATCATTGGTGGTAGTGGATGTTCAATTTTTATAGATACTCTTGGACTTCATATCACTATAGCATGTTACATTTTAAGTGAAGGATCTGGAAATGGAAATATGGTACTCATTGTAGGTTTTTGAACCCTACCAAACACATTCAAATGATGTGGGAAATCATTTTAAATCCTTATAGTTAAAAGTGCCATAGAATTTTAGAAATTATGAATAAGCATAGTTATGAAACTTATCTTAATCTGATCCATTCTCATCAGTAAAGCATTCAAGAAGTGAGGTGGCAGTGTGTGATTTCCTCGATCACTAGTACTATCTTGACTTTGATCATGAGCCTAAGTTTCTAGTGGGTTTGTCACAACGTAGGTCTACTCACCTGGTTATCAAATATACAAATATAAAAATGGTAACTACAAGCATAATTATTCCCAACTTTGTATTAGTACTATGGCATAGAAGATAACACTTCAAGTTTTTTTCACCACTATAGTTGGTGACTTAAGTTCTCATGACCAAACAACTTCACATGATAGGTTACCATTATTATTAGATCCTTACTCATTTCTCAGTTTTCTCTTGATCTTGCCATGGGGTTTCTCTTCCAGGGTCCATAACATCTGGAAGGGTGGACGCACTAATTCCTTGTCTCAAAGCATATCATAATCCTAATATTATCCTTAAGGATCCCCTGACCTATATATTATCAAATATTCATGCTTTGGTATTAGCATAGTTATGTTAGTTCCTAATCAATGACCTTTAGCTAAGGTTTAATTAAGGTCCGCCATCACATGGCTTCTAGACTAGATAACTCAGACCTAGTTCTGGTTGATGGTAATGCTACCCATACCATCTACCATTGGATCTTCCAACCTCATGGGCCAGCTCTATGGTATTGATTCTTGTTGGTAATTCCATAACCAAAGTAGGTTTATGATTATCCTCATGCTACTACTCATATGTTATCCTGAAGAGATATCCCACTCTGTCATCCTTTATTATCAACAACTTAGGACCCTTGTTCTTTTACAATAGTTGGAGAACAAATAATTTTGAATCACAATAGTCACCACAATGACTATTAGAGTTGGGTGAGTGCCATCCTTCTCAATAAACATTGTAAAACAATCAATATTTCTAATTGATAGAATCATAAACCCTTACTCTTTTCTCGGAGTTTGTGTATATTCTAATTTTCAATTTTTTAAATATATAAAAACTTCATGGTTAATTTACCTTATACTATAGTGATCAAAAATTTTATTTACCCTAAGCCCTTAATACATTTTTCTAAATAACATAAGGATCTATAAGCAAAATGAGTTCTAACTTAACGTTAAAGAGTTTATAAATATAAGTCTTATATATTTTACTAGGTTAAACCCTTGCTTACTTAAGGAAATATATTAAGTTCCAAAACATGATCCACATTTTAATATAATATAAGAAATCCTAAGCTTAAACAAGCATGCTAACTCAAACTCCTTGGTAAAGGATATAGCTCCAAGAGAACTTCAACATCCATGAGTGTTTCCCATTCTCAAATATTGTTCTATTTTTGTAAATGATATGTCTCATAATAAAAGAGCATGGTAGAATCTTCCCTAAATTTTAGAATAGAAAATCTTCCTATTAGCACAAAATTCACCTAAAACAGATATATAGAACTAACACAGATATTTTAGAATTCAGGTTTAGGCATGTACTGAAGTGATGTTTCTGAGAACACTAGAAGACATTGCACTGCCACAACAAGAGGGTCTTTGCACATGTATATTGCACCATGTCCACTCTTGAAAATTTCTAGTATAGAAAGCAATCTAGCATAGATATGAAGGAAAGTAAAACATTTCATTGAGCAAGACAGGTTACAATCATAAATTTCCCATTGTGTAAGACAGGTTACAAATGAAAATTTACTTCATTAATTTATTTTAGAAAGAGTTTCTAAAAATAAATGAAGTCATATTTCCTAGGTTTTGAAACTCAACTATGGTACAAATTAGGCAAAAGCAGTTAAAAAAAATGTCGAGTTTTGATTGAATTAATTAGTCCCTCTGTTCAAGCCAACAACAAAATCTTAGAAGCCTGCAATACAATTGTGTACATAACCACACACCAAAAAAATAATGTAATAAAATAGATGAAGATATTGCATCATAAAAATAGAAATAAACACAAAACTACTCTTACATCATTGAACGTAACTCAATAACAATGATACTGAAACAACCTATTGTACTAAAACAAATAAAATGGGTTTTGACTAGGTTACCTTTGAACAATCTACAGTTGGTCAAGTACAATTTGGCATGAATTTTTTTCATCTATCTCCCTGATTAACTAGATTGTATCCTTTCTATCCAAATACAAAAGTGTTTCTCATATATTACCTCTAATATAATTTAATTAGAAATTATAACAACTAATTGTTCTTTAGTCAATTCGTGCGTGCCATGTAACTTGACTACAAAAGTACACACATTCATTTTCTTGGCTGTAGACATGTTTTTATGATGAAAATCCAACTGCATTTCTTGTAAGTCAAGAATTACTCTTGCAACTGCATTTTTTCCCTGGGGCAACTTTTGACTGCAACCTCGTAGGCATTTATCAAGAGGTACATTCTGAATATCATCTAATTATCAAATAGAGGTAAACCTAATGAATTTGTTTCACATACATAATTGACCAAAATTTCTATGGAAGACCATATTTTACATACTAAAGTATGAGCATAACTCAACTTCTCCTTTATTAAGTGGTTTATATGCAATTGCAATGCACAATATGATTTTGCAGTTTTCTCTTCCCTGTATAATGAGTAATTCTCAAGATAAAATTTTGCCTATGTTAAATTTCCTCTAAAAATACAAAGAAGTACCATTGTAAATAAATTCAACGTATATCCAAACATAGCAATATATATCAAATATGACTCTTTGAACAATAACAATTGATCCTAAATAATGTTAAATTATAACCTAAAAGTCTACAATATAATGATATGTTTTTTTCTATTATATATATTGTCCATGTCTTGGAATCGAGTGTTATTAACATTGGGGGTAAATTTATACTATTGGAGAACCAAGATCCAAATACTTTTCCATTTGACATATCTAAAATATTATTACATAGATTTGCATATCATTTTAAATCTTTGACATATTTGGGTATGATTAAGGAAAACTTTTAAATCAACATAAAGCTATGAGTTTTCTTTATCGAAGATTCAGCTAGCTTTGCTTACAATAACTAAGTAAGTCTTCAATTTTGTTCTTTTAGAATACTATAATGGAGGTGTCACTAGAAGAGATATGGGTGTATTCCTATGGTAATATTTTTATTAAGTTGAAGCAATATAATTTCCATCTCTAAAAGAGTATATGCTCAAAATGACTTTAATTTTTATACTCACAAGAACAACTGAGGTTACCCTTTAAGAAGGCAAGCTATTAATCATCCACCATTGGGAATTTCACACAGAGTATAATCCTTTAATAAACGTCTAAGTTCATGTATGTAGCTAAGATTAGCATAAATATATATTTTTTAATTTTTTTTTCCTCGCTTCAAATCATAAACTAGAGATCACTTACAAAAAAGCCACATTTTTATTAACCAACGTTATAAACATCTAAAGAAATTACATTTATTTTGGAATCATTTGAGTTTGTAAACACAGTCTTCATAAGAAACTTCCAGAATTCCAAATAAATAAAATTATTCCAATAAAATATATATATATATATATATATATATATATATATATATATTTAAATACTTCTTTCTTGTAAGAGTACACCACATTTTCTATTGTCTTTAGAACTTGAGAATTGACTAAAATTCTGTAAAATTTATCTTAGTTTGCTCATTAACAAAACATTTTGACAAGCCAACCTATAAAATTAATTTTTATCAAGTTTACTGCTTGCAACCGAAACGTCCTTCGAAAACATACGAAGCCTACCAATCCTTCCAAGGCATCCATCAACACAATGTTGCCAAAGTAAGCATTCTTTTTAGTAGCACCTCTATAGATTCACCAATGATAGAGACAGTAAAAATGAAAGGATTATTTGGATCAACTTGGCCTCTCATAATGCATGCATGATTCTAAGTGAAACCATAATGCAACAAATAGGATAAGAAAAACCCTTTCATTCTTAATAATGAAATTTTAGATGGCACACTCTTAATACAACACAATTAATTTTGACAAATTTTTCTTATATCCCCTATATTTTCACTTAAGCAACATTTTTTTTTTAAATATTGCACTCAACCATTGCAGATATTTTGAAGCACTTCAAACAATGATAAACAACATCTGGTACTGTCATAAGTTTTCTAGTGTATCCATTAACCGAACTATCAACATACAAATCATCAAGATTATGCATACTGTTCAAAAACTCGTAATAACAAGCAATTAGAGCCGTCACTATGCATGTTAAATTCACAATATCTAAACTTTAATATTATTTTGCACTTTATTAAGAAACAAGGTCTACACTACAAAGAATTCACTAGTTTTCTAAGCTGTTGAGAAGACAAATCTGAACACTGATAATGAATAGTGAACTATCTCACAATGATCGTGATTTGCCCCATAGTGTATTCCTTTCTCCACAAACTCTGACTTACTTCAAGCACAACTTCTTCATCACTTATTAAATGAAATTTACATTTTTCTTGGAGTGACACCTAACATCTTTCATGCACTAAATTGCCTATCTTATTGCCAAGTGGTGTTGGATTTTTCTCTTTTATTCCAAAGAAGATAAACTTAGACAAAGACTTTGCATGATAATATTGTTGTTTATTTATTCTTAATTTTAAATTATGATTTAATTTTTTATTCATTTTATTTTTATTTTTATTTATTTATAACATTTAAATATGTTTCTCTTTTATATTTCAACTTAGTAATGCTATAATGATATTGAAATGTTATATATATATATATTTTTTAAATTGAAAACAATTTATATAAAAATAATTTTCATTCTCAAAACAAAATAAATAATCAATCAAACATATACAAATCTCAATCATTTATGTGTCTCACAACTTGAATAGTAGGCAGGATGACCTAAATGTAAATTTTTAGTAGGCTTCAATGTACCCATTGGCCAAGGTGCACGAGGCACGATATCATATCCCACCTTACCTGATATTTCCAACTACTGTCTCTGCTAGGGGTGGATTTTGCCTTTTTTGGTTCATCTGCCTCGAATTGGAAACCTGTACCTGCACACATAAATACTTGTAGAAGTATCACATTCTTCCAAATAAAAGGATAACAAGTAGTGGGAATGTTACATTCTCCCCCGCCAAAAATCAACACAGTCCTTGTGTTACCCATTTAAACATTACAGGTTTCAAAATAACTGAGTATACACTTATAAGTAACAACCATGGATTAAGAAAAAGTTACATATACAACTATCACATGATTTTTCTGGATATATAGAAAAATACTATATAGAAAAATACCAAATACACAAATACAATCATAAAAATATCCCAAATTGTCTCTAGATTAATAGTTTTTAAACAAGAAAGGAAATTTATTTTTTTTAATCTCAACTACGTTTTGACAAGTATCATTTCTTTCTGAATAGTGGTCCCAATGGACCCTATATTGCTCAACTTTTCTTTTCCTTAGCTTTTTTGTTTTGTAACCCAAATTTTTTTAATCGATCGATCCTCAATGAGCTACGGGTCCGATGTATGCAAATAAGAGACATCCAGAACATAATATGGATCAGCTACAGATGTGTGGGACAGAGACATATGGAAAACACTATGGATTTTAGACAAGTTTAGTGGCATAGTGAGCTTGTAGGCAACAAGACTTATTTTGGCAATAATATCAAATGGACCGATAAATCTGGGGTTCAATTTGGTGGACTTAATAGAACATTTTATCGGCTTAAAACTAAGAAAGACCTTATCACTAATAGAAAATTCTTAAGAGGCCCATTTTAGGTCAACATAACTCTTCTAACGTTCTATGGCTTCACGAAGTCGCTGGCGGTTTCAATTGGACCTCCATTTTCTTAACAACATTAGAACCGATCACTTTTCGATTGTCCAAATTTTATCTATTAAAAAAGTGTTTAATACTTGTGCCCATATTGGCATTTAAATAAAATTATGCCTTGCATGGCAAAATATTCACAACATAGCAATTTTTACTTGACTGATCCTCCTGGTATTAGAAAATATAAAATATCAGTTAATTGTACTAGTTGGTTTAGATCCTTACTCGATCTGTCCACCAATCTATAACATATCATTGGACCCACTAGCATCAAGGTCAGACTATACTCAAAGTATTTATAAAAAATGTAAAGGATCAATTTGGAACCCATTATATTTTTATTGGCTTAGACCTATCTCCGTTAGCCACTAATTTTGTCATAATCCCCAGGATTCCAACATGTCTCTTATATACTAGTTGAAATAAAACTAACAATTGTACCACTATCTTTCAAAATATGATCATATTTCTTGCCAAATTTTTCTTTTTTATCAATAATGGAGTAGCTTGGCCTATAAGTTTAGGTTTACCTGTAGCAGCAAAGATTCTATGTAGGGCTTCTTCAATGGAATTCCTTTGGTCAACTTTGTTTGGGCATTGTCTATAAAAGTGGTCTAAAGCTCCACATGCATAACATATGTTTGGTCCCACATTATTTTTTTTATCTTCTTCCTTATGCTGATTATTATTTCCATCTTGTTCTCGATTATTTTTCTTCTTTTCCTGGTAATTTCTTCGATCTGACTGTCCTCTATTGCCTTGGAATTTTACTTTATTCTTGTTATCATATCTATATTGTCCACCATCTCTAAACTTATTATGTTGATCTCTACCTCTAATTTGCATAGGGTACCTATTTTTCATAGAATTATCTCTTTCAATTTTTTGATAGTAAGAATTTACCTCTTTTTGGCTTACTTCCTCATATCGAGCAGCGTCATAGGCAACAGATAATGTTTGAGGAACTTTTATCCCAACTGGTTGACTGTATTTTGGATGTAACCCCATTAAACATTTATGAGCTTAAAATATATTTTGCTTATCATACTCTGAGGCATACTTTAGAAGTTGCACAAACCTCTGATAGTACTCAATTATAGTCATGTTACCCTGATGTAAGTTAGTGAATTCACCATGTTTTTCAATATAAAATTAAGGTGTAAGGAAGTGATCCTTGAAATCTCTATCAAAATATTACCATGGAATATATGTAGCTTTATTTTGAGTGATTTTCTTATATGTGGTCCACCAATCTCTTGTTGGACTCTCCAAATGTGCCACCGCCCAAGTTGTTTTGGATTTCGAGTAGAGGGGTTGAATTGAAAAATATTGTTCGGCTTCACTTAGCTAGTTGATGGTTGTTTCACCATCTCCTTTACCATAAAATTTAGAGATATCCAATTTCTTAATTTCTTTTTTTAGCTCTTCACTAACTTTCCTTCTTGAGGAACCCTTTGGAAACTCGCTCACACTTCCAATTTATTTTCCCTTAGCCAATTTCTCAATGACTTTATATTACTGGATGATTATTTCCTATTGTTGGGCCATTTTTACCCTATATTGATCCATGTGCTCACACATATGAGCCTTATGGATCTCTATTTTCTTATGTTACTGATTTAGTTCCTCCTACATTAATTGAATCATTCGAGTCATATTTTCAACATTGTGTGTAGCCTTCGCAGCTATTGGCTCTTTTTATTTTTTGACCACATGTCGAGGCACATCGACAACTTTCTCCCTTTCTGAATCTCTTATAATTCATATTAATCCTTTCCTTGGGGCTTCTAAAACTTCCTCTTGTATATTAACATTTTCTCTTCTTGAGGTCCCCACCATACCTAACGATAAAAGAGTTATGTTAAAAAAATAATTTATGCTTTATAACCTAGGGTTTTGCAACCTAGACTTGGATACCAACTGTCACAACCCAGGTCTACTCACCTGGTTTTCAAATACATAAATACAAAAATGCTAACTGCAAGCATAATTATTCCTAACTTTATATTAATATTATGACATATAAGATGGCATTTGGTGACTTAAGTGCTCGAGACTAGCCAACTTCCCATGATAGGTTACCAAAATTATTATATCCTTACCCATTTCTCGGGTTTCTCTTTATCTTGGCATGGGGTTGCCCTTCTAGGGCCCATAACACCTGGAAGGGTGGATGCAATAATTCCTTGTATGACAGCATGGTGGACTTGGATTCACAATCCTAATATTGTCCTTAAGGATCCCTTGACCTATATATTCTTAAATATTCATGCTTTAGGATTAGTGTATCTATGTTAGTGCCTGATCATTGACCTTCAGCTAAGGTTTAATTAGGGTCCACCATCGCATGGCTTTTGGACCATATAACTCAGACCTAGTTTTTATTGATGGTAATGTTGCCCATACCATCTAATGCTAGACCTTCCAACCTCATGGGCCAGCTCTCTGGTCTTGATTCTTGTTGGAAATTCCACAACCAGAGTAGGTTCATGAGTATCATCATGTACTACTCATATGTTAATGTGGAGTGACGTCCCATTTCACCACCCTTTATTCTCAATAGCTTAGGACCTTTGTTCTTTTACAATTTTTGGAGAACAAAAAATATCAAATCGTAATAGTCGCCACCATGACTATTGGAGTTGGGTTAGTACCATCCTTCTTGATAAGCATTGTAAAACAATCAATCTTTTTTATTGATAGAATCATAAACCCTTACTCTCTTCTCAGAGTTTGCATATGTTTTAATTTTCAAGTTTCTAAATATATAAGAACTTCATGGTTAATTTCACTTATACTATAGTTATCAAAAACTTTATTGACCCTAAGCCCTTAATACATTTTTATAAATAACATAAGGATATATAAGCAAAATGAGTTTTGACTTAACGTTAAAGAGTTTATCAATATAAGTCTTATATATTTTACTTGGTTAAACCCTTGCTTACTTAATTAAATATATTAAGTTCCAAAACACGATCCACAGTTTAATATAATATAAGAAATCCTAAGCTTAAAAAAACATGCTAACTCAAACTTCTCGGCAGAGGATATATCTCCAAGAGTCAACTTCAACATCCATGAGTGTTTCCCATTCTCAACTATTATTCTATTTTTGCAAATGATATGTCCCACAATCAAAGAGCATGGCAGACTCTTCCCTAAATTTTAGAACATAAAATATGCCTATTAGCACACAATTCACCTAAAACGGATATATAGAACTAACACAAATATTTCAAAATTCAGGTTTAGGCATGCACTGAAATGATGTTTTTGAGAACACTAGCAGAAATTACACTGCCAAAACATGAAGGTATTTGCACATGTGTATTGTACCATATCCACTCTTGAAAATTGCTAGTATAGAAAGCAATCTAGCATAGATATGAAGAAAAGGAAAACATTACATTGAGCAAGATATGTTACAATCATAAATTTCCCATTGTGTAAGATAGGTTACAAATAAAAAATTACTTCATTAATTTCTTTTAGAAAGAGTTTCTGAAAATAAATGAAGTCATATTTCCCAAGTTTTGAAACTCAACTATGGTACAAATTAGGCAAAAGCAGTTAAAACAAAATGTCAGATTTTGATCGAATTAATCAGTCCCTCAATTCAAGCCAACAACAAAATCTTAGAATTCTACAATACAATTGTGTACATAACCACACACCAAAAAAATAATGCAATAAAAAAAATGAATATACTGCATCATAAAAATAGAAATAAACACAAAACCACTCTAACATCATTGAACACAACTCAATAACAATGATACTGAAACAACCTATTGTACTAAAATAAATAAAATGGTTTTTGACTAGGTTACCTTTGAACAATCTAAATTTGGTCAAGTACAATTTGGCACGGATTTTTTTCATCTATCTCCCTGATTAACTAGATTGTATCCTTTCTATCCAAATACAAAAGTGTTTCTCATATATTTCCTCTAATATAATTTAATTATAAATTATGGCAACTAA
Source organism: Wollemia nobilis (assembly GCA_028583015.1). NCBI lineage: Eukaryota > Viridiplantae > Streptophyta > Pinopsida > Araucariales > Araucariaceae > Wollemia > Wollemia nobilis. The sequence goes on along the minus strand of JAQPPZ010017151.1, from coordinate 23,356,128 downwards.
TTGTTCTTTAGTCAATTCCTGCTTGTCATGTAACTTGACTACAAAAGTATACACATTCATCTCCTTCTCTATAGACATGTTTTTGTGATGAAAATCCAACCGCATTTATTTTAAGGCAAGCATTACTCTTGCAACCAAATGTTTTTCCCTGGGGCAACTTTTGATTGCAACATCGTAGGCATTTATCAAGAGGTGCATTCTGAATATCAACTAATTATCAAATAGCAGTAAACCTAATGAATCCATTTCACATACATCACTGACCAAACATTCTATGACAGGCCAGATTTTACATACTAAAGTATAGGCAAAACTCAACTTCTCCTTTATTAAGTGGTTTATATGCAATTGCAATGCACAACATGAGTTTACAGTTTTCTCTTCCTTGTATAATGAGTAATTCTCAAGCTACAATTTTGCCTATGTTAATTTTCCTCTAAAAATACAAAGTACCATTGTAAAGAAATTCAACGTATATGCAAACATAGCAATATATATCAAATATGACTCTATGACCAATAATAATTAGTTCTAAATAATGTTAAATTATAACCTAAAAGTCTACAATATAATGAGTTGCTTGTTTCTATTATATACTATCCATGTCTTGGAATCGAGTGTTATTAACATTGGGGGTAAATTTATACTATTGGAGAACTCAAAGCCAGATACTTTTCCACTTGACACCTCTAAAAGATGATTATATAACTCTGCATATCATTTTAAATCCTGGATATATTTGGGCATGATTGAGGAAAACTTTTAAATCAACACGGTGTTATGAGTTTTCTTTATCGAATAGTTAGCTGGCTTTGCTTACAGTAACTAAGTAAGTATTCAGTTTCATCCTTTCAGGAATACTATAATGGAGGTGTCACTAGAAGAGATATGGGCATATCCCTATGGTAATGTTTCTATTAAGTTGAAGCAATATAATTTCCATCTCTAGAAGAGTATATCCTCAAACTGACTTTAATTTTTATACTCACAAGAACAACCGAGCTCACACTTTAAGAAGGCAAGCTATTAATAAGCCACCATTGGGCATTTCACATAGAGCTTAATCCTTTAGTAAATGTCTAAGTTTGTGTATGTAGCTAATATTGGGATAAATATATATTTTTAATTATTATTTTTGTCCTCGCTTCAAATCATAAACTAAATATCACTTACAACAAAGCCATGTTTTCATTAACCAACGCTATAAGCATCTAAAGGAATTACATTTATTTTGGAATCATTTGAGCTTGTAAACATAGTCTTCATGAGAAACTTCAAGAATTCCAAATAGATAAAGCTATTCCAATATAAAATGTTTTTTTTTTAAATACTTCTTCTTTCCTGTAAGAGTACACCCCATTTTCTATTGTCTTTAGAACTTGAGAATTGACTAAAATTTTGTATAATTTATCTTTGCTCATTAACAAAACAGTCTGACAAGCCAACCTATAAAATCAGTTTTTATCAAGTTTACTCTCAGCAACTGAAACGTCCTCTGAAAACATACAAAGCCTGCCAATCCTTCCAAGGCATCGATCAACACAATGTTGCCATAGTAAGCATTATTTTGAGTAGCGCCTCCATAGATTCACCAATGACAGAGATAGTAAAAAGGAAAGACTTTTTTTGATTAGCTTGGCCTCTCAAAATGCATGCATGATTCTAAGTGAAACCATAATGCAACAAACAGGAAAAGAAAAACCCATTAATTCTTAATAACAAAATTTTAGATGGCAAGCTCTTAATAAAACATAATTACTTTTGACAGAATTTTCTTATATCCCTTATAGTTTCACTTAAGCAACATATTTAAAAAAAAAAATTGCACTCAACCATTGCAGATATTTTGAAGCACTTTCAAACAATGATAAACAACATCCAGTATTGTCATAAGTTTTCCAATGTATCTACTAACCGAACTATCAACATACAAATCATTAAGATTATGCATACTATTCAAAAACTTGCAATAACAAGTTATTAAAGCCATCACTATGCATGTTAAATTCATAATATCCAAACTTTAAAATTATTTTGTGCTTTCTTAAGAAACAAGGTCTACACTATGAAGAAATCACTAGTTTGCTAAGCCACTGAGAAGACGAATCTGAACACCAATAATGAATAGTGAACTATCTCATAGTGATCGTGATTTATCCCATAGTGTATTCCTTTATCCACAAATTTTGACTGACTTCAAGCACAACTTCTTCATCGCTTCTTAAAAGAAATGTATATTTTTCTTGGAGTGACACCTAACATCTTTCATGCACTAAATTGCTTATCTTACTACCAAGTGGTGTTCAATTTTTCTCTTTTATTCCAAAGAAGAGAAACTTAGACAAATCATTTACATGATAATATTGTTGTTTATTTATTCTTAATTTTAAATTATGATTTAAATTTTTATTCATTTTATTTTTATTTTTATTTATTTATAACATTTGAATATGTTTCTCTTTTATATTTCAACTTAGTAAGGCTATAATGATATTGAAATATTATATATTTTTTTAGAATTGAAAATAATTTATATAAAAATAATTTTCATTCTCAAAACAAAAGAAATACTCAATCAAACATATACAAAACTCAATCATCTATGTGCATCACAAATGCAATAGCAGGTAGGATGACCTAAATGTAAATTTTTAGTGGGCTTCAATGTACCCACGGGCCAAGGTGCACGAGGCATGACATCATATCCCACATTACCTGACATTTCCAACTACTATCTTTGCTAGGGGTGGATTTTTGCCTTTTTTGGTTCATCTGCTTCGAATAGGAAAATTGCACCTACACACAAATACTTGCATCAGTATCACATTCTTCCAAATAAAAGGATAACAAGTAGTGGGGATGTTACAATGTTGGAAAGGATGTTATTCAATTGTTGTTTGATTCTGATGTTCTTGAGGTGATTGGTTGGATGAGTGGGGGGATCCCTTCAAATTTTTGAGATGAATTTTTTTCAGACCTACCAGTCTTCAAGGTCTTAATTTTCCCATAGTTTAGCTAAGTTTGATTCATGTTTGACTCTCAAAATATTGGCTAGTGGTCTAGTTTCTCTTCAATTTTTAAAGTTTTTTTGTGGTCATTTTGTACAAAGATGGGAGGATTTATTTTTAGTATTCTAACTATGGAGGAGGATGTTAAAAAAAATTTAGATAAGGGAGGAATCCAAATTTACCTATTAATATTTTATGGTTTTAACAAATATGTTTTGTTGCAAATGGCCCACTCTTGGAAGTATGGGATGGTGAAAGTAGGAAGACTCGAGATTGAAATTAACATCCATTTTTTTGTAGAGGTGATAGAGCTTCCTATGGATGGAATGTGCCATAATAGAGAAAATCACTCCTTGAAAAGGGAGTTGAAAAACCTTTTGGATGAAGGTAAAATGTTACCCAAACTCTACAATGGTTATAAAAGAAAAGCACTCAAGGACGCTTGGAATAGAGTGGTGGTGGTAATCATTGACTACTCATTGGATGAGTAGAATATTCTAAGGAGCTACCATATAATATTTTTGAATCACCTTTTACATAATAGAGTGATAAATATTTTTTCATTCTTATTTAATTATATGGCTAAGTGATGGTTCAAGTTAAATATGGGAAAATCACTCACTCTTTACACCAAGGGTTGGGATTGTTGATATTTAAAAATATGGTGAGAACCAATGGAGGGGTATGGTTGGTGGCTCCTAATATAATTATCCCTTCAATTATGAGGTCAAAGGATTCTTTGGATCCAGTTCACTTTGAAGCTATTTCATAGGCAATGGAGGAAAATTTGCTCAACTGTATATTTTTAGAAGGGAAGACTAAAGAAAGTCCAAAATGGGCTAGAGAAGCTATGTTTTTTTCAAAAATAATCAAGAAGGACGTGAAGGAGGAGAGGAGATCCAATAACCCTTTTTCCAAGTCAATAAAATATTAGAAAACCCCTACTTTTATAGTGAATTTAGAATCAGAGGACCCTACTCCCCCAAAGAAGAAATCTAACCTGATTTTGGGGTCTGTGGTTTGGAGGGGCAAAGGAATATCTAGTCAGTTGATGGACCCAAAAATGTAAAATTCCTTTTCTAATTTGGTTGTAGAGTACCAAACCTTTCTTATTAGCACTTTAAACATTGTCATTATGTGTGCAAATAAAACCAAGAATATGTTATTGCGGAACCAATTCACTCCAAGGATTATAGAGACCAAGTTGAAGGATGGGGATAAGACTTTTAGAAGGTGTAATATCATTCCTGTATAGGTTCTTGGTGGTTTTTAATAGGTTGTTTCCTAGTTTAGCCCCTTTATAATTGTGTTTGTTGGTCTATTTTATGGTCTCTTAGTTTTTGTTAGGTTTTGGGTTAGGTGTTTTCCACTAAACCCTAATTTCTCTTATCATTATGGTTGGTTTGTGGTAGATGGGTTGTTGGTTGGACTACTAGTTGACTTTATTTTTTTAGATTAGTTACTGTAATTTTGGCCTTGAGGCAATTTAATGTAGTGTTCTTTTATTGCAAAAGGTTCAAGGACCCTTTCAAAATACCTTCTTGTAATTAATAACAAAAAAATAATTCAATGTAAATTTGGGTGGCTATATGGTATTAGACTATTGAAATATAGTAATCCCACATAAATGAAAAAGGTAAATATTTATGTATAAAATCTGATACCATACCATATAATAGATAAATGCTACATAAATATGATTAGAAAAGAGATAGACCCCTTACATATGATCATATATGGACTACAAACAAAGGATGAATTCTCCCTTATAGATTTCAATGCCATGATTGAGATAATATTAGGTACATACTACATGACAAATCTAAAAATATGTAAAGCTCAAGCTATGATAATTCAAGGGCTCTAAGAAACTAAAGTTTGGAATATTTATTTTAGGGGAGCTAGATGTAAAAATGGTGTTAGATATAGAGTGGTGCTTGAAGAACATGTGCTTATACTGAGAGGGGGGTGAACAATATAAGATAAAAAAATTACTTTTAAATCCATATGATAACATAAATAGTAATAAAGCAGTAAACATCACATAAAGCATTACACATTGTTTGAAATTTGAGTTATTTTATGTTGTCATTGATGTCACATGGATCATTGATGTCACATTGAGTTTTGGTGGCAAAAGCACTTCATAGATAATAATCTATGATATTTTGGAGAGCATGGATATATACAGGGTTTTTATGAAAATCAAGGCAGGAAAAATAAAAGGTTTTATTTAAAACCATGGTGGGCTTATGTGGAAAGGGATTTTCTTAAAATCCAAGGTGGAATTTTGTTTCATCGAAAAAGGACCTCCGGTGATGAAGATATTAAAATTTAAAGTTTAAGTTAAAATTAATGGAGGGTCAACATATGTGCAATTAATGGAGGTTGGCATATATATATAAGTTTCAATTTATTTTAGAAATGGGGCATATTATATATCGCCGGAAAGCTTATTTTGAGGGCTATTTGACTAACTTATATAGAAGTAGAAATAAGGTGTGTGTGTAAAGATAAATTTCTGATTTTGCAAAGGGGTTTCAAAAGTGAAGTTTATCTTGTTCTTTTTTTTCAAGAGGATTAATTCTTTCATGAGGTGACAAGGTATGCAATATTGTGATTTATTTTATTTTATGGTATAATTGGTTTTGGGAGTAAAAAGCTTATGCAACGTTTTGATTTATTTTATTTTATGGTACAAGTGGTTTTAGGAGAGATAAGGGAGTTTTGCAATTAAAGGCCTTGGTGATGATTATTGAAAAGTGGAGTAATGTTGATTATTTTGTGATCTACTAACCCTTGTGAAGATTGGTAAAATAATTTTGTGATTGTGGCAGATTTACAAAAAGGTTTTTTCATCTTCATAAAAGGTATCGGCACATTCTCCTATTGATTACTTATGGTGGTTTATTTCTAAAATATCATTGAAGGTAAAATGATTGTTTGTGGTTTCCTTTTCAAAAGTGGTTGGTTGAATGCTTCAAGGTTTTCTGAAATGAGAGTTGTGTCTAAACCTTGTTTGATAAGCATAGTTGTTGAAATCCATTGGTTGTGAGATAACTTGAGTTATAAAATAACATGAGTATCATTGTTATATGAAATTTGAGGTTGAGCATTGTTGGAAATATTTGAGTTGGTTGATACATACTTGGACTAGGGTTGTGTGAGAGAGAGTTGTCCCCTGTGGTGATTGGTTGAGTTGAGTTGATTGAGCCTAGTCATGTGATGTGTGAAGTTATTGTTCAAGTTCTATAAAACAAACTATTCCATCATTTTATGTTGTGTTGATATTGAGGTTAGAACATATTGATTCTCTAACAATTCTTTGTATGGTTCTATAAGACTTTAATTGAGTTGAGAGTGAGATTATAACATATTGAGTCTCTAAAAATTCTCTTAATGCTTCTATGAGATTGACTTGAGTTGAGTTGAGATTGATTTGAGTTGAGTTGAGTTGAGATTGATTTGGGTTGAGAGTGATATTAGAACATATTGATTCTCTAAAAATTCTCTTTATGCTTCTATGAAGTTAATTTGAATTGATATTGCCATTTATTGTTGAGTTCATTTTGAGTACTACTTGAGCATGATTGATTGAGCCTTTGAGAAGGCCTTTGGGGCAGATTTTGGCAAGTTCTTGGTGAGCTTGCTAGAGCATATTTGGGCAAGTTCTTGGTGAGCTTTCTAGAGTAGAATTGGGTAAGTTCTTTGTGAGCTTGCTAGAGCAGAATTGGGCAAGTTCTTGGTGAGCTTGCTTGAGCAGATTTGACAAGTTTTGTGTGAGCTTGTTAAGCAGGTTCTATGTGAGCCTATTGTGCAGGTTCTATGTGAGCCTATTGATCGAGTTCTTAGTGAGTCTATTGATAGATATTTGGAGGTGATAGAGTATAGAGGATAGAGTTTTAGTGGATAGATATCCAACAACCAACATAGCTAAATACAGATCTGAGTGAGGAGTCTTCAAGTGGAGAGAGGTCCACCAGTCAGTGTAGAAGAGAAATAGTCTTCTTGAAGATCACATAGCCAGAGCAGAAGGGGAAAAAGTTCTCCTATGGAAGAGATACATGAACTTGATATTAGAGGATTAGCATCTCCTTTGGACAGATATCCATAAACATTGTAATTGGGAGTGATTCCCAAAGAGATTGATTGAGAAAGTTTTAGTAAAATATTTTCTCCGTGGAGTATCCCACATTGGGTGAACCATGTAAATTGTGGTGTCTTTATTGTGTATGGTATTTTATGCATTGCTTTGATTACTGCTATTGATACTACTATCTTTACACAACATAATATTGAATTGGAAGAAAAAGTAAAAAGTGGTCTTATATTGTTCACCCCCCTCTCAGTATAATCTTATGCTCTTAAATTGGTATCAGAGCGGGTTCCTTCGGAAAGAATAACAACTTGAGGGAAGATTCTACAAGAACACAGAAGGCTTCACAGAATGGATTATCTACAAATAAGGATCCATTATTTGATGGTAACAATTATGCTTTCTGGAGCATGAGGATGAAGAACTATTTGATATCATAAGGATATGAGGTATGGAAAATGGTTGAAAAAGAGTATAGGGTTAAAGGTGATCCAAAGGAATATAAGACTACCATAAAATTGGTTTAGATAAATGCAAGAACAATTTATTATATTTTGAGTGGGCTACGTGAGACAGATTTTTCAAAGGTCATGGTATGTACTTCAGCTAATGAAATGTGGAAAAATTTGAGGAATACTTATGAAGAAGATTCCAAGGTAAAGTTGACAAAGAAATATTACTACATTATAGAAGCAAGTGATAATTTAGATTACAATGATAAAGATCAGTCAGATGAAGAAGAATGTACATTCTTTGGAATAAGTGAAGAAAAGCAAGAACACCTATTCCTAGGTATTAAAGTTAAATAAGAATATGTGCCTATTGAAGAAAGACATGGAGAGCTTTTCATAGCCATTGAGCAAGGAAATAGGTACAAGAAAGGTCTAAGGATACTAAAATTTTACATATGCGTAGATTTTGGGCATATAGATGATGATTACACATACTACAACAATTGCAACAAGGAAATTTTATTTGAAGAAGAAATCAACAATTCTAGTGACAATTCTAGCATCAATAATGAAAGTCTCTTAGTCAGTGAAAAAGAAGAAGCTCCTACTAAAGATCAAAAGCAGGAATCTCAAGTATGAATTTATCATGAAGACAAAAATAGGCATAGTTATGATCATGAAAAAAGAAAGTGTCAGAACAATCTTTTGAAGAAATGAAAAGAGAAAACACAATACTAAAGGCTCATGCACAAGAGGATGAGAAGATGAAGGCAAAGCTCCTATAATATCTCATTGATCTAAAAATCACGGTTGAAGAGGCAAATAAAATTGAATAAGATATGCTTGAACAATTAAAGTTAAGGAAGCAAGAATGTGAAATATTGGAACATGAAGTTGTTTCCTTAAGGTTTTAAGTGAAAGACTCCAAGGATAAGTTGCACAAGTTTTGGAAAGGTTTCAAAGCACCAAAGGTCCCATATTTTAGTTTTGGGGAATAACACTCAAAAGGAAAATAAGTTCTAAAATATGAAAGCAATGAAGCACCTAAGATTTGTGAGGAAAGTTCCAAAGTTCCTATGGCTCCAAATATTCAGTTTGGTTCTTTTTTTGAGATAGTTGAGTCAATCTCAAAGGGAAAATAAATTCTTTAAGAGAAAGGCAAGAAAGAGGTTTTAGATGCTATAAATAAGGTTCAAGAATGCAATGCACAAGTTGAAGATGATCATAAGGATAATGGTCAAGAAAGGTATGAGGGACCAAGGCATGAACAAAGGGCTTTTCAAGGCTATTGTTTTTCTTGTAATGGATTTGGACATAGGGCTATACATTGCAGGATCCATGGATCAAAGATGTTTGATTTTGCTAGAAGAAACTTCAAGGGAAGAAGGTATGGTTTTTCAGGGACATTGCTTCTCATGCAACATGATTGGTCATAGATATTTCAAGTGCAAATGAAATGAGCAACATGGTTTTGGTTTTAGAGCTTCACAATTCAGAAGTCATGGTCATAATGGTCATGAAAACAGAGCTTCACAATACAGGGTTCAAGAAAGGAATGGACATGGAAATTATTTCAAGAAAGAATTCAAGACATGGGCACCATCGAAAGGCTACAATATTAAGTGTTTTAATTGCAATAACTTTGGGCATATTTCAAGATGGTGTAGGACTCAATTCCAAAAATGTTCATGGCAAGAAGGTCAAACAGGTTCAAGACAAGAAAGTCAAACAGGTTCAAGACAAGAAGATCAAGTAATTCATTAAGAGAAGGATATCAAAAAAACATGGAAGGAAGTTGATAGAGGAAAGAGACAATGTGATATGGGAGTAAAAGTACTCCCACCCCAAAATTAATCACCTCAAGAGAGAATGGGGTGAGGGGGCTAAGCATAAGAGTCATATATTTTAGCCCCATAGGTTTCCATTTTGCCATTGATGTCAAAGGGGGAGAGATTTGAGTTAGGGGGAGCAGCATCCAAAGAGAATATTAAGTTAGGGGGAGCAGCCTCCATAGAGATTATTGAGTCAGGGGGAGCAACTTTGATTCTTAGAGATGGCTTTTGTAGTGATTGTAGTGATTTACATTAGAGGTGTTGCCATCAATGACAAAGGGGGAGATTGTTGGAAATTTGAATTATTTTATGTTGTCATTTATGTCACATGGATCATTGATGTCACATTGAGTTTTGGTGGCAAAAGCACTTCATAGATAATCATCGATGATATTTTGGAGAGCATGGATATATATAGGGTTTTTATGAAAATCAAGGTAGGCAAAATAAAAGGTTTTATTTAAAACCATGGTGGGCTTATGTGGAAAGGGATTTTCTTAAAATCCAAGGTGGAATTTTGTTTCATCGAAAAAGGACCTCCGATGATGAAGATATTAAATTTTAAAGATTAAGTTTAAATTAATGGAGGGCCGACCTATGTGCAATTAATGGAGGTTGGCATATATATATATATATATATATGTAAATGTTTCAATTTATTTTGGAAATGGGGCATATTATATATCGTCGAAAAGCTTATTTCGAGGACTATTTTTTGACTAACTTATTTAGAAGGAGAAATAAGGTGTGTGTAAAGAGATATTTCTTATTTTGCAAAGGGGTTCCAAAAGTGAAGTTTGCCTTGTTCATTTTTTTTTTTTCAAGAGGATTAATTCTTTCATGAGGTGACAAGGTATGCAATATTGTGATTTATTTTATTTTATGGTATAAGTGGTGTTGGGAGTGAAAAGGTTATGCAATGTTTTGATTTATTTTATTTTATGGTACAAGTGGTTTTAGGAGAGATAAGGAAGTTGTGCAATTAAAGGCCTTGGTGATGATTATTGAAAAGTGGAGTAATGTTGATTATTTTGTGATCTACTAACCCTTGTGAAGATTTGCAAAAGAATTTTGTGATTGTGGAAGATTTACAAAGAGGTTTTTTCATCTTCATAAAAGGTATGGGCACATTCTCCTATTGATTGTTTATGGTGGTTGATTTCTGAAATATCATTGGAGGGAAAAGGATTGTTTGTGGTTTCCTTTTCAAAAGTGATTGGTTGAATGCTTCAAGGTTTTATGAATTGAGATTTGTGTCTAAACCTTGTTTGATAAGCATAGTTGTTGAAGCCCATTGGTTGTAAAATAACTTGAGTTAGAAAAGAACATGAGTATCATTGTTATGTGATATTTGTGGTTGAGCATTGTTGGAAACATTTGAGTTGGTTGATACATACTTGGACTAGGGTTGTGTGAGAGAGAGTTGTCCCTTGTGGTGATTGGTTGAGTTGAGTTGATTGAGCCTAGTCAAGTGATGTGTGAAGTGATTGTTCAAGTTCTATAAAACAAACTATTCCATAATTCTATGTTGAGTTGAGATTGAGGTTAGAACATATTGAGTCTCTAACAATTCTCTTTATGGTTCTATAATACTTGAATTGAGTTGAGGTTGATTTGAGTTGAGAGTGATATTAGAACATATTGAGTCTCTAAAAATTCTCTTTATGCTTCTATGATATTGACTTGAGTTGAGTTGAGATTGATTTGAGTTGAGATTGATTTGGGTTGAGAGTGATATTAGAACATATTGAGTCTCTAACAATTATCTTTATGCTTCTATGAAGTTAATTTGAGTTGAGATTGCCATTCATTGTTGAGTTCATTTTGAGTACTACTTGAGCATGATTGATTGAGCCTTTGAGAAGGCCTTTGGGGTAGATTTGGGCAGGTTATTGGTGAGCTTGCTAGAGCAAATTTGGGCAAGTTCTTGCTAGAGCAGAATTGGGCAAGTTCTTTGTGAGCTTGCTAGAGTAGAATTGGGCAAGTTCTTGGTGAGCTTACTTGAGCATATTTGATAAGTTCTATGTGAGCTTGTTAAGCAGGTTTTGTGTGAGCCTATTATGTAGGTTCTATGTGAGCCTATTGATCAGGTTCTTAGTGAGCCTATTGATAGAGCTTTGGAGGTGATAGAGTATAGAGGATAGAGTCTCAGTGGATAGAGATCCAATAGCCAGCACAGTTGAAGATAGATCTAAGTGAGGATTCTTCAAGTGGAGAGAGGTCCACCAGTTAGTGTAGCAAAGAGATAGAGTCTTCTAGAAGATCACATAGCCAGAGTAGAAGGGGAAAGAGTTCTCCTATGGAAGAGATCCACAAACTTGAGAGTAGGGGATTAACATCTCCTTTGGATAGATATCCATAAAAATTGTAATTTGGAGTGATTCCCAAAGATATTTATTGAGAAAATTTTAGTAAAATATTTTCTCCGTGGAGTAGCCCACATTGGGTGAACCACGTAAATTGTGGTGTCTCTATTGTGTATGGTATTTTATGCATTACTTTGGTTATTGCTATTGATACTGCTATATTTACACAACATAATATTTAATTGGAAGAAAAAGTAAAAAGTGGTCTTATACTGTTCACCCCCTCTCAGTATAATCTTGTGTTCTTCAATTGGTATCAAAGTGGGTTCCTTCGGAAAGTCTAACAACTTGAGGGCGGATTCTACAAGAACGCATATGGCTTCACATAATGGATTATCTACAAATAAGGCTCCATTGTTTGATGGTAACAATTATGCTTTCAAGAGCATGAGGATGAAGAACTACTTGATATCACAAGGATATGAGGTATGGCAAATGGTTGAAAAAGAGTATAGGGTTGAAGGTTATCCCAAGTAATATAAGACTACCAGAAAATTGGTTGAAATAAAAGCAAGAGCAATGAATTATATTTTGAGTGGGCTATGTGAGATAAATTTTTCAAAGGTCATGGTATGTACTTCAGCTAATGAGATGTGGACCAAGTTGAGGAATACTTATGAATGATATTCCAAGGTAAATTTTGCAAAGAAATCTTTCTACATTGTAGAAGCAAGTGATAATTCATATTACAATGATAAAGATCAGTCAGATGAAGAAGAATGTACATTCTTTGAAATAAGTGAAGAAAATCAAGAACACCTATTACTAGGTATTGAAGTTAAATAAGAAGATGTGCCTATTGAAGAAATACATGAAGATATTGACATAGCCATTGAGAAAGTATATAGGTACAAGAAAGGTCTAAGGATACTAAAATGCTTCATATGCGGAGATTTTGGGCATATAGATGATGATTGCACATACTACAACAATTGCAACAAGGAAAGTTTTTTTGAAGAATAAAGCAAAAATTCTAGTGACAATTCTAGCAACAATAATGAAAGTCTCTTAGTTAGTGAAAAATAAGAATCTCCTACTGAATATCAAAAGCAGGAATCTCAAGTAAGAATTTATCATGAAGAGAAAAATAGGCACAGTTATGATCATGAAGAAAATAAAGTGTCAGAACAAGCTTTTGAAGAAATGAAAAGAGAAAACTCAAGACTAAAGTCTCAAGCACAAGAGGATGAGAAGATGAAGGCAAAGCTCCTACAATATCTCATTGATCTAAAAATCACGGTTGAAGAGGCAAATAAAATTGAATAAGATATGCTTGAACAATTAAAGGTAAGGAAGCAAGAATGTGAAATATTAGAACATGAAGTTGTTTCCTTAATGTTGGAAGTGAAATACTCCAAGGATAAGTTGCACAAGTTTTGGAAAGGTTTCAAAGCACCAAAGGTCCCATATTTTAGGTTTGGGGAATCACACTCAAAAGAAAAGGAAGTTCTAAAATATGAAAGAAAGGAAGCACCTAAGATTTTTGAGGAAAGTTCCAAAGTTCCTATGGCTCCAAATATTCAGTTTGGTTCTTGTTTTGAGATAGGTGAATCAAGCTCAAAGGGAAAATAAATTCTTGAAGAGAAAAGCAAGGAAGAGGTTTTAGATGCTATAAAGAAGGTTCAAGAATGCAATGCACAAGTTGAAGATGATCATAAGGATAATGGTTAAGAAAGGTATGAGGGACCAAACCATGAACAAAGGGCTTTTCAAGGATATTGTTTTTCTTGTAATGGATTTGGACATAGGGCTATACATTGCAGGATCCATGGATCAAAGAAGTTTGATTTTTCTAGAAGAAACTTCAAGGGAAGAAGGTATGGTTTTCAGGGACATTGCTTCTCATGCAACAAGATTGGTCATAGAGATTTTTAGTGCAAAGGAAATGAGCAACATGGTTTTGGTTTTAGAGCTTCATAATTCAGAAGTCATGGTCATAATGGTCATGAAAATAGAGCTTCACAATCCAAGGTTCAAGAAAGGAATGGATATGGAAATTATTTCAAGAAATAATTCAAGACATGGGCACCATGCAAAGGCTACAATATCAACTATTCTAATTGCAATAACTTTGGGGCATATTTCAAGATGGTGTAGGACTCAATTCCAAATAGGTTCAAGGCAAGAAGGTCAAACAAGTTCAAGGCAAGAAAGTCAAATAGGTTCAAGACAAGAAGATCAAGTAATTCATCAAGATAAGGATATCAAAAAAACATGGAAGGAAGTTGATAGAGGAAAGAGACAATGTGATATGGGAGTAAAAGTACTCCCACCCCAAAATTAATCACCTCAATAGAGAAGGGGGTGAGGGGGCTAAGCTTTAGAGTCATATATTTTAGCCCCATAGGTGTCCCTTTTGCCATTGATGTCAAAGGGGGAGATATTTGAGTTAGGGGGGGCAGCATACAAAGAGAATATTGAGTTAGGGGGAGAAGCCTCCATAGAGAGTATTGATTCAGGGGAAGCAACTTTGATTCTTAGAGATGGATTTTGCAGTGATTGTAGTGATTTGCATTAGAGGTGTTGCCATCAATGACAAAGGGGGATATTGTTGGAAATTTGAGTTATTTTATGTTGTCATTTATGTCACATGGATCATTGATGTCACATTGATTTTTGGTGGCAAAAGCACTTCATAGATAATCATCTATGATATTTTGGACAGCATGGATATATACAGGGTTTTTATGAAAACCAAGGCAGGGAAAATAAAAGGTTTTATTTAAAACCATGGTGGGCTTATGTGGAAAGGGATTTTCTTAAAATCCAAGGTGGAATTTTGTTTCATCGAAAAAGGACCTCCGGTGATGAAGATATTAAAGTTTAAAGTTTAAGTTTAAATTAATGGAGGGCCGACTTATGTGCAATTAATGGAGGTTGGCATATATATATATATAAAGATTTCAATTTATTTTGGAAAGGGGGCATGTTATATATGTTCGGAAAGCTTATTTTAAGGGCTATTTGAATAAATCATTTAGAAGGAGAAATAAGGTGTGTGTAAAGAGATATTTCTGATTTTGCAAAGGGGTTCCAAAAGTGAAGTTTGCCTTGTTCTTTTTTTCAAGAGGATTAATTATTTCATGAGGTGACAAGGTATGCAATATTGTGATTTATTTTATTTTATGGTATAAGTGGTTTTGGGAGTGAAAAGGTTATGCAATGTTTTGATTTATTTTATTTTATGGTACAAGTGGTTTTAGGAGAGATAAGGAAGTTGTGCAATTAAAGGCCTTGGTGATGATTATTGAAAAGTGGAGTAATGTTGATTATTTTGTGATCTACTAACCCTTGTGAAGATTGGCAAAAGAATTTTGTGATTGTGGCAGATTTACAAAGAGGTTTTTTCATCTTCATAAAAGGTATGGGCACATTCTCCTATTGATTGTTTATGGTGGTTGATTTCTGAAATATCATTGGAGGGAAAAGGATTGTTTGTGGTTTCCTTTTCAAAAGTGGTTGGTTGAATGCTTCAAGGTTTTATGAATTGAGATTTGTGTCTAAACCTTGTTTGATAAGCATAGTTTTTGAATCCCATTGGTTGTGAAAGAACTTGAGTTAGAAAATAACATGAGTATCATTGTTATGTGAGATTTGTGGTTGAGCATTGTTGGAAACATTTGAGTTGGTTGATACATACTTGGACTAGGGTTGTGTGAGAGAGAGTTGTACCTTGTGGTGATTGGTTTAGTTGAGTTGATTGAGCCTATTCAAGTGATGTGTGAAGTGATTTTTCAAGTTCTATAAAACAAACTATTCCATAATTCTATGTTGAGTTGAGATTGAGGTTAGAACATATTGAGTCTCTAACAATTCTTTGTATGGTTCTATAAGACTTGAATTGAGTTGAGGTTGATTTGAGTTGAGAGTGAGATTAGAAAATATTGAGTCTCTAACAATTCTCTTTATGCTTCTATGAGATTGACTTGAGTTGAGTTGAGATTAATTTGAGTTGAGATTGATTTGGGTTGAGAGTGATATTAGAATATATTGAGTCTCTAACAATTCTCTTTATGCTTCTATGAAGTTTATTTGAGTTGATATTGACATTTATTGTTGAGTTATTTTGAGTACTACTTGAGCATGATTGATTGAGCCTTTGAGAAGGCCTTTGGATCAGATTTGGGCAAGTTCTTGGTGAGATTTCTAGAGCATATTTGGGCAAGTTCTTGGTGAGCTTTCTAGAGTATAATTGGGCAAGTTCTTGGTGAGCTTGCTAGAGCAAAATTGGGTAAGTTCTTGGTGAGCTTGCTTGAGCAGATTTGACAAGTTCTATGTGAGCTTGTTAAGCAGGTTCTATGTGAGCCTATTGTGTAGGTTCTATGTGAGCCTATTGATCAGGTTCTTAGTGAGCCTATTGATAGATATTTGGAGGTGATAGAGTACAGAGGATAGAGTCTTAGTGGATAGAGATCTAGCAGCCAACATAGTTGAAGATAGATCTGAGTGAGGAGTATTCAAGTGGAGAGAGGTCCACCAATCAGTGTAGAAGAGAGATAGAGTCTTCTAGAAGATCACATAGCCAGAGCAGAAGGGGAAAGAGTTCTCTTGTGGAAGATATCCACGAAATTGATATTAGAGGATTAACATCTCTTTTTTATAGAGATCCATAAACATTGTATTTGGGAGTGATTCCCAAAGAGATTTATTAAGAAAGTTTTAGTAAAATATTTTCTTCGTGGAGTAGCCCACATTGGGTGAACCACATAAATTGTGGTGCCTCTATTGTGTATGGTAGTTTGTGCATTACTTTTATTAATGCTATTGATACTACTATCTTTACACAACATAATATTGAATTGGAAGAAAAATTAAAAAGTGGTCTTATACTATTCACCTCCCCCATCTCAGTATAAGCTTGTGTTCTTCAATTATGAGAGACATGATTTACATGGTTCACCCAATGTGGGCTACTCCATGGAGAAAATATTCCTTATAAAATTTTCTCAAATAAATTATCTTGGGAATCCTTTCCCTATTACAATGTTTATGGACCTCTGTCCAAAGGAGACACCAATCCCCTAATCAAGTTTGTGGAACTCTATCCATAGGAGAACTCCTTCTCCTCTGCTCTAGATTGTTATATTCTAGAAGAACTGCTACCTCCACTATACTAGCTTATGGATCTCTATCCACTAAAGACTCTTGCCCTCACTCAGAAGACCTGTCTTCACTACCTTGGCTAATGGACCTCTATCCACTGGAGACTGTTGTCCTCTATACTCTATCACCTCCAAATATTTTTATCTATACAAAACATGGTCCTTCGATCTAGCACGAATCTACTCAATATATCTCTTATATGCACTAAACACAGTCCTTCAGTCTAGCACAAATCTTCTCAATCTCTATCTCTGATCTACACTAAACACAATCCTTTAGTCTAGCACAAATCTGCTCAATCTCTATCTCTGGTCTGGCACAAACCTGTCCTCAAATATGCACCAAAATCTATCCTCAAATCTATCCTCAAGCCTTAACACAAATCTTGACTCAATCACAAATCAACTCTGCTAGATCTACCCCAAACCTTAACCCAAGGTTTGAACAAATCAATCAATCAACTCTGCTCTCAAGTCTTCTCAAAGACTTGTCTCAAATATATATTGTAAGCTTCCACAAAATCTTACTCCACTCAACCAATCACTCAATGAAATTTTAGTCAACAATGCTTATCAAACAATCTCACATAACAATGATACTCATGATCTTGCACAAACCCTAGTTTCAAGATAGTTCTCAACTTCACATAACAATGATACTCATGATCTTTCACAAACCCTAGTTCAAGCATATGAAAGCTTACTTCAATATTTCCAACAATGCTTATCAAATAAGGTTTCTAACATCAACTTTCATTCCATAAAACCAAACTCAACAATGCTTATCAAACAACCCTTTTCACTCCAACTTAGCATTCACAACATCCAACAATCACTCACAAGGAAGATGTGCCCATACCTTTTGTTTGATGAAGAATTGACCTTAAAAACTTGTCTCAATCACAATTACTCTTTTTGCCAATCTCAAGGGTTAGGTAGCAAAAACCTTCTCAAAAATTTATTCAATAATTTCCTCACAAATTATTCTCACCATACAAAACACTAGATCTTAATTACACCTTATTACTCCTCTCAAATATTAAACAAAATAAGACTTTATTTTAAAAATAACATTTAAAACCTTCTAAAGCCTTATCACTCCATTCAACACTTAATCACCAAAAGTATAATATAAAAATCAATTTTCATAAACCTTGTATCTCCCTAAAATCTTATGCCAAACAACCTTAGGACAAAAATTAAATTTAAAAATTTAAATACCTTTTGCCCTTGGTGGGAATCGAACCCACATTGCACTGCCACCAGCACCCTAGCCATGGCTTCAACTACCATGTGAGCTAGGCACTCACCTTGGAAGCAAGGAGTGCCTCGTGCTCTATATGCTTCCCTTTGGCACCTAAACCAAAAATATCACATTGCTTCCTTTGGCACCCAAACCAAAACCTTCACCAAAAACTACCATCGAGATTCGATCGTGGGTCCTCCCGCTTGCCAAAGCCCTAAGTCACAATCGCTTGCCACCAGGCCAACCAACTGGTTGGTTATGAGGCTTAGAGCCTCACCAATCTTGTCCCTTCACTAGCACAAACAAGACAAAAAACTTTTGTCTTCTTCCTCGCACAAAATCATAGAAATCGCAGGCTTAGTGTTATTCGAACGAAGGTAATTTCTTTGCCACCAAGGCACATGGTATTTATACCATTGTGCCACCACCATATTAGATGTCGATGGAGGAATTAATTCATGACGTCGGCACATTTCTTTTTGCCCTCATAACCCTAACTTTAGGGTTAATTAAATTAGATTATAATTTAATTAATAATAAAATTATTATAATTAATTTAATAACTATAAAGTTAATCAAATTAATTTATAAATTAATTTATTATTAAAATTAATTTATAATTAATTTAATTTCTTTAGGTCTTACCATTAGACCTTTAATATTATAATAAAATATTATAATATTATTTTTCTTGGGCCTTCTTATTTCTCCTGTAGACCTTATCTGATCACCTTCTTATTTTTGAAACTGACTCTTGACATCCTTCCTCTTGCACTGCTCACTGAAACTAACTCTTGACATCAATGACAACAAATCTTGCTCATATTTCCAACAATATCCCCCTTTGTCATTGATGGCAACCCATTTTCCTTTTACCATTCCTTTTACCTTTTCCTGTTCTGCTCCCCCTGACTGAATGCTCTCCCCCTAACTCAAATCTCTCCCCCTTTGTCATCAATGGCAAAGGGTCACCTTTGGGGCTCGGGGCTAAGAATGAGACTCTTAGCTTAGCCCCTCCCCCACCTCCTCTTGAGGTGGTTAATTCTAGGGTGGGAGTAGAACTACTCCCAAATTTTCTCGAAGGTACTCAAAGGTCTCTTTCGAAAGTGGCTTAGTGAAAATATCTACAATCTGCTCCTTTGTAGTAACATATTCCAACCTGACCTACTTGTCTATCACCTGTTCTCTCAGAAAATGATACTTAATCGAAATGTGCTTTGTCCTGGAGTGCATCACTGGATTCTTTGAAATATTTATAGCACTTGTATTATCACACAATATGGGAATAGGATGATCATGTTTTATCTTGAAATCCTCTAGAGTTTGCTTCATCCATAATACCTGTGTACAACTAGCAACTGCTGCAATATACTCTGCCTCTGCTGTAGATAGGGATACTGATGCCTATTTCTTACTTAACCAAGAGACTAAATAGTCTCCAAGAAAGAATGCTCCACCACTTGTACTTTTTTTTCATCAATGTTGCCAGCCCAATATGCATCTGTATAAGTTGTGAGAGTGAAACTATCACTTTTGGGATACCAGAGCCCAAAATCCATAGTCCCTTTTAAATACCTGAGAATCCTTTTTACTGTTGCTACATGTGTCTCCTTGGGTGTTGCTTGAAACCTTGCCACTAATCCCACTGCCTGCATGATATCTGGTCTAGTAGCTGTGACGTACAATAAGCTACCAATCATAGATCTGTATAATTTTTTATTTACCTCTAGAGATTCATCATCTTTACTTAACTTACATCTTGTAACCATGGGAGTACTTACTGGCTTGCAATATTCTAACTTGAATTTCTTTAGCATCTCTTTTATATACTTGGTTTGTGAAAGGAACACCCCTTTCTTTGATTATGAAATCTGAAGTCCAAGAAAGAAGGACAACTCACCAAGCATAGACATCTCAAATTCATTCTGCATGCTCTTTGCAAATTTTTGACACATCTTATCATTATTTCCTCCAAAAATGATATCATCAACATAAACAACCACAATTAGTAAGTCATTCCCTTCATTTTTTATGTATAAGTTACTATCCACTATTCCTTTCTTGAAACCCTATTCCTGTAGGTACTTATCCAATCTTGAATACCAAGCTCTAGGAGCTTGCTTTAGTCCATAAAGTGCTTTCTTCAATCTGCATACATAGTCTGGTTTATCAGTCAAATTGAAACCTTCTGGCTGCTCAATGTAAACCTCTTCTTCTAGAACACCATTTAGAAAGGCTGATTTAACATCCATATGATATACTTTGAAGTTTTTGAAGCTTGAAAAGGCTAAGAATATTCTGATAGCTTCAAGTCATGCAATTGGAGCAAATGTCTCATCAAA
The DNA here is from genome assembly GCA_028583015.1 of Wollemia nobilis. NCBI lineage: Eukaryota > Viridiplantae > Streptophyta > Pinopsida > Araucariales > Araucariaceae > Wollemia > Wollemia nobilis. The sequence goes on along the minus strand of JAQPPZ010017151.1, from coordinate 23,335,684 downwards.
TTCAATTCCCTCTACCTATGCATAACCTTTGCACACTAATCTTGCTTTATTTCTAACCACCTGACCATCTTCATTTAACTTGTTTCTGAATACCCATTTAGTGCCAATCACATTTTTATCTTTTGGTCATGGAACAAGTTCCCAAGTCTTGCTTTTCTCTATCTGATCTAATTCCTCATCCATTGCCTTAATCCAGAACTTATCTTCACTTGCCTGATTGAAGTCTTTTGGCTCAATCTTAGATAACAAGGAAAAATTTGCTTGTTGAGATGGTGTTATTATCCTTCTCCTTGTCTGTCTCTCATCTGGATTCCCAATGATTAGCTCTTTTGGATGATGTTTTATGTACATACCTGGATGGAGTTTTAGGAAGAAGTCTTTGTGTTTCTTCCTCTTCTTCATCTGATTCCTCATGAAACTCTTCTTGACAACTTCCATCTTCTTGATACACAATTTTTTGAACTGGTTCTCTTGAATCTATCTTCTCATCAACTATTACATTTATACTTTCTACAATAGTGTGTGTCCTTTTTTTGTAGCATCTATAAGCTTTACTCTTAGTAGAATAACCAAGAAAAATTCCCTCATCACATCTTGGGTCAAACTTGCCCAAGTTTTGCTCTTCCCATCTTATGTAACACTTGCTTCCAAAAACCTTGAAGTGCTTTACAGTGGTCGATCTTCCTTTCCAAAGCTCATATGGAGTCTTGTGATGGTTTACCCTCATTTGAGCCCTAGTGATTATATATTGTTGTGTTGACTGCTTCCCTCCAAAATCCATCTAAAAGCTTGGACTCATTTAACATAGCTCTAGCCATATTCTCAATAGTCCTATTTTTTCCTTTCAACTACTCCATTTTGTTGAGGAGTTCTTGCATCTGAGTATTCTCTCTTGATTCCATGTTGTTCACAAAAATCTACAAATTCATTTGAGGTAAACTCTCCTCCTCTGTCAGATCTCAAACACTTAATCCTTTTGCCAGTTTCATTTTTGACCCGTTCTTTAAATGCCTTGAATTTATCAAATGCTTCTGACTTATCTTTTAGGAAAGCTACCCAAGTCATTATGGAGTAATCATCTATGAACAATATGAAGTAACTTTCACCTTGAATACTCTATGTTCTGGTAGGACCACATAGATCAGTATGTATTAACTTTAATGGCTCTGATGACATATATCCCTTTGATTTGAAACTTGTTCTAGTTTGCTTTCCATGTTGACAAGGTGCACAGATTGTGTTTTGTGGCCTTTTTAGCTTGGGTAAATCTCTGACAACCTGTTTATTGCTTATGTTGACTATATTTTCAAAATTCAAATGACCCATTCTTCTATGCCACAACCAACTCTCATCTTCTTGTGATAGAAAACACTTTTCCCCTTTGATCTCACTAAGCATATAGAGGTTGTTTGGAGTTCTACTTGCATTTGCAATGACTTTTCTAGTTTCTAACTTTCTTATCTCACATCTATCTGGGTGAAATGTAACCATATGACCTTGATCACAAAGTTGGCTTACACTTAGCAGATTGTGTCTTAACCCTTTGACATATAGTACATTTTCTGTTCTTGTTTTCCCATTATCTAAACTCAAGAGTTCCTCTTCCACCAATTTTTGTTGATCCATTATCACCAAAACTTACTGATCCTCTATTAGTTTCTTTGAGTACAAGAAATTTGTCTTTGTCTCCTGTCATGTGTCTAGAGCAACCACTATCAAGATACCATTGTTCTTCTTTATCCTGAGCATGAAGAGTTGTTTGAACTAACATTGATCTAGCCTTTTCATTCCCCTTTTTCTCTTTCCTAGTTGTTGAAGTTGTATTCTTTTTACTAGACTCAGGAAGTACCATTTTGCACCATCTAGCCTTGTGCCCAAAATTATTGTATTTGTAACATATGATATCATTATTCATAAGAGGTGCAAAAGAGTTGAAATTTCTATTGACATCATTTTTCATATAACCAATGCAATGTACAACTCTATGACCATATTTGTTACAAGAAAAGCAATAGCCATGGAAGAAATTATGTAACTTGTTTGGATGCCTTTGAGATTGTGGTTGAGTGCTTCTCCTTTTGTGATTAACTCTCGTCCATGGTTCTTCTTTGCTTTCTTCCTTCCTGATGTCTTTTCCTTCTAGAGTATACGTCACTTGCTTATCTTTGTTTGAAGTTTCTACTTCTTGAAGACTTGACTCCTCTTTCTATTTCCCAAGCTTTATATCTGGTAGTACCTTGGTATTTTCAACTTCATTCCTTAGATAAACAATTTTTGCTTCCAATATTTCACATTTTTTTTCTCTTGCTCTTAATAGATCTGTCATATCCTATTCAATTTTCTTTCCCTCTTCTACCTTTATCTTGAGTTCTATGAGACTCTATAGAAGTTCTATCCTTGCTTCTTCATCTTCTTGAATTTGATCCTTCAAAATTGAGTTTTTATTTCTAACCTTTTCAAGGTTCCTGAGAGCAACAAAGAATTCCTCTTTTATGTCAAACATGGTCTCTTCTTCACTCTCTGAAGTCATGTGTGTTTCTGATGGATCTTCCTCCAAGTTGTTAGTCTTTTCATGGAGAAACCCACTCTGATACCAATTGAAGAACATGTGCTTATACTGAGAGGGGGGTGAATAAGTATAAGATAAAACTTTTTTCTTTTCAATCCATATGATAACATCAACAATATTAAAGTAGTAAACATCACACAAAGCATCACACACATGAGAGACATGATTTAACGTGGTTCACCCAATGTGGGCTACTCCACGGAGAAAATATTCCTTATAAAATTTTCTCAAATAAATTCTCTTGGGAATCCTTTCCCTATTACAATGTTTATGGACCTCTATCCAAAGGAGACACCAATCCCCTAATCAAGTTTGTGGATCTCTATCCATAGGAGAACTCCTTCTCCTCTTCTTTGGCTGGTGATCTTCTAGAAGAACTACTACCTCCACTACACTGGCTTATGGATCTCTATCCACTAAAGACTCCTACCCTCACTCAGAAGACCTATCTTCACTACCCTAGCTAATGGACCTCTATCCACTGGAGACTATTGTCCTCTATACTCTATCACCTCCAAAGCTTGTTCTCTATACTAAACATGGTCCTTCGGTCTAGCACCAATCTGCTCAATCTCTATCTCTGATCTACACTAAACATAGTCCTTCGATCTAGCACAAATCTACTCAATATCTATCTCTGATCTACACTAAACATAGTCCTTCGGTCTAGCATAAATATGCTCAATCTCTATCTCTGTTCTAGCACAAACCTATCCTCAAATATGCACCAAACTCTATCCTCAAATCTATCCTCAAGCCTTAACACAAAGCTTGACTCAATCACAAATCAACTCTACTAGATCTGCCCCAAACCTTAACCCAAGGTTTGAACAAATCAATCAATCAACTCTGCTCTCAAGTCTTCTCAAAGACTTATCTCAAATCTGTATTGTAAGCTTCCACAAAATCTTACTTCACTCAACCAATCACTCAATGAAATTTTAGTCAACAATTATTACATAACAATGATACTCATGATATTTTACAAACTCTAGTTCAAGATAGTTCTCAACTTCACATAACAATGATACTCATGATCTTTCACAAACCCTAGTTCAAGCATATGAAAGCTTACTTCAATATTTCCAACAATGCTTATCAAACAAGGTTTCTAACATCAAATTTCATTCTAGAAAACCAAACTCAACAATGCTTATCAAACAATCCTTTTCACTCCAACTTAGCATTCACAACATCCAACAATATTTCACTCACAAGGAAGATATGCCCATACCTTTTGTTTGATGAAGAATTGACCTTAAAAACCTGTCTCAATCACAATTACTCTTTTTGCCAATCTCAAGGGTTAGGTAGCAAAAACCTTCTCAAAACTTTATTCAATAATTTCCTCACAAATTATTCTCACCATACAAAACACTAGATCTTAATTACACCTTATTACTCCTCTCAAATATTAAACAAAATAAGACTTTATTTTAAAATAACATTTAAAACCTTCTAAAGCCTTATCACTCCATTCAACACTTAATCACCAAAATCACAATATAAAAATCAATTTTCATAAACCTTATATCTCCCTAAAATCTTATGCCAAACAACCTTAGGACAAAAATTAAATTTAAAAATTTAAATACCTTTTGCCCTTGGTGGGAATCGAACCCACATTGCATTGCCACCAACACCCTAGCCATGGCTTCAACTACCATGTGAGCTAGGTGCTCACCTTGGAAGAAAGGAGTGCCTCATGTGCTATATGCTTCCCTTTGGCACCTAAACCAAAAATGAACACGTTGCTTCCTTTGGTGCCCAAACCAAAACCTTCACCAAAAACTATCATCGAGATTCGATCGTGGGTCCTCCCGCTTGCCAAAGCCCTAAGTCACAACCACTTGCCACCAGGCCAACCATATGGTTGGTTATGAGGCTTAGAGCCTCACCAATCTTGTCCCTTCACTGGTGCAAACAAGACAAAAACCTTTTGTCTTCTTCCTCGCACAAAAATCGTAGAAATCGTAGGCTTAGTGTTATTCGAACGAAGGTAATTTCTTTGCCACCAAGGCACATGGTATTTATACCATTGTGCCACCACCATATTAGACGTCGATGGAGGAATTAATTCATGATGTTGATGCATTTATTTTTTCCCTCATAACCCTAACTTTAGGGTTAATTAAATTAGATTATAATTTAATTAATAATAATAATTTTTTTATTGGTTAAAGATATTAAGATTTAGATTTCATACAAGTTTTAAAAGGACCCCAAAACCTACTTACAACATGACCACAAATGCTAGAAAACTAGATAAAACTAGAACACAGTGATATACTTCAAAACGTTCATACAAAAAGGTTGTCCTCTATAGCCAGCAAGAAACAACAAGATAAGGCAAAGAAGAAACAGGTAAGCCTTGAGAAGCCATGAAGGATAAAAATAGCAAAAAATAAAAACCTTCTAGATAGGACTCGCAAGAGTTAACCTTCCATGCCAAGGTTGGCAACAACATCTTGGAGTCCAACATTTAAGGTATCCAAGTCATCAACAATGTCTTTAGCTAGGACGTCCTCGGGATTGGCGACAACCTTCTTCAGTTTTTCTACTAGAGCATCACCTATGCCTTCATAGAAATTATTCTTGAAAAACCAAAAATTGAGGGCATTACATAGGTCAAATAACTAGGTAATGCAATTTTTCATGGATTTGATAATAAACAGCTGCATGCAAGAATCAGGGTTGTCCTTTTCCTCCTCTTCTGATTCTATGACTAGTGATTCTTTTTGCATAGCTTTTTTCTGCAGTCTCATAGAGGAGAAAAGTGGTTTTTTTTCAGGCTCACTTTCAGGTTTATATGAGGTGCTTCTTGTTCTCTTAATTAGTAAACATCTTTGATAATTTTCTACTTTTTAGCAGATAATTCTAGAGGTCAAGAATATTGAGGCATGGTTTGGGAGGAGTTGGGTTTCATAGGACTCTGTTTGGGTTTGGGAGGAAGAGTCACAACAATACCCTCAGGGCAGTGAATTAACCAGTGTTTAAACAAGACATTAAAAAGGCCAATGTGAGTGGGTAGCTTTGAACTATTTCTCCCTACTATGCTCAATGATATAACTAATGGAATTAAACAAAAATTGAGGTATATTGACTACAATTACATCATGAAAGTGGTTATAAAAGGAGAAATGAAAACTACATAGAGGCTTATCTGGATCATCAATAGTTATATATTCCATAATAGGCTTAAGGATTCTCCCCCATGGATATGGTAGCTTATCATACCGTATACCCAAATGAGCCCTTGTGCAGATCTCCTTGTCCTTGACATCCTTCAATTGAACATCCTAATTATGCTTCTCTCTCTTGATGGATCGACCTTTAGGTTGCTACCCAGTCAGTTCAACAAGCATTTTGATATCGAGGACATACATCTTATTGTGGATGGTGACCTTACCATTGTCCCACATTTCCATGAATGCTAGTGTAACTTTAAGGTCCTCCCCTTCAAACTTGTGGAAAAATAAGAGGAAGATTTTACCTACAAGGATTCCCTCAGTAATGGAATACAAACAGACCTTGGACGGTTTGACAAAACACATGATGGCCACACAAAGACAATATGACTTTTGGATAAACAATTGAAAGGCACAATGATGGAGGGCTTCCAAAATTTTGGCATTATAAAAAGAAACACCCAGGAAGGCAAAATCAACAATAAGCCAATGGTAATTTCGACAAGGGTACCACAAATAATAGTGATGAGTAAAATTTCACACCCCAAGGCAGTCCTGGCAAACACGAGAATTCCAATCGTCAAAGAGGATTGTGTGAGAATTCAGACCTAAATCCTGCAAGAGGGACATACAAAGGTGGTACAAAAAAATACGAGGTAAGCCACACGGGAGGGTGATGATGTGGATGGAAGAGGTGGAAATATGGAAAAGGGTAAGAAAACAAGGAAGGATTATGATGGTGAAGAGGCGGTAAAGAGCAAAGGTTGTGGATTGGGGATTACAAAAAAGGGGACTTTTGGGACTAAAAAGGATAGCAAAGGCTCTGCATTGAAATATGGACAACCGATATCCCCTTTTGAAATGGGTGAGTACAACAAGGGCTCTACATTGAGAGAACAAAACCCGACATCCAAGATTGACAAGCACAAGAAACACATGATGACCAAAAATTAAGATAGCACGAGGACAAAAGAAATAAAAATTAAGACACGCTGGCATGAGAGTCATCTAGAATATGGCTGACTTGCTCCACGTTAGTAAAAATGATGTCTAAATTTTGAGTTTCCTCATAAATGACTTGGATTAGAAACTGAGGGAAATTAGTGGTCCAAGTCATCAATTCAGTAATCTGAGTTCCAAAGTTTGCTAAAACATTAGCAACTTTGTTGTTCTCCTTGAAAGTATACTGGAAGATTATATCCTGAAAATTTTTACTAATATTTTTGGCTTCTTCAACGTAGTTACTTGTTTTCCAAGAAGAGACTTCAGAATTTATAAGGTAATTAATAGTAGTGAGGGAATCACCCTCAACCATAATTCTGTCAGTCAAGTCTTTGGCCAGTATCAATCCACACCATAGGGCATGAGCTTCAACAACTTGATCCTACTGAATTCCTAAAAATAAAAAATAAAACAAGGATGACCTTTCTTTGATTGTCTCTAAGGATACCATCCACTCTCGATTGACCAGGGTTGCATTTTACAGCACCATCAATATTTAGTTTGAGCCATCCTAAAGGAGGAGGAATCTAGGATGACTGAACCCTATTGGAGATAGGAAAAGATCGAGAATTGCTCACAATAGGTAAATTAAGATCTTGCCCCACAGAAACTTCAAATATGAAGGTGGGATGATAAGGTAAGGGAAAAGGGCAGAATTTTAAATAGCAAATGAGAGAATCTTATTCAAGAAAAAATCAATGTTTTGACTAGAATTGGAAAACACTCTGTGATTTATCTCCAACCAAATTTGCCACATGAAATGATGAAGACAAAAATGCCATAATATTTTGATATGAATATTACTAAAAGGGTTGGGCCATTGAGTAAGTATATCAAGAATGGAGAAATTTTCAACCCAATAAATGTGGAAACACTCGAATAATCTATTGAGAATGGAAGAGGCAAAGGGACAATCAAGGAAAATGTGATGGGGGGATTCCCAATAATAAAGATAAAGAAAACATCTATTGGGGATGGGTAAGCCTCTTTTCAAAATATTATTAGTAGTAAGAATTTTCTTCTAGATGGCAACCCAAGTGAAGGAAGAAATTTTAGGAATCAACAACTTGATCCACACAAGATTAAATGGAATTAAAGATTCCTCATGAGGTAAGAGAAGTTGATAAGTAGTATTAACAAAAAATTATCTAGATTCAGTAGGTTCTCAAACAAATTGATCATTAGGATTCATATTCCCATAGGGGATAATGGAAGATCTAAGGTGGAACTACAATTATCTCGCTTCCACAGGATGAGTAGGAGAGAAGATTTGTTTCCAAGTTTTTCTGCCATCCTGAGAGTAGAAAAAATTTGAAACTTTAGATCCAAATGAAATATCAGTATATCCATTGAGGACAGCCAATATGGGAATGTTTATGAGTGGTTCATTGAGAAGCTATTTGTCCTACAAAAATTCAATTTGATGTCCATCACCTAATATTCATCGAAGGCCCTATTTGACAAGAGATATGACTTGCAGAATGGATTTCCAAAATCAAGACCCCCTTGGAGACATAGCAACATTGAAAAAATCATTACCCTACATGTATTTGTGATAGATGATAGAAATCCAATTAGATTCATTCTTTGAGTTTAATCTCCAAGCCTGATTAGCAAGAAGGTTTGAGTCGGTGAATCATTCTAAAGCCAACTCCACCAGAATGTTTCGGCCTACATACTTTATCCTAGGCAGCGAGGTGAAACCAATTTTTATTTTTAGTCCCTAACCACAAAAAATTCCTCTAAATTTACTCAATTTTATGGCAGGTCCCAACTAGAACCTTGAATATAGACATGAAGTACATAGGAACACTCTATAAAGAAGCATGTATCAGTGTAACTTTGCTAGCTTGGTACAAAATATTACCTTTCCAACCTGCTAATTTCTTTTTTAACCTTTCAATTATGTTATTCCACATTGAAGCATCAGGTTTTCCCAAAAACAAAGGAAGCCCTAAATAAGTAGTAGTAAAATAATATATAGGGCATTCAAGGATGGCCAAAATTTTGTATTTTCTCTGAATGGGCATATTTAGAAAATATATTTTTCTTTTATAAAAATTGATATTTTTCCCAACAACATCTTCATATAAAAATAAGATGTGTTTGATAAATTTAGCTTCAAAAATAGACGCTTTGGAAGAGATGATTGTGTCATCCACAAACTATTGATGAGAAACAAGTCTGGTCTGAGAGGATGTTGTTATTCCTAAATTGATATTGATGTTACAAGATACTTTTATGGTTCTTCCCAGAGCTTTAGCAACACTTATAAATAGCAAGGGAGATATGGTATCTCCTTTACGGATGCCTCTATTGCTTGGAAAATAACCAACAATGGATCCATTAACAAGAACTAAAAACCATAGAGTGGAAATGCACCCTTTGATTAAATCAACCCAATCAGAGTTAAAATCAAATTTCAGCATAATTGACACCAGGAAATTCTAATTTAGCCTATCATAATCTTTATTCATGTCTAATTTCAACACAAAGGAAGGTTTTTTAGACATGAATAGAATGAAGGGCTTCATGAATAATAATGACATCATCGAGAATGGATCTACCATGAAATGAACTTCCCTGACAATGATCAATGATGGATGGATGGATGTCTCTCAATATGTTAGCAACAAATTTTATGTGGATTTTATAGACCACATTACACAAGCCGATAGGTTGAAAATCAGTCATGGACTTGACATTAGAATTATTTGGGATGAGGGTGATAAAGGTTGAATTGGAACCATGGGGGATATATTTTGCAATTTGAAATTCTTTTATGGTAGAACAAAAATCATGGCCCACTATATCCCAAAAGGTTTGAAATCACTAATTGAAACACTAAAATCCTAGCTGGTACAAGGAAAATATGAAAGCTACAAAAGCGGTCTAGGTTACCTTAAATGAAAAGGATTTTCCTTGCTTATCCCCCATGTGCAACTGATTTAAAGATGTTGAGAATTAGCAAAAGGACAAGCTTTGACCTATCTAAATCCCTTGCTTAAATCAAAATAAACAAAATTCCAAAGCAAAGTACATATTCAAAAAGCCAAGCATACAGTCCAAATTTCATAGCAATGGTTCGATAAACAATTCATAAATTCAAAGAAATCTTGCTCAAAGAAAAATCAATAAAAAATAAACAGTGATTTTCATCACTACATATGATCAAAATAACAATGATTATCATCAATACAAAAATCCTCTCTCAAAGAAAAAATCAATCAAAAATAAAAAGTGATTTTCATCACTACATATGAGCAAATATCCAAAGCCAAAAAGAAGCCAAAAAAGAAGAATAAATATTGAATCCCTAGAATTCTCAGCATTGTACAAAACCAAAAGGAGAGATCCTTACACATGATGATATGTCTATCACAATTGCTTCATGCATTTGTATAGACCAATGTTTGAATGTGGATGAGCTAGCTTATGTAACCCAATATTGCCTAGTGGTATAGTCCAACTAAGTCCAACTTAGGAAAAGATGAAAACTTGAGAATACTTGATATTAGCAATGGTCTAAAAGAATCCCGCTTGAAATCAGAGCAAATGCTTGAGTTCTATCTCACAATATAAAATCACTTGCACACACAGAGATCGTGGAAAATCAGGTCCATGGTAAAAGCCTTACTTTTCAAAAGTCTAGAGTGGTCAGACAACTGTTGATAGGGTAACTAGAGTGTTTGAATCTCTGAAAAGCCCCAAAAATTCTTACATAGGAACAATTCATATCATCAATCACACCATCACCTTCTTTATAAGATTCTATAAATTAGGGGGTATCAACATAGTCAGACAGATACCACATATATATTAGAAATAGTATATAGATGGCCACTAACTACTTTATATCTTCTAATTTACAAAAACTTATCGAGAAAATACATTACACACCATTACATATCATATATGAATACTTAATCAATTATTATTATAAGAGTTATTATTTAAATTCATGATTATTTTTTACTTTCTATGGTATCACCCATTAAGATTGTCAATGTCATATGCATTCCTTATGTTTTAAGTTATTAGAGCATATAGGTTCATTTATACCATCCCATCACATAAGTTAGATGCATACAATTAAAGCAAAATTAAACATGCATTTAACCATAACATCGCATCCACAAACATAATTCATTAATCGTCCATCATCATAGAACACATCATAAACATATAGGAAATATCCATTTGCATACAATCATGAATTCATCATTCACCATCAAAATACATCACGTCATATCATCAAATCATTTAAGCATTTACACATCCATAAAAGCATCTACGATATCATATATCATCTAACATATACATCAAATCATCATAATACCATCATCACATCACATCATAAAACAAAATAACAACAAAAGCATGAGCAATAAACGATACACATAATAAGTCATAATTCAAATATATCATAAAAGTATGTGTGTCAAGCCCATGGATGTACAAAAATATATGTGGGTGACAGTCATATAGGTCAGTCAACCTCAAAAATGAATCAAAATTAAGAGCATCATCAATCAAATACTAGGTACACATCCCTTGTGGCTGAATCTTTGGGAGAATGATGCGAGTTAGACCCTACTGGTCTCTCAGCACGAGTCTGAGCCCCATGACCAAGCCAGATGGAAGACTGCCCTATTTTAGTGCTCCTACTGACCTGTGACCCACCTGTAGCCCCTCTCTCTCTAGGGATGGATCCTAGCCTCTTGATCTACCTCAAGAGAGCAATAATTTGGGCTACATCCTTAGCAATTTGAACATCACTCTCATCCAGCAATCCCTATAGATGATGGATCTCAGTATTGAGAGCTACCCTCTATGGATCCTCAGGAGCAAGAGGGGCAATAACAACCTACATTCAGGAATATCCTCCTATAACGGCCTGCAGAGCCTATATCTGGTCTGATAGTTGTGCTATAGTAGTATCCCTCTAAGCTATGATGGCATCACACTATTGTACTTGTATCTTTTCCAATTGGAGCTCGGTATCCACATCATGTAGTTGTGCCCTGAGAGGAGAATCTCTCTCCTCAGTCTCCATATCCTCGTCTACCTCCTCAGGAGCCTCCTCCTTTGCTGCCACCTGCTCTACCTACTGGCCCCACGTCGTAGTCCTAGCGTAAACACTATGCCCTGATGGATCTGCCCCATCTCCACCATCATCCTATCAGTTTAGACTACCCTCATCGTATGACATCAGGTCACCCCACCACCACACAAATGACTCTATAACTCCACTAGCTACTCCAGGATCAATAGTTAGGGTATCCTCCTCATCAACTAGCTCTATAACCTGTCAAGAAGGGAGGTCTCTGTCTACTTCGATGTGCCTATATAGAAATGGTACTAATGGCACATCCTGCTACAACCCGTACTGAAGAAGAACCCAAGAGTAGAAGAAGTCTCCCGGATGTTAACCTTGCAGCCAATGAGTCATCGCTCGCACCGTATCCTAGTAGTAAAGCTGTCAAGGGTATCCCAAGCAAGACACTCATGATATGGGTGCCATATGACATCTCCATATCGGAGTACAGTAAAAGTATCAGTGTAATGAGTTAGCTCCCCTATGAAAGTGTGACTCTTGTGCTCCTCGTTCTCTCTGGCCCATATAGCACTGTAGCACTGCATCCTCATGTCCACAGTTGTGATCTCAATAGAAAGCCCCTTAGGGAGATCTACCATAATGTGCTCCCATCCCCAGATATGCAAAATCCAACTGCATGTAATACTGACACGACACATCCGATGGATGTGGTATAGCTCATTGTAACATTGATCCAGTAGAGACCTGCCCCATGCATATATGATGGGCACTTCGCTGTCCATCAAGTCCTGAACCATCGCAAGGAGGTTCCAATGGAACCTCAAGCCTGAGCAATCTAGGATAAGGACATTATTTATGACCATTAGTAGCACCGCATGCCTTGCTATGAAAACATGCTTTCAGTACCAGCGGATTATAGACACTCCCCTAGACTTGTCCTTGAGAGCATCATCAAAATACCTCTCGAACACCCGATTGAATATGGCCACCTAAGCATTAGTGGTCAAATAAACAATAGCCACCCAGTAAAAAGGGATCTGAAAGATCCTATAAACATCCTCTAGCATGATGGTAATATTGCCAATCAGGAGGTAACATACTGGAGCTCACGATCCTTAAGCCACCTCCAATCCATGTCATTCAGAAGAGGTAGAAGGTCATTCATGAGCCTCGGGTCCTGAGCCCAAGCAATAAGGATCTAAGAAAAGCAAAATAAAGATATAATACAACTACAGTGCAATACAGGCTAAATATTAGTACAAAATTTCAAAAAAATAAAAACTATCTCAAGAATCCAATAAAAAGCAAAAAAAGTTATGCAAAATTGGCTAAGGGGATTAGCCGCTATCACCTACAACAACCATAATCTGGTCATTGAAGACATCAGAAGCAAAATCCCAACGGTCAAATATTTAACCGTTGGGGTTCAAACTTAGCCGCTTTGAGTGACAATAGCTAGATTTTCGTCGCTCTGAGCGACAACAGCCGAAGGGTAACATGACAAAACCGTGAACCCTAGGCCATAAAATAAAAAAAAAAATTGAAAAATAACAAAAATGGAGACCAACCCACCACTTAAAAACTTAAACTAAGCCTAAATACGGATTAGTGAGGTTCATTTGCAAATTACTTGGTGAGGATCAGTTTTACACAGAAAAGGAAAAGAGGTTAAGGTTTAAAAAATGAAATACCCAAGAAGATCCATCTCCTCTAGTAGTTGATGCCTCACCCCGTGCAGCCATGTCCTCGATGCATGTAGCTTCAAAAATTGCAACTATCATTGTTTCACCAGAGCTCTAAAAAGTGAATTGACAACAAATAAAAGTGACAGGTCAAAACCCTAAAAAACATATTTTTATGTTTTCAAATTATGCCTTGTCTGCTACTAACTTCAACGGCCCGAACTTCGTGACTGCTCAAGGTGACAACAACCACAGGTAGAAACTCATAGGCCATTAGACATAACAGCGGTCTGCTCCCCAGATAAAAAATAAGAAAAATCCTTCCATGGGGGGATGACAAAAACATTAAATAAACACATTTTGATGAATTGAAGTCATCTTAATGATCAAAATAACAAAAAAAACACATAAAAGCATAATCCCAAGCAGGCCTCATACCTAGTTACTTGCTCTATCCACTCGGTCATTGCAGCGATTCATACTCCATGCATTTTGATGTGATGAGTAGGTTACCATAAGGCCACTTAGGGCAAAAACATTTTATTTTGGAATTACGATGTGCCACCATTCAATCTTGAAGAAGACCAAGATGGTCGGATTGCTCCACAGGTGTGAAAGGATCATCCTAATTCCCCTATGATACCAAAAACATTAAGCCAAAGTGATATAATACAAATATAAATATAATCACTCATCCTAACTCCCTAATAAAGCTATTGATAGTTGGACCGCTCCTTAGGATAAGGATGGATGATTATCATAAACAATTGGAGTCACACTTGGATGTGGGATTGCACATTAAAATCAACAAATGCTAGAAAGGAACCGGATTAGTTATATCGGTCAAGCGACTTGTTGCTTCATTCATTGTCATTTCTTCACTAATCCATTGTGTGGGGAAGTAGTTCAAAACTTCAACAAAATCATAATCAAAATCAATAAAATATCACTCAATCATAACAAAATCGTGTTCGTCCTACGAATCATTGCATACAACAATCACAAATTTCCCTTGTTTGCTGGGAACGTAAGCAGACATGACATATTTAATTGTAGCTCTCCTACTGGTCGAAATTGTTGTAGCAGCTGAAGCTACCCGATTGAGTTTGAGAAATGAGTGCAATTTTGCATGCCCAAGCCACTGAGCTAAGTCTTTCAAATGTTGAGGTAATTATCAAGGGATGTGTGGCATATTGCATGATTGGGCCATTCGGCGTTGATCAGACCATTGAACACCATACACCCTACACACAGATCAGTCTATGTTTTTGCTCAACGTTGAGTTTTCCACACATCGCATCACAAAAAAGGGCATATGTACACACCTAAAATGTGTCATGCTTAGGGGAGCTTCTCACATAGACACATTGATAAGATTAGATGACATAATATTGGACTTTCCAAGCATTAATAATGGTTCCCACCACTAATTTGGGGCCTTTTCAAGCATTCCAAGCCTAGTCGCTCAAGCCAAGAGTGGCTAGATCCTAGCCGCTCAAGCCTAGAGTGGCCAGACCATAGTCATTGTAGATGATAGTGGTCAAATATTAGTCACTGCATATGACAATGACTAAATCCTAAAAGCAATTTTGTCGACAAACAGGCCTAATCACAGGCGAAAGTGGCAGTTTGCATGCAATAAAGGTGAGTGGAGTAAATTTGCATTCCTTTTCATGACCAGTTCACATAGGAGACTTGATTTTGCATTTAGAATTTAGTTAAGTGGCCTCCAAACATAAACAAAGGATAAAATATTCTCATGCTAACGACCAATTCGCATAGGAGACTCAAGTTAGTAGTTATATTTCAGTTAACTAGCCTCCAAACATAAACAAAAGACAAAAAAAATTCATGCTAACTCACACTACACATGAGAAATTCATTCCTAGGTCTTGGACATAGACCTAGGGCTTCACACTATAAAATGTTCAAGCCTAAGAGCACCAAAGGGAGATCAACCATCCATCTATCTTTTTATTGATTTTGGTCATTGAGGAGAGCTTTCGAGACTTGGAGAGTTCCCATGGAGATAGTGTGTACGACAAAGCCTTGACATATTGGAGAGCATAGTAACCATTATTTCAACATCGAATACAAGCTTTGATCCATAGCTTTGGAGAAAATAGGATGAGAATCACTTTAGCGGTCACTATCTTGGATAGTGGCCCGCAGACTTAGCTTAGGGTTTAGACATTAGATTCATTACTTGTTTAGCACATCATTAGCATAGCATCATTTCATTCGTTCACATTCATAGAATTAGTCTAATTTGCACTTGCTTTCATTTGTTATATCCATTGCTAACAACCTCATCTTGGGAGGTATTCTCGGACATCTAAGCATGTGTTGTTGTTTCATTGCTTACAGGACCACAGGTTCATCGGACAAAATCTGCAACATACGAGAGCAAAAGGAATCTCTCTAGGAAATATGCTTGGATAAGGAGGCATATGTAAGCCCTCATACATTTCCGTGTATGAAATCAGGAAGCTTTTTGACAGCGCACCAAATCTTGGTGAAAGAGGCACTCTTTACCTATTTGTAACCTTATTCTATCAAAATGGGTATCCCTAAGAGGGACCGACATGTAACTATGTTTCAATACGAATAAAGATATCCATATTTGATATTTTCATGTTATATGCTTTTCATTATCTTCTATTTCATATTGGGTTTTTAATACATTGAAAGTAGCGTAAAAGAGAGCGGTGTATGCGTCTCGGGGTCGATACAGTTGCATTAGAGAAGCCAGATCAGATAGGTTTACCTTCTTCTTGATGCCGAAGGATAAGCGTTCAAGAAATGCATTGGCTAGTTGTTCAAATGTGGTTATATTGTGCCTCTTAAGTTGATTGAACCACTCTCAGGGAGGGCCTGAAAGGGTTGTGATGAAGGTTCTCAACAACTAGACATTATTGTTTTCTATCTGAAAGCAGATATCCATAAAGCTTGTAACATATTCTTGAGCATCTTCTTCTCCTTGAAATTTCTCTAGCTTTGGCATATCAAAGTGATCGAGATATGCTGGAATGGGCACTAAAGGACATAAAGGCTCATTGTGTATTTTGTTCAAGGTTTTCTTTTGGTAAACCATCCCTTGTTTCTCAATTGCTCTAACCTTTTTTGCCAAGGCCTTGTAGGCCTTCGAAGATAAAATCTCTTCTTCTCGAAGAGGTCCTTGAGAAGCCTTAGGAGGTAGATTATTCTTTGATTGAGGTTTCGGTCTAGGCTCATCCTCCATGTCGACTAAGGAAATTTCAAGATATTCATGTTCTTGGTTGTCTCCTGCTACTTCTTCATAATACATACGCCATGATGTTCAAGTGCTTGGCACTGTATTGTGTTTTGGGTCATATGGCGAGTACCAGTTTCAATGTGTTTAGGGCATAAATCAAGCTGTGAAATAGCTCATCTATGAGGGCACTCCCTATATTCACTCTAAGGGGGTAAATTTGTCCTATAAAATTGATCCTCTCTCTTAGAATGATCCTTTTGGTCAAGGATGTTGCTCGCACATGCGTTGCTCAAAAAGATGTTGCCTTAGAAACCTATGTCTCCGAGTATCCTTATTTTTGAGGTGCTCACATTATGCGCATATGTATTATAATTGATCTTGGAAGATCTGCTATCATTGTTCTGACACCAATTTTGGTGATTGATCTATAATATCGGTCATATGTGGTCTTTGGTGTATTTGTTCTGCTCGGGCAACTTTGTTGGTGTGACTCCAACAGACTTGTTTGCCATGGTATTCGTGTTCTGCTATTATCTATAATTTATGCTCATGTAGGTTGATTGGGCAAGTATGCTATGAGAAAGCTTAGAGAATTCTCCTAGTTCTCTAATAGTCCTACATGTTCTCTCACTATGAGAACTCATTGAATGAGAGTGGGCAATCGAGGGTTTATACCCTAACTACCCTAGGACTTTATAAAGACCATCCAGTTGTCTAGTGCACCATGGCTCACGTGGTGGTGTACCATCGACTCTAAATTTAGACATATGAAATATAAACTTACCAAGTTCATTGTTGTTTGGATTTTGTGCGAGCCTATGGTTTGAAGTAGCCCTTTCTTCCTACCCCTAAATGGAAGGATTTTCTACTTGTCTATCTTGAACTGGCAAGGGTCTTGAGCCACCCTTATCTCGAGTATTTATGGGAACCAACTTGGTTATAGTTCCTTCCTCCATGATGTACTCTTTAGTGGATCTAATAGATCCATGAGGTGTACGATCGTGATATATGCTCCCATACTTGACTATCCCATGCTAGGATATCCCATTCTCAACTTTGTCTCATGAGAAGTGTACATTACCTCCTCTAGGCGGGATATTCTAACAAGAACCCTCGTGCGTAGTGTTATCCCCTCTAATGCTCACCAAACATCATTCGGGATGATCTTGTGATTGAGGGTTCAACGCGTTGTATTGTGCATTGGGTGGATCTTCAAACTCGATCTCAGTTCTACATCGATATTAGCATCTCCATGTTCTAACCATGATGTGTATTATCTCGTATGTATATTTTAAAGCAAACAAGGATGATTATCTCTTTTTTGTTTGTGAGCCCTAAACTGGTTTGATGTGTTTGAGATTTATTGAAAATTTAAACTACTCTCATCGTGTTTTAAATTGTTTATGTAATGCTCAAATAGTTTAAGGTTTTCACCTGTATGCTTAGAACTCAACAATGAGCAATGAAAGTCACGATCACGTGAACCCTCTGAAATGTGGAGATGAAATCCACACCTGGGCAGGGAGAATAGGTCCTGTCAATCCTCACCCAACACCCCATGTGCAGAGATATACCCCTTCGAAGAGGAATGCATGCTATTTTGCACGCTTAAGACAAATATTGGAGTTGGTATTGGCCAAAGAACAGGGTTCACGGGAGTTGATCCAACAAATGGAAATAACTACCACCATCGTTGAGCTCTACTAGTGGTTGGATATCACTTCCAAATTATCAGTATTTAAGTGTTGTTTGGTGTGTGTGTGTGTGTTCATTTTAGCTTTGCATGAAAGGGAAAATGCAACACCAAGCATACAATGCTCTTTCCTACATGCCTAATAATAAATATGTTTTAATATTTAGAAAGATGCATCTAATTAACTAGATGATTTTTAGAGAATGAAAATAAAATGATAGAATTAGCCTATGATTGGGCCTTATCAAGCAATATATACAAAAATATTCTAACTATTGGCCATGGTTTAGTGTTGCAGGCAATAGTTCTGGCCGCAGGACAAAGTCTTAGGCTAAGAACTTAGCTGTGTTTGACAGGCACAACTAACAGAGTTAGCTACGGTTGTCAGGCGCGACTGATAGACAACATGAAAATTTCATTGCAATTTTTTTCCTTATTGTTTTTAAGTGACCTAATTATCTAATGTAGTAAATAAAACAAAAAAATAAAGGTCGTAGAGGATCAATATTACCTGGATTCCTAATCTAATGGAGAGACAATTCACATCCTATCTTCTTTTCTGATCTACTTCTAGTCGCAGATGTCAAGCATGATTGAGAGTGTTCATCGTGATTGTCAAGCATGACTAACACCTGCAACAAGAAACATTCAATAATCCATTAGTTCTCGTAAAATTTTTTGGGGTTTCTATCGTTATCACCATATGTACCGATCTAAAAAGCATACACCTGACTAGTGCATCAATTAACATCAAGCATTAAATCAATAAAGAATGGACAACAATGAATTTAACAAGAAAGTAAGATTTATTTTATTAAAAATTTGTCAAATCCTGATTACAAATACATCCCTCTTAGGGATACCTAAATTCTTGATACAATTGATACAAGTTTGAAGTTCCCTCGAAAGCGATGGTGCAATACGCAAACTCTTTAGAAGGTACACAAATTGCTTAAGGCCAAAGATATCCTTCTTCTCCTTTGGTTGGATACATATGTTGTCTTGAATACCTTAAAAATGATTAGGTCCTGTAAACTGTGTGCTCAATAAATGACAAGAAAGGGCTTAATAGCAAAGGAGGCCTCTCTTGATGAGGCTTTTGATAGAAACTTGCATAAATGGTGATAAAGAAAGCAAGAAAACATGTAAACTATGAAGATGTGTGAGAAATCACCAAATTACTGTAAATCATACAAAGAAAGCATGAAATATAACTATTATGCAACTTAATTAGCCATTTGAACTTGAAATGCATGAAATAGTAAGAAACTAGTCCAAAGTTATGAATGCAATGAAATGAATTAAATCTACCTCTAATCCTTAAATTTAACCATACCAATACATGAAATAAAGCTAATCTAAGTTAGATCGACCTAAATGCATACTTGGAAGGGGAATTATATAGCTAAAATAGAGTAAATCAGGGATTAAACCCTCATCGTGGGTTTGTGGCATAGTTGGAACTATTAGTCATGACTGAGCCTAAAATATTCTTCCTCTTATGATCAGGGTCCAGATCTTCGATTCCCTCCATTGAATTTATGTTCAATGATCGCCTTTATATCCTATGATAGATTGGTGGTGTAGATTCTCTAGATTTGAGGTAGAAGTGGCTCAATTATGAATTCTTGATCTCCTTAACCTCTTGACACTTCCATGGCTTTGAATTCACTCATGATTGTCAATTTTAGCAGCATATAAGCACTCTCCAATATTTGCAAATGGCTTCACAATCTGACAGGGCTTTACTGCATTCGATTGACACTCCTCCTGATAAAATTTACCCCAATGTGAAGGGGGGTCTTATAGAACTCCTAATCCCTAATCTTGGCTTGCTTGGGAAGCCAAGATCAAAAACCAGGTAGTTGGATCAGTTGAAGAAAAAACTCTTGAAGCTTCCCCGCTAAAAATCTCTTGAACTTGCAACCGTTGTAACTGAATTTGGCTCGGCCCAAGATTCAAAATAGTTTCAGTGTTAGCCACAGATTTTAGGCATAGATAGCTCTGTTAGCCGTGGGTGGCAACCACGACCAAGATTGATTAGGCCAAAGATACATAAATTGAGTAGTTAGAACCACTGCTTCACCTTGGGATTGTCCAAGATCCTTCATATGGTCTATCAACATGCCCATATAAGTAGTCCTTTACACATGACACATTTTAGGTGTCTACACTTTTTTTCCTCTCCCACTAGATATCCCATAAAAAATGAGGAAGAACATGATCCCACACCCTAGTGAGGCTATGACTAATGAAGGGGGATTTCCACTGAGTGAAAATTTCCTTCAAAGTTCGAGGTAATGTCCATTTGATGAAAAAATAATCCAACAAAGCATTGAGCACCTTATTTGAGAAATCACAATGGATAAAAATATGATCCACAGATTCAGTGTCCTTAGAACACAAGAGACAAATATTGGAAAGATGGAATCCTTTCTGACATAAATATCAATAGTCAAAAATTTGATTTGCAAACATAGCCACAAAAAAAATTCAATCTTGGGGATCAAATGAGGATACCAAACCCTTTCCACTGGAAAAGATCCTCCCTGGATAATGATTGGGCCTCATATGCAATCTTGACATAAAAAATACCTTTAGGAGAATGAGTCCATAAAAGGAAGTCCCTGTCATTCTGTTGAGGAATAAATTATTATTATAGCAAGTTCAAACTTGTCAAACTTTGAAGGATCTAAAAATCAGTTGTATATAAAGTCAAATGCTTCCAAATCCTCTTGCCATTAGTGATGATTATGTAATCAATTACCTTTTCTTCATATTTCAATGACAAAGGATCCTTCAACTCATAAAATTCGGAACTAAGAAAGAGAGGTTCATGAAGAATCCAAGTATCCTCCCAAAAGAACACATCCTTACCATTTTCAATTTGCCACCACATACCCTCTCTAACCAAACTTCTGACCCTAGCAAACCATTCTAGGTCATAGAACCCTAAGGAGGAACACCACTTCTAAAAAAAAAGAATGTGATTTTCCAGATACTTACCTCTCATAATATTTTTCCACATATAATCCTTCCTCAACACATAATCTCCAAACTATTTTTACAATCAACACATTATTAAACAAAAACAAATTATAATTTTAAATAATAAAAAATTTAGGTCCGAGGTGTAGACCAATTGGTTCATCCAAACCCCATAAGGGGGGCGGAGCTCCAAGGTTCAAATCTCGGGCCTCGTCGGACTGAACGCTTGTCCCTTTCCTGGTGCTTTTAGCGGCGTAAAAGGTTTAAAATGATTGTGACATGGTGGTTATAAGGGCGAACTACGCGAAAATCTGTGTGGCAGCTTCTAAGGCGGACAACACAGAATACTGTGGCGGCCATAAAAAGCTGGACAACCTACCCGGATTCGTGGCGGCTACCGATTCCACCATGTAAATTCAAAAAAAAATAATAAAAATTTAAGAAAATATAATAAAGAAATACCTATTCATAAAAACGATGGAGGATTCCAATCCTTTATCATTGGAAAAGGCCAGAATAAACTACTCTACAATGGAGGATTCCAATCCCTTTATCATTGGAAAAGGCCAGAATAAACTACTCTACAGTTACCATTTTATAATTTTAAATAATAAAGATTTTAACAAAATATAATAAAGAAATACCTCTTCATAAAGAGACGAAGGATTCCAATCCCCTTATCATTGGAAAATACCTTTCGTGGATTCGAGGAGTGCGTCAAGAAGTACAGAGCATTTCAGGCATTTGATTGGACTCTGACTCAAATTAAGTGGAGGCCAAGCGGGTATAACACTGGCACTTAGAAATCTGAATAAAAAGATGGGTTTCCATTTCTTCAGACCTCGGATTCTCTCTAGGCGCCCCCCGGTGACAAGGGGACAGGGTCCCACTACTTTCAAAGGTGTACGCTATCTTCTTATGGTTAACTGAAAGGTATTTAATGTCCATTGAAATGAGACACATTAAAACTTAAAATTTATATTAAATTTGGCTTTCTATACGAGAATTTCCCAGCAGCTAGACGACTTAAAATATCATGGAATCTGAGCTAAAAGCATAAACGTCAAACTAGTCGTTATTGGCTTCGGCATTCTCTCTATGCTTAATACATTTAAGCACTCAGTCCTCCCGTGATATGTACGTATTATAGCAAACTATTGGGCTTATAATGATCCAAATTTCGAATATTATGCATAGGATCCTTGTGTTTGTACCATTATGTCTTGATCTAGCAGAGACGGCCCAGACAAACCGCCACTGGCCTTTGTACTACATAGAATTCTATACATCCTAAAATTGAATTGATAGGAATCGATCATGAACTTAGGCTACTCGCTGAGCAGTGACAAATATTTGTCAGGATCAATTCTCAATGAACTTTCATGACCAGATATATCATTTTCCAGATAATCACTTCATATGCTTTGTTGTATGTGCTTTAAAACAGACATTGCACCCCAGCACATGGTTCCCATATTGCATTATTCGGTAGTGGTTTGAGTCATCTGTTATTAAAATAAATCAATCACAAAATATGATTCAAAACGTTGATTTTCTTTCAAATATGTTGTTATTTGAATACCATGATGAAATTAACATGAAAAAAAAAAAACAACGTCCAAGTATATGTACGTGGTCCATAAGATTTCCAAACATTCTCATTCCTAATTTTTTTTAATGATTTTCAAATATATTTTTTTAATGTTAACCACTTAAAAAGAGGGAAAGCACCCTATATATGAGATTCAATATAATTTATACAGCTATTTTACGTACCTTTCAACCTCCTTTACTGCTGAACAGTACTTGGTATTGGTAAACTCGCATTTTTCTATGTATATATATGGATGATTAGGTAGGAATTTTTACAGGGCATGCCTATCTATGTTTTACTATAAAACATTTTACCATTAAAAATTTATAAAATGTTAATATTTACATAATTTTTTTTTTTTCCAATTTTTTTAAAATTGTTGAAAGTATAATGTTACGAGTGATTGTTTAGGTCGCACAGTGAGTTGATGTCATATTAAGTTGGTGATTATTTAAATGTTTCGATGTTTTGGTGGTGATTAAGGAGATGTCCCAATTTATTATCAATCTAGATCCACTTTTATAGATGATGTGCCATCTAAAAATTTCAACATACCTCTTGTGTACAACTACAATGAACTAAGCTTTATAGGTCATGAACCCTTGGAATAATATATTCAAAATGTGATGTTTTTTTCTATAGTATATATTTTGTTTTATTCCTTTTTATGAAAGTGTTGCATAGTTTTTCGTAGTATCAAAGCCAAACCTCTACTTATTGTTCAAATCTAAATTGCATTACATTGTCTAGATGTGAAGAGAGATCCATTTTGTAGGTGATGTGGGAGCATTTTATGGATTCAAGGATCGGGTTTGCATCTATGGAGTGACGTTGCATTTTGCAACCTACAACTAGTTTGGTGCTACTATTGAAGGGAAGGTGTATCACAAGTAGTGAGGGTAGTTACCATGACTCTCTTCTATTACCATCCAATAATATTTTGGGGCTTATGTACATTTTTCTTATTTGAGGCTTGTGTAGATCTCCAAAGAAATATGTGGACATCAATATTTAAACATTGATTAAATAATTGTTTTAAAAGAATTAAAGGGCTTTTATATTTTGTTTTTAAGTGGAGACTAAAAATTTTCTGAGACATCAAAGCTTAAGGTCTTGGAGGTAATTGTAAAGCTTTGAATTTGAAATTGCATAAGATTTTTTCCCTCTAAATTCCTTGAGAGGGTGGCTCATTAAGAAGGCCAACATCAAGGTAAAATTGTAAAAGACCTCATTTTGTGTGTTGGTATGGAGGTTTAGCCTAATTTCACCTTGTGGTGTTGTGTCTTCTTCCATCTATGGTCTCATCATTTGAAAAAATCAAATTTTATGGTCATTGTAAAATTAGATGGTTTTAACTATGCAAATTAGAAATGTGAGATCAACTTAATTCTACAAATAAAGGGATTATAGAAATTAGTAACAAAAAACATACCTAAAATAATAAGTAAGTATGCAATATAGGATAAAATGGATATGAACAAGGTTATGCACAATGGCAATTTTCACAATTTAGTGCGAATATTCAGATTTTCACAATGTTAATTTTGTAAATTTTGGGACCATATAGGTCGGCCCATTCACCCAAAAATTTTGGGATGCAATTTTTTAAGGGTAAATTTGCCATGCTATTATAATATTTCCCGCATAATTTTTACCTTAAATTTATAAAATATAAAAAATATTTCGCCCAATTTACCTTTTGTACCCCATTATATATATCTAACCCTGACAGTGACTCTCATACAATTACAACATTATTTTTTTAGATAGTAAGTGATGCAAAGTAGATGACTGACAAAACACAAGTACATGAGTCCACAAATGACATAAGGTGACTAGCGAAAGGCGACTGGTGGAAGAGACTAGCGAAAGACGATTGACGAAAGGCAAGTGATAGAATGTGAGTGGTAGAAGATGAGTGGAAGAAGGCAAGTGGCATAAGGTGACTGGAAGAAGGCGAGTGGCAAAAGGTGAGTGGCATAAGATAATTGGCATAAGGTGAGTGGAATAATGTGAGTGGCATAAGGTGAGTGGTATAAGGTGAGTGGCATAAGGCGAGTGGCATAAGGTGACTGGAAGAAGGCGACTGATAGAATACGAATGATAGAAGGTGAGTGGTAGAAGGTGAGTGGTATAAGGCAATTGGCATAAGGTGACTGGTAGAAGGTGACTAGCATAAGGTGAGTGGTAGAAGGTGAGTGGTATAATGCAACTAATAAAAGGTGAATTTATTAAGGCGATAGATAGTAGCTGACTGAAATACAATGATCACGATTTATCGGTAAGTTTATTTTACCATTAATTTTCCTTTTTTAACATTTTTTTCATGGAAACTTAATAAGGAGGTTTATTTTTCTTGGGACAGATATTCTTAGGATAAACATTTTGTTGTCTCTAGCAGTAGTTCTCTTTTATACTAGTTATTTTCATTTTTTAAAATGATGTTCATTGTTCATGTTAATCTTCTATTCATACAGGTAAAATGTCAACTACTGGTAGTGGAAATAAGGGAGGCTAGTATTCAAATAAGAGGAGTATCCTCAAATACTTTCATAATATTTCAAAATCCAATCATCCATCAAAATATGCACAAACTGAAGGTATGAATGCCTTTACTTACTAGTTAATTTTTTACATTGTTAATTTTATATATAATGTCTTCATTCATAAAGAAGTGTGATTTTTCATTGATGGCTTTGTCCATTTTTTATCTGTAGAAGGTATACTTTTAAATGCCATAATTATAATGACCCTACTATTGACACTAGTATTATATCTATAGAAAACACCGTTGACCCTGTTATGCCTCCACTTCCACATATCCTCGTTAATGAAAATTCCACAAATGAAAATATTTTTAATCAAATGGAATAAAAACATGAATATATTCTTGAATCTAACACGCAAAGTGGAAAAGAAAATAATAGTTCTTATGCAGTCCTTACTTTCGGAGAATTTTCATCTAAAAAATGTAAACATGCAAGGTTATCTAGGTGGACAATTAACAAATCATTTCAGCTTGATTTGATAGCATAATTTCCATTTATTGAGCCAGTGCTACCAAAGAATAGTAGTGAGTAAATAACATAATTGAGATGCGTAATTTGCAGTTGGAAACACAAAGGATCATAGATTGTAACTTAAAAAAGATACAGTATAAAAACATTGTGAAAAGGTTTATATCAAAACAAAAGAAGGTGATCGACCAATACCAAAAAATTATAGGTGGAAGGATGAATCAGAGTGCACACATATAATATATGCACAAGAATATGATAAATAAATGAAACAAAAACAAACTTTGGTTGATAAAGGTGCAATGATTCAAGCCCAATTTCAAAAAATGAATAAGTTAACTTTAGCTTCAAAAAGTTTACAATTTGTTTTTGTATTATTTATTCTTAAAAAGGGTAGACCTATGTCTAATTTCATTGATTATAAATCTCTATTTTGAGTAGTTGATGTGCAGAACTTACCCAGCATCCATTGGTCAGATTGAAGTGGTTGGTAAATGGTAAAATATCTCTCATTGGTTGAGCAGGATGACCTCAAAGAGAAAGTAAAAAAGGCCAAATTCATTTCACATTCAATTTATGCGGTGACTACTATTGAAAACACATATTGGATTTGCATGCATGTTTACAAATTGGAAAATCATTTAAGGCAACCTCATTTACTTGCGTTACACAATATGGTGGAAAATTGCAATGCAGAAAAAATTTACAATGTTGTTTCTAGTTTAAAGGAAATAGCAGGAATGAATGAAATGGAAATTGCCACTAAGTTAATATATGTTGGAGTTGATGGTGCTACTACAATGCAAGGACATAGGAATGGTCTTTGTGTTAGACTACAAACATTTATTACCCCATATTTGATCCCTATTCAATGCATGGCTCACAAAATGAATCTTGCATATAAAATTGTGAATACATTTACAAATGTTGCGATAGTGGAAGAGCTTGTCCATGAAATTCATGATTATTTTTCATGCAGTCCAAAATGATTTTCAGAGTTTCAACAATTTTCACTAGGAGTTACTGAAGGTAAAAAACTGTTCAAATATGTGGATACTAGGTGGATTTTGATGTATCAACCAAAATTTGGAGTTTTCAAAGAATATCAATCATTGATAGGGTTTATGTATGCAAATAATAGGGTAGTTGATAAGGCTAAATATTTACTATTTTTAATGAGTGACTTTGAAACAATTATCACATTGTGTGGTATTCTTCCAATGTTGGAAGAAATGAATACTTTGATCAAAATTGGAAAAGAAATTTTTATTTATATTATGGATTTCATCAAGGCGAGAAAATAAATTTGCATGCATATTGATATGATGTACACATATGGTCAAAATTTTATGGATTCCATGTTTGAGAGTTGGAGAGTATTAACAAATGTGAATGATCCTCAAAGGTTTTTGAATTTCAATATAAATGATCATCTATGTACTAATATCCATGGAAATGAAATACCTTTATATTATTTTGGTCTACAAATGGATATAACTACAAATGAAGTTGAGAAAATACCCATAACCTACAACAGATTTTATGTAGTTGTACATGATACAAAAATTAAACTACAATAAATAGCAGAATCATTGACAAAAGAAATAAGAGACCATTTTCAAAGAGATGAATTGTTTGAGGCTATGGGTGTGGTTAATCCGATGTTTTGGAATCCTTGTAGTGAATACCATATTATAAATGATCTATTTCTCAAATACATGGGCATTCTTGCTAGCCATTTTGGTAAAAATGTGGTAGTCAATGGTATTGAAATCAATGGCATTCTCAACAGAGATCTTTTGACAAAATAATCAAACTATTCTGGAACAAAAATATCTGCTCAAGTTTCACAACTCTCTAACCATCATGAAACAGGTTCTATTTCATATTTGTGGATAATATTATATCCTAGTAGTATCTTACAACATACTATGAGTGAATATTTTTATTTATATGAATTATGTCAAACAATGATTTTAGGATCTGTGGAAGATGAAAGGGTATTCAATGCATTATTGTATGTAAAATGTAAAGTTTGAAATAGGTTGGACAAAAATTTGGAAAATTGATTCAGAGTATATGTGTCAACCTATGAGGTGGAAAAGTTTCCTTATGAAAGAGCATTGTCACACTGGAAATCTATGGCAGAGATAAGAGGTGTAATGAATACCGAGGATGATGAGGATGATGGTAACACTGATCAGATTATGATGACAAAAATTTTGGGTATGAGTGTAGACGATTTTGTACAATCTGAAAAGAGTTTGTTCTAGCTTCCAACATTATGATGCAAGGATGATTTCATTTGATTTGATTTCACATATTATCATTTTATTTGATTTCACATATTAGAATGAAAGGATGCTTTCATTTGATTTGATTTGAGTTCAGCATTATAATGAAAGGAATATTGAGATTATATTATAATTCGATAAATGTAATTTTGATGTCATTAATCATATAATATGATATTAGAAATGCAATTGGATACTATGTATAATTTTGATGTTATTAATCATATAATATGATATTATAAATTCCATTGGATACTCTTTATAGCATAGCCCTTTGATTGATTATGTATATTTGAATGAAATTAGATTATTTGAATAGCCCCCTGTATAGTGTTGATTAGGACACTACATTATCTTTTATATCAGAAATGTGTTATTAGATATTTTGTATATAATTTTATGTAAGCCTTGTTATTGAATTATTAGTCTAAAGTTTCAAATTTTTTGGTAGATTTGTATTGTATATATCATTTATGACAATGTGCCAAAGTAAATATCTATGCTGCATTTCCAATCATTTCAAATTATTTCATATAACATAAAATAACATCTTACTACATCCACAAAATTCAAAATTACTTAATGCATCAACACAAATAATAAAAACTAGCATTCTACATCCACATAATTCAAAATTACTTAATGCATCAACACAAATAATAGAAACTAGCATACGATGACAATAAACATTTCCAATCATTTCTCTTTCATTAATTTCAATTTTAAAAAAAATACCATTCTTTCACAATTTACAAATAATATCAAACATTTTTTGTTTCACTTCAAATTAAAAACAACAAACTTCTACATCAACACAAATAATCAAAACATAACAATATTTAAAACAAAATTTTAAAAAGATAATACAATTTTTTTGGAAATTGTCTCTTTCATTGATTTCAAGAAAGATACCATTCTTTCAAAATTTATAAAAAATATCAAAGATTTTTTGTTTCACTTAAAATTTAAAACAACAAACTTCTATTCTTTTTGCATGGTTCTTGAAGTTCCACCTTCATCTATCTCAATATCCTTTGCTTCTAATGCACTAGCCCTAACCAAACTTTCAGCTGTAGTGTTGATCCCAAATAACAATGAACTTTCTTCCTTCATTGGATCTTCTTTAAAAGGTGCATTCAACTCTTTCTCATTTTCTTTCAATACAACCTCGACATCTAGGTCCCTATATCTGATAAACTTCTTCAACCAATTATTTTCTCTAACAGTGTATTGTAACCTATTCTTCACATCAATAGCATTATTAATACTAATTTTGGTAGTCTTGATCAACGTTATCATGGCACTAACCTATTTCTTTAAGTGTTGGAAATTAGACTACAAAATACAAGTGAAAAAAGGTTAATATTTATAAAAAAACATATGTAAGAAAAAATGATATTTTGGTTATATGTAAAACTTACATCAGCTATAAGTCGTGCAGTTTCCGCAACTACTACTTTGTTTCGATCTAGTGCCCATTCATTGAAATATGCTTGGGCCTCTACATTGATATTTTCCAAATGATTCATAAAAATAGCCAGAACTTCATCTGTGTATGTAGACTTTACCTCCATAGTACCAGATTTAGATTTATGTAGCAAAGCATCAAGATTTCGGGGCTCATTCTCAACCTTTAAAAAAATTCTTTTCTCTTCAAAAAATTCTTATATCGGCCATTTTTTTCTTTAATAAAAACGTTGGCCCAATATTCCCATTCTTTCAATTTATCAATATCTAAAAGAAGATTATTATGAACTATAGTTTTACATATATTAGCTAATAACACACTTTAAAAAAAAATTACTTTATCATCATCTGTTAGATGATGGGTGGTGACTTGCTGGGGGAGGAAACTCTGGCGAAATCTATGTCAACATTTTCTTCTTCATCATTGCCCTCTTCATCCTGAAGCATATCACTTGCATTTAAAGAGAAATTTTGAGGATTCATATCTTGATTATGAAAATCACAATCTAGAGTTCCTGAGGGTATATGAGACGCACTCTCAACATTTGAGAAAATATCTAGGGTTAAAATTGGTAAAATAAAAATATTAGATTCAGACACATTGTGTGTTTGGGTAGCACTTCTTTTATCATGAGACGGTGGTGTGAGAAAAATTTTACCACGCATGCGTGATTGGTTCCTCATTGATGGTACCTACGGTGGATGGACAAGACTTGTTGTGTTGATGGTTGTTGTTGTGTTTGCGGTTGGTCAGATGGTGGAGGCATATTTTCTTTAGTATTTTGAATGTAACACATCTATCTACAAAATTTCACATGAAAGTATTAACTTAATCTTGTGTAAATAACAATATCATAAAAATAGATTTATTTTAACCAAACATACCAGAATCAGACTTTGTAGCTATTGATGATTCAACCATTTACCATTTCTCTGAAAAATATTTAAAATAAATAAAGAAAACATAATTTTTTTAAGTCATTAAAATACATCATTTAAAATAGTACTTTTGAATAATAAGGTTACCTTGTTGGCTGGAGGTAACTTCTTCCACGTCAATTGTAGCAATTCAATAAGTAAAAGGAGCCACAGGTGTATGTTGAATCTAATCACCATGAGACCTCACATGTTTGGAGGGAGTTACTAGTGATGACTACGACTACGAGTCAAAATCAGTAGACACTTATTGAATCCTAAATGCAACATCCCTTTTACTTGAATACTGAGATGCTCTTCTCTATTTTCAAAATAAAATTAGAAAATAACAAGATAGATTGAAAAAAAGAAAATAAAAATATTCCAAAAAAATATTTTTACTTGTATTTCATTCTCAATCATGCCAATAGCTAACAAAATGGGGTGCAATGCAGTGGGATGATTGCTTTGTTGAAGACTGAAATAATCTTCCTAAAAAAGACAGAATAAAATTGATGGTTGTCACTGTATACGAAGTTTGAATTTTTTTGGTACTCAAAAGGTCTAGTTTTAGGCATTTGGAAATGTGCATGGACCAGTCAAATATTCCACCACTAATACATCAAATCAATAAATACAGTGCCCAAAAAGGTATTTCTATAGGTTGCCCCTGTAGAATACGCCTTGCCTAAAAACATTCAATGCAAGCATAAATAAACTTGTCTCCAATGTTGGAAATGTTTAAGCCTGAAAAAAAGAGAGAACATTATTAGTACAACAAGGAGAATGTTATTAGATAATGGTAACTAGAATACATCAATATTTAATGTTAAATAAAAAATAAATTTTGAAAATATACCTTTCAAATTATTTGAGTGAATAGAGTAAATGGCTGCTTGGGTGGATTTATCATCATCGATCAAGGCGTACTGGTTGTTCACCAGTATACCATATGAAAATGGTATCCCTGTTAGTCATTGCACATCGAAGGGTTTAACAAAAAAACAATATCTTTGTTATCCACTTTGATTGTAATAGTGGACACATCATGGTTGTAACAACAAACAATCTATTGCATCAACTAAACGTTAATGTTCAATTGTGGCATCTTCAATACACCAGCAATTCCGAAGGTGTAAATCCATTACGAATATCTTCTAGGAGTGCTAAAAATATTCTTGATGTTGGGGTAGTAGAAGCTCCTAAAATTCACTTTAGAAGGAAGAGGAGAGGAAGAGCTAACCATTTCTGAAAACACGTAGGAAAATCCTCTTAAAAACTTAGGAAAACACTCTGAAACGCCTTGGAAAACACTCTAAAATTATTGAAAAACCTTCTGAAAATGCTAACAAAACCTTCTAAAAATGTTGCCAAAACCTTCTAAAAATGCTGCCAAAACGCTCTAAAAATGCTCTGAAAAGCATCTAAAAATGCTCTAAAATGTTGTGGAAAACGCTTTGAAAATGCTAGAAAAAGTTCTAGAATTGCTCTAGAAAACATTGTAGGAAAGACAAAAAATGACCCTGCATATGTATTTATAGAATTTTGCATGGTGGAAGTTAATATATGCATGACATGTGGTAGACGAGATGACATGTGGCACCATATGCCAGTCACCATCTTCTAGTCACCATCTACTAGTCACCATATACCAATCACCATCTACCAATAACCATATGTAACTCACCTTCTGCCACCCACCATCTATCAGTCACCATCAGACAGTCATCATATGACAATCACCATCTACCAGTCACCATATGCCAATCACCATCTGCTAGTTGCCATATACAAATCACCATCTCCTAGTCACCATCTACCAATCACCATCTAGAAATTGCTATCTTCCAGTCGCCATATGCCACTCCCCATATTCCAATCACCATCTACCACTCACAATCTGCCAGTCACCATCTACCACTAACCATCTACTAGTCGCTAACTACCACTTGCCATTTGCCACTCGCCATATACCAGTCACCTTTTACCACTCGCCATTGGCCATTGATCGTCTACCACCTGTCTTCTTCCACCTGCCTTCGACCAATCACCATCTACCACTCGCCTTATGTCACTCACCTTATGTCACTCGCCTTATGCCACTCGCCTTCTACCACTCACCTTATTCCACTCACCTTATGTCACTTTCCTTATGCCACTCGTGTTATGCCACTCGCCTTGTGCCACTCACCTTATAACACTCGCCTTGTGTCACTCATATTCTACCAGTAGCCATAAAATTTTATTGATAATTTTTGTGCAAAAAAATAAAAACAATTCACCATATTTTGATAAAGTTTCTACAAAATTTTAAAATAATTTTCCCCAAAGTTTATACACCATTCACCTAGATTCAACCTGATTTTATAATTACTTTTTCGGTACTAATCCTTATGCATAACCTTGTATATGAATGTGTGATCAAATATTTTGTGGCTAATTTATATAACCATTTATACATGTCAACCTCTTGAATATTTAAGATAGAAATGCTTAGTTTGTAAATTGAGGAAATATCTCTATGGCTTCAATTAGGCTCCAAAATATCTGTTTGTTAATATTGATGAGTACTTTAAGGCATAAGGATTTTATAATAGTCCCCATAATCTTAACTTGTATGTGAAGAACATTGATGGAGATGGTATACTTATTATTGTGCTCTATGTTGATGATCTTATCATCACAGGTGATAGATTGGATAAAATTAGTGAAACAAATATGAATTTGAAAGATAGATTTGAGATGATAGACCTTGGTTTTCTACATTATTTTATTATAATTCAAGTGTGAAAATAGATGATTAAATTTATTTCACATCCCAAATATTTCTAACCAAAATAAGAGCTATTTTTTTCCTAAAAATAACTCCACATATACCTATTAAGGTTTGGTCCAGTATTTTTATCAAGGACATTTCCCTATGGTTTGGCTAAGAACCATTCTAAACCTTAAATAATTTTATAATTCCTTATCCACGATAATTCACTTATATTTTTAGACCTATCATAATGTACACCTATCCCTAAAACATACATATGTTTATCTATCTATGGTACTAGGTGTATTGCAAAGTCAAGCTATCAATCTCATATTTCCAATGAGCTAGCTTCCTCTTTTAGTCCATCAAAAGAGATGCACAAATCTCTACACCCTTAAATAAGTCCATCTATGTAAGTGCACTAAGTGCATTGCATTCAGGTTATTCATTCCATCTTGACGATGAATTAGTATTTTTGACTTAGGTCTCGTACTATCCCATAATTCGTGGATATAAGATCATTAAACTCTTTTCTTTAATTTAATCATTAAAGTATTTATTATCAACATTGCATACATCAATTATATATTTCTCATTTACCTTTAAGAAATAACTTATTCTAAGTGCAAAACCTTTTAAGTGATTTTCACTGAGGTGCACTCATTGTGCGAATTATAAAGAATTTAGTATTCAAATTCTACCTACGGAAGATGTATTCATGATTATTTTATAAGGATACTAAGTTTAATCCATATCCAAAATTATTTCTGGGAGCTATAATATTTTAAAACCTTTCCATCATATGAACCCTATCCTTATTTATATTATCTTTAATTTCATATTTGATATCTATTAAGAACCCATATAACTCATTTAAGATCTATTCCCATGATATCCCTTATTTGAATAAACCACTATATTTTTTGCAATAATCTTTTTGTCCAAACAAAATAAATCATTTATATATCTCAAATGAGTAACAAACTTTTTCAATGCAACCAAGGTAAGTGATTCATATTTCTAACATTTGATGACTAATAAAATATAAGAATAAGGAATAAAAACATTAATACCACATAACCATAGTATATAAACTTTATTGGTTCGTATTTAAAATAATCGGCATAGTTATATGCTCATATAACTTCCAACAACTAGAATTACATATATTTTTATAATGATTTCTCTTCTCAAGAGAATCCAATCAACATTTTTTATTACAATGGATACTTCCATGTATCTTATATTGAAATAACTACACTTTACAATATCCACTTCAATTAAGGGCTAAAGATAAACAACATAATTCCTTTCTTCCA
Source organism: Wollemia nobilis (assembly GCA_028583015.1). Classification (NCBI taxonomy): domain Eukaryota; kingdom Viridiplantae; phylum Streptophyta; class Pinopsida; order Araucariales; family Araucariaceae; genus Wollemia; species Wollemia nobilis. The sequence goes on along the minus strand of JAQPPZ010017151.1, from coordinate 23,300,904 downwards.
TTATCAATTCATGTACTTTGTAAGTCATTGTGTGTCCAGGTTCTTCTTTAACCAGTTGAGAGAAAGATAAATTAAGGGATTATAAATGGTTTCTAGCATGAGTATGCATCCTATATGCAAATCCTTTATTTTTCAATGTAAGCATTATTTCATAGCAAACCAGAACATAACCCATTATATATTTTTGTTATACCACAATTGTAAGTAAGCTCTTCTACTAATTTAAAGGGTTTTAAATATGAAATAAAACTCTCTTTTTATTTCACCTGTAGTGGGATCCATGCCTCATAAAATAATTTTATAAACACAAACACCCATAAGCCAATTCGGGACCCCATAATCCCATAATTTAAATCAGAGAAAAACACCATTCATTAAAGCTTATTTAATTTAAAACTCATAAATCAGTTTCTGGAAGGACATATTCTTATAACAATAATTTTTGCATGGAAAGTATTCAATTGTTATGCTATCAAATATGCAAGGTCTTTCCTACTTGTAAAACAAAACTTCACATATTAACCATGTATGAACATTCTATAGAGGTACAGAATATACTGTAATCCTCAACACCTATATGGCATTTTATTTAAATCATTCACTTAAGGAGTCTTCTAAAGCCTCTTTTTTCAAAAAAGCATAATGTGATACATCATAAGAAATCAGTCACTTCTAGCTTTAACTGAGGCACAAGGAATGTCTCACTCACTCTTTATTTGAGTGTATCTCTAGAACGATGAAATAAAACAATAAGGTAGTCTTGTTATTGACTATAGCACATTGTTTAGGATTATATTCCTCATTTGAATGCTCTCAAACCCACTCTCAAGTTTAGTGGTTTGTTAAATAACATTAACCAAGAATCCAACATCAGTCTGGTTCAAAGTATATTTTACATAAATCTAGAAGCATAAGCCCTTTTTATCCTACATTCTTAATGCAATGGAACACGAACAATGTTCACCGTAATAACTTCTACAACATGCAATATTAAAGGACAATAAGCTTAAGATAATCATTGTGATAAGTAAAATCTCAGCGATCCGTTTCTATTATAGCAAGGATGAGTTTTCAATATAACTTAACTACAATAGTCCTCAAATATATATGTAACAGTAGAATATTGTAATAAAGAACACATGTAATCAAACCTTATAGTATTATTTCAAATACCTTGTAAGTGATAACCAATTGCACTCAAGGTGGTTATAGACTTCATAATTTCCTACCCTTTCCAAACCACGTACTAGAAGGAGCGATTGGTTAAACTATGGGTTTCCAAATATAAGCATCAATGGGTAGTGGAGAACTTACTCCAAAGATACTCTTATTGAAAAATCAAGAGCCCAAACCAAACATTATGCCAAACGCACATCATACAACACGATGTGGGATCTAAGCATAATTTCTTTCTCTTTAATACTATAAGAATAGTTTTCATCCCAACAGAAGATACTACCAAATATATGCATAAAGATAAACTGAGACTTAAAGAAAGATCTTTTTTTTTATAGCCCAATCATATGAAATAAACTTTCTAGAAACTACCTTGATATCACCATGTATCTCCAATGAAAATTTCTAGAACACCAATTAGATTTTGATTTATCTAGATTCTTTTTTCTTCTTTTTCCAGTGACATCTCCCTAACGTTCTCTTTTTTCTCATCCTCCCTCTTTGTCCTTCCATAAAAGGAACCACCTCTCCTTTTTTTATTTTACCCCCATATGATTCGGTCAGGGTATTATTATAGGTTGTGTTGTATCTAAATTCCACGACACAATTTTCTCCCTCCAATTGAAGAATTATGGAGTAATACCAACAAAGTTGCAGTAAAGTTGTATATTCCAAAGTCCTTATGTTAGTGTTACCAAAAGACTTAAATGATATAAATTTTTTTTTATGGATAGGAAAACATAAAATCCTCTTAAAGGAAAGTTGAATTTTATATAACCTAACATAGGGTTATTAAATTTTCATACCACAAGACTTCCCTTCAAGAAAGTACTTTTCTTTTTCATCGTATATGGAAGAAGTAAGAATCATTAATAATATAAATTCTTAATCAAAAAAAAAATTCAAACAAGCATAATTAAACCTTCTTTTTAAATTCTTAACCAATAATGTCAAATAAAATATAACTTATCTAATAACTTCTCTTTTTATATAAGAAATAATAAAAGCAAATATTTATTCTTCTTTGCAATAAATAACTTTATATCAAACAAAATTTCATCTAAAGGAAGATTATCAAAAAGCAACAAAATTTCACCCAAAAACTTGGTATATTTCACTCATGTAGATCATGATATGCAGCTACATGAAAGTATTATTTATCCATGTTGCTCCAACCATTTTGATGAATAAATCGTCAAATCATTTCCCTTATTATAATATCCTACTCTCGGTGGTTAAGTTTTTCTTCCACCCATCGAGAAAACCTATTCCTACAAAAGTGAAAATCCATTAGCAACATTTTATTCTTCCATAAAATATATTTTTTGCAAAAACTAAACATTTAGTCAGTCATTCCACTGATAAGATACATCATATTTTTTCATAAAATATATGTTTTGTAGAAACTAAACATGAAATAGTTAGTCATTCCATCAACAAGATAACATAGTCATTCATGAGTCCATCCTATGAAAGTTTGCCAATGGAAGTGTCATGACATCCTACCCCTCTTAGAATAAATACAGTGCTTGTTGTTTCATCAAATTCCAAACCTTAAAATAATAATTAAATTTCATTTTCAAATAGAAAAGAAAAATATCTATGCATATTTGCAACCCTATCCCAAGAGGTATTTCTCTTAGGATATCGGTCCCATTGGACCTTAAATTGTTCCAAAGTTTCCTTCCTCATTTCTTTTGAGTGGAACTCAAAGATCTTCATTGGTCGTACCTCAAATATTTCTTGGTCTGCCATCTGTAATGTAGAAAAATACCATACATGATCAGGGTTAGCAATGTATTTCCTAAGCAATGATATATGAAAAGTATCGTGAATATTCAACAAACTGGGTGGTAAGACAAGTCTATACACCATAGCTCTAATATTTTCCATGACTTTGAAAGGTCCAATAAAATGAGGATCTATTTTTATGGATTTTATGACACTCTTCTTTTGTCATGCCCTTAGGAATACTCTATCACCTACTAAGAAATATCTTGGTGACATTTTTAAATCGCTATAATTTTTTTAATGATCAATGACTTCCTTCAACCTCTCTCTAATCATATTTAATTGTTTCTCCATTTCCTTAATAATTTTTGGCCCAAGAGCAATCCAAACATCCATATTATCCCATGATAATGGTGTCCTACACCTTCTGCCATACAAATATTCGAATGGAGCCATGCCTGATATCGAATGGTGACCATTGTTGTAAGAAAATTCCACTAGGTGTAAATAGTCTTCTCACTAAAATTTTTGATCCATACAATACATGTGAAACATATATTCCAAAACCTAGTTCACTCTATTTGTTTTTTCATTGGTTTCTAGAAGATACATAGAGATAATATTTAGTCTAGTGCCTATTGCATTATGTAGAGCTTGCCAAAACTTAAATGTAAACCTAAAGTCCCTATCTTATAATCACCTTAGGAAATCAATGAAGCTTGAATATTTATTAGAAAAATTTTTAGCCACAATCAATGCATCATCCTTGGCATTTACAAGTATAAAATGTGCAACCTTAGTCAATCTATAAACTACCACAAATATTGTGTCATGTTAGAACCTAGTTTTAGGTAAACCTACAGTAAAATCCATTGAAATAACCTACCATTTCTGCATTGGTATGTCATGTGGATACAATAGTCCTACAATATGTCTATGTTCAGCCTTAACCTTCTGAAATTCAGGGATTGGGCAATCAATTTAGTTATATCTCTCTTCATCCTTAGCCAGTAAAAGGTTTTCTTCATATTTTCTCTCATTTTTTCTCCACCTAGATGAGCAGAATAAGAATATCTATGCACTTCTTACATGATCATTCTCCTTAGATTTATGGCCTTTGGAATCAATACCCAATATTTAAATCATATAAGTCCATCCTTGATGTTAATATCCTTATTTATTTGGGGTTACTTTCCATTTTATCCTGAATTTTATTGCAATACTCATCATGATATTACATTTATTTGACTTTATCCATCAAGTTCACATGGTCTTAGGTTAGGGTAGCAATATGTTTTCTCCTACTTAAGGCATCAACAACCTTATTTTTCTTTCTCTTGATGTATTCAATTCCAAAGTCATATTCAGCGAGGAACTATATCCATATCCTCTACTTAGCATTGAGAAAAGTTTGAGTAAATATATATTTCAGACTTTGATGGTCGGTCCTTAACTCGAAGGGTCTTCTCACCAGATAATCTTGCTAAACCTTGAGAGCATATACAAAAATTTCTAATTTTAGGTCATGATTAGCATAATTGACCTCATGTCTCTTGATCTTCCTTGAACCATAAGCTATAATTATTCCATGCTATGATAGAACTCCATACAAACCTTTCAAAGATGCATCTGTGCATGCTAATAAATTACCATGAGCATTTGGAATCTTTGATATGGTTTTCATGGTGATTTTTTATTGAGCAATTCAAAATTTACCTCACACTTATCAGTCCACTTGAATACCTTCCTCTTTCTCTGAATATTAGTTATTGTAGATGCTATCTTGAAGTAATCATTCACATAACACCTATAATAACCAATCAAACCCATGAAGATCCACACTTCAGTAACATTTGTGAGCACCAACCAATTTAGTATAGCCTCTATCTTCTTGGGATCCATTATGATCCCTTCTAATGATTATATATATAGTAAGTATTGTACTTATAACACATATAAGTCACACTTAGATAGATTCCAAAATAGTTGATTCTTCCTTAGCAACTCTAGCACAATTCTAATATGTCTGTCGTGCTCCATCCTATTTCAATAATATACTAGAAAATCATCCAAAAATATAAAGATAAATCAATCTATATGGTTTTTGAATACACTATTCATCAGGTTCATGAATGTTGCTAGAGTATTCATCAGTACAAAAGGTAATACTATAAACTCATAATGTCCATATCGAGTTTTATATGTTATATTATGGGTATCTTCTTCTTGTATTCCTAGTTGATGATATTTGGATTTCAAGTCAATTTTTAAAAATATGATGGCATACTTTAGTTGATAAAAAATATATTCAATTCTAGGCAAAGGATATATATTGTAATGGTTTCCTTATTGAGCATTCTGTAATCTATGGATAATCGCAAGGAATCATTATTTTTGTAACAAACAACATAGGTGCATCCCATGGTGACACAGTCAGCCTAATCAATCTCTTCTCAAATAATTCTTGCAGCTAAACCTTCAACTCTTACACCTCAATGGAATTCATCCTATAAGTATCCCATTGAATAGGCTCAGTTTCAGGTTTCAACTCAATAGTGAAATCAAATTCACATTTTATATGGAGTCTAGGTAAATATTTTGGGAACGCATCCTTAAATTCTTGAAGTATTGGGTGTTTTCTAAACACCTCTTCCCTCTTTTCCTCTTTAATTTATTTAAGCTTAACTACATATATTGTTCCTCCTTTTTTATTGGATTTCTTAAGTTGCATTGCAAATAGGATCTAGAGTTGAAAAATCCCTTATGAGCTATAGACTCTCTATCTTTCCTTACCATCCTCTGAATAATCAATCCATATCTCCTAGAAATTGATCACAATATTTTGTTCTTGCATTCAATCCATCCCTAAGACTACATAAAAAGCATGTAACAACACCACATAAATACATCCAATGGTTGTGCCACTAGGTAAGGTAATTTTGTTCAAATTATAGCATTGATATAAGCTCAACCTTCCACCCATGTGCTAATATTCTTGGTCTTTTTGGTTGTAGTAGCTCCATTATATATTAGAATTTTTACCTCTTTACCAAAAACATTACCCTTTATGAGTAGAGGAGTTGCTTACCCTTCAAAGTTCTGACTTCCTATCACTGCATAGATCTTAGGAGTTGGTTCCTTGTTATTTGTAAAATATTTTATTTCCCTTTGAATTTTATCCTGATTTATGTGGGAAATGGTTGGAATAATGTGGACATCCACAATCATAGCATCCACCCTTGGGTCCTAAGTGTGTTCCTTATTTCTCTCCCTTCATTTTTATTAGCTAGTGGGGGCTTGGGTTGCCCCTATAGTGTGTCTTGTTATTGTTTTTGGTGTGGTTTTTTGTGTTATTATTCCTTCCCCAAAACTTCATGTTAAACTTTCCCTATTTTCTATCATTCCTCTTGTCATGCCTTTAGAAGGTTTTACTTGTCTATTCTCTCTCCCATTTTATGAAACCAGTGCTATTTCTTTTCTTGAGTGTTTTTCAATCTTTTTTAGATACCCCTTCATAATAAAAGTATGTCTTAAGATAAGTCTCTACTTTCTTAGCCAAATTGTAAGCCTTCTATAGGGTTTTAGGCTCACACATATTCACCTCATCCCCAATCCTGGGATTTGCTCCCAAGATGAATTTGTGGATATTTATATTCTCATCGTGTGTGGGCACATACTTTAAAAATTTGATAAATTTATGATAGTAAGCCTCTACTATCTTATTTCCTTATCAAATATTGGTGAATTCCTCAAATTTATTGACATAAAAGTGCTTTGTGAGGAACATATTCTTAAATGCTACAACAAAATTTTCTCATTTTAGATCAACTACATCGATCTTTGATTACCCACTAAAATTGTCCCACCAATCCAATCAAACACATTATATATGTATAGTGGTATATAATGTCTGAGTCCCTGCAGATTAATTCTTCAAGGTGAAGAATATTTCCAATTCCTTCATCCAGGATTCAGTTGCATCACCCCCTTCTTATCCATTAAACTAGGAGGATTGTACATGCTTTGAATATTTAGCCATCTCGACCTCCAACCAAATTCTAGCCTATTTTGCCTCTATAAGAGGTTCATTAGTCTATCTTACCCCAGAGCTCTTAGCTTATGAATCCCCATTCACTATGGTTTCTAACAATTATCTCTATTGTTTTATCTATTCTCACATCAAAGCAACTATTATAGTAAGGTCCTCCCTTTCATTAGTAGGATTGGTTGTACCTAAATATAGGGTCCTATCCTTGACATTATTCCAACATGTTTGTCTCTTCGATGGAACAACACTTCCTCTCCTTGTTATTGATTCCATTAACCTTGGTCACACACAGGAAATAAAATTGGAATTAGATCACAATTCTTTCTTTGAATTGTACCATTAATTAACTAAATAAGTCATTCACTTGGCCAAATAACAAATTTTATTACCCTATCCCCATGTAAGGTATAATCCTTATTAATGATATTATTCCTTCAAAATATTTCATCACCTAGTCTTACTATACCTAGGTCTCAGCTAAGGAAGATTATACTCCTACAACCATGAGATCTTATACCAAATATCACATCCTAAATATTCCTAGTCGAATTTGTTTTTTTTTTCCTAAAAATAACTCCACATATAGCTATTACTATTTGGTCAAATATTTTTATCAAGGACTTTTTCCTATGGTTTGGCTAAGAACCATTCTAAAACTTAACTAAATTTATCATTCCTTATCCACAATAATTCACTTATCTCTTAAGACCTATCACAATTCACCTATCCCTACAGCATACATATTTCTATTTATGTATCATACTAGGTGTATTGCAAATTCAAGCTATCAATCTCATCCTCCCAATCAGCTACCTTTCTCTTCTAGTCCATCGAAACATATGCACAAATATCTACACCCTACATAAGTCCATCTATGTAGGTGCACTAAGCACATTGTATTCAGGTTAATCATCCCATCTCCATGATGAATTAGCCTTTATGATTTAGGTCTTACAATATCCCATAATTTATGGATGTAAGATCATTAAACTCTTTTCTTTACTTTAATGCTTATGATGAAAATATTTATTCTAAACATGGCATACATCAATTACATATTTCTCATTTACCTTTAGAAAATAACTTATTCTACGAGAAAAAGCTTTTAAGTGATATTTTACTAAGGTGCACTCATTGTGTGCCTTCTAAAGAATTTAGTATTCAAATTCTACTTAAGGAAGATGTATCCATGATTATTTTATAAGGATACTAAGTTTAATCCATATTCAAAATTATTTTTTACTCATGGGAACTATAATATTTTAAAATATTTCCATCATATGAACCCTATCCTTATTTACATTATATTAAAGTTCATATTTGATATCTATTAAGAACCCATATAACTCATTTAAGATCTATTTCCACGATGACTTATTTGGATAAAGCACTATATTCTATGCAATAAAAATTTTATCCAAAAAAATCAATTGTTTATATATCTCAAATGAGTAACAACCTTTTTCAATTGCAACCAAGATAAGTGATTCATATTTCCAACATTTGACATCTAAAATAAAATATAATAATAAGGAATAACAACATAAATACCGCATAACCAGATTATATCAACTTTTTTCATTCATATTTAAAATAATCGGCATAGTTATATTTTCACAAAACTTCCAAAAACTAGACTTGCATATATTTTTATAATGATTTCTCTTCTCAATAGAAAACAATCAACATTGTTCATTACAAAGGATACTTCCACATATCCTATACTCAAATAACTATACTTATTTACAAATACCAACTTTAGATAAGGGCTAAATATAAACAACAAAATTCCTTTATTCCATTATAAACTCATATACTTTGTAATACATTGTGTGCCCTAGTTCATCTTTAACCAGCTAAGAGAAATATGAATTAACGGATCAAAAACTGTTTCTAGCATGAGTGTGCATCCTGTATATAAATAATTTATTTTTCAATGCAAGCAACATTTCATAGCAAACTATAACATAACCCATTATATCTTTTAGTGATACCATAATTAAAAGTACTATCTACTAATTTAAAGGGTTTTATATCTGAAAGAAAGCTCTCGTTTTCTCTCACCAGTAGTGGGATCCATGCCTCATAAACTCTTTTTAGAAACACAAAAATCCATAAGACAATTTGATACCCCATAATCTTGTCATTTAAATCAATGAAGAACACCATCCATTAAATATTACTTAATTTAAAACTCATAAATTAGTTTTTGGAATGACGTATTCTTATAACAATAATTTTTGTATGGAAATCATTCAATTGTTATATTATCAAATACGTAAGATTTTTCCTACTTGTAAAACAGTATTGCACATCTTAAAAATGTATGAACATTCTATAGAGGTACAAAATATCCAACAATCCTCAACACCTATATGGTATTTAATTAAATCATTCATTTAAGAAGTCTTCTAAAGCTTTTTTTTCAAAAAAATATGATGTGATACATCATAAATAATCGTTCTCTTCTAGCTTTAATTGAGGTACAAGGAACGTCTCACTCACTCTTCATCTGAGTGCATCTCTAGAATGATGAAATCAAAAAATAATGTAGTATTCTTATAGACTATAGTGCATCATCCAGGATTCTACTCCTCGTTTGAATGATCTCAAATCCACTCTCAAGTTTAGTGGTTCATTAAATTACATTAACCAAGAATCTAGCATCAATCTGGTTCAAAATTTATTTCACATAAAGCTATAAATATAAGCCCATTTTCTCCTATGTTCTTCATGCAATGGAAAACAAACAATGTTCATCGTAATAACTTCTACAACATGCAATATAAAAATATAATAAGCTTAAGATAATCATTTTGAGAATTAAACTCTCAGTGGTTTGTTCCTATTATAGCAAGAACAAGTTTTCAATATAATATAACTGCAAAATTCCTCAAATATAGATGTAACAATATAATCTTGTAATAAAGAACCAATGCAATCAAACCTGATAGTATTATTCTAAAGACTTCATAAGTGATAACCAGTTGCACTCAAGTGGGTTATATAATTCATAATTTCCTACCTTTTTGGACCACTTACTGGAAGGAGCAACTGGTTAAACCATGGATTTCCAAAGTATCAATGGGAAATGGATAACTTACTCCAAACATACTCCTGCTAAAAGAGCAAGAGCCCAAACCAAACATCATGCCAAATAAACATCATGTAGAATGGTGTGGGAGCTAAGCATAATTTCTTTCTCTTTAAAAATAGAATAAAAAAATTTAGCTCAACAGAAGATACAACCAAATATTTGCATCAAGATAAACTAAGATTTAAAGAAAGATATTTTTTTATAGCCCAATCATATGAAACAAACTTTCTAGAAACTACCTGGATATCACTGTGTATCTCCAATGAGAATTTTAAAACACTAGTCAGCTATTGATTTATCTACCTTCATTTTTCTTCTTTTTCTAGTGACGTCTCCCTAACATTCTCTTTTTCTCATCCTCCCTCTTTGTACTTCTAGAAAAGGAACCACCTCTCCTTTTTTCTTTTTACCCCCATCCTATTTGGTCGAGGTATTATTATAGGTTGTGTTGTATCTAACTTCCATGATGCACTTTTATCCCTCAAATCAAAGCATGATGAAGCAATACCAACAATATAACAATAAGGTTTTATAATTCAAAGTCCTTATGTTAGTCTCAGCAAAATACTTAAATGTTGTATATTTGTTTTACTACTAGAAAATCATCAACTCCTCTTGAAGCAAAGTTGCATTTAAGATAACCTAACACAAGGTTATTAAATTTTTATACCATGAGCCTTCCCTTATGGAAGAAGAAAGAATCATTAAAAATATAAATTCTTAATAAAATTTGAATTCAAACAAGTATAATTAAACCTTCTTTTGAAATGCTTAACCAATAATGTCAAATAAAAGATAACTTCTCTAAAAAATTGTTTTTTTAGAAGAAATAATAAAAGCAAGTACTTATTCTTCTTTGCAATAAATCACTTTATATCAACAAGATTTCATATAAAGGAATATTATGAAACAGCAAACAAGTTTCACCCAAAAAAACTTGGTATATTTCACTCATGTAGATCATGATATGCAACTACATGAAAGGAGCATTTATACATGTTGCTCCAACCATTATAATGAATAAATCATCACATCATTTCCCTTATTATAACATCCCACTCTAAATGGTTAATTCTTTATTCCACCCATGAGAAAACCTACTCCTGCAAAAGTGCAAATCCATTAGCAACATCATATTCTTCCATAAAATATATGTTTTGCAGAAACTAAACATGAAATAGTCAGTCATTCCACTAACAAGATACATCATATTTTTCCATAAAATATATGTTTTGTAGAAACTAAACATGAAATAGTTAGTCATTCCATCAACAAGATAACATAGTCATTCATGAGTCCATCCTATGAAATTTTTCCAAGGAAGGGTCATGACAATTTATCTCTTTCAAACCATGTATACTATAGACTTGTTGAGCAGGTTTAGGATGGAAAATTGTAAAATTGTTTCTACTCCACTTTCTCTTAGCTTCAAGTTAACTAAGGATATGAAAGGTCATGATGTTGATCCTAAATTGTTAAAAATATTTTTGGAATCTTTGTGTACTTCACTCATATTTTTCTAGGCATCTCTTTTGCAATAGGTGTGGTTTCTAGATTCTTGAGTTCTTCTAAGGTTCCACATTGGATGATAGTAAATAGAATTTAGAGATATGTGTAGGGGACTTTGACAATGGGTATTTACTAGTCCTCCTTTGGAGACTTAGAACTTGTAGGATATTTTGATTTAGATTGGGTAGGTTATGTACGACAAAAAATTTACCATAAGATATGTTTTCTTCCTTGGTTCTAATATAGTTTCATAGTATTGTAATAAGTAGTCTACTATTGCCTTATCAACTATAGAGGATGAATATGTAATCATAAAAGAGGTAGCTAAAAAAATTATTTGGTTGAGTTTTATTTGTTTAGTACTCTAATATCATCGAAAAGGAATTTATTTACTTTGTTGTGATAATCAAAGTGGTATTTAGCTTTCTAAAATCTAGTGTTCCATACTTGTATGAGGTATATCAATGTATACCACCATGACATTAGACAACTCATCCAATAATAGGTCATCCATATCTATTATTGCAAGAAATAAGTCTAGATAGTTGATACTTTCACCAAGGCCTTATGTCTGACCAAGTTTATATATCATAGAGGTATCTTAGGCTTGAGAGAGGTAACATTAACTTTTGGTATTGATATTCAAGGTGAATGTTTTCAATGTCCAACCCTTATTTTTGTATTATGTCTTGTAACCCCTAACATTAAGGAGAGATGTTGTCAGGTATAATTGCTTAGGTATGAGTTGGTGATTGCTTAGGTGTCCTTATATTTTGGTGGTCACTAATGAGGTTTCCCAATTTACTATCAATATAGATTCATTTTTACATGTGATTTGTCATATAGAAATTTCTATATATTCTTTTGTGTGTGGGGAAATGAGCTAAGCCTTTTAGGTTATGAGCCCTTAGAATAACATATACTTGTCTAGGGCAAGGAAAAGGCTTCCCCTCCTCTATTTTGTCGGTTTTCCCTCTTTATGCAAAATTTTGCCTAGTCCTTGATGGGGTATGACTTCACATTGTGATATCATAGTCAGCCCAGACAGGGTGCAATTTCACCTTTTTAGGGTTTGATGCATTAAAATCCTATTTTTCAAGGTTGGTGTTTTTTACATTGGCCCTCCTTGGTTTTCTTGCTCCTTTTGGATTCAAATCCACTATATAAGGAGGGTTTGATTTTACTTTTCACACAAGGACACATGATAACACACAAGTTAACATGCACTCATTTCATTTGGCACTTGACGATTTTATTGCTTGCATTTGATTTCTTGAAAATTATTTTGTTTAGTTTGCATCTTTTTCTTCTTCTCTCGCAAGCAAATTTGGAGTTTGGAGTTTGATTATCTGCTACATTGTTCTTCACTCTTGGTGGATTTTTGTTGGATCCCTAAGGAGATATTGACCATCCGAGAGATCTAAAACCCTTCTATTTTACTTTTGTACTCTCTGCCAAGTGAATTTGCTCTTTTGCATGTACATTTAGGTTTTCTGAGAGACATAGTCGAGCTTCTGCATTCATAGCTTATTTTTTGTATAGTTCATGTGAAATTGCATGCGGTCCTTGATGGGGCACGACTTCACCTGGCGTTATCGTGGTAACCCATTATGGGGTATGATTTTGCATGAGACAAAATTGGGGGTAATATGTTGTCCCTATTTTCTCCATGGCATTCTAATTTTCATCTAGAGCATAGTGGCATATTCTGTTCTATGATTTTTACATTCTATTTTGTTGTATTGCATTAATGCTTGTTTTCCTCCAAAGGTCAATTTTCGATTTCAATTATCAAATTTCAGCTAAAAGGACCTAGGGGGCTTGAATTTTGTGCCTCAAATCACTATTGTATAGTGGCCTAAGTAGGCCCCCTAATGCTAATTCCATTTTCAAGTTTTTGTTAAGTTATCTTGCAGGAAAAGTATTATTGATAGCATTGGATAAAGATATAAGAGCAAGGATAAATCACTGGATAACCTGAGTATTTTGATTAGTATTTTAGGTTGATTTTTGAGTGCCTTCTATTTTCTATTATAAACTCTATATCTTATTTTATTAAGTATATTTAATTATAATTCTAGGCATTGAAAGGAAAACAACATATAGTGTGCATTTAGGTTTAATTCTATTTGTGCATCTTTTCTTGAGCCCTTGCTTAAAGGTTACTTAGAACCCTAGGGTTAGAAAAGAATTCAAGGGAGAAATAATTCTAGGGTTAGCTCTTGTCCTCTTGCATTATTTATTTTTGCATTGTCCTTTATATTTCATATCATAGATCTAGAAAGGCCAAATCTAGATGTTTTATCTTTAATATAATACATCAAACATTTTTTAAATTTTTGTGTACTTGGAGCGAGTCCTTAAAAAAATTCCTTGTGAATCCTTTTCCCCCTATAAATGAGTATATATAACAATGCAGCCCCTGCATTTCACCCCATAAGGCTTTCTATCTTTACAAATCTAGCCTTATTTTTAGAATTGTAAGTGGCAGGGTGGTTTTCCCCCTCTTCATATTTGGTGAACCTGATGTGAACACCTCATTTATATTTTAAACCTTAAGAAAGATCATTAAATTTGTTTGTGTGGTTGGATAATCTTAATAATATCTTTAATATTTTTGTTTCTATTGTTAGCATTCTCTTCTATCCTTTTGCTTCTCTAATGGCTCCATGTCCTTAGAAGTCAACGAACACTTCTTGATTCTGATTGTATTCCTTTAGAAGATGATCAAATTAATAGAGAATATCTTAAAATAGATCCAGAAGAACAATACAACATGGATACTGAGATGAGTTTTTATCCTTATGAGGTACCTAATGGTAGCTTTTTCTTTCAATAATTTGAGAATATTTGGGATTTTATGAAAGCTAATACGGATAAAATATTGGGAGGAATGGAACAAGAAGCTCACCTTGATAGATATGAAACTCCTCCTCCTCCTCCAATAAGATCCCCCGTGCTTAACCAAGAAAAATCCTTGCCAAAATAATTACATCTTGATAAGTTGAAATCAACTATTGATACTACTACAACCACTGACATTGGAAGGAGTATACAAGCTCCTCCAATTAGTAGTGTCACTCAAAATTATTCTCAATTTATTCCTCAATATTCTAATATCAACACTTTTACTTCTATTCTTCTCAATGTTAGTTGTCCACTTTAACAAGGTTCCACATATAATAATAATATCCATACTTCCAACTTGAATCAAGCATTTGTGTCCCAACACACTTATAGGAATCTAGGAATAATACATACAATAATACAAAAGTACAAAATTTGGAAAATATGGTGAAATAGTTGGTTTCAAAAGTTGAGATGATTCAGCCTTCAATTTTTACTTAAAGTTATAATAAAATGTGTAATCAACCATTGGATCCTATTGTTGTTGCTAGGCCTTAGCCTAAGTATTTTCCTATGCCAATTTTACCTATCTATAAGGGTATGGAAGATCCAATATAGAATTAAGAAGATTTAGAACAACTTGCCATGATCTCATCTAAGATGATATGTTGTTACTTAAAACATTTCCTAGGAGTCTTTGTGGTATGGAATTAGAGTGGTATTATTTATTTCCAAACTACTCTTTGAAGACTTTTAAAGAAACAAAAGAATTATTTGTTCAACAATTTGGTGCTTACATTGGGAATGAAGTGACAATGAAAGATGTTTATAATTTAAAACAAAGTAAAGAATAAATATTTTTAGAATTCTTAGCTCATTGGAGAAGCTTAGTTGGATGTTTGAGATATACTTTACCGCATAAAGATATGTTTGAGATATTTATTGATAATTTACAAGAATGGTTATCTTATGCATTAGAAACTACTACTATTTCATATTTTTATCAAGCAATTGATTTAGCAAGGAAAGTAGAATAGGCTCTCATCAAGATAGGTCAACTCAAAGTTAAGGAAGAGAAACCTACTAAGTCTCAACACAAGAATAAGCACATAGGAGGTGACAATGGAATGGATAGTAGGCATGTTAACAATGTTAATAACAACCTACTAAATATAATACTTCAAAAACCTCCAAAAAGGAATTTTACAAGGCTTAATATGTCTATGGAAGCAGTATTGAAACAACTTTTAGAATCTAAGGAAAATTAAGTTACCTCCTGTTAGACAATCTGATACTACAACTCATTAGTATAAGGCAGGTTAATATTGTGCATATAATAGAGTAGACGGATATTGGATGAACTCCTATAAAAATTTTAAACATGTGGTTCGGGATCTAATTGATGCAAGACGTATTGACTTAAGTAATTTTCAAACAATAAAAAATCAAGCACCTGTCCAACAAAATGTGACTACCAATCAAGATGTGGGAATATTTAAATATCCATTACCAAAACATAATTGACAAGCAACGAATCAGGTGGTCCATCAGGATGAGCCTCCTCCATATGGTAATATGGTTGGCATGGTTGGGGTAACTACAAGAAGATAAGCTCAAACTTAGCATCCTCAGCAAGGACATAATTTTGTATTACATCCTAGTTCAATTTTGAAGAATAATCAAGGAAAATATTCAGATACAAGGATTCCACCTATTGTGTTGAGACCACAACCTAAGATTTTATTTGATCTCCAAAAACAGTGGGCTAGCACTCCTACAAAGATATCATTTTAGATCTCCTTCAAACCTCTCCCAATAATAGAGATGCTTTGATGGAATTTTTAAAGCAACAATCAGTTCTCTCAGATATTCAACCCAATGCTATAGTTGATGTCATAGGTTCTCTTAGGATACATCATATCTCATTTTCGGATTATGATAAACCTTCATCAAAATTGCAAGAATATTCTTCACTTTACATCACTACACTTATTGGGGATACCTTTAGTAAGAGAATTCTGATTGATAATGTTTCTTCCCTCAATTTGTGTACACATCAATTCCTCCAAAAATTTGGATTAAATGAGGAATACTTTACAAAATTTGACATGATTATAAAAGCTTTCAACAAGGAATCCAACGAAGCCTATGGTGTTATATCTCTTCCTCTCAAAGCTGGGACTAAAATATTGGATACTTTATTTTATGTGGTACATTGTATTGCATATTTTAATATTCTTCTTGGACAACCTTGGATCCATGCAATGAAGGTTGTCCCTTATACTATTCATAAATTCATCAAGTTTGAGTTTAAGAATCAAGTAATCACAATACCGAGTGACCCTCAACAATTTGAATTTTATTCAAATGTAGAGCAAAGCTCGATTCGAGTTTTACCAATGTACCTAAATCTCTTCAATGGTTTGTCCATGTTTCTCATCTTATATATCAGAACAATTTAAAAATTTAAAAATGAGTGAGGAACATATCTTAAATTCTTCATCTCATGATTATGATAATCAATTTCTTAAATCACCTCTTCTAGATCTAGCGAAGCTACCACCATCACCAAGAGCCATGGGTTTACCCCATAAGAAGGGTGATGTTGTATACTTTGGTACATGTACTTTTTTCTTCACAGGGACTACCTTCAGCGATAAAATATGTTGTAGAAATCCCTCCCCCGTTGAGCATCCTTTTGCTCATTGTTACCTTTCCAATAACTACCCACTTCCTAAATAGATTCTATCTAGTATGGGATATGTAGGTAAATTTTTGGGGCCATAATAGAAGGGAATTCAAGAGTCTTTGGATTTTGAAATTTGGCCTGAGAGATGGTGCATAGGTTTTACATCTATTAAAGACCAACCTTTACCATTTGACAATGATGATCATTTTATAACTTATGCTAAATATATGGATTATCAAAAGTCAGGAGAGGGTGATGAGGATGGTGGTCCCCTTATTCTTCTAATGTCTTATGTTGCAATATGATTGATTTTGTGTGTTCTAAAGTTATACCTTCTATTTTAGTAGAGGATCCTACTTCACTATCCAATAGCGGTCTTGCAAATTTAGGAATTGCTCATCCTTATGTTAAAAATAATAGTTATATTCATGAGTGCATTGATTATAGTGCTATGGATGCCAAATAAATAGCTATGAAGGAGACTTTCTATAATTCTAAATATCGAGAAAG
Source organism: Wollemia nobilis (assembly GCA_028583015.1). Taxonomy (NCBI): domain Eukaryota; kingdom Viridiplantae; phylum Streptophyta; class Pinopsida; order Araucariales; family Araucariaceae; genus Wollemia; species Wollemia nobilis. The sequence goes on along the minus strand of JAQPPZ010017151.1, from coordinate 23,283,297 downwards.
CTTACCTTTTAAGGTTTTTTGACAAAACAACACATGGCATGCCTGTTATTTTTGTTAAAAAAGTGCCACACTTAGATGTTGTGTTTACTTTGATTATGCTTGCTTAAATTAATTTATTCAAATTACTTAATAATAAAAACTTAAAAATAATTTTTTTTCAATTAATCATCATTTAGTTATGCATTTGCATTTCCATTGCATCCATCTACTTGTTCATATTGCATTGTTGTTTGTCATTCGTTTGCATTGTTTGCCTGATATTTAATCCCAACTTGCATGCATGAATGTCACATTTAGCATGATTACTTTTTCATGACTGCTTGATCATATATATTTCTAAGGATCTTGCGACAATGGCATGTGATGATACCTAGTTAATTCATAGCTCACATGCATTGTACTCTCTCTAGGATTATGATGCCTAGTAATATCCCCACCTAGGGATTTCTTCTTCAATTTTCTTTCTTGATTATTTGCCTCTTCAAGTTTTTATCTTCCTTGATATTCGAAATAGTGGAGAGTATCTCTTCTATCAAGGGTGATCGCTTTTCCATTACCTTATTTTTTTTCTTTGTCTTCCTTTGCTTTTAACAAGGAAATACATATGTTTTATTTATTTCTTTTTAAAGTCATCCTTTGACACAATTGCACACACTCACTAGTTTGTTTTCTACTCTAAACCCCTATCGGGGGTAGTGCTCACCTAATATATATTTTATCCTTATATTACACCCCACATAGGATATCTATACATCTTAGTAGGTATCTTATCGGATATGATATTCTATTGGGTTATTGTGTCGATCTAAAAAGCATACACCTAACTAGTGCATCAATTAAAATCAAGCATTAAAGCAATAAATAATGGAAAAAAATGAATTTAACAAGAAAGTAAGGTTTATTTTATTAAAAAATTTCCAAATACCAATTACAAGTACATCCCTCTTAGGGATACCCAATTCCTTGATACAATTGATACAATATTTTGAGTCCCCTAAACGGGGATTGGTGTAATCCATAGACTCTCTAGAATGGAAACAAACTACTCAAGGCCAAAGATAGCCTTCTTCTCATGCGATTGGAGGAATGTGTTTCCAAGAATGCGTTGAAATGCTCAGATCCTATAAACCTACGTTCAATAAATAACATAAAAATGGGTTAATAGCAAAGTAGGCCTCTCTTGATTAGACACTTAATGGGCAATTGCATAAATGATGAAAAAGGGAGCAAGAGAGAATGTAAACTAATAATGATATGTGTGAAATCTCTAGATTATTGTAAATCTTATAAATAAAGTAGGAAATCTAGCAATTAGACAACCTAATTAGCCATTAAAACTTGAAATGCATCAATTTCAATAAAACTAGTCTATGTTGACACATACAAGAAAAATGGAATCAAATCTACCTCTAATTCCTAAATTTAATCGTACAAATGCATGAAGGAAAGATAATCTAAGTCAGATATGCCTAAATACATGTTTGAAAGAGGAAATACATAGCTAAAACAAAGGAAATCATAAATCAAACCCTCACCGTGAGTCTGAGGTGCAGTTGGCACTATTAGCCATGGTTGATAGCTGCAGCTGAGTCGAAAGTATTCTTACTCTTGTAATCAGGGCTTGGATATTCAATTTTCTCTATGGAATTGATGATAAAGGGTTGTCTTTATGTTCTTGCATGGATTTGCAATGTAAATTCTCTGAATTGGATGTGGAAGAGGCTCAATTCGGATGATCGATCTCCTTAGACTCTTGAATCCTCCATAGCTTTGAATGTAATCATGATTTCCAAATTGGCAGCAAGTAAGCACTCCTTAAGGGTTTGCAAATGACTCCTAAATTTGGTATATCTTCATTATATTCAATTCAAAACTCTTCCAAAATTTTCCTCAATTTGGAGGAGGGTCTTATAGACTTCTCAATTCCTTGGTCTAGCTTCATGGAGAAACAAAGATCAAGAACCAAGAGGTTGAGACAGTTGGGAGGAAGGTTCTAGATGCTTCCTCGCCTGAAAATTCTTGAAAACCCGTCACCATGGCCATTTTAACATCATTTGGCTTGGATCGGTAGTTCAAAATAGTTTCATGGCTAGTCGCGGCTCTAAGGTACAGCTAGCTCTATTAACTGTGGGTGTCAGGCGTGACTAAGGTTGAGTAGGCCAACTCTACCCAAATTAAGTGGTTAAAACCACTGCTCTATCTTGGAATGGTCCAAGATAATTCATATGGTCTTTTAGGATGCCCATATGAGTAGTCCCATAAACACGATGTGTTTTAGGTGTCTACAGATACCCCTTTTGGAATGCATTGTGAGAATGAACAATGCTGAAAAAAATAGACCTCCAAAAACCATATTGTAGGTCAAATTATGATCATTGATCTGATCAACACTAGATGCCTAGTCCTACAAAAGGATGTGCATATTAGAATCATTGCTTCCAACTGAGGGAAGGCTTAAATTGTAAATCTTTTGCAAGCTCCACGATGATTGGGTAGTCGGTGCTACAATATTTTTGATAGGTGGAGAGCTACTAACTTAACTATCATAGTTGCTTTTTGCCCTAGTAGAGGGTATAAGATTATGATAGTTGTTGGAAATTATTCGTAATATGAACACATTTTGATAAGATCGAGTTATCTCTTGTTGAATTTGATTATGATTATTGATATTATGACTACCCCCTCAAGAAACGAGTCGATGAGGATAGAAAAATTAATGAAGCGACGAGTTTCTTGACCAACATGATTGATTTGAACAATTGAAGACTTTTGCACTTTAATATTACTTGGAAAGGCTTGATTCATCCATGATTTCAACTATGAATAGTAATTATACATCTCTATCCCATGGAGTAGTCTGGCCATAATGGCGTTCTTAGAGAATCAGGATGATAGCAATTCTAATTATGCTTGTGTTGAATCACTATGTTCGATGATATTCTAAAAATATCATAAAATAATTGAGACAAATCCTCACTCTCATGGGGTAGTCCAGCCGTTGTGGCCTTCTTTAGAATTGAAGTTTTAATTCTAGGTATTGTAGTGTTAAAGAGAGAATTGGCTCTCCACCATGCGGTGTGTGATGTCCTTTCAATGCCCTTTCAAGCGCATGCAGAATGATGTACCACCCTAAAGCATATCAATTCGATTAATGACTAATTTTACCCAAATTTCCTTGGGGGGGGGCGCGCCCGGGGCGGGGGGGGGGGGGGGGGGGGGGGGGGGGCGCCCCCCGGGCCCCCCCGGCGCGGGGGGCCCCCCCCCCCCCCCCCCCCCGCCCGGCGCCCGGCGCGGGGCGGGGGCCCCCGGGCCCGGGGGGCGGGGGGGGGGCCCGGCGGGGGGGGGGCCCGGGGGGGGGGGGGGGGGGGGGGGGCGGGGGGGGGGGGGGGGGGGGGGGGGGGGGGGGGGGGGGGGGGGGGGGGGGGGGGGGGGGGGGGGGGGGGGGGTGGGGGGGGGGGGGGGGGGGGGGGGGGGGGGGGTGGGGGGGGGGGGCGGGGGGGGGGGGGGGGGGGGGGGGGGGGGGCGGGGGGATGGGGGGCCGGTGGGGGGGGGGTGGGGCGGCAGGGGGGGGGGGGGGGGGGGGGGGGTGGGGGGGGGGGGGGGGGGGGGGGGTGGGGGGGTTTTTTTTTTTTTTTTTTTTTTTTGTTTTTTTTTTTTTTTTTTTTTTTTTTGTTTTTTTTCTTTTGGGTTTTTTTCTTCCGGGGTGGGGGGGGGGCTCGGTGAGCTGCAAGATGGACTCATAGGGAGGATGGAGCTTGTGGAGGAGACTCCTAGACAAGGGGCACAGGCCCTAGCTAGTACATATCTTATTATAATGTATGTACTATTTTTGAGTGTAAGGTCTGAGGACCTACATAATTGTAGCCTACAGGTATTTTGGACACATGCCTATGTACTCTGTTTTTGACACATGTATTTATATGATATGAAATTGATGTATGACTCATTATATGTGTACATTTATTTGATGTTTTATTTTTATGAGAAGAACATGGATGCAATACTTACATATTGTGTTGATTTGATGCTATATGATGTGATGTATTGATGACATGCACTAGCTAGATGATGGATGTATTTCTATATATTGTAATATAGATGTGTAGATGGACTACTATGGTGTATGCATATGAATGCAATGTTAGATGTTAAATGCATGTTTAATTTGATGTTTATTCTATTATGATATGATGAATGTAATGTCTATAATGCATTATTTACATGATGTGATCTAATGTTAATGAACATGTATGCTTTAATCATTTAAAACATAAGGAATGAATACAATATGATTTTAACAATATAATGGGTGACACCACAAAAAGTATGACAATAATGAATGTAATTTATAAATATTATCATAATAATTAATCAATTAGACACCCATATGTGAGATGAGATGATGTATTATTTCTCTTCATAAGCTTTTGTAAGTTAAAAGATATGCACAAAATAGTCATTGGTTGTCTAAATATCATTACTAATATCCATATAATATATTTTCTATGTTGTGAACACCCTTTAATAAATAAACTCAATAAAAAGAAATTGTTGACTGATAGATTGATGTGTTGCTATTTGGGAATTTTTGACATTTTCCATGAAACTCAAACACCCTAGTTGACTTATCAAAAATGGTATAATGACTATACTAGACTTCTGAAAGATAAAGTTTTTTCTATGAAATACCAATCTATTCATTATCCCTGTGTGTGCTAATGAATATGTTAGATGAGACATAAGACTAACTAATTACCAGACAGGATTCATTCAGCCCATTTCTGGAATGAGGATCACCACATGCTCACCCGATCCTAGGTTTGGAATTAGTTGGACTGGACCACTAGTCAATACAAGGCATATAAAGCTAGCTCATTTGTGAATTTCTAGACCTATCCCAATGTTAGGTGGGATTCATTCAGCCCATTTTTGTATTGGGGATCACTCTATGGCTTTCGAGTATTGACCATTCCAGGTATTCAAGCTCTTCACCCCCTTCATTTCTTCAATTTCATTGGGATACTTGCTCATATATAGTGATAAAAATAACTATTTATTTTGTATTTTGTTTTTTTTTTGTTTATGAGCAAGGGATTTGATTTGACTCTAGTATTTTTCTCCTTTTTGTAAGAAAGGGATTTCTCGGGTATGGGGGAACTTGTCCTTTTTCCAATTGACCACTAATATAGACCATTGCACCTCACAAATGATCAAGCAACACAACCTTTCACTTACAATGGCTAGGACCGCTTTGTAGTGTTCATATTTCCTTACCCTAATTACGATTGTTAATGTGTTTATTAGTGATGATATTCTGATATGCTAAGCGCTATCAAAAATACAAATCATCCTCAAAAGCAAAGCAATATTTCTATAAACTTTTGATAATACCACTAGGTATGGATGAATGATCGGATTAGGATTACCCTAGTATATTCTTCATAGCAACAGGAGGGGTTGTGTTGAAAAATACAATTACTCACAAGGGTGGTGGTTGATGATGATGCATAGATGCATGATTGAAATAAAAATGTGGTGTCATTTGTCAGATTGTAAACATAACCTATCCTAATGTAAGTGTGATGGATGGAAATACCTAATGCAATACAATTAACTGAATGCAAGTGCAAAATAAAAATGCATAATGCAACTATTTTTGAAGTTTTGAATTTTTGCAATATTTTTAGATTTTATTGCTTTTTGATTTTTATGGACTTTTAAATTTTTCCATATTTTTAAATTTTTTAATTTATGTGTATAATGCCTTAATATGGAGGATGTTGAGAGGTTCAAGCTCTTCAACACCTTCAAGCGATGTTAAGCGATACGTTCTAGGTCCAATCTACTCTAAAATGATATATGCACCTAACCAGTTAACCACAAATTTATCTCGTAAGTGCGGCGATAGGTTTGAGTTCTATTGGTTCTCCTTGAACATAATATAACCAACTTTAAAGTATCTCAAATGGAATTTATTATAATAATATCATTTTAAACATTCCTGATAAACGCATAGATGCTCAAGGGCATTCACGCGATGTTCATCAAGAAGCGTCAGTTGCTCAAGGAGAGCTTATCGCACGGTTTCATCATCGATGAACTCTTTCAATGCAATGTGTAGGTTTGGAATATCCAACTCTAAGGGCATAATGGCCTCAATGCCATATACTAGTGAAAATAGGGTTGCCTCAATGGGCATCCATATACTAGTCCTGTAAGCCCATAATGCAAGGGGCAGCTGGATGTGTCAATATTTGTGGTTTTCTTGTACCATATTTTTCAAGATGGCTACCACTATCTTGTTTGAAGCTTCATATTACCCTTTTGCCTACAGATAATATGGAGTCATAAAATTGTGTTGTATATTGTACTTGGACATTAAAGCCATCAAAATTTTATTCTTTAATGACGTTCCATTATCCGAGATTATATTGGATGGTATCCCAAAACAACTTATGATATTTTGAAGTATAAACTTCACAATACGTGTTCCAGTTTTCATTGTTAGAGGGATTGCTTCCACCTATTTTTTAAAATACTTAGTAGTTGTTATAATAAATGTATGATGTCCCGATGACGAGGGAGAGATCTTACCTATTAGATCCAAACCCCACTAAGAAAATACCCAAGCCGCCTAAATGGGTTGTAAAGCCTACAATGGAAAGTGTGTAAAATTAGCATGATGCTGACATTTAACACATTTCTTGACATACACGGTGCAATTCTTATCCATAGTGGGCTATTAATAACCCATTAGAAGAATGTGCTTGATAATGGCCATGTCACTGAAATGGCCACTGCATGTACCGTTATGAGCCTGAAAAATTATCCAAGCTCACTCTTTGGTCTCAAGACAATGAGGGAGAACTCCATTATAACTTTGATGGTACAATATGTCTCCTAGCAAGCCATACTTTGTCACTTTCTATATGAATGTGTGCTTCATGGCATGCAAAAATCCCTAAGGAATTAAACCAAACTTAAGGAAGTCATGTAATTATGAAATCCAATCTTAATAAACTTCTACCTTGACTGACAAGATGACTTATTCATCTGTCATTTCACTATGCACAAATGTAGACTAGGACACAACCTTGTGGTAAATGGTGGTGCCATTTCCCATAGGACCTTGCGATATCAAAGACCTCTAGGGCACCTTCTTAAGAAAGTATTTGGCTTTATAAAACCACTCATGGTTTGGTTCTATATGAATCATATTGACTAATTATTTATTATCAAAATACTCATTCTACATCACGACATGTGAGAGCGTCTTTACATGAATGGTAGTAAAGTCGACAGATGAATTCTTGGGGATTAGAGATCCGAAAGATGCCATAGTGTCTACAAATATATTCTATGAATGAGGGATTACCTATATGTTGTACCACTCTAGTTGGGCTAGATAAGTGTCAACAAGATCCTTATAAGATTTCAAGATAGGACACCTACATTGAAAAAGTCCCTTCACTTGATTTACTATGAGAAGGGAATCACCAAAAAATTTTAGCCTTTTAATCTTCATGGTGATGGTTGTTTGGAGACCCAATATTAGGGTCTCGTATTCAACATTGTTATTGGTACAAGGAAAGTCTAGCTTAAACGACAATGGCATTAGATAACCTTGTGGCATGAAGATGATAATTCTTGCACCACCCCCTTTCTCACACATCGAACCATCAAAGAACAAATTCATGTCATCTTTGTTATCTAGATCTTCGAGTTTGGTAGATTTTGAGACTACATCATCAGGAAGCTCAATGATGAGAGGTCTAATATCTTTGAGAGTCACCTCTACCAACTAATCAGCTATAACCTATTCCTTGATGGAATTTTGGTTGATGAATTCCAAATCAAATTCTATCAATAGCATGATCCACTTTGCAGTACGTGTATTATGATATATATTGCTCATCATATACTGCAAATGATTTTATTTGGATATCACATATGTGGTATAAATTAGCATGTAATGATGCAACTTCTTCATTGCAAACACCAATACTAAACACAACTTTTCCACGTATGCATATTCTAGCTCGTAACTCACCAAGGTGCGACTGATGTAATATATCACTTGTTCTTTGTCTTGCACATTCTTTTGGACCAACATGGTTCTCAATGCAAAGTCAGCAGCTGATATATATAGTAGGAAAGGTATATCTAGTCTTGGTGGTGCTAACACTGGTGGCGTTGCTAGGTATTGCTTAATTTTATCAAAGGTTGCTTGACATTCCTTGTCTTAGTTGAATGGAATTCCCTTGTGTAGCAGCTGATTCATGGATTGACATTTATCCAATAATTGTGCGATAAATCACTTTATGGATGCTACTTTGCCCTATAGGCTTCTTAGCTCTTTGATATTGGTGGGAGGATTCATTTCTAGTATGACCTTGACCTTTGTTGGGTTGAATTCAATCCCTCATTTTGAAATGATGAATCCCAAGAGATTTCCTGAAGTTACACCAAATACGCAATTCTTCGGATTCAACCTGACATTATACTCTATCAGACGATCAAAGAAATTTTTGGGAACCTATGCATCCAACAATGACTTTGCCAATAAGTCATCAATATAATCTTCTAATATTTTGTGCATATAGTCATGAAAAATGTATGTCATTGATTTTTGATATGTGGCACCAACATTTTTAAGGCCGAATGGAATAACTTTAAAATAGAATGTTCCCCATGGTGTTGTGAATGTGGTTTTGTGCTCGTCTTTGACTTTAATCAAAATTTGATTGTAACTAGAAAAACCATCCATAAGGGATAGCATATCATAAGCTGTAGTCGCATCTACAAGAGCATCTATTTTGGGCAACGAGAATGAATCCTTTGGTGTTGCCTTGTTGAGGTCTATGAAATCTGTACAAATATAGATCCTTCCATTAGGTTTTCCTATAGGTACCATGTTTGATACCCATTTTGGATAGTCGATGGAGATAATAAAATCTACATCCAATAGATTTTGCAACTCATATTTAACCATTAAAGTGATGCTTCGATGCATATTCTTGAGATTTCGCTTGATAGGACTTTTAGAGGGGTCTAGCGAAAGGTTATGAGTAACCAATTTGGAATCTAATCATAACATATCCTTGTATGTCAAAGAAAAAATATCAAGTCTCTATTTTAGTAGAGGGATGAGGACAGAATGCTCATTAGGAGATAAACTCTCTCCAAATTTAACTTTCTTAGGATTAGTAGGATTGTCACTGATATCCATATTGAAGGTTTCCTCTACTAACATGTGTGATCCCTCCTCAAGATGGTGAGGCATAGGAATCAATTGGATGTCATCAGGTGGGTTTAAAGGTTCCATCTTGGAATTACCTTGAGTGTGATAAATATCATGTGCACATCCTAGTGCAAAGTGGAAATGTTGCAACATTTCTTCATTAGGGAAGAAATATGCAGGCTCTAGTGTTGAATTAGCATGATCCCAATCAATAGTGTCTAAATTAAGACAAAATGGTTTAGAATGATCAGCTAGGTTGTAGAGTGGAGTGGTCAAATAAATGGAGATCACATTTATGGAATGGATTAGATCTTCAGGATGACGTGTGTGCAACTCTATGTGTATCTATAATATTCGCATACCCGATATGTGGCTCTAGGGGTATGGGTATCTCTGGATACAGTCTATTAATATACTAGGAACTGGGATCATTGGGTTCAAGGAGCTAAATATATGTCGACGAATCAGGGAATACTATATGATAAATCATATCTAAATTGGGTGGTCTCCCTCTGAGGCATAGGCTAGGATAGACTCTTTGATATATCTCATTGATGTCAAATGATTTATGATGATGTCATAAATAGTGAGGCTTGAGGTAGGCTCTCTCGATCTCATCCTTGTCATCACTATCATATATGAGTTCTTATCCCCAGCCTACTAGAATCGAGCGATTAGCAATATGAGGCCCAATGTATGCCCGCTCCTCATATCCACTATCATCAATGAGGGATTCCTCATTCACACCCACTATATCTAGGGGTAACATGTGATGTAAATGTAGAGGACCTGAGTAAGCCAGCTTAGTTTCATCCTCACATTATTCATTGTTTGATGACTTCTCATTATCATCTATTCTAGAATGACATTCTGGTTCATCAATTTCTACAATGGATTCTGCTTGCACTTCCTCAAAAGCAATTTTTGATTTAGTGTCTATTGCTATGCCCAGATTCTGGATATGCATGTTAGTGTTGTTGGTAGCTTCATGAATTTCAATGTCCAATTCAGCTCTTGGAATATCTACTGGATTGAACTCTACCACAATGTTATTATGATAGATCTTAGGTGACTCAATAGAGATGTAGGTCACTAGCCTATTTCCCCTTTGTATGTAGGAAGGGTTAGGGTGATAATGATTCCAATCCACACTATCATCCAAATTGAGGTTCAAACGATCGAGATATGTTGCTAAATGCTCATCCTATCCTTTGATATGGTAGCGTAACCTGGACCTATCATTTGGCAACTGATATTGTGGTTCATATGGAGTTTGACGCCCCTACTCGAATAAGCCTAGACTGTAACCATGTCAATGGTCACGTTCAAAGTAGTGCAAGGTGAACTCAGGGTTAGACAAATAATGAATATTTGCATAGAATGGTTCATCATCATCCTCATCTATGGGCATACGATTTGCAAGTTGGTCAAGCCCTCCATAGATGAAATTTGTTTGTTTGGTCGACACCCCTAGTTGTACCACCATTCCTATGGGAAAACGATGGGCTCGAGGTGGCCCATATTCTGTGCAATCTCAATAAAAGGTATGAATATCACATTTTACACTATATACTCGGCTAGCCTAGTATTAACAAAATGTATGGTACCTGCAATGTAGATGACCCTACTAAAGAAGCAGGTGAGGCAGACTATGAGAATCCCCTTTGTCCATGGTATTAGGAACCTTGATAGTTGCTAATTTGGCACTTTCTTTGGCTCTTTTTCACCCATAACTACCTTAAGCTTCTTGTCATTCCTAAGAATCTTGGATGTCGGAGGCTTATTTGAAGTTGATGTTGTGTGCTCTGATAGTTGTGGTGTTGACGTGGAAGGTCATGCACACACTTTCTTTAGTTTACCTTCTAGATGTTTGATGGTAAATGTTGGTCATATATCCAGGTGCATTGAAGGGAGGATGAAATCCCTAGGAAAATATGCTAGGTTCACATATTTAAATGGCTCCTCATTGGAAGGAACCATGTGAACTTATCCCTCATGTATATATTTTATACATTGATGTAAAATTGAGGGAACACAACACATCTCTCTAATCCAAGGCCTCACTAGCAGGATGTTATATTGCATAACACCTTCTATTATGTGACACGTCATAGGGATGGTCTTCATTCCAACCTGAATAGGAAGAACTATAGTACCCACCGTTGAGCATAGTGCATCATTAAATTCTCTCAAGGTGAAGGTAGAAGGTACACTATGCGACTTTGGCAACTTCATATATGTCAATGCCTTGGTAGTAATAATATTGATTGATGACCTTGTGTCAATAAAAACCCATTTAAATGGTGTGTGGTTAACACATGCAATTATATGTAGTGGTGGGTCCACTATATCAGTAGAGACCATTTTAATATTGTGATCATTAAATTGAATCATCGACTCACTACACTATTGTACATGTTCCACAAAATTTGGAAATGCTTCGAGGTCTTGGGACTGCACTTCAATAGACCTTAATATGTCCATGAGTGTATCCCTGTGCTTAGGATACGGTTGTATTATTTCATATACTGATAAATTTTATGGATTTTTTTGTAGGCTTTGACCAAGCCTACTCTTTATTGTCACCATCGCTCTAGTTGGCAGGCTTAACACAATTTTTGTTGGCCTCTACAGAAGCGTAGCTTGAACTCTTATTGGAGCTAGAGGTGGATTTGGTCGCTCATACCTCCCTTGTCTTGTGACAAAATTGACCATGCCTTTGAATCCTTGAGTTGGTGGTTCCAAATGTACTTGATTCACATGATTATAATTATTTCTTTATGGCTCGTGATTCGATAAGGGGTTCTTGAAGATCCCTATATTTTGGTTGTTTGAAGCCTAAGGGTTGTCCACAATTAGCTCATCTTTCTTTATCATATTTTGCACCACATGTTTAAAAATATAACATCCTTCGATTTCATGTCCCTTCATCCTGTGGTATGTGTAATACTGATCATCCCTATACCCTTTTGGTTTGGGTTGATTATGGTCTTGTAACTTGATCTCTGATAAGTTAATGGTCTTAGCCTTGCACATTTGATGGAAAATTGATATCATCAACTCCGACAATGGTGTGAACTGGAAAGGAGGTCATTGTTCCTTATTCTTACCCTTCTTGTTATTGTTGCATTGGTTGTATTTCACAGGAGGAGGTTAGGCCTGATAATTCTGTTGCTACCCCTTATCTCATTTCTAGAGATTTAACACCACTTGATTCACATGGGTTTGCTTGGCCTGTTGATTTTGATTTTGGGTGTTCTTCTTGTTCCATTCCTTATTGTTCCAAAGCTTCAATTTACCTTACTATAACTTGATGTCCTTAATTACCTTGGCTTGCACCAAGGCCTCCTAAAATTTTTGATAGTGTTGCAACTACAACAATAACGAGATGTGCTTCACATAACTCTTTGTGAAAATTTGAGTTATTTTTGTGGTTAAAATGGAAAATCATAACTTTACCATAAATTTTCTCTATATTTTTCCATAATCCATGATCGACTCATCATCATGTTGCATTAAAGTAGCCAGATCATATAGGTTTACCTTCTTCTTAACACCAAAGGATAAGCGTTAAAGAAACACATTGGCTAGATATTCAAAGCTAGTTATGTTGTGCCTCTTAAGTTGATTGAACCATTCTCAGGTCAGACCCGAAAGGGTTGTGATGAAGGTTCTTAGCAACAAAACATCATTGCTTTCTATCTAAAAGCACATATCCATAAATATTATAACATGTTCTTGAGCGCATTCCTCTCCTTGAAACTTCTCTAGATATGGCATCTTGAAGTGATCGGGATATGCTAGAATGGATACTGAAGGGTATAAAGGCTCATTGTGTATTGTGTTCATGGTCGGCTTTTGTTAATCCATCCCTTGTTTCTCAATTGCTCTAACCTTTTATGTCAATGCCTTGTAGGTCTTCAAAGATAAAATATCATCTTCTTTTAGAGGTCCTTGGGCAGCTTTGGGAGGCAAATTATTCTTCGATTGATGTGGGGGACTAGGCTCATCCTCCATGTTGACTAAGGTGATTTTAGGATATTCGTATTCTTGCTCATATCCTACTACTTCCTCATATTACATACGCCCATGATGTTCAAGTGCTTGGCACTGCATTGTGTTTTGGGCCATGTGGCAAGTATGAGTTTCAATGTTTTCAGGGTGTAAATTAGGCTATGAAGCATCTCGTCTATGAGGGTATTTATTTTATTCACTCTAGGGGTAAATTAGTGCAATTAAATCGATCCTCTCTCTCAGCATGCTCCTTTTGGTCAAGGATGCATTGCTCAAAAATACGTTGCTTTAGCAACCTCTATCTCTGAGTATCCTCATTTTTGAGGTGCTCACGCTTTGTACGTACGTCTTCCAATTGATCTTGTAAAAATTTGCTACTATTGTTCTAACACCAACTTTTGCAATTAATCTAAAATATTTGTCGTATGTGGTCTCTGGTGAATTTTTTCTATTCGGGCAGATTTTTCGGTGTGATCCCCAATAGATTTTTTTTCCATGCTCTTACCTTTGTCTATATAGATGGAAATTATATTCTGTTGTTATCTATAATTTGTGTTTGTATAGGTTGATGGGGCACGTATACTATGAGAACTCTTAGATAATTCTTTTGGATCTCTACTAGTCCTTCGTGTGCTCTCACTGTGAGAACTCATGGAATGAGAGTGAGCAACCGAGGTTTTAAACCCTAACGCTAGGACTCTATCAAGACCCTCAAGTTGTCTTGTTTTCCATGGTTGATCTTGCAGAGTGTCATTTTCTCCAAGTCTAGTTGTGTCAATTGTGAACTTATTAAGTTTATTATTGTTTGGAGTTTGAATGGACCTATGATTTGAAGAAGCCCTCTCTTCCTATCCCTGAATGGGTAGATTTTCTACTTGTCTATATTTAACTGGAGAGAGCCTTGATCCACCTTTAGCTCGAGTATGGATGGGGATTGACTTGGTTGTATCTCCTTCCTCCATGATGTACTTTTTAGAGGATCTCGTAGATCCACAAGGTGTATGATCACGATATATTATCCCATGCTTGACTATCTCATGTTGGGATGTTCCATGCTCAACTCTATCTTGCAAGGATTGTACATTACCTCCTCTAGGTGGGGTATTCTGATGAGAACCCCTACGCGTAGAGTTATACCCTCTAATGCTCTCTGAACGTCATTCGAATGGATCTTGTGATTGAGGGTTCAATGCTTTTTGTTGTGCATTAGGTTGAGCTTTGCACTCAACCCTGATTCTGCATTGATATCGACCTCTCTATGTTCTAACCATGATATGTATTATCTCGTATGTAGATTTTAAAGAAAATAAAGCAAACAAGGATGATTATCTCTTTTAAATTTTCTTTGTGAGCCCTAACTAGTTTTATGTATTTGAAATTTTTTGAAAATATAAACTATTCTCATTGTGTTTGAAATTGTTGATGTAATGCTCAAATAGTTTAAGGTTTTCACATGTATGCTCACATCTCGACAATCAGCAATGAAAGTCACAATCATGTAAACCCCCAAAAATGTGGAGATGAGATCCACACTCGGGCAGGGATAACAGGTCTTTTCGATCCTCACCCAGCACCTCATGCGCAATGATACACCCCTCCAAAGAGGAATGCATGCTATTTTGCATAGTGAGGACAAATATTTGATTCAGTATTGGCCAATAGAACAAGGTTGTGGGATTTGATTCGATGGATGGAAATAACTGCCACCATCATTGAACTCTATTGGTGGATGGGTGTGAATTCCACCTCACAAGCATTTAGATATTGCATGGTGTGTGTGTGTGTTAATTTTCACTTGCATACGAAATAAAATGCATCACCAAGAAAACATGACCTTTCCTACATGCATAGAGTAAAAGCATTTCAGATTTAGAAATATGCATGTATTTGACTAAATAAAACTTTATAGAATGCATTTACATGATAAAATCAGCCACTGATTGGGCCCCAAGCAAGAAAACTCTACAACATAACCCAGACCACTAGAGACTAGGGCAGATTGCAATCATAAGTTCGTTGTTCCTAGCAATGACTGGAAGAAAACCTAAGAGAATATAAAATTTTGCTTTTATCTTTCTCTATGTTTTCTACTTAGACCAACTTCATCTAATGTACTAAATGAATAAACTACAGATAGACACAGGAAAACACAGGGAATTGTCTCATACCTGATATCCAAATCTAATGTAGATTCGGTTGTCTGCTATTTTTCTAGTTCCTTGTTAGTTGTGGCTATCAGGTGCAGTTGAGACTATTCATCGTGATTGTCAAGTGTGACTGAGGCTGTTCATCGTGTTGTTAACAATGGTAGAGATCTGCAATAAAAAACATAAAAAATTAGTCATCTACAGTGTAATTTGTGGGTTCCCACTATGATCACCATTTGTATCGATCTAAAAAGCATACACCTAACTAGTGCATCAATTAAAATCAAGCATTAAAGCAATAAATAATGGACAACAATGAATTTAATAGGAAAGTAAGGTTTATTTTATTAAAACTTTTCCAAATCCCGATTACAAGTACGCCCCTCTTAGGGATACCCAATACCTTGATACAATTGATACAATATTTTGAGGCCCCTAAACGGGGATTAATGGAATTCATAGACTCTCTAGAATGGACACGATTTGCTCAATGCCAAAGATAGCCTTCTTCTCACGTGATTGGAGAAGAAATTGTAAGGTCAAAAAAAGTTCAAAATGCATAACAATACACTTTTCAATTTTATTGGCATGAAAATTTTGTTTTCCCTAGATCTTATTTCTTCAAATGCCTTTTGTCCCGTAAAGATCTTTCTCAAAAACCCTATCATTCCCATGATGATTTTCAGCTTTTCAAGATATTCAATGTTGAGGGCCTCTAGCACATGTGTGAATTTTTGGCACATCTCCTTTGTGTTTTCCCTAGACCCTGTGCTCATTACTTCTAACAATGCCTTCACCACCCTTTTCAATGATCCTAAGATTACCGTATTTCATGCAATCCTTCTGGATTGCTCCTTCTCGATTCTTCCTTGTCGTGTGTCCTCCGTCCATGTGTTACCTCTTCATCCTATCCCACCGCATTTCCTCCTCCCAGGTATTTCCTCTCGCTTCTTCCATCCCACACTTATGTCCATTTTTACCTTTCATCGTTTCCCTAAACCTTTAGTGTCCGTTCTTTTTTGTGAGATTTGTGTTGTTGGAAATTTTTATTACCTGATTGGTCAAGAGTTCCAAGGTGTGGCACACTTTTCTACTTTCGTTGGATATAGTAGCTATTGGAACTCTCAGTTTTCTAAGGCATGTTGCTTCGTTATTTGTGACACGGTGGATCTGCCTTTCTCAAGGATGTGTATCATCGCAAGGTGGAGACATAAAATATTCCATAAAATCTCAAACTCATCCTATGTTTTTTAAATCCCACCTTGCGGATGGTTTCTTAATCTACATTGTCTATGTCTCGAGGTCCAGTAAGCACTCTATTTTCCCTATTTTCAAGCATTCCCATTTCTCGGTCATCATGAGATTTGTGGAGCTAGAAACACTTGAGATTGAACTGGTGGTTGAAGCAATTATGAGTGCGAGAGGTTTCATGTCATTCCTAAAATATTTCTTTGAGTCAGATTGGGATATCAACCTAGCCTTTGCATCTACCTAGGATAAGAGCATTGTCATAATCCATGGAGTGGAGTTACATGTGGGTACACATCCTTGTTGAGATCATTGGATAACTGTTGGTGGGTAGAATGGTTCGAAGGGACAAGCATGGTTGGGATATCAAACTCAAGGAAATTGAGCTAAAGTCAAGCTTGTAAAATATTGTTAGATTGGGCATGAGTTGTGAGGACTTACCCACCCCTTGGAAGGAGGTGATGAAACCAGTTATGGAGTACATCATAGTCGATGACCCAGGTTCCCAACTTAGAAGTTTCCACATTGCATTTGTGAACCATTTTAGGGAGGTGAAACCGTTGAATATTCCAAAATTTTTGTATTTGTCCATGGATTACTCCATTAATGTGACATGCTCAAAGAAACATGAAGCTTGGCAATCACACCAGGGACTATTCAAAGTAATGTATGTTCATGTTCTGGAGAAATTCCCTAAAGGAAATGTACTTCCATAGGAATAGCAGGCTGAGTCCAAGCAAACAATGGAAGAGGATACGCCCTTCACTCCTTCCTCAAGGGTCCGTAGTTCTAAGAGGAGGAAGACGGAAGGAGGCCACCAGGATGTTGAACAATCGATGAAGAAGGATAAAGTAGAGGTTACACCAACCAAAAGTTCTCAACGTCTAAAGAACAAGGGCATTCACAATCAAGGAAAGGTGTAGGGTGCTTTCGAGGACAAGCTAGAGGATCCTACGGAGAAGATTATTCAAGAATACGTCATTAAGACCACCACTACCACTATTGTCCAAATGGAGAGTGTTATGACCACAATAATGGCGACCATTACTCAAATGAAAGAGCATAGGAATTCTTTGAACCTCCTGTTCTTCTACAACAACTTCTTCAAGGATACTCCACCAAAGACTGCTGTCGAAGCCAAACGTAAGGTCAAAGAGGACGACATCATGGAAATTACCCAGGATGTGTTTAAGGATGTTCCTAAGGATGTCGAGAAGGATGATATAAAGGATTCTATAATTGCTTAATTGGCTATTGTTTTTTTGTTGTCTCTGGTTCCTGTCTTGTTTAGACTTTTGTTTTTAGTCTCACCCTTATTTTTTGGCTTGTTCCTGTTTTTCCAGTTTTTCTTTACGTTTTAGGTTTTATATGGATGCCACAAGGTTTTTTGTGGATGGTGCATACTTTATTCTTGGTGATGTATCAAGGAGTTAGGGCACCTTTCAAATTCCCTTATTAATATAAATTTTGTAAAATTATCAAAAAACAAATATGATAAAACCATAGAACAAAATGCAGTATCAAGCTCTAAATGCAACCTAGAATGCAGTGGTGAAGTCTAGAACAACAAATTGCCCCCAAATTTGGCTTAGGTGAGATTGTGCCCTATAATAGGTGACCACGATAACACATAGGTAGAATCGTGCTCTGTAACAAGCAACCACGATAATGCACAGGTAGAATCGTGCCCCGTAGAGACTCAAGTGCAATTTCATCGAAGTGAGATGAAACGTCTCAAATCAAAGTGAGATAATTAATCCTAAATGTAGCAAAAAAAAATGAACATGTAGCAAAGAGCTTTCACCTGGTAGAGATCGAGGAAGCAGGCAGAAGGGTTGAGACCTCCCAAATAGTTGATCTCTCCTTAGGGCTTCAACACCAATCGACCAAGAGCGAGCAACAACAATCAACTATCCAATGCAATAGAAAACCAATCAAACTTCACACTCCAAAGTTAATTTGCTTGCAAACAAAGAAGAAGGATGCAAACCAAATAAGAACACTTTACAAGAAATCAAATGTTAGCGTGCGATAAATCTAAATTGTGTCGTGTGTAATCGTGTGTGAAAAGTGAATTCAAACCCTCCTTATATAGTGGATTTGAAGACAAGAAATGCAAGAAAACCAAGGAGGGCCAACGTAAAACACGCCAAACCCAAAAAATTAAGGTTTTCTTAGATGAAACCCTAAAAATGCAAAATTGTGCCCCATCAAGGTCGATTTCAATTTCGCCTATAAGAAGTCGTGCCTCATCAAGGGCAAGCGTGATTTTTCATAGAGAGAGGAAAAATACAATATGGGGGAGAAGCCTTACCCTTGCCCTAGGCAAGTCCAAGGGGTCTCTTAGAGGGCTTAGGGAAGATTGCCCTCTAAAGTGGGTCAATTTTCTGTGTCTACACTTATAGATTTCTTATCCTATTATATATATGGATTGTTCACATATAAAGTTTATTATCCTAGTATTATCTATGATAGAAACTAAAGAGATTCTCCACAATAGAAAATAAATCAAAATTTAACTCCATACACAAAAATGGACATGGTATAGCTATTTTTGCTACAATTTTCATGTTGATACATATTTGCAATGTTTATATCATCATATTGTGAGGGATATTGTAGTGGTATGTTTTTTGGTTTTTATCCAAAGTTCAAACTCCTACATAAGAATATCGAGACCCCTTTCAAAAGCCTATGCTTTATCCTAAAATTTTATCCTGTGAGGGATACCATAGTGGTATGTCTTTGGGTTTTAATTCAGAGACTCATGTTCAAACCTTGATATTAGGGAACCAAAGCCTCTTTCAAAAACCCATGCTTTACCCTAAAATTTTGTCCTATGAGGGATACCATATTAATATGTCTATAGATTTTTAGTGAACAGACCCAAGTTCAAATCCTAGTAAATGGGACTAGGCCCCTTTCAAAAACTCATGCTTTATCCTAAAAAGTTATTTTGTGTGAGATATCATAGTGGTATGTCTTTGGATTTTCATCGAAATGACCTAAGTTCAAACCTTGGTACAAGAGAATTAGAACCCATTTCAAAAACTTGTGCTTTATCCTAATTTTTGTTCCATGAGAGTTGTCATTGTGGTATGTATTTAGGTTTTCATGTAGGGGACTCAAGTTCAAACCTCGGTACAAAGAGACCAAAATCCTTTCAAAAACCCATGCTTTACTTTAAAATTTAAAGTCCCATGAGGGATATCGTAGTGGTATATCTTTGGGTTATCATTTGAGAAACCCAAGTTCAAATCCTGGTACAAGGGGACCAAGACCCTTTCCAAAAACCTATGCTTTACTTTAAAATTTGAACCTAAAAGGGATAGGATGTGTTTGGGTTTTCATCTAGGAGATCTAAGTTCAAATCCCGATACAAGGGAATCAGAACCCCTTCCAAAAACCACACTTTATCCTAATTTTTTTCCCAAACCCCGGTACAAGGGAATCAAGACCCCTTTCAAAAACCCGTACTTTACCCTAATTTTTATCCCATGATGTAATTGTGGTATGTCTTTGGGTTTTCATCTAGGAGACCCAAGTTCAAACCTCGATACAAAGAGATGAGAGACCAAAACCCTTTCAAAAACCCATACTTTACTTTAAAATTTAAATTTCCATGAAGGATGTCATTTGGGTTTTCATCTAAGAAACCCAAGTTCAAACCCGATACAAAAGGACATAGACCCTCTTCAAAAATCTATGTTTTACCCTAAAATTTGAACCTAAAAGGAATTGGTTGGTGGACTACCATGGTTCAATTCCCTATATGACTGGATCACGTCAACTTCATCTTTACTTAGCGGGCTAGGATTGATCGAGATCCCATGAACTTTATCTTTGGACTTTGTCTTTACCCACCAGGCTAGAGTTCATAAAGGTTTTTCAAAATGATTGAGGTTTTGTTAACTTTATCCTTACTTAACGGGCTAGGGTTTATAAAGATTTCTCTACAAAAAGTTAAATCTAAAATTTATAAAGATTTCTTTCTGTACATGAAAAATACAAAGTTTATACAAAATTAAAATAAAAATTAAAAAAAAAGTTTATAAAAAATTAAAATTAAAATTAAAAAAAAAACATCACAAAAAATTAAAATTAAAATTAAAAAAAAAACATCACAAATGACAGCTGTGGGATTTGAACCCACGCTCTTTCGAACCAGAGCCTAAATCTGGCGCCTTAGACCACTCGGCCAAACTGTCACATAAATTTATGTATTCGTTACCTTTTATAGACATTATCTCTTTGCAATGTCCATATAGATTCTCATCAGCAAGTTTGAGCCGAGAATTTCACGCGACATAATACTTCTATTTTTTATATATATGATGTTACGCGCTCATATGGATATATGGGACCGCAGGTTGAATAAGGACTGGAACTCTTAGTAACACTGAAACTCTCGACCTCTTCACAGCGATCGTATTACTTATCATTTTACTCTATATTTAATACTTTGATAAATCTGATACAGACATCCACACCAGTGCATCAGCTGTGCAACACTTCAGAAAATAAAAATGCAGTAATTTAAGTTTTCATATTAATTCCTGTCACTGTCATAACTTGTTGGATATTGAATCATCATATGATTCATATACAAGTAGGCTCTTGTCGTAGTGAGATCTTGGACAATCCAAACCATTGAAACAGATTTAAAGTGAAGGCCCCTGAGGTACAACATATATATGAATCAGTTCTTGAAGGAAGTATATAGAATTGGAGTACAAAGAGATGTATTGCTTCATCCATAAATTCAAAACGGCCTATTTTTTATTTTAAGGTTATAATATAACCACATACAATTTCATGAGGTTTAGTTTGGGCTGGGAAACAGTCTTTTCTTTTAAAAAAAAAATAAAAATTGACACATAGGAATGATGAGATAAACCTAGTTTTTTCTATAGATCAAACTTTTTTATTTTGAAGGGGAAGTGCATGTGAGACCCTTTCCTATGTAAATGTGTTATGGGAGACAACTCAAAGATTCGAACTTTGGCTCTTCTTAGGAGGTTTAAGGTTTAAACCGCAGCATGGGTGAGAGATTGGGTGTGTATGGTTGTGTGTTTAGTAGGGTTATGCTGGCTATTTTCGTAAAATTGGCTAAAATTAAGATTTTCAAATTTTGGAATTGGTTAATATTTGAGACCCTTAATCAAAGTCCATTAGCTAAAAATTTATGAGTGCATATATTTTTTTTTGGTCGATTCAACTCAATTTTATAATAATTTGACCATTTTAAGTTTAAATTTCCAACATTGCCGCTAATAATAGTGAACCTTCTACATGTGTTTGGACACTGGTCACCTGGATTTTGAAACTGATTCTCAATTTTTTTATAAATATATTTTGGAGCCGACCCTTTACGCATAACCCTGGTGTTTAGCCTCTATTGACAAGCTCGGTTCTCACCTTTATGAGAGGTCATGGTGCAATGGAGATGCCCAACCATGAGTGTGTGGTAAGGGTTTCTCATATTAACCGATCTTAAAAAAATATTATTATGTAAATATCTAGTAATTATAAGGGTAAGGGTTTTGACCTCTCTTTGAGAGGTTCAAGGTTCAAACCCCAATCAGTATGAGGGGACCATGACCCCTCATAAAAATATGTGTAAACTCATTAAAAAATATGTCTAGTAACTATAAGGGCCATATGATGTAACCGTTACTAATGGTAAGAAGAGTTAAAAAATATAATAGTTTCTTTATTAAGAGTTATTAACTTGGATCCCCAATTGCATGTGAATTTGATCATTGAGCATTAGGGTTAGGGTTGATAGAAGTCTTTATTTATAAAGACAAGAGCGAAGATGAAATTTGTCCCAATTTTTTTTAAATTGTAATGAAACTTGACTTTTAAGGAGGATGGTCCCTCAAAGAGGCCTATGATCTTTGATTCTGCCATTCTATTTTTTTTTAGTAATAAAATTTGTTGCATTTCTACTTTGTATTGCAATATTATTGTGCAAATTTTTCATTTTGCAGTTAACTAATGCAATATTTGTGTGGATGTGCTTATTTTAATTGGAAGGTTTCTAATAAAATGGGTGTTGTGAATGGGAAGGATCCGTGTAAGTCAAATATAATTCACTTTTAGAAATAATACATGGGAGCATATGTTGAAAGTGTAATCTAATTCATAGCCAAAGATGACATCATACGATGTAGGGCATTCATTGTATAATATATTTGATTTATTGTAATATTTTATCACGTATGTTCTATGGACCACTATTAACTTTGTTATGGATAAATTCGCCTTATAAAATTGTAATTAATCTTAAAACCCTCTTGTTATGTTGGTGTAAGTTAAGTTTATTTATGTAAGTGGGGTTTTAGTATTGGTATAAATGCTCCCTCCACTTCATAATTTTATCATCAAAGTGTGGGGATTCTTATCTATGGTTTCCCTTATATATTTCTTTCATTTATATTTTTTACATATTTTATATAATATTTGAGTGGATGAATTGTTTTTGGTCATTTATGAAAATTGTTGTAAGTTCCAGCATGGTATCAAAATGGGTTTGCATCTACCTTAGTTGGTCTTGCAAAAACATATTTCTAAGCCTTCAATTTTTTCTCCAAATTCTATGATGAATTTTCCTCAAATCCTCATAAGTACTATCCATATGACGGGAAAAAATAATTCTTTACCAATTTTTCAAGCATTCCCTCTTTTTAAATTTTATCTTCTTGCTTCCAAAAAAGGTTTTGAAATATGCCATATTTCTTCTTATACCAATTGGCAGCATATGGAGGGTGAGGGACATTCACCTCGTAAGCATACCCCCATGATTGACATGATTTAATGCATATTTTTTGGTGTTGTGGTTGGTGACGGGTTTAACCCTGCTTTTGTTGTTTTGAGTAACCGCTTCCTAACTCAACCTGAGTTAGTGTGACTACCTATCGGGGTGTGCCTATCCACCCATTTTTTTTTGTTGTAAAGGTTTTTTTTAACTTAATTAAAAGTTAGGCCTTTACATTCAAAAACGGTTTCAAAATTCCATGAAGGAGGGATAATGATCTCAGGGTTTTCCTCAAAAGTTATAGGTTTACAAACAATGTGTTGAATCATTGTATTGTTAGGGTTACAAATTCCACCATGTAATATATATATTCACTTTTCCTAGTCACTCTTTCACTTCCCCCTATATATAAGATAAAAGTGGTATTTATATTTATATTTTATTTAAAAAAATATTCGTAAAATAATAATTATATATTTATATAAAAAAAATTATATATTATAATAATAAACTGCTAACTATAAAATTTAGTTATAGTTTAATAACTTTGAAATTTAAAAATAAATTTTTTATTTAGGTTAGTGTAAGAAACCTCTACAAATCACGCCCAGGGCTAGACAACCCCATCCCAACCAACTTAAGGAGCAAGTTTTAAAGCTACAAAACATTGTGAACATGAGACATCCCCATCCCAACCAACTCAAGGAGCAAGTGTTAAAGCTACAAAACCTTGCGAACATGGGTCAACGTGAATGGTATGTCCTCAAACAAGCCATCCACTCCCCAATAAATGGTACAATAGAGGTGGAAAAAATGAATGCAAGACAAATAAAAGAGGTACAAGAAACACTCCAAAACATAGAAACAAGAGAAAATGAGCTGCGAAATGAATTAGCAAAGGCAAAGTCATGGTCTCAAGTAGTAAAAGAACTAGTCAATCAGCAAAAAGAGTTGATAGAGAAGCAAGTAAAAATTCTAATAACAAAAGAGAAATAAAGACATGAGAAATTATCAAACATAATCATCAAAGGGTTAAAATATTATGAGGATAGGGAAGACACAAACCATTTAACCAGGGACTTCTTATCAGATTGATTACAATGGAAAGGTCAGATCAAACAAGTAGGAATAATTGGTAAGCTGAGAGGAGGCAAAGATAGGCATATTCGGGTCACATTGATGAGATATGAGGATAAAATAAGGTTACTAAGAAATAGAGGCATGTTGAGAGGGTCACAATTCTATTTAGATGATGACCTAACCTTTCTACAACAAGTTGAAAGAAATAAGGAATGGGAAAAGGTGAGGGTAGCAAGGAATGAAGGGAGATGGATATATTTAAGAAATGGAAAGGCGTACATCACATATAAACAAACCCAAAATAAATAGAGAGTATGGCCCACCCGAGAATACCTTACGGTTGTAAGTTGGAACTGTAGAGGTTACCCTTGGAGAAGAGGACCCGGGTTAGGGCCCATTGCTAGGGACAAAGATATAATCATCTAAACGAAAACACATGAGCACGATGGATGCAGGATTCTAGACTTTGTGGGATACAAGAAAATAGCAATATGGAATAAAGCAACAAAAAATGGTAAGGGGCAAGGGGTATTGTGATTTTAATAAAAGAGGAGTGGGACAGGGTCATTAAAATTAAAAAAACAAGATGAAAACAAATAGTACATTTGGATAAATATCCTAGAAAATAAGTCAGTTATTAGCATAGCAACATGTTATTTTTCTCCTAAGAATTCTAAATTCTATAAGAAACATGACCTTAAAATAGAAGACCCATACTCCTCCCTAAAAAGAGACATTTTGACATACAGTAAGTTGGGGGAGATTATATTAATTGGAGACTTCAATGCAAGGAAAACCAATAAGCAAACTAACATTCTAGTAGGTAACAAAGATATTGATATTTAATCCTCTTTGGATGCCATAAAAGGAAAATCATCAGTGGACTAGGACTTTCGAAGATGAGCATGGGGCTATCACGCAATATGGAGAAGAGCTACTAGGCATTTGTAGCATACATAACTTGCAATGGGATGAAAAGTTGGAAAAATTCAAGAAAGCATACATGCAAAACATATAAGGGATAAAGTGTAATAGAATATGTTATATGTTCACAAAATTGCATACCAAAAATAGAGGAACTAGAAGTGGAAGTTTCCCTAGTGGAACTTAAGTCAGATCACAACCCAATTGTTATGAAACTTCAAATGCAGGGAGACAAACCAAGGGAAAAACACATGCAAGGCAATCAAAACAAACTTCCTCACAAGGGAAACATTGTCTTAACAAAATAAAATCGATAAAGTTTTAGGGCAACATTGAATAACAAGTTACAGGAAAGGGAAATAAAGGGACTACCAAACAATAACATAGATTACAATAAAAGTGAATGGTTAATGCACGTTATCCAAGAAGATCTAAAAAAATGCAAGAGAGCTAAACCTAGAAATAAAGAAAGAAATAACTTCCCAACCAACTCGTGGTTTGATGAAGATTGCAAGGAAACGTGGAGATTACTAAAAGAACCAATGGGTAAAATAAGAGCAAAAAAAAAAGCATATGAGAAACTGGTAAGGGCAAAAAAAGAAGAATACACTAGAACAAGGAGGAAAAAACTGATTTACTTAGGGAAGCATGAACCAAAGAAATTTTGGAAGGAACTAAGCATGCAAAAGATGCAAATTGAAAATAACATAACAACTAGTCAGTGGTTGGAGTATTCAAAAAAATTGTATGAGTGTAGTAACTAGTAACAGACACCCCCTACTATCATTGTCAAGAAATAACTTTTCACAAATGAATACATTATTCAAGGGATAAAAAAGTTAGAAACTGGTAAAGCTCGTGACATAGACAATATTCAGGCAAAGCATATAAAATGAGGGCTAGATATTCTTGCATCGTAGATCAAAGATATTTTCAATGAGGTCATACAAAATTGCTTCCCTACAGAATGGACAACTAGCTTGACCATTCATTTGTTTAAAAGTGGAGATGTAAATAATCCCTCAAACTATAGAACTATCATTATCAACCCTATATTTACAAAGCATTTGGGAGTATGATAGAGCGTAGGATCAGTAGATGGGCAGAAGAAAAGGGAAAGAGAGAAAATGCAAAAGTGGGTTTTAGGCCCAAGCACTCAACTATTGATCCCTGTATCATGCTTAGACACATAGTGGAAAAATATGGGATAAAAAAGAGGAGGCTTTTTGTTGTTTTTTAGAATTCTAAAAGGTATTTGACACAGTACCAAGGAAAAAATTATGGAGCATAATGGAAAATTTAGAGGTTCCAATTCATTTCAGGGTAGTAGTTCACATATTATATGAGCATGTAAAGGCTAGAATCAGAACACGAGTTATATGAATGTTTAGGAGTGACATAGGCATCAAATAAGGTTGCCCTCTATCTCTGATATTATTTGGGTTGTATATTGACAAGTTAGAATAATGGATAAACAAATTTGGGGGGGTGTACACTTAGACAAATATGTGGTAAAACTCCTCATGTATGCAAATGATGTAATTCTTGTGGCCAAAATAACTAAATATCTATAAGATCACATTTGGGATATAGAAATATTATGTAAGGATGTTGGGATGTAGGTAAACACGAGCAAAATAAAAATCATGATTTTTTAGCAAAAAAGAAGAAGCAACATCTCGAATTTTAGTTTGCAAGAAAACATCTTGAGGTAGTGGTACAATACAAATACCTAGGCATAGACTTTCATTACAAACTCAATTGGAATACATGTAGGATGAAAAGAAATCTAAGTGTTTGGAGAGTGCTATATGCACTTCAAAATCAGTGTAGGAATGTCGAGTTGTGGGATTAGAATAACACCAAGGTCTTAGTTGGTCTACTTGTCACACTGATTGCGTTGTATGGTTGCGAGGTGTGCGCCAGTGACATGAAAAATATAAAATGAAGGCAAATAGAAAGGATTCAAAAATGTCTAATTACAATTTTTCTTAGAATTAAGACCATAGTCCCTTATGAAATTGTTCTAGCTGAAACTAGAATGTTCCCTTTAGAGGCAATTGCTATGACCAAGTTGTTATGTTACTTGAAAAAATAGAAAATATGAAAAAAGCATATGGCTTAGGGCAGTTAGGGATGAAGAGCTACATAGACGGAATAATATATGGATGAAACAAAATCAGAAATGGATGAAATGTTGGGGAATAAACATAAATGAATGTTCAAATTTTAATAAAGACATAAAAAAATATGTGAACGAAAAGTTTAGAAGTGGAATGTGGAAAAATGCAAGCAAGAAAATACAATACTATATTGCAAAGTTTAATCCAACGTATGACCACAAGGAAAAAGTATATATAGGCACTGGAATTAAGTGGAGGGAAAAAATCCTCATTGCTCAGATAAGGACTAGCTCTCATAGGTTTAGATGTGAAACAAGGAGATGGACAATGCCCAAGGAACAATGGGAAGAAATGATATGTACTCTATGTAGCACAGGGGAAATATAGACAGAGGAACATTTCATCTATGAATACCCAAGTTTTTTGGACATCCGTGGCAAATGCAAAAAAACACTTGGAAAAGGGTCTATGATAGAGTTATTTGAAGACAGTAAAATATAAAAATTTGGGGAGTTGCTAACCTAAATCAGTAGGAGAAGGAACAACCTTCTCAAGAATATTAATGATCATATGATTTGAATAACTATGTTTCCATATTTGGAGGTCCCATAGGCCATGTTTTGGATCTCGCAGATGTAATTAAAATCTTTCATTTCATTTCAACCATGACCTTTGATAAGGGTGAGAGTTGAGCTTATCAATTGGGACTAAACACATAATCATACACACGTCCACCCCATCACACATTCTCCCACATCGTATTTTGAACCTTGGACCTCCCAAAGAAGAGCCAAAACTTGAACCATTACAAGATTTAAAAATAAATTAACTTCAAAACTATTATTTAACTACAAATTTATTATCATAATATCGAAATTATATTATGATAATAAAAATATTTGCCTACTCCTAATGTTTCATAGGACTACAGTCATAATAAGCCTATGCATGTTATTTTTAGGAAAAGTCCTCTTACGAAATGGGGGACCCAGAAAGGTGGGAAAAGATAAGATGATCAATAAATGGTCCCTAAGCATACTGTCAGACATTGTGGAGTGGCCAACTCAAGCCCAAAAGTAAATTTGGTCAAGGAATATAAATAAGATAATGCAAACTATTTTGAGTTTGAGAATATAGGACCGCGTATTCCTTGTACTTATTTGGACTTTGCCTTGAATCATGGGTGATTTAGAAAAATATTAAGAGTTAAATAGGACTTGAATCAGAGCCTCTCGATGGAGCATTTGTTAGAAGCTCTACAAAAAAGTTACTTAATCCTAAAATATATGTTCAAACCTGGGATGAGATTGAGCCAGATGCTAGTCTATAACTTTGAGGACAATATCACCTAGGTGGGAGACATTAGAAGTAGAACCCATTCTCTGGAAAGTGCATGAGTTTGATGTGGAGTATTATGGGATTTTAGTCCTATTGCTTCTAGTTGTTCTGATCTTATTTGGCTCCTATTGATAAGCTCAAATCTTACCCTTATGAGAGGTCATGGTGGGATGGACATGTCCATCCCTAAACGGGTTGTAGAGGTTTCTTACACTAACCAAATATATATAAAAACATTATTATGTAAATGTATAGTAAAAATATGGATCATATGATGTAACCGCTACTAATTGCAAGAGTTAAAAAATGTAACTGTTTCTTTATTAAGAGTATTAACTTGGATCTTCAATTGCATGTAAATTTGACCATTGAGCATTAGGATTAAGGTTGATAGGAGTATTTATAAATACAAGAGCAATATGGAATGTATCATCATTTTTATAAATTGTAATGGAGCTCTACTTTTAAGGAGGTTGGCCCCTCAAAGAGGCCTGTGATATTTTATTCTACGATTCTATTTTTTTAGTAATAAAAGTTTTTGCATTTCTACTCCGTATTGTAATATTGTTGTGCAATTTTTTATTTTTGAGTTAATTAATGCAATATTTGTGTGCTTATTTTAATTGGAAGGTACCTAATAAAATGGGTGTTGTGAATGGGAAGAATGCATGTAAGTCAAATATAATTCACTTTTAGAGAATAATACATGAAAACATATGTTGAGGAATAAGTTGCCAAGAACACCTTGAAATGCTTAGATCCTATAAACCTACGTTCAAGAAACAACATAAAAGGGGTTAATAACAAAGGAGGCCTCTATTGATGAGGCACTTAATGTGCATTTGCATAAATGATGAAAAAGGTAGCAAGAGAGCATGTAAACTAATAATGATATGCATGAAATATCTATATTACTGTAAAGCTTATAAAGAAAGCAAGAAATATAGCAATTAGACAACCTAATTAATTTATTAAAACTTGAAATGCATCAAATTCAATGAAACTAGTCTATGTTGACAAATAAAAGAAAAATATAATCAAATATACCTCTAATTCCTAAATTTAACCATAAAAATGCAATAAGGAAGGATAATCTAAGTCATATATACCTAAATACATATTTGAAAGAAGAAATCTATGGCTAAAACAAAGTAAATCATAGATCAAACCCTCACCATGGGTCTAAGGCACTATTGGCACTGTTAACTATGACTAAGCTGGAAGTATTCTTGCTCTTGTAATCAGGCTTTGGATCTTCAATTTCCTCTATGGAATTGATGATCAAGGGTCACCTTTGTGTTATTTCATGGATTTGTGATGTAAATTCTCTAAATTGGCTATAGAATAGGCTCAATTGGGATGATCGATCTCCTTATACTCTTGAATCCTCCATAGCTTTGAATGTAATCATGATTTCCAAATTAGTAGCAAGTAAGCACTCCTCAAGGTTTTGCAAATGACTCCTCAATTGGGTAGAGCTTCACTGCATTCAGTTCAAAACTCTTCCAAAATTTTCCCCAATTTGAAGTAGGGTCTTATAGCGTTCTCAAGTCCTTGGTCTAGCTTCATGGAGAAGCCAAGATCAAGAACTAAGAGGTTGGGACAATTGGGAGGAAGGTTTTGGACGCTTCCTGTCCTGAAATTGCTTGAAAAACCATAACCATGGTTGTTGTAATAGTATTTTGCTTGGATCGAGAGTTCAAAATAGATTTAGGGATAGTTGCAGCTTTGAGGTATAACTATTTGTATTAGTCATGTGTGTCAGTCACGACTAAGGCTTAGTAGGCCAACTCTACCCAAATTGAGTGGTTAAAACCATTGATCTATCTTGGAATGATCCAAGATCATTCATATGGTCTGTTAGGATGCCCATATGAGTAGTCCCTTACACATAACACATTTTAGGTGTCTATAATTATACTCTCTTTTGACTAAATGGGTTCAACACCCCATTACAAGATAAGCTCCTTAGCCATTTTTAGTAGGCCTCAACATACATCCTAGTGGAAAATCACCCCATAGCAATCAATAAGTGAGAAACCACCCATAGTAGATCAAAATCCAACATCTCATCCCTCTCAACAAGCACTACACCCATAGCGGGTTTAGCTCCTCTCTTTTTTGGTACAATTCATAGTATCTAATCACATTGGTACCTTGCAACCTATGCTGATTTCAATACTATGTTTCACCCATCCTTATCTATTTTAGATGGTTGACCTTTGGATTGTTTTCTTATTTGTCTTATTCTTCATATTTCTCTTTTTCTTCTCATGTTTATTTCTTTCTTCCATCCATTTTCATCCATGCATTTCATATAGCATTACATTTAATATAGATTGCATTCATAAAAAATTAAATTAAAGAATATGTAAGATAATAATCACATGCACACATTCATAACATATAAAAGAGAAAGCAACTATGTATTACTCAATAAAAAGAGAGAGATAGCATCATGTCTGGTTGGTGTACCATAGTCTAGTACTGGTACACTCAACCAATCCCTAGGGGTGCATACCATAATAAAAATTGGTATGTCATCCGATCCCTAGCCTAGCCTAGCCTAGCTCTAAGAGCCTATCTTCTCTACTTCACCTGAAGGAGGATGTGGTCTAGGAAGCCGCATACCCATGAACAGTGATGTCAAGAATATTCATTATTGAGACCGTTATCTACTAGATGATTGGAGGGATGGAGGGAGTGTCACTCTTTTATCTTCTGGTACTACCTAAAAGTACATGATCTCATAAAATGTATCCCATTGAATGGCCACCTTTAGCCTCTACCCCATCCTCTATATCTCTACCTATAGAAGATAGATCATATCGCTATCCTAGCTTCTCCTGATGGTAGCAATACCCTTTACTTGAGATCTCTAGTTCTTTATGTCTAGTCAACTTACCTCTCCTTGAATATGATCGGCCTCTACTCGAGCTGCATATCTATACCTCTTTGAAGTACTCAATGAGTCTCATAGTCCCTCGATCCTCTTTGACCTATCCTCATAGAGCAGGTCCACCTACCTTTGTAGAGTCACCACCTAAGCCCATATCATCTCTGCCTCCTCCCTCAGATCCCCTCATCTTGGAGCTTGATCTCAACTAGCTACTACTGATGTGGAGACCCCTCCTGATACTCCACCTATTAGCACCCTGGAATCTATGGGGGCAACTATGGATGCCCCTTCCTCCTTGGTCTTGGTAGCACTGGTGTCCTCCATCACCAGCTCAATCCTAACCCAAGCTTACCTCTATCTTAGATCTACTGGTCCTTGTTGAGCCCTCTTTGTGGCCCTATGAACAACTTATCAGAATACTCACTACATGCGCAAGCCCATCACCTAGTGCCTCTATATCAAAATTGGTAGGGAGACCCTATGGGGCCTGACTCCTATGTACCACTACTAGTAGTTGAAGGCCACTCTCACATCATTCACTATGGGATCCACATAAGGAGGATCATCTAGGTCTTCCTTGGCACACCTCTTTAGGTCGGGTCTGCATCCCAACCCTATTGGGTCTTGATATAATCTTCATTACTAGTAATCACCTAGGTTTGGGATGCCTTGTAAGATCCCAAACTGCATCAAGACTCGATAAAATCTGAATACCTTTGGATCTCCCTTCTCTGCAGTTAGCTACCTAGTCCTCCTAATCCTCCCCAAATCTATCATATCATCAAACCATCTTAGGTGTAGATGCTAGGATCACCATACTATCTTTGCCTTCCTCATCTCATCTACTATCTGCATCATGAGTGGTAGATGTTTGGTGTAGGTCATCGTGGCCTACTCTAAGGATATAGACCACCTATATACTGTTGGTCACTTCAAATTAGGCAATGTACTTGGTAGTGCATCTGGCATTTGGACCGCTATGTGCATCCAAATCCATACCTAGAGCAACATCATACACACTATCATTGTATGCCACTTGTACATGATGTTGCACAATGTCCTGTATAAGTGGGCCAGCACATATGGACCCCATGCAAACCTAGCCCTCTGGTATCACATGTCTACCACTACACCCACCATCACCCATTGTAGATGTTGCCTACTAGTGTGGCACATCAACATACCCACAACCACCCTATAGAGCACAGTCATCAATGTGTCTGCACCATACTACCCCACCAAGTCATCCATAACTATGGTTCTCTCTCACACCTGGTGGGTCCAACTTCCAAAAAATTATTGCAAGGTAGTTGGACTCCCTCATGCTATGTTAGCTACTCTCCCCCTGATAGGTATGTGCAATATGATCCAAACATCCTCAAGTGTGATAGCCATCTCTCCCATAGGTAACCAAAAGTAGACGACTCCGGTTACCACCTCTCAGCCAATGATATTAGGAAAGCCCTATCTGCATCTATCCAAGGCAGTATCACCAGGTGGTCTAGCTTCATAACTTCTAAAGTATCCTTCTCTACCTATCTAAGTACCTCTATCTCGACCTCCAAGGAGCATGCTCTCCACTCGTGGCTCTCGAGTACCCTAATCTGCAATAACAACAAAATAAACTCTTTCCATTAATAAATATAATAAAAAATTTAATACATTAAAAATTAATTAATTTAAAATCAATATAAATCCATAGCACAATCAAATTCTATATCTTTAATTTTTTTTGCTTTCCTATTTTCCTCTTTTTCTTCCTTCCCTTTTCTTTTCTCTCTATTATTTTCTTTTTTCTCTCTTTTTTCTCTTTTTCAACGAAATCGTGCTCGCTAGGCGTGTTTTCATGAAATCGTGCTTGGTCAATTTTTTCCAGGAATGATTTCACTACTGTTATCCAAGGTGAAATCACATCTGAGCCGCAATATTGCACTCGGGTCATGCATGGAAAAACCACCAGTTTTGGTGGAAAACCACTAAAAATACATGTAATATTGAAAAAATTGACATGTAAAGAATGGTTTTCGATCCTACCTGTGCCTGCTCTGCCTCTGTGCCAACTTCACCCCTCATGATCGCTGAATGATCTATTGGTAGTGCGATATCCTCCATTTATCCAGATCCTCTTTCTTCTTCCTTACAATGTTAGAATGAAATAGGGGTTTGCTCCCTTTTCACTTTTAATGCTATTTTTTGCGTGATTTTTCTCTTTTTATTTTTATCTTGCTTCTTTTTCTTTTGAGTCTAGCTTTTTGATTTTTTATGATGATCATGTCCCTCATAAAACTTGAGGTGGCACCCTATCCTTAGAGGCATTAATGTCCCTAATACCTCGATTTGTGTGTAAAATTTTAAAGTGTTTGGAGTAACATTGTTTTTGCACCATTTCTTTCTTATAAACTAGCCACCCCATTTTTGCTCGTCATTTTTTGTTTGTGGGTGTTTACATATATTCTTTGACACATTTATTAGGACATAAATGTGTTAAATAGGGGTCAAAATGTAGACACATAAAATTTACCCACTTTAGTGGGTAATCTTCCCTAACCCCTCTAGGGAACCCCTTAAACTTGCCTAAGGCAAGGACAAGGCTTCCCCCCTCTCTTTTGCCTATTTTCCCTCTCTATACGAAATCGTACCCGGTCCTTGATGAGGCATGACTTATATTTGCAATATTGCAACTAGATCAGATAGGGGTATGATTTTGCCTTTTTAGGGTTTGATGCATTAAAACCCAAATTATTTAGGGTTGGCATGTTTTACGTCGGTCCTCCTTGGTTTTACCGCTCTTTTCACCTTCAAATCTGCTATATAAGGAGGGTTTGATTTCACTTTTTAACAATGAACACATGATAACACATAATTTAACATGTGCTCATTTTATTTGGCACTTAATGATTTTATTGCTCATATTTGATTTCTTGCAAAGTGTTTTTTTCGGTCTGCTTCTTCTTCTTCTTCTATTGTAAGCAACTTTGGAGTTTGGATTTTGATTGTTTGTTGTGTTGTTCTTATTCACTCTTGGTGGATTGTTGTTGGAGACCTAAGAATATATTGACCATCTGGGAGATCTAAAAACCTTATTTTTTGCTTTTGTACTCTCTATCGGGTGAATTTTCTCTTCTACATGTACATTTAGGTTTTTAGAGTGATGTAATCGAGCTTTTGCATTCATATCTTATTTTCCACATAGTTCATATGAAATATTACTCGGTCCTTGATGGGATACAACTTCACCTAGCGTTATCATGGTTGCCCATTTCAGGGTGTGATTTCACCTAAGACCAAACTAAGGGTAATCTATTTTACCTGTTTTCTCCATTGTATTCTAATTTGCATCAAGAGCATAGTGGCATATTCTATTATGTGATTTTTATATTTTGTTCTATTGTATTGCATTAATTATTATTTTCCTCCAAAGGCAAATTTCCATTTTTAATTATCAAAGGTTAGCTAAAAGTACCTAGGGGACTTGACTGCTATGCCTCCAAGAACTGTTGTACAGTGGCCTCAACAGGCCCCTTAATTCTAATTTCCTTTTCAAGTGTTTTTTGAGTTATCTTGCAGGAGCAAGTATTATTTATAGCATTGGATAAAGATAAGAGCAAGGATAAATCATCATATAAGTTAAGTATTTTTATTAGTCTTTTATATTGATTGTTAAGTGCCTTCTATTTTCTATTGTAAACCCTAGATTTGATTTTATTAATTATATTTAATTATAATTCTATGCTTTGAAAGGAAAACAACATATAGTGTGCATTTAGGGTTAATTATGTTTGTGCATATTTTATTGAACCCTTGCTTAACTTATAACCATAGGTTTAGAAAACCATTCAAGGGAAGATTCATTCTAGGGTTAGCTCTTGTCCTCTTGCATTATGTATTTATACATTATCCTTTATATTTTATAGCATAAATCTAGAAAGGCCAAACCTAGGTGTTTTATCTTTAATCGAACACATCAAACATTCCTAAAATTCCTATGGACTTGGAGTGAGTCCTTAAAGCCATTCCTGGTGAACCCTTCCTCCCTTAGCATCGACTGTAGAGAACAATGCAACACCCACGGTTCACCTCATAAGGGTTTCTATCTTTATGGATCCAGGATTATTTTAGGAATTATACGCGGTAGGGCAATTTTCCCCCTCTACAATGATTTCACACAAGAATTAAGTTTGAGTAGGAAGCAAAGTGTGATTAAGGAGCAATCATCCCTTTTTATTAATCTCTCTTTAAAGAAAATTTCAAAAACTAAAAAATTATTTTAAAAAATAACCTAGGCAACTTGGAATGAATGTGATTTTTAGAATTCCTAATCGGATTTAAGGATCTACTAGTTGTAAGTATAGATACCCTTGTTAGGAATAAAAGGAAGAGTGATTTTATGGGAAAATCTATACAGGTAGAAATATTACAACATAGGTTATTATCAAGGATGATATAATCAAGCATAAACTAATGGCACAAAAATTAGGGATAAAATAATGGATAGTGTTCCATGGTTAAGGGGGAGATATGAACTATATTAAGACTATGGAGTGAGAATTTTTTATGGATATAGAGAATATTATAAGGCTACTAGTGTCTATTGTGCCTTTGGAGCTTCCATATAAGCTTATAAATAAGGATGTTTTGAATATTTTAATACTCAAGGGGAATTCATCCAAGAGGGACCAACTACTATGGAGTAAAGGTATGTTATATATTGTAGAATATTTTTTGACATAGATATTTAAAAGCCCTTATAATAGTCTATTAGGATTAAATTTACCTTAAGATTCAAGGTGTCACCAAGTGAATAATGAAAACATTGCATTTATGTGTCATAAATGTTATGAGACTCGAAACATGGTAAGAGATTGCAAATAAAAAATTATGGAAAAATATATGGAAATTTTTAACATGAAATAAACTTCAATACAAATCAAGGAGATCATATTATAGTAGAATTTAGGTTAATTCAAGGATTTTCCACTCACAAGAAAGTGTCAATGAAATACTCTCTACATCATCAAATTATGAAGACCATTGTAGTTTATTTGAATCATCCATTAGAAGAAAAGAATGACATAAGGGATGAAGAAGTACAATACTCAAGTTTGAATCTAGGAAGTAAAGGTGCAAAGGAAAATGGGATGACAAGTTTTAAAGCAAATGAGGTGAAAGACATCAAGTTTAATCTAGGTTAGGTAAATCATAGTCATTTTCCTTAGTTAATTTAAAATCATATCATTATAATAAAAAATATAGTACATAGTGTATCCCTTACAATTTAGGGTCAAGAGCAACATAATAAAGAAAAACATTTATGGAGGATATCCATGGAAATTTAGAATTTCTAATGAAACATAAAAAAGTAAATACTATGGAGGATCATCCTTGTACTTTAGGGTTAATTCACAAAGACTATGTCATCCATAATATAACATAGGAAAAATAAATAATATAAATAGTTCTAGAAAAAAATTTAATGTCAATTTTTTTTCTTTAATATTGATTTTAACAAAAGAAAAGGTATTAATGTGAAACCAAATTTTTACATTAATACAATAATTTTATTGGTTTATATATATATCATTATACATCTACTAATAACATATTTGAAAGGTTAATGAACAAGAGGTAAAGGTAATTAGGTAGAGGTTGTTTCTCAAAGGCTAGGTTCTAATCCTATGAATCCTCCTAGTGACCATTTCTCAAAGGTAGGGTTTTTATTCTATGGAATCTTGTTAGAGGTTGTTTCTCAATGGTAGGATTTGATCTTATAGAATATTGCTAAAAGTAATTTCTCAATGGCAAGGTTTTTATTCTATGGAATATTTCCATAGGCTTTCTCAATGGTAGGGTTTTGATCCTATGGAATCTTGCCAAAGGTTATTTTGCATAGGCAGGGTTTTTATCGTATGGAATCTTACACGAGGTCATTTTCAAAGGTAGTGTTTTAATCCAGTGGATTCTTGCTAGATGCCATTTCTCAATTGTAGAGTTTTGATCCCGAAGAATATTTATAGAGGTCATTTCTCAAAGGAAAGGTTTTGATCCTATGGAATAATATTAGAGATCTTTTCTCAAGAAGCATTATAGGGTTTTGCAATGCAAGGAATACAACTCACATATGCATAGAAACCTACTCAACTTCCAATCGAGCATAATAATGGTAGGTACCTAGATTATATATTCAATCATGATTTTTAATTTATTTCTAGATATGACTATAACAACTTCTTTTGTCAAGCCTCCTCGCAATGGAGCAATTTTGCTTTTCTCCCATTAACTACCTTTCGACGAGAATAAAAAGGATAATATGGTTTAGGTTCTCAATGCCCACCCTCATCGAGTGCCTAAGCCACAATCTCTAAATAAAACTACAAAAGGATCCT
This sequence comes from Wollemia nobilis, assembly GCA_028583015.1. Lineage (NCBI taxonomy): Eukaryota > Viridiplantae > Streptophyta > Pinopsida > Araucariales > Araucariaceae > Wollemia > Wollemia nobilis. The sequence goes on along the minus strand of JAQPPZ010017151.1, from coordinate 23,245,140 downwards.
TTATGGCTAAACATGGTGATGTTCCCATTGTGGGGGTGCATCTATACTACATCTAGTACCTAATATTGTCACTTTAAGCTCAAGTATTAACCTATAAATTTATAGGTATGTGACCTGGCTTAACTATAATATAAAAATTGATAAGCAATACCTAGGGTTAAAATTTTTTTACTTTTGAGTTTATGATGATCGATGAGAGTATTTTTCTATAACCTTATCATCTCTTGAAGAATGAAACATAATTTTCCATGGAATTCCATGTTTCTAAGATCTATTCCTCTATATATGACTCCATAGACATTGATATTTGACCTACAATAAGAGGAATGCGATGAGTTGATAATCTAGTTTTGAATTTAGTTTTTGTCCCTACACTTATGGAATAAGCCTACGATGGAAATCATAGAAAACACCATAGAAACATACATGGATTGGAGCCCTACAAATCCCAATAATGCTATTTGTGCTCATTTATGTGTAACAATAAAGTTGAATAATTGAATCCCAAATAATATTAGGATCATATTTCTGGGTTCACACCCATCCATTGGAATATGAGTATATCACTTTTAAATGCATTACATGTCACCAACATGGATACTTCTCTCAAAACTATCCAATAATTCTTGACTAGTTCAAAGAAAGGAAATAGAACTTGAATTCTAAACTATCATGAATAGAAGACATCGTAGATAAAAAATCAATGAAGGTCTACACAAGAGAAAATGGATCCACAAATCTCCAATATGTTTTCCATATTCACATTATATGTGGAGTAAGAGACAAAAATACTAGTTAACATTGAAGCTTAAGTAAAAGTTAAAGTAATAGTGGAATAATCCATTAAGAATCATTTAGATGATACACAAAAAGCAAAATAGGAGGATCATGGAAAAGAGTCAAAGCACTTAGATGAAGGTATTGAAGAATAGGTTGAGAAAACCCAACCTATAGAGTTAGTCATACAAGAAGATGTCCTAGGAACATGATTAGCAATCATAGGTAGAAAGTCCAACCAAGTTCTAAGAGAAGAATAAACTTAGAAGAATTTCTATAACAAAACTTAGACTACTTTGGAATTTATGAATAATAAGGTCTCTAAAAATTGATAATTCTTTCATGGAACTATAAATAATTAGATAGTCCTCTAAAGAAAAGCTACCTATCAAATCTCGTAAAACTACATAAACCACTTGTAGTATATTTACAAGAATAAAAATATGGTAAATTATGTAGTGGAATTAGAATGGAATTAAATATGGATATAGTTAAAGCATGATGTAGTAAGTTTACTAGGTACTTTAGATAGACTTATAATATCATGGTGTTCCCAAAAATTAAACTACATAGCCAAACATAAACATAATAATTGGCTTTCAAATTTGAACTACTTATTAGTATTCATAAAATAATTATCAACATCTATGGGTCTTGTTATCCTCTCTTATTTTCCTAGTCATTGGGCATGGTATGGACTAGGAGGATAGGGTAGATTGTACATAGTATAGAGTGATATTATAGGGCCAGTCTATTGGACATTTTGAGTCCCTAAGCTAAAATGTTGTCATTGATGTCAAAAGGTTATTTGATGTCAAAAGGATCTATGATGGTATGCACTATTTTTTGTGAAAGTGCAAGGAAGGGTTTCTATCAAAACCAAGGTAGGAAAAATAAAAGGTTTTATTTAAAACCATGGGTGGCATATTTGAAATGGGTTTTTCTTAAAACCCAATTTGGCTTTTAGTTTCATCAAAAAAGGTGCCCCAGTGATGAAGAAATTTAATTTTAAAGGTTTAGTTTAAATTTTAATTTATTTAAATTTTAAATTTAAATTTTAAAATTAAATAAAAAGTTTTCCACCATGTCCGCGGATGTCATGAGGGCAGTTTTAAAAGTTCTGACATTTCCAAGTGAAGGGAAATACATATAAATATTCCACCAAGTTTTTAAATCGAAAATCCTTGCTCCTTGATAATCTTGTGTGGTATATGTGAAGGAAAGAGCTTGTGTTTTGTTTTATGTGAGACAACGAATGGTTAAAAGCAGACATCGACCACTTCCCAAGACTCATTGGCCAACATGGCCTAGTGGCAGCTTGGATTGTGCAAAGGTGTTAATAGCATGGAGGTCGTGAGTTCAATTCCCGTGAGCATCGTTTTAGCATTGTATTGGTTGAAGCGTTATTCGTTGTTTAAAATCTCATGGGCTAAAAGAAGAAGCATAAGGAGCATAAGGTGTAATAGCTTCCATGTAGAAATCTTAGCCCACTTGGTGGGTGGAGGGAGTGCAAAGGCACACTCATTGTAGGTATTGGGTTCGAGTCACACAAAACTCATTTTCGCATGGCTTGTTGTTGCAGCATTCTTCGAATACGGAAAAATATTTTATTTTCTAAGGTATGCCTATTGCCGCAACTTTCAGAGAATGAATAATTAATATTTTATTTTTTAAAAGCTAATGTTTCAAGCACCATTATTGAGGGTATACTATGGTGATGTGATTGATGAGTTGTGGTTTATATTTTGCAGTATTTGATGTGGGAATTTTTTCATTAAGGAGATTAGTGAGTTGTGCATTAGTGCAAAGTGATTTTTAGGAGAATAAGGGAATGGTAAATGGTTGTGGTGATATTCATGCTATGCTTAATTAATTGAGGAAATAATAAATTTTAATTATTTTCTAGAGGTGGATGTGATTTTTGACTAGGAGAAATAAGGTGTAAAAGGTTATGATATTTGTTTTGTATTTTCTCCTAACCCTCATGAAGTTTGGTAAGAGAATATTGTGATTGTGGCAGATTTCCAAAGAGGCTTCTTCATATTTATAAAAGGTATGGGCACATTCTCCTATTGATTAATAATGGTGGTTGATTTCTAAAAATATATTTGGATTGAAAAGGATTGATTGTGGTTTCCTTTTCGAAAGTGATTGGTTAAATGCTTCAAGGTTTTCTAGATTGAGAGTTGTGATTAAACCTTGTTTTATAAGTTGTTGTTGAAGACCATTGGTTGTGCAAAGAACTTGAACTTGAGTTATAAAATAACATGAGTATCATTGTTATGTGAGATTTGTTGTTGAGCATTTTTGGAAATATTTTGAGTTGATTGATACATTCTTGGACTAGGGTTTGTGAGAAAGGGTTGTTAATTGAGGTGCTTGGTTGAGTTGAGTTGATTGAGCCTAGTCAAGTGGATGCATGTGGTTGTTCAAGTTCCATAAAAAAAACTATTCTATATTATTGATTTGAGTTGAGATTGATATTTGAGAATAGAACATATAGAGTCTCTAACAATTATCTTTATGCTTCTATGAGATTTATTTGAGTTGAGATTGGGATTTGAGTATAGAACATATTAAGTCTCTAAAAATTCTCTTTATGTTTCTATGAGATTGATTTGAGTTGAGATTGGATTTGAGTATAGAACATATTGAGTCTCTAACAATTCTCTTTATGCTTCTATGAGATTTAGTTGAGATATTGATTGAACATTAAGTATAGAACATATTGAGTCTCTAACAATTCTCTTTATGATTCTATGAGATTGGATAAGTTTTGTGTGAGCTTGTTAAGCAGATTTGAGACAAATATTTGAGAATGCTTTTGGACTGATTTTGAGTAAGATTTTATGGAAGCTTACTATTTAGGTTTGAGCAAGTCCTAGAGAGGACTTATTGAGCATATTTGAGCAAGTACTAGAGAGGACTTATTGAGAAAATTTGGACAAGTCCTAGAGAGGAATTATTGAGCAGATTTGAGTAGGTTCTATGTGGACCTGTTGAGGAGATTTGAATAGGTTCTGTGTGGACCTGTTGAGAAAATTTGAGCAGGTTCTATGTAGACGTGTTGAGAAGATTTGAACAGGTTCTTTGTGGACCTATTGAGCAAATCTGGATAGGTTCTATGTGGACCTGTTGAGAATATTTGAACAAGTTCTGAGTGAGATTGTTGAGAAGATTTGAACAAGTTCTAAGTGAGCTTGTTGAGCATATTTGGACAAGTTCTGAGTGAACCTATTGAGAAAGAGCTTTGGAGGTGATAGATTATAGTGAAGAACACAATATTATACTGAGAGGGGGGTGAACAGTATAAGACCACTTTTTACTTTTCTTTTCAATTCAATATTATGCAGTGTATAGATAACAATATCAATAGCAGTAATCAAAGCAATGCACAAAACACCATCCACAAAAGTGACACAACAATTTACGTGGTTCACCCAATGCGGGCTACTCCACGGAGAAAATATTTTGCTAAAAATTTCTCAATCAATCTCTTGGGAATCCTTCCCAATTACAATATTTATGGACCTCTATCCAAAGGAGATGTTGATCCCCTAAATCTCAAGTTCATGGATATCTTCCATAGGAGAACTCTTTCCACTTCTGCTTTGGCTAGTGATATATCTAGAAGACTCTATCTCTATGCTACACTAACTTGTGGATCTCTCTCCACTTGAATACTCCTCACTCAGATCTGTCTTCAATTATCCTAATTGCTGGATCTCTATCCATTGAGAATCTGTCCTCTATACTCTATCACCTCAAAAGCTTTGTCAATAGGTTCACTCATAACCTCTTCAAATATGCTCAATAGGCTCACTCAGAACCTACTCAAATATTTTCAATAGGCTCACTTAGAACCTGCTCAAATTTTCTTAATAGGTTCACTTAGAACCTACTCAAATCTGCTCAATAGTATCACTTAGAACCTGCTCAAATATACTAAATAGGATCACTAAGAACTTTCTCAAATATTCTCAATAGGTTCACTCAGAACCTCCTCAAATATTCTCAATAGGTTCACTCAGAACCTATCCAAATTTGCTCAACAAGCTCACTCAGAACTTGTCCAAATCTTCTCAATAAGTCTTCTCTAGGACTTGCTCAAATATGCATAACAATATTTCACAAAAGCTTACTCAAAATTAGTCCACAAGCCTTCTCAAAGACTTGCCTCAAATCATCTCAACAAAATCTCAACTCAATCTCATAGAAGCATAAAGAAAATTGTTAGAGACTCAATATGTTCTATACTCAAATCCCAATATCAACTCAAATCAATCTCAACTCAGCAATATCATAGAAGCATAAAGAGAATTGTTAGAGACTCAATATGTTCTATACTCAAATCCAATTTCATTCTCAACTCAATTCAAATAAGAATATAGAATAGTTTGTTTTATGGAACTTGAACAACCACTTCACACAATCTCTTGACTAGGCTCAAACAACTCTACTCAACCAATCACCACAAGGAACAACTCTTTCTCAAAAACCCTAGTCCAAGCATGAATCAACCAACTCAAAATGTCTTCAACAATAATCAACAACAACCCTTACATAACAATGATACTCATGTTTTTTTCGGCTCAAGATCAAGTTCTTTGCACAACAACTCACTCCAACAACAATGCTTATAAAACAAGGTTTTAATCACAACTTTCAAACCAGAAAACCTTGAAGTATTAAACCAACTATTTTTGAATAGGAAACCACAATCAATACTTTTCACTCCAATGATATTTCAGAAATCAACCACCCAAATAAAATCAATGGAGAATGTTACTCATACCTTTTTTATGCCTTATGAGTTGTCCACTAAATCTACCACACTCAACACTTTTCCTTTTTCCAATCTCAACAAGGGTTAGAGATCTTGAGTAATAACACAACAATAAAATAATGTCAAAATAACACCTTATTACTCCTAATTTTTTTTAACATCCACCAAAGTTATTTTTAAAGAAAACCCTTACTCAAAAATAACTTTCACTAAAATAACTTTATCAATAACCCTTATTACTCGTAATAATTTCAAAAAAATCATAATTAAAAATTTAACTACACAACTCAAATAGCCACTATAACCTTATTCCTAAGTTTATTCAATACATCAACTATAAAATCACCTTTACCCCTTATCACTCCACCTTATGCAATAAATAAATAAATAAATACCTCAATACCTACCTCGAGGGGAATTGAACCCCCGTCTTGTCCAATGTGAATGCCCTAGCTATAGCCAAGCTACCACATGAGCTACAGGCTTGTCATGAAGAAAGAAGCACCACTCGCTTCTTGTTCTTCTCTCCTTCCACCAAGTGAAAAATAAATGCACCTTGAGAACCTCAACAAAGCCAAAACGATGCTTGCAGGAATCGAACACTTAACCTTCCTGCCACCAACATCTTTGCACAAACCAAGTTGCCACTAGGACACACTGCCCAACACGCTTTGGAAAATGGATGCGGTTAGCTTTCAATATTCGCTGCTTCACAAAATTAAAATAACATGAGCTCTTCCTTCACAAAAACAAATCATTAATCTTAATCGAGCAAGGATAATCTTCTTCAAAAAATTTAATGGCATATATATATGCCTTCCATTAGCTTGGAAACGTCGGCACTTTTGAACCTTCCTTTATGATGTCGGTGAATATTCTTTTAATTTAATTTTAAAATTTAAATTTAAATTTTAAATAAATTAAAATTTAAACTAAATCTTTAAAATTAAATAACTCCATCACCGGGGCACCTTTTTCGATGAAACAAAAAGCCAACTTGGGTTTTAAGAAAAACCCATTTCAAATCTGTCGTCCATGGTTTTAAATAAAACCTTTTATTTTTCTTGCCTTGGTTTTCACAAAACATAGTGCATGCCATCATAGATCCTTTTGACATCAAATAACATTTTGATATCAATGACAATATTTTAGCTTAGGGACTCAAAATATCCAACATATAGAGGACAGAGTCTCAGTGGATAGAGATCTAGTAGCCAGGAAAATTGAAGATAGATCTGAGTGAGGAGTCTTCAAGTGGAGAGAGATCCACCAGTCAGTGCAACAGAGAGATGGAGTCTTATAGAATATCTCTAGCCAAAGCAGAAGGGGAAAGAGTTATCATGTGGAAGAGATCCATGAACTTGAGATTAGGGGATCAACATCTCCTTTGGACATAGGTCCATAAACATTGCAATTGGGAATGATTCCCAAAGAAATTTATCGAGAAAATTTTAGTAAAATATTTTCTCTGTGGAGTAGCCCACATTGGGTGAACCACGTAAATTGTGGTGTCTCTATCGTGTATGGTGTTTTGTGCATTACTTTGAACACTGCTATTGATACTACTATCTATACACTGCATAATATTGAATTGAAAGGAAAAGTAAAAAGTGGTCTTATACTATTCACCCCCCCTCTCAGTATAAGATTATGTTCTTCAATTGGTATCCGAGTCGGTTCCTTTGAAAGAAGTTTAACAACTTGAAGGAAGATCCTACAAGAACACAAATGGCAAAGAAAGACAATAGTAGAAGCATGAGACACAAGAAGAAAAGAACACCTATGGTCATGAAATAAAAGGAAGATGAGTTTAATGTTGTTGTGTTGGGAGGACAAATGGAAATAGATTCAAGAGATGAATCAAGTAATGGAGAAATATCCAGACTGATAAATTTTTGTACCAAATGTGGGAACACAGGTCACCATGAAGCTTATTGTCCACAAGAATGTTTTTTTTGTGGTCAAATTGGCCATGATGTAATATATTGCAATGGGATTAGTAGCAGTGAATATGAAGATGATATTATTGGAAATGAAATCCTAGATATTTGTTCAAGAAGGATAACAGGGACGATCAAAATAGGTATGAAGAAGAAAATCTACTTTCAGTAATAGAAGAAAACAAAGATGCTTCAGAAAAAGAAAAATGGGAAGCCACTCTTAAGGAGCTTATTGAATTGAAAAGAGAGAATTTAGAATTGAATGCTCAAATACAAGAAGATGAGAAATGTAAGACAAATATTCTACATGATATCTCTAACTTGAGAGATAAGGTTGAAAAAGGTATAGTTGAATAGTCAAAGGTAAAAGAGATAGAATTATGGGGGGCACAACACGCAGGGAATGAATAACAAAGTAAACACAGTAACATAGAGAATCACTCAAGCTTCTTCTTTCATTAAACTTACAAAAAGCAAATTTTACATTACTAGCCTGCAGGCATAGTTTTCTTTAGCAGGTGCGGGTTGCCTCACTTTCAGAAATTTGCCTGCGCTCCTAGGAAGAATACAATCTTCCACCTCTCCAAACTCAGTTCTCCCCCCTTTTTGACTATAACATTCACCTCTTTTTATCTTAATCAGCAACTTCCACCATGTCAACCGTAGAAACAAGCATTTATGAGCCATCTAAACATCTCTGACCTTTGGGCACAGCAGTCGAGTGGCCGCCATGCTCAAAAAACTTATCGGGAAAGAAATATTGCATTGATGAGGCATTTGACCGCCTCGGGAAACACTGTCTGGGAACGCGTGCTTTTTTTCTTTTTTTTTTCGGGTTGTGAACCAGCAGCATGTCGCGATATCACGACATTTTTCTTCCTCGTTGCCTTTTCTCTCCTTTGGGTCATGATATCATGACATTTTCCTCCTCGCTACCTTTTCTCTTCGTCGGGTCAGGATATCACGACATGTCGTGATATCGTGACTTTTTCCTCCTCGTTGCATTTTCTCTTCCTCGGGTCGCGATATTGCGACATTTTCCTCCTCGCTGCCTTTTCTCTTCTTCGGGTTGCGATATCACGACATGTTGTGATATCGCGACATTTTCCTTTCTCGTTGTCTTCCTCTCCTTCGGGTCGCGATATCGTGACATGTCGCGATATCGCGACATTTTTCTTTTTGGCTCTTCTTTCTTTCTTTTGGTCGCGAAATCATGACATCTTGCTTTGTGTTTCCTTCTCGCTTCTACGAGTCATGAAATCACAATGTGTCACGATGTCGTGACTTCTTCACTCGCTGCTTTCTCTTTGCCTTTTGGGTCATGAAATCGCAATGTGTCACGATGTCGTGACTTCTGCACTCGTTGCTTTCTCTTTGCATTTTGGGTCATGAAATCATGACATGTCATGATATCGTGATAGTTTCCTACTTGGATTTCTTTCTGCCCCTTCGGTCATGATTTCGTGACATGTCACGAAATCGTGACATCTTCTCCGCTGGCCCCTCCTGTCTTCCTTCGGTCGTGATTTTGTGACATGTCACGAAATCGTGACATTTTATCATCTGGCCTTTCCCTTGTTCTTTTGGTCATGATTTCATGACATGTCATGAAATCATGACATCTTCTCCACTGGCCCCTCCTGTCTTCCTTCGATCACAATTTTGCGACATGTTGCGAAATTGCGACATTTTCTTGTCTGGCCTTTCCCTTGTTCTTTTGGTCGTGATTTCGTGACATGTCACGAAATCGTGACATCTTTCTCCTTTGGCCTTTCCTGTGTCCTTTCGGTCATGAAATCATGACACATCGTGATTTCGTGACATTTTTCTTTGGAGGCCCTCTCTACCATGATTCGGTCGTGAATTCATGACATGTCACAAAATCATGACAATTCCTGCGGACCCCTTCTTTCTCTTGCTTTGGTCGTGATTTCGCAACATGTCACGAAATCATGACATTTTTCACTCCTATGCCTTGCTTCGTCCTTTTGTCGCGATAATGCGACATGTCATGATATCACGACACTTTTCCTCCCTTGCGCTTTCTTTCGTCTTTTGGTCACGATTTCGCAACATGTCGCGATATCACAATATGTTTGCTCTGCGTCTTCTCTCTCCTTCCTGAGCCACGAAAACATGACATGTCATGATATCACGACACTTTTCTCTGTCATGATATCACGACATCAAGGCAAACACTTAAAAAAAATTTTGTTGATGCAAGATTGCTCTGTTGCCACCGGATGCTCCTGCATCAGACAACCGGGGTGGATTGAGAAGTGACCTTCACTTCTGTGTTGTTCTGTCACCTTCTCACAACTTGCAAAATATTCAACCTCTTCAACCTCCACTCTCATTATTGTCAGCAACCTCTTTTCATCCATCCCCTTCAGTAAATAGATCCTAGCGCTGCTACATACCCTTTCGCCCACCTCCTTCAAGGGCTTCAGCTTATGGTGCACTCCATTCTTCATCACTGAGTAAGTGTTGGCGCGACCATCATGCACTGCACATCGATCAAACTGCCATGGCCTTACCAACAACAAATGGCAAGCATCCATAGGCAGGATGTCACACAGGACCTCATCACAGTAATTTCCAATATTAAATTTGACCAAGGACTGTTCACTGACCAATGTCCTATGGTCCTTCTGCAACCACACAATCCGGTATGGATGCGGGTGTCTCCTCCTCTCTAGCTGTAACTTAGTAACAATTTCTTCAGAGACCAAGTTATCAGTACTACCATTATCTATAATCACATTACAAACCTTACCCAAACTTTTGCACCTTGTGCAGAATAGGCTCCTCCTCTGGTCTAACCTTTTCTCTTCATTCAACAAGGTTCTCCTTGTGAACATAACTTCTCCTCTCTCTACCTCCTCAGAATGTTATGATTCGGCTCCTTCATCTGCTACAGCAGCTCTGGTAGGACCCTCAGGTATCTCATTCATCATTTCTTGGTGTTGTAGACACTCAAATGCTCGATGTCCTTCTTCACCATAGTGGAAACAGGTTCCACTAAATCCTCCTCTTCCAACTGCACGTCCAGATCTACCTCTCCCTCTTGGGTAACCATTGTTATGATTACGAGGTTGGTAACCATCATCCTCCTTCTGATCCTGACTGTAGCTAGCTTCTTCTTTCTTCTCATCTTGTCCTCCATCTAATCTTCCACCACGTCCTCTTTCTCCATGACCTCTTCCTCTTTGCTTACCCTCAAACCTTCTGTTTAGTTTCTCTTCAACCTTCAGAGCAAACTGGTAAGCATCCTCTATGGTGGTCATCCTGACCAGGCTTAAATCTTCTTGAATACTTGCTCGTAACCCATTAATATAATGGACTACCTTCTCCTTGCTGGCCTCTAAATGGCCTATTCTGATTACAATCTTATAAAACTCCTCTATGTATTCCTTAACAGACTTGCTAGCCTGCTTCAAACCTTGCATTTTATTCAGCAGATCCATCTCATAGTTAGCTGGGATGAACTACCTCTTCAACTTCTCTACCATTCTATCCCATATGGTTATTCTCTCCTTCCATCTTCTATTTCTTGCCAGTTGTACTCCCTTACACCATATGTTGGCATGACACTTCAGCTTGGTCTTAGCAAACTTGACCCTATTAGGATCTTCAACCTCTTCATACTCAGTATTCTTCCAAATCATTGATCCAGTCAATCATCTCCTCTGGATTAAGATTTCTAGAATACGTAGAAACCTCCATATTTGGTATCTTCCCAATTTGATATATGGCTCTGTATAACCTGTCTTGTGTAGGATCTACAACCTCTTCTTCTTCCTCAAACTGGTCCTCTTCTTCATCAAATTCATCTTCACTTCCTTCTTCCTCTCGGGGCTCAAGTCCTCTGCACAGCTCCTCTTGCAGGGCCTGAACTTGCCTCTGCAAAGCTCTGAAATCTTCTACTAGCACCAAGTTTCTTCCACCACCACGGTTTCTTCGTGGAGGCATTTTTCTTCACTCTCTTCTCACAACCCTTCCACAGATCCTGGTGCAAGCTGCCTCACGTTCGACGATCTGTTTGCACACTCAAGAACTCCCGCTCTGATACCACTTGATGGGGAGCACAACACGTAGGGAATGAATAACAAAGTAAACATAGTAACACAGAGAATCACTCAAGCTTATTCCTTCATTAAACTTACAAAAAGCAAATTTTACATTACTAGCCCGCAGGCATAGTTTTCTTTAGCAGGTGTGGGTTGCCTCACTTTCGACGATCTGCCTGCACTCCCAGGAAGAATACAATATTCCACCTCTCCAAACTCGACTCTCCCCCCCGCTTGACTATAACCTTCACCTATTTTTATCCTAACCGACAACTGCCATCGGGTCAACCATAGAAACACGCATTTATGAGCCATCTAAACATATCTGACCTTTGGGCACAGTAGTCGAGTGGCCGTCATGCTCAATAAACTTATCGGGCAAGAAATCCTGCATTGACGAGGCATTTGACTACCTCGGTAAACACCGTCTGGGAACGCATGTTTTTTTTTTTTGGGGGGTCGTGAACCAGCAGTATGTCGCGATATCGCAACATTTTTCTTCCTTGCTACATTTTCTCTCCTTCGGGTCGTGATATCGTGACATTTTCCTCCTCGCTGCCTTTTCTCTTTGTCGGGTCGCGATATCGCGACATGTCGCGATATCACGACATTTTCCTCCTCGTTGCCTTTTCTCTTCGTCGGGTCGCGATATCGTGACATGTCGCGATATCGTGACATTTTCCTCCTCGCTACCTTTTCTCTTCGTCGGGTCATGATATCGCAACATGTCGCGATATCGTGATATTTTCCTTTCTTGTTGTCTTCCTCTCCTTCGGCTTGCGATATCGCGACATGTCACGATATCGTGACATTTTTATTTTCGGCTCTTCTTTCTTTCTTTTGGTCATGAAATCGCAACATGTCGCGATATCACGACATCTTGCTTTGTGCTTCCTTATCACTTCTACGGGTCGCAAAATCACGATGTGTCGCGATGTCGTGAATTCTTCACTCGCTGTTTTCTCTTCGCCTTTTGGGTTAAAAAATCATGACATGTCGTGATATCGCGACAGTTTCCTACTTGGATTTCTTTCTGCCCCTTCAGTCGCGATTTCATGACATGTCGCAAAATCGTGACATCTTCTTCGCTGGCCCTTCCTGTATTTCTTCGGTCATGATTTCATGACATGTCACGAAATCGTGAAATTTTCTCGTCTGACCTTTCCCTTGTTATTTCGGTCGTGATTTCGTGACATGTGAAATCGTGACATCTTCTCTGTTGGCCCCTCCTGTCTTCCTTCGATCGCGATTTCGTGACATGTCGCGAAATCGTGACATTTTCTCGTCTGGCCTTTCCCTTGTTCTTTTGGTCATGATTTCATGACATGTCACGAAATCACGACATCTGTCTCCTCTGGCATTTCCTATGTTCTTTTGGTCATGAAATCGTGACACGTCGTGATTTCATGACATTTTTCTTCGGAGGCCCTCTCTCCCTTGATTCGGTCACGATTTCATGACATGTCACGAAATCGTGACAATTTCTACGGACGCCTTCTTTCTCCTACTTCGGTCGCGATTTCGCGACATGTCACGAAATCGTGACATTTTTCACTCCTATGCCTTGCTTCGTCCTTTTGTTGCGATAATGCGACATGTTGCGATATCACGACAATTTTACTCCCTTGCGCCTTCTTTCGTCTTCTGGTCACGATTTTGTGACATGTCGCGATATCGCAACATTTTTGCTCTGTGTCTTCTCTCTCCTTCCTGAGCCGCGAAAACGTGACATGTCACGATATCGCAACACTTTTCTCTGTCACGATATCGCGACATCGAGGCAAACACTTAAATTTTTTTTTGTTGATGCAAGATTGCTCTGCTGCCATCGGATGCTCCTGCATCATAGAATGTGAAAGGCTTATGGTTACTCTTGAAGAATTAAAAAGGGAGAACTCAGGATTAAGGGTTCAAGCTCAAGAAGATAAAAAAGCATTTGCAAATTTTCTACAGGAACTCACCAAATTCAAAACCAAGGCTAAATAAGTAAGAAAAATTGAAGAAGGTATGACTAAAAAATTAAAGGTAAAATATCTAGAGTGTGAAAGATTAAAGCATGAGACAGTTTCACTAAGGATGAAAGTAAAAGGTTCTAAGGACAAGCTACACAAGTTTGAGGAAAATTCAAGGACCTTGGAAAGTATTATCAATGCACAAAGGTCATATGTCACTATAACAAGACTTAGTTCTAAATAAGAACAAGGGAAACAAGAAGCAGAAAAATGAGAGTCAAGCTCAAACACCAAAAAAGAAGAAGAGTCAAAATAAGTAAGTAAAATTGGGAGTGAGACATCAGAGGATGAATTGGACAACAAAGAGTTCAACAAATATAGGAGTAATGCACAAAGAAGGTACAAATGGAACAACAATCAGAACAGGAGACCAATGGGGTCTAGGCAAGGTTTCTTCAATGGAAGATGTTTTTCATGTCACAAGTTTGGGCACATGGCTTCACAATGTAGGACACATGAAATACAAGAATATGGGAAAAGACAACTTTTCTATGGGTATTGCTACTCATACAATTAGTTTGGTCACAAGGCAATGAATTGTAGTATTAATGACAAAAGAGGATATGGATTCACTAGGAGAAGTCCTAAGATAGTTACACCTCAAAGGAATAATAGCATTAAGTGTTATAAGTGCAATGATAATGGTCACATAGGAATATGGTGTAGAGAAAATATTCCAGAAGCGAACATGAACAAGAACAGGAACATGAACAGACACAGGAATATGAACAGAAACAAGAAGATGAACAAGAATAGAGACTCTATAAAATAATAGAGACTCAGAAAATAATAATAATAGGAACATGGATGAAAAAAAGAGCAAGAACAAGAAAATAAGTGATGATAGGAATAGGGATGATGACTTCAAAAGAAACAGTGAGTGGATTCAGAAGACTTAGAGAAGAAGAGAGAAAGATAAAGACAAAGAACAGTGCTTTTGGGGAGTAGAAATACTCCCACCCCAGAATTAACCACCTCATGTGGAGGTGGGGGAGGGGCTAAGCTAAGAGGCTCATTAGTAGCCCCGATCCCCAATGGTGACCCTTTGCCATTTATGTTAAAGGTGGAGAGATTTGTGTATATTGGGGAGAGTTTTGATATGGGGAGAGATTTGATATTTGAGAGAGCAAAGTCCTAGGGGGAGCAAAGTCCTAGGGAGAGTTGAAAAGAAGATCAGGTTTTAGAAAAATGAATATGGGTTTCCATCAATGACAAAGGGGGATATTGTTGGATATTTTGAGTCCCTAAGCTAAAATGTTGTCATTGATGTCAAAAGGATCTATGATGGTATGCACTATGTTTTGTGAAAGTGCAAGGAAGGGTTTTTATCAAAACCAAGGTAGGCAAAATAAAAGGTTTTATTTAAAACCATGGATGGCAGATTTGAAATGGGTTTTTCTTAAAACCCAAGTTGGATTTTCGTTTCATCGAAAAAGGTGCCCCGGTGATGGAGAAATTTAATTTTAACAATTTAGTTTAAATTTTAATTTATTTAAAATTTAAATTTTAATTTTAAAATTAAATAAAAAGTTTTTCGCCATGTTTTCCGACGTCATGAGGGCAGTTTTAAAAGTGCTTATGTTTCCAAGTGAAGGGAAAGGCACATAAATATGCTACCAAGTTTTTAAATCGATAATTCTTGCTTGTTGATAATCTTGCATGGTATATGCGTAGGAAAGAGCTTGTGTTTTGTTTTATATGACACAATGAATTGTTAAAAGCAGACATCAACCACTTTACAAATCTCATTGGGCAGCATGGCCTTGTGGCAGCTTGGATTGTGCAAAGGTGTTGATAGCACGAAGGTCATGATTTCGATTCCCACGAGCATCGTTTTAGCATTGTATTGGTTGAAGCATTGTTCGTTGTTTAAAAGCTCATGGGAAAAAAGAAGAAGCATAAGGAGCACAAGGTGGAATAGCTTCCATGTGGGAAACTTAGCCCACTTGGTGGGCAAAGGGAGTGCAAATGCGCACTCGCTGCAGGTCTTGGGTTCGAGTCACCCGAAACCCATTTTCGCATGGTTTGTTGTCACCGCATTCTTCGGAGCCAAAAAAATATTTTATTTTCTAAGGTATGCCTGTCGCCACAATTTTTGGAGAATGAATAATTAATGTCTTAATTTGTCAAAGCTAAGGTTTCAAGCACCATAATTAAGGGTATACTATGGTGATGTGATTGATGAGTTGTGGTTTATATTTTACACTATTTGATGTGGGAATTTTTGCATTAAGGAGCTTAGTGAGTTGTGCATTAGTGCAAAGTGATTTTTAGGAGAAATAAGGGAATGGTAAATGGTTGTGGTGATATTCATGCTATTCTTAATTAATTAAGGAAATAATTATTTTTAACTATTTTCTAGAGGTGGATGTGTTTTTTGACTAGGAGAAATAAGGTGTAAAAGGTTAAGATATTTTTTTTGTAATTTCTCCTAACCCTCATGAAGTTTGGTAAGATAATATTTTTATTATGGCAGATTTTAAAAGAGGCTTCTTCATCTTCATAAAAGGTATGGGCACATTCTCCTATTGATTTATTATGGTGGTTTATTTTTGAAAATATCTTTGAAGTGAAATGTATTGAATGTGGTTTCCTTTTCGAAAGTGATTGGTTAAATGCTTCAAGGTTTTCTGTATTGAGAGTTGTGATTAAACCTTGTTTTATAAGCATTGTTGTTGAAGCCCATTGGTTGTGCAAAGAACTTGAAATTGAGTTAGAAAAGAAAATGAGTATCATTGTTATATGAGATTTGTTGTTGAGCATTGTTGGAAACACTTTGAGTTGATTGATACATGCTTAGACTAGGGTTTGTGAGAAAGGGTTGTTCATTGAGGTGCTTGGTTGATTTGAGTTGATTGATCCTATTCAAGTGGATGCATGTGGTTGTTCAAGTTCCATAAAATAAACTATTCTATATTCTTGATTTGAGTTGAGATTGAGATTTGAGAATAGAACATATAGAGTCTCTACAAATTCTCTTTATGCTTCTATGATATTTATTTGAGTTGAGATTGGGATTTGAGTATAGAACATATTGAGTCTCTAACAATTCTCTTTATGCTTCTATGATATTGATTTGAGTTGAGATTGGATTTTAGTATAGAACATATTGAGTCTCTAATAATTCTCTTTATGATTATATGATATTTAGTTGAGATATTGATTGAGCATTAAGTATAGAACATATTGAGTGTCTAAACAATTCTCTTTATGATTCTATGAGATTGGACAAGTTTTGTGTGAGCTTGTTAATCATATTTGAGACAAGTATTTGAGAAGGCTTGTGGACTGATTTTGAGTAAGATTTTGTGGAAGCTTACTATGTAGGTTTGAGCAAGTCCCAAAGAGGACTTATTGAGCAGATTTGAGCAAGTCCTAGAGAGGAATTATTGACCAAATTTGGATAAGTCCTAGAGAGGACTTATTGAGCAGATTTGAGCAGGTTCTATGTGGACCTGTTGAGCAGATTTGGATAGGTTCTATGTGGAATATTTGAGCAGGTTCTGTGTGGACCTATAGAGCATATTTGGACAAGTTTTGTGTGGACATGTTGAGCATATTTGGACTGGTTCTATGTGGACATGTTGAGTAGATTTTGATAAGTTCTGAGTGATCTTGTTGAGCATATTTGGACAAGTTCTGAGTGAGCTTTTTGAGAAGATTTGAGAAGGTTCTGAGTGAACCTATTGAGATAGAGCTTTGGAGGTGATAGAGTATAGAGGACAGAGTCTCAATGGAGAGATATCCAATAGCCAGGACAATTGAAGACATATCTGAGTGAGGAGTCTTCAAGTGGAGAGAGATCCACCAGTCAGTGCAGCAGAGAGACAAAGTCTTCTAGAAGATCACTAGCCAGAGCATAAGGGAAAAGAGTTCTCCTGTGGAATAGATCCACGAACTTGAGATTAGGGGATCAACATATCCTTTGGACAGAGATCCATAAACATTGTAATTTGGAAGGATTTCCAAAGAGATTTATTGAGAAAATTTTAGTAAAATATTTTCTCTATGGAGTAGCCCACATTGTGTGAACCATGTAAATTATGGTGTCTCTATTGTGTATGGTGTTTTGTGCATTGCTTTGATTACTGCTATTGATACTTCTATCTATACACTGCATAATATTGAATTGAAAGGAAAAGTAAAAAGTTATATTATACTGTTCACCCCCTCTCAGTATAAGCTTGTGTTCTTCACAGTCTTGAGAGCATGAGATTTGGCTCAATCAGGGGCCTCCAATATTTTATAAAGACAAGATCCTTTATAGTATGGATATTTGATGCACACTTTCCTAATATAACAACTTGGTCATAGGTTGGGAGGGTGAGAGATATTAGAAAATAAAATACCTAAGCTAAAAGGGGTGGTAATGTACCAAATATCATATAAAATCTCCTCACACAACAATTTTGAATGAAATGTATTGGTGTGAATGATATCCTCTTCTTGACATACATAAAAAAATAAATACAATATGCATACACACACATAAGAGAATCAGGTTTGAGCATGACATACACTGATTGTCTTCAAGGTATATGAATGGCATCCAATATATGTGTGTGTGCACACTAAAATGTATTATAAAATATTATGCATAGAGTGGGGGTTCAATCTCCCACAAGGTCGCTCAAAATTCCTTAAATTTCTATACAAAGATAAATGAAATGAATGCTTTACAAAATTATCAATATTTTTCAAGGCTAAGCCAACTATTGTATATAGCTTAGAGTTGAGAGAAATTTCCCTCCAAAAATTGCAATATGTTCTAACAATCTAATCTATCCAAAAGAGAAATAGGTTCACTATTTCTTTTATCAAATATAATATTGTTGTTGTTGTAGAGGTCATATCTTTGTTTTAATAATTGACCTACTCTTCCTCAAAGTGATGCATTGAAATTACTTCACGAAGTGATTCATAGCTTTGCATTATTCTACCTCATATAAGTTTTTTTGGAGCTTATACACCATTATTGGCACCTTGTAACTTGCTATGGTTTTAGCTATTGAAGGTTTTGTTCCTTTTCTTATGTCAAAAAAAAATTAACCTCTTATTTAATGGCTTTATCAAGAATTTTGGCTGCTTATAACATCAAAGGTTTCTTTTGTTGTGTCCTTGTAAATTTTTTTATTTACTTCCTTTTGTAACTTTCAAAACTTTTGATTTCTTAGTCATTGCTTCCTATCAAGTTTTAAGGTTCCTTTGTTGCT
This sequence comes from Wollemia nobilis, assembly GCA_028583015.1. Classification (NCBI taxonomy): domain Eukaryota; kingdom Viridiplantae; phylum Streptophyta; class Pinopsida; order Araucariales; family Araucariaceae; genus Wollemia; species Wollemia nobilis. Next base: position 23,226,342 of record JAQPPZ010017151.1, on the reverse strand, counting down.
ATGCTCCTTTTACAAGACCCTAGGTTAGCATAGGATGTCAAAACTTTTTCTTCTTAAAATGGATAAAGTTCATTGAAACTTATGATACGTTAGTTCTTTTAGCCATATTAAAGCTCTAATGAGTGCATCCTATTTTCATAATGTTTTTCGAGCCATTATATCTTATTTCACCTACATTATTGAAGTTTTCCTTCTTTTCTTTTCATAATCCTTTATTTATTCTATTCCAAGTTCTTTTAATGTAGGGCTATTAAAGATCCTTTTTAGATAACACAAATACACATGATGACACTTTATATTTTGTAGGATATTTAACTTGGAAATTTTTCATATGTCCTTTGCATCTCTATTATATTGTTGATCTTTATAAAAATTTAATGCAAATATGTAGAATCAAGTTGTCTTATCAACTCAATATAGGGGAAGTAGATATCTCACAAATTCTCTTTGATGATGATCTCTTGTGATTCTTCCTCCCTTTTTGATATTTTTAGTTCTACCTTGTATGACTCTCTCCTTTGAATATATCCTATGCATGCAATGAATAGATGCAATATGAGTGAGGGGCAAAAAACCCATCTAAATGTGGATGATATCTAGGTATACTAGCTTTACCATAGTTGATGTCTGGTTTAACCTTTGTCACATATAGATTCCTTTCAGTTATCATTAAAAGGCTCATGGACTACTATCAATGATAAGGTTGGATTCATTTATCTCTAAGAGGGATATAAGATGCCTATTATGGACTATGGGTATGAAATTAGCTTGGCCTATCATGATTTTCCTCCATTTATGATGATTTTTGGTGATTATTTAGCATGGGCTTCCTAGTGAATGAAAATTATTTTGGAACCTTTCATTTTGCTTGTAGATTACAACTAGCCTTGGTTGTAACCATTCCCTCTTGGCTTGGTTGTAGTAAAATTTCACTATATGCTTAATAATCCAAAGCACAAAAGAGAGGTGTCAAATAAATTACATCATTGGATTACTCAAGAACAACAAAAAAAATTACTAGTAGGAGGAGACAAATGTCATATTAGCATATTGGAAAAATATAGGGGTTAATAGAATTAATGAACCCAAGACAAACTTGTTAAAACACATAATTTATCAAAAACATCTAGAGGATGTCATTCCTAAAAAATGAAAGTACATGTGGAAAAATAGAAGATCAAAAATCCATTGCATTGTTTAAAGGTTAGATAGATTCTTAGTTAGTGATAATATCCTAACTATATGTCCACTTCTAATTAGCCATATAATCTAAAGTGAAATATATGATCACAAAGAAATTTAATTAGAGAGGGATCAAAGTAGTTAGGAAATAAGAAACATCCCCTTCACACACAATATAGTATGGGAAGATCAAGAAGAATTCAAAATAACGATAAATAATAATTACCAATATAAAGAATCATAAAAAATGGCTTAAGACAACTAGAAAGAAAAAATTGTAATACTTCAAAAAGAAATTAGAAAGTGGTTATCTAAAAATCCATTTAAAAAAAAAAAGTTGATTTTATAGCAACTAAGAAACTGGAAATAAATCTAGAGGACACATATCCTCTCCCTTAGTAAGTTGATCAAAGAAAAGAGTCGATGGCAGAGTTATACAAGATAAATTATAAATAAGAGACATAATGGATATTAAAATCTAGAATGGTATGGCTACAAAAAGTTTACAAGAACATAAAAAATTCCCATCTCAAAATAATTAAAAACTACCACAAGAACACAATTAGAGCAATAGAGAATGATGATGCCATTTGCACAAATAAAGAAATGATAAAAGAATTAGTACATGTTGGAAAATGAAATGAATTGATATTATTCTTTGAAATGAGCCTTTCTTAAATAGAAAAAGTATACAATCTGATCCATTGGATCATAATAAACTAAGCTAATCTCAGCCACACAGATTATCCTAGTAACAACTTAAGATATAATATTTATTCTAACACCCCCCCTTAAGTGATACTAGGAGGTAGAAAAACACTAAAACCAAACTAGTGGCATATCCACAAGGATGAGTCTTGACAACAAGGCATGATAAGGTACTCATGTACATTATATACATAAGAAATATCTGCTGAAAGATGACGAAAAACCACAAATGATAAAAACACTTGCCATAATAGAATAAGAAGAAGAAGAAGGAAGATGTGCATGGAGGATGGAGAGGAAGATGTACTCTTCAACCTCCCTTAGGACAACTTCCATAAAGAATCCTACAAAGGATCCATCAGATGTCTAAAAAAAATTAGAGAAGTCTTGTCACCAAACTGAATGAAAAATTACTCCTAGACTGGTGCTTATGACACAGATCAAGGCTGTGAACCATGAAAAAAGGTCACGAAAGAAAAACCCTTGAAACCAAAGTGTCTCACAAAAAATAGTGTGAAGATAGAGTAGAAATAACCACAAGGATCGCAAGGGATGTCCAAATTGACTCCACAAGCATAATTAGTGGTTTCCACCTATATGAACACAATGGGATAATAAAAAGGTCCAAACTGAGTGGACAAACAACTTACTTCAAGGGAATCTTAAAATTAAAGGGCACCAAAGTAGCTCTTGAATGTGTCCTTATGGTGACCTCCTCATCCTACCGGAATGCATGGGTAACTAGTCACTGCAACTGCTAGGTGATATAGAGGAGATTACTAGATACTAATATCACTTAAAAAGATTTGGGAGTGTCGGGTTCAACCGAGAATGCACTCCATGATACAACAATCTTGATCCATAAAAAGCGTATAAAAAATAGTTTTAAAACTAAAATATGACTACACTATCCTTTCCGGCTTAGAAAAACCTTTCTGATGACTATAAATACCCATATATATGGATGATAAAATGGCCTTCATTTGCTAGAAAAAACAACAATCTTCTCTTTTCCCTTACAAGGAAACCTTGAAAAAAAAAAGTCCTTCGAAATAAAAAAATATAATCGCAGGGAATATTCCAATTTTTTTTGAAACACAACAGTTTTAAATCTCCCCAATAGAAGATTTATCTCGTAGGAGAAAAATACATGAGAAACTTACTTTTTTTTTTCTTTTAATACATTAAAAGTTTCAAAAATAAATCTAAAATCCTAATTTGATCACTTTTAAAAGGTGGTCATTTATTATTTTTTTGAGGCAGGAAAGTTGAGACCAAGATTCTAGGACCAAGCATTGCTTGTGATGTTGATGGTGTTGTCGAAGGATTTCGGTGATTATTCTTTGAAGGCCTCCACGAAATCTTGTCACCACTCCGAGATCCATCCCCCTGCACCAACTACGAGTAAAACAGTTCTGTCAGCATGATAATGGCCCATAAAATTAAAAAACTTATATATATCTTCAGAAAATTGTTCACCGATAAAAATCTCATCTTTGTTGACGTAGTTCATTCAAGCATCGCCACTCTTTTCATAGAACACCATGTGAGGGTCCTACTAATGTGGTTGGCTTAGTGGAGAGAGATCACTCATGAAAGCAAAATCACTCCATGAGAGGGAGCAAAACAACTTTAGAAAAACCATCGCTATAGATTGTAAAATAAAAGTCTTTGATTCACTGCACCACCAAATCGTGTAGTTGATGCTTCTTTGATAGTCGTACAAAAATGCAGTTACAACAACTGCTATTTTTAAAAAATATGTAAAAAATTTATTTGAAGACATACTGCACTCAAATAATGATTTCACGTCGACATTGATGAATGCCCTAACACATCATAACTAACTTCATAACTTCATTTAGTTGTCACCATCCTTTTATCAGCATCTTACGTCCATGTCGAGTAGCAAAACCAAATGTAGTCCCACGAACAATTTCTCCTTCAAAGACGATATTTTTTGAGCATGTTTTTCTTGTTAACATCCACCAGAAATCTTGGTGCATTGAATTCATGCTTCTTTTTAGAAAAAAAATTACCTTCAACAGACCTGATTTGTGGCCATTCTCCTGCTAGTGCCTCCCAGAACAACATTATGCATCGATGAACTCTTCACGGGTAGAAAAAAATGAATAATGTTTGGCATCTATTCTTCCCTTCTGTCCTTCAATTTTGGATATTCCTCATCCCATGACATAATCACGTAGGAAAAGAAAAATAAAAAATGCACACCGTCCTGTTGATCTGATGGTGTATACGTTCCACTGTAAATAGATTGTTATCCTTCGAAAAAATTGGACAAATAGCTTACTTCAAGGTAATATTAAAAATAAAGGCACCAATGTAGCTCTCAAATGTGTCCTTATGGTGACCTCCTCATCCTATTGGAATGCATGGATAACCAGTCGATGCAACTGCTAGGTGATATAGAGGAGATGACTAGATATGAGGATCACTTACAAAGTTATGGGAGTGTCAGGTTCAACCAAGAGTGCACTCTATAATACAAAAAAATTGAGGCCAAAAAACATAAGTTAAATTGCCTCATAATAGAAAATGGACACCACCAATATGTCTATCTTGAAAAAATATTTTCGACGACTATAAATACCCTTATGATCGGGTATCAATGTATCCATTATTTGCAGGAAAAAATAATACCCTCTTATTTTCTTCACAAGGGAATATTTCTATATAAGTAGAATAAAAAGCTTTTTAAAAAAACTATTTTCCCTCGTAGAAAATTAAATAAAAATTATACCATTTTAGAGTGCCCATACTTCTTTTATAAAGGCTGAAATAGCCTTTGTCTTGTGGGCCCCATTATAAGGTAAAAACAATTCCCTTTATAATAAACTAGCCATGCTCCCTTTGCTTTTTAAATTTAAAATTTGAAAAATTCTTTTAACTTGCATTATAAAATTTCCCCCCAGTGATGAAAAATAACTCGGCCCCATGGCGCTTTGGTTGGAGTCTCCGAAGCCGCTGCTCCCCACGATGACGGTGTTGAACCCGAGACGCTCCAGCAGCAAGCGGTCATAACTCGGTGGTAAAAAATATCCACTATGAGGAGAAATAAATAATGGCCAAAGATATTGTTGTTGTTTACAATATTCTAGAGTATTTCTAAACCCGTTGGGTAGCTGCTATGTGCAAAACAAATAGTGCTTCATTTTTAATGCAACTATATTAATGTAGGTTACCCATAAAAAGTAAAATAGGTATATATCAGATAGGCAATACATACGGAGGTCACACTAAGAAATCGGGTATCAACAACCCATAATATTGCAAAAAATCCCCCTCATGCATAGACTAATGCCTTCACTCGATCTCCAAGAGTTTGACGCATCCATCATCTAGCATCATCCTGAACTTAAACAAGAAAACATCAAAAGATCAAAAAAATGTGCATCTCCATCTCCTCTCGATTGTTGTTGCACGTTGTATTAGCAAATATCATAGTATCCACCAATATCATTGCCAAGACGTAGCCCAATCAACCTCCCTAGTTTTATTATGCATCTCCAAAAAATGAGTAGAGACAACAAAAAATGATATCAAGGCCTCGTTCCATTGAAATCACCATTGCTGCCCCCTCAGATCCATTAGTGAAAGCAACTATTTCCACCGTGGGAGTGGCCACATGGAAGATGCTATTATATCTAGCAACGGTAGCATTGAAGTTTCCATATTATGAGAGCTCTAGAAAATATTGAACCACTGGTCGATGCTAGGAGTTTGAGCAGATGGGACACCTTCACCTTATAGTTTGGGTTAGGGGTCGATGTGAATGGTGTAGTAATTGTTGAGGATCCACTTGATGAGCCACAAGTTCATGAATCCCATGAATACCATCACATAGACTGTGGTCGTGATAACTCATTGGCATGGGTTAAAATTGAAGGTCAACAACCGTTTAGCTTTTATTCATGAGGCTCAACTCAATGTTGCATATAAAAGCTGCCCCTCCTCTAACTTTAATCAACAACCCACTACTGCATCCCCACATTGGAGAACTCTTGTGTCATGCTTTGGCCATGCCATGAAATCTTAAATAGCAGCAAGTTGAAGGGAAATTTTAAAGGGGAATCACCACCTTGGTGTCGTGCTAGCCATCACCAATCCCCTCAACACCATCGTTGAGATCCAAAAATTGGTTGCATATTTGAATCTGGTGTTGGTCTTCATAATTCCCAGTCTCGTGTAAAATATTTTTTCAGCCCCGAAGGACAACCAACCATCATTTTGATAATAATGTATTCCTCAATATCTCAGTCACTCTCCAACCTCCTTGCCTGTAGGGTTTATGATGCTACCACCAAGTTCTACTCTCTGTGAGAATTGCCAGTGAAAGCACATAGTTAAGTAGAACTGCCACCATGGCTATGAAACCCAGAAACTTTGGCATATGTTTATCAAGAACCCGCCAAAGATAAAAAAAATCTCTGTAGTGATGATCTCAGTTTTCACATTTGGCAAACTGGCATACCAAAGTCCTCCGTAGCGTATAGTAAATCAAGAAATTCTATGTACCAAAGTTTAACTTCAACAAACCTGAAAGTGGCTAGAAAAAAGAGATGACAGGCTATCCGTTGATTCCAATTCATAATTTATGATACAGGTGTGGCATATTTTATAGAAAATTGAAGCTGGCTTCATTGGCCACGGGATAGAAAAACAAATAGAAACTTTGTTGATTTTATCTTCATGCTCGACTATTTTCAACTACTGATTTCAAAATATTTTTGGACTACACAGGTGTGGGAATTGATAGTCGTGGTGGTTGCTACATCAATGCATCCATCGACGCATCCATAAATGCACCAAAAAAAATAGTGCTCTCTGTCACTGGTAGAACGAAACAATTAATATCAACCATACACTTCTGCACTGATTTAAACAATCAAAATGGGACCACCGAAAATAAAATGGCAAATATTGCTAAAGTGTTCATATTTCTCATCAAAAATGAGTCTCGCCATTAGGTTCTAAGTGGATTAGAGAAACCCTAACCAAAATGATCTGGATTCCACGCGAGCATAGCTAAATGAGCCTGAAGTCTTGCATAGCATAAATGACAATGCTAGTTTTTGAGCCCAACAAGGATTGTAAACATCCTCTAGCAATATTGTTCACTTGACCTCGTCATTAAATCTCCACACCAATAGCTTACTATAGATCTACTTAGACATATAATTTGGGTATAGCAACAAATTACTCTACAATCTCAGATCTGCAGTATAAGATTACAAACCCAGAAAATTAAAAAATTAAAAAAAAATCCCAAACTAAAATTTTAACCATTTGGTTTCTAATCCATAAAATATGGAGAGCATACTCCCTCGGTAAAAAAAATTGAGGAAAAAAAGAGAGGGGGGATTTCCATGAGGGAAATGCCCCCATGAGAAAAAGTTCCTCAGGCTCATAGGGCAGGGAAGACCTGCTCTGATACCATGTTAAAAAAGTAAAAGACTTGATGTTTATTGTATGGAGAGACTTTGCTTAAATAGAAAAGGCATACAATCTAATCCATTGGATCATAACTAATTGAGCTAATCTCAGCCACATAGATTATGCTAGTAACAACTTAGGATATACTATTTTATTCTAACAATACAAGACCACTTTACAAGGTTTCTCACTTATGAATCTTATGATATTCAAGCTCAATATTAGTTTCTCTAGAAAATACCATCATAACTTAATCAAGAGGATAAAGCTAAATTTTTATCCCAGTGATAAAGGGAGAATTGGAATCAATGATGCACTCTCTTCCTAAATATAAAGCTTTGGGACTAGATTATTTCACTAATAATGTATATCAACAATTCTTGTACCTTAGTGGACATGAATTATTGCAAATGATTGAATATGTTAGAAATAAAAGTATGCTAACTAGAGCCATTAACTCAATATTTATTTCTCTAATTACCAAAGATATGAATTCTACCATTCTTAATAGATTTAGACCAATTACTCTATGTAACTACACATATAAAATTATGATAAAGATTATTTCTAATCATATCAACAAATTTCTTAGTAAGTTAATTTGAAAATAACAAGGAGGCTAATCATATTATTATGGTGCATGAGACAATCCACTCTTACTCCAACATTAAATCAAAGAAGATTTCTATCAAATTGGACATGGATTTTTTTTTTGATATATTTAATCTACAATTCCTAGCACAATTGGTGCAATGAGTAGGATCTTGTATCAAATATCCTTATATCTCCCCTTTGATAAATTAAAAACATTTTACTTTCTTTTAAGGTTCTAAAGGAATTCATTAAGGTTATGCACTATCCCCATACCTCTACATATTACTAGAAAAAACACTAGGAAGAGCTCTTAGCAACATGAGAAGTGTAGGGAAGTTACAAGGAATCAAAATTATCCAAGGTGTTACACCTATCATGCATACCCAATTCATTGATGACACTATATTATTGGGAGAAGCAACCAAGTACAATATCAAAAAATTCAAGAGTTGTCTAAATTACTTTGAAGCAACTTTAGGTGCTTTAATTAATTGTAATAAAAGTTAATTTTATACAATTAATACAACACCAATAGAAAACATAATTTTTTCCTAAACACTTAGATTCAAATAAGGACCATGTTAGTATTTTAGATACTTGAGGGTTCTTATGGGATTCCACCTCAAACAAAGAAATAATTAAATGTCAATTATTGAGAAGCTACAAAATTAAATACAAACATATAGTAATGGATGGTTGAGTTTAGTAGGAAGAGTATTTTTAATCAGATTAGTCTTTCATATGCTTCCAATATATCAACTTCTAGTTTACAATGCTCCAAAATGTGTTCTACAAGCACTTAGTGGATTGGTGATAAATTTCCTTTGGAAAGGAGGTAAATAGAATAAAGTGGTTATCTAAAAAATTGTAAGACTTAAAAAAGAAATTAGAAAGTGGTTATCTAAAAATCCATTTAAAAAAAAAAAGTTGATTTTATAGGAACTTAAGAAACTAAAAACAAATCTAGAGGACACATATCCTCTCCCTTAGCAAGTTGATCAAAGAAAAGAGTTGTTGGTAGAGTTATACAAGCTAAATTCTAAATAAGAGACACAATGGAGATTAAAATATAGAATGGTATGGCTACAAAAAGGTTACAAGAACATAAAAAATTTCCATCTCAAAATAATAAAAAACTACCACAAGAACACAATTAGAGTAATAGAGAAGGATGATGCCATTTGCACAAAGAAATAAATTATAAAAGAATTGGTACGAGACCACTTTACAAGGTTGCTCACTTATGAATATAGTGATCTTCAAGCTCAAGATTAGTTGGTCTAGAAAATACCATCATAACTTAATCAAGAGGATAAAGCTAAATTTTTATCCCAATGACAAAGGGATAATTGGAATCAGTGATGCACTCTCTTCCTAAATATAAAGCTTTGGGACCAAATTCTTTCACTAATAATGTCTATCAACAATTCTTGTACCTTAGTGGAGATGAATTATTGCAAATGATTGAATATTTTAGAAAGAAAGGTATGCTCTCTAGATGCATTAACTCAATATTTATTTCTCTAATTCCCAAAGATACGAATTCTAATACTCTTAATATATTTAGACCAATTACTCTATGTAACTACACGTATAAAATTATGATAAAGATTATTACTAATCAGATCAAAAAAATTCTTAGTAAGTTAATTTCAAAAGAACAAGGAGGCTTTAACCAAGGAAAGCAAATATGTGACAATATTATTATGGTGCATGAGACACTTCACTCCTATGCCAACACTAAATCAAAGAATCTTTCCATAAAATTGGACATAGATTTTTTTTTTTGATAGAGTTAATCTACAATTCCTAGCACAATTGGTGAAATGAATAGTATATTGTATAAAAGATCCCTAGATCTCCCCTTTGATCAATGAAATACCTTTTACTTTCTTTTAAGGTTCTAGAGGAATTCATTAAGGTTATGCACTATCTGCATACCCCTACATATTACTAGCAAAAATGCTAGAAGAGCTCTTAGCTACATGAGAAGTACATGGGAATTACAAGAAATAAAAATTATCCAAGATGTCACACTTATCATGCATACCCATTTCATTGATGACACTATATTATTAGGAGCAACAACCAAGTATAATATAACAATATTCAAGAGTTGTCTAAATTACTTGGAAGCAACTTCAGGTGCTTGTATTAATTGCATTAAAAGATAATTTTATACATTTAATACAACACCAATAGAAAACATAGGTTTTTACCAAGCACTTAGATTCAAAGAAGGACAATGCTAACATTTTAGATACTTGAGGGTTCTGATGGGATTCCACCTCAAACCAAGAAATAATTGAACGTCAATTATTGAGAAGATACAAAAGTGAATACAAACATATAGTAATGGATGGTTGAGTTTAGCAGGAAGAAGATTTTTAATCAGATTAGTCTTTCCTATGCTTCCAATACATCAACTTCTAGTTTATAATGCTCCAAAATGTGTTCTACAAGTAGTTAATGGACTGGTGATAAATTTCCTTTGGAAAGGAGGTAAATAGAATAAAAAAATTTGTTATAGGGATGGATCGAGGAGGACTAGAAATAATGCAAGTAGAAAATATGAGCAAGGCACCAAAGGCAAAACTCTTATGGCATATATCTCAACCTTTAGAATTCCATGGAAAAATATTTTGAAAGCTAAATATGTAAACTCAACAACAAGAATGCACCTAATGAGAAATTTGAACATAATATTTTGAGCCTCTATAATATAGAAACATATTGTGGAGTCCAAAACAATATCCTAAACAATATCTCCTAGATTCTAGGATATGGATCTCAAATTGACTTATAGAATGATCCAATACTTGGAAAACCTCCTTTGCTAAGTAGTTGTAGTTCAACTCTCAAAGAAGAGCTACAACATTTGCAGATCTTAAAGCTTAATAAAATTTTGTATTGGTGTAACAACATAGTGGGTTAGAGAGATCCCTCACTACCGTCATCCCTAATAGTAGAATGATATCATTTACAAAAATAAAACAAAGCATGAAGTTGTTGATATGATAGATTTTGGATCAACTTATTTGGGAAGACATAAAAAAATTAGGAGAATATACAATTCACATGGGTACATACAAACAACTAGATGGAGTTCTCAATAAAATATTGACAATAATTCAGAATCTAAAATTTCCACCCAAAATTCAAGTCTTTCCTTAGTTTTGCAGAACAAGATACACATTGTGATAACTTATAAAAAAAGGAATATCGTTTATCCCCATGTGTGTTCTAGATGTATGAAGCACAACAACACTACGTTCCACTTATTATTTGAGTGTAACTCATCCACTCCCTTCTAGTTAAATATAGCCTATTGTTTTGTATTCCCATTGCCATGAACTTTGAATATGGAATATTGTCTAATCAATTGGACATCAAAATATAAATAATAACTAAAGGTAAATCCATTAATCAAATATATTTTGGAATCCATCCCCTTATTTTTTGTTTGGAATATTTGTAAGGATAGGAATAGGTTGATATTTGAAGGTAAATGGGGAAAAAATAATATTCTCACTAAAAGCATAGTGAGAGACCTAGTGACTATTTTAAATCCACCATCAAACATAAATACAATTAGCAAAGCTTGAATGTGCATGAATTAGATCTAATAAACAAGTTAAAACTTCAAAATTTTATCTCAACTACCATGAATGTATTAGTGATAATGCCACCAAAGATACATTATCCTACTTTGTTATTTGATGAGGCATCAAAATGAAATCCAGGCATGGCAATTATATGGGGACTAACCATAAAAGAACATGAGGAACTTGTACTCAAGTATTGTATCAACCTAAAAATTGCTTCTAATAATTTGGTGGAAGTAGTGGCATGTGATATTGGACTAAAGTTGGCAATACAACAATAGATAAGACACATACACATATTTGTGGATTCTACCCTCATTATAATAGCTCTCTCTAAGGAGAAAAATGCAAGTTCAATATAGATCCATAACATATTGGAAAAATGAAAGAAATAAATAAAAACTCATGCATATGCAATATTTCTATATTTATCGAGAATTTAGCAAGATAGTAGATACAATTTCCAACAATGCTATAAGAAGAGAGCATTCCAATTTGAGAATTACAAGAAAATAGTCTAGAAAAAATATGATGGCAAATGAAATATGAAAAGCAATAGAACTTATGGATATTCTAGAGCCTTTGAATATTTTGGCACCTATGGGGATATCGACACCTTTGGACAACCCTAGAACATTGGAAGACTTTGGAGATTTTGCCTGTTTGGTCTTCTTGATGATTCTAGCACCCTTTGTATTTCTAGAACCTTTTGTATTTAGTTTTTCGATGTTTTTTTTTTTAATTTTGGTACCCTTTGCACTCTAGTACATTTTTGGGAGTTTTGATTTTGATTTATTGCTTGTCCCTCCTTTTGTATAGCAATCTTATGGCCTTAAAATTACTTATTTTTTGATATATATTACAATATTTGGTACATGTTAATGTACTCCCATGGTACCTACATGCTACATTTGTAAATAATAGATTAGGGCTGAGTATATAGTTTAATGTGTGATTTATATTTCCTTTTTAAGTATGAATGTGCAAAAAATGCACGTGTCATGTAAGAGAATGTGCAAAAGTATCTTGTATATAAAAATATAAAAATATAATGTGAGGATGTGCACAAGTGTCCTAGAATAAGATTCCAAGAGTCTTTCAAGTATTTTAGAGTCAATTGTACAAGTAGAAATATGAGAATTCAAGATTCATAGAAAAGCAATAATTAAGTAGCCAAAGAGTCACATTACAATGGATATATAATGGAGATAATGACTCCATAAGAAGCATTAATGAAGTAAGATGTGTAAAGGAGATATGAAATAAAGCTTACATGCATTTTGAGGAATTAATATTGTAAGTTATGTATTGGACATGAATTATTTAGTCTATTTACATTCATATTTTTGGATATAAATGAATGTTATTTGATTTATTATAAGCCTTGGCATACATATTAAGTTGTTTATATTATTCTACTCATCATATTATTATTTGACCTTTACTATACCCAATTTATATTTGATATTCTATGTGATATATTTGATATAACCTATGATATTTTGTGGTAGTATAAAGGCTTAAAACACCAATAGTAGTAGAAAAATAGATCAAGCTACAAAAGTTTGAGAAGCTTCCTATAGAGGTAGAGAAGAATTTTAGCTTCATAAAGAAGCAATGAAAGTAGTAGTGGACTGAGAAGCATTCAAAATTTTCTAAGATCAAAACATTAAATCTAGAATTCAAAAGAAGAATTAGGTCATAGATCAAAGTGACCTTGACACATTTGAGAAAGAAGAACATAATATTACATTGAAGAATTAGGTTGACTGAATATATCTATATATCAGTTTAGTCTTGCTTATGGATCATTTTTTCAAGTAGATTCTTTGAGGTAGATATATACAATATTATAAAAGAAAATAATCCTAAGATGTCATTAAACTATAGAGCCTATAAGAGGACAATATCGAAAAGTGAAGAATTCTACAAGCTTAGATAAAGTAAAAAGGATTTTAGAAATGCTTAAGTTGCATATGATAAGTGGAAACTAGAGCATCATTCATAAAAACAAAAATAATAATAGATCTCCAACAACATACTAAAAATCATATGGGATAAGGTCCATAGTAAAGAAAAAATCAATTAGCATAAAAGAATTTAATAATTGTTGCTTATTTAAAATATATAGTATTTATTATTTAGTATCTCCAAAGGAGAAGCTTCTTGTCAATGTATAGGAGTCTGTGACATCCAATAGCATATTTGTTAGCAATTTTCATATTCAACATACATAGCAAAATAAGCATTCAAGATAAAAATTAGAGATGTGCATTACACTGAGGAAAAAGGAGACATGAACTAAGGAGAACAAAGGATATGTGCACTAAGGAGGATGAAAGAGATGTGAACTGCACTAAGAAAAACAATGATGACTTGCACCATAGTAACAAGTACAAAGGAAGATGTGCACTAAGGAAGATAAAGATGTGCACTACTACAAAGAGAGATGAAGACAAACACTAAGAAGTAAAGACCAAGAGATATCACATTCTAAACCAATAGAAAGCTACACATAAGGAAATGACTCAACACAAAATTTAATAGAATCGATGAACGAGAATAAAATGTATGGTTGAAACTAGTGAAAGGAGGCATAGGAGAAGACTTGTTACATTCTAAAAAAGATGTAGCACAAATTGAAATCTTGAAGAAATAGGTAAAAGGAGATAGAATAACATTATAGAATAAAACTAGAAAATAGAGAAGGAAGAATTTTGAAGTGTTCTAGAAAGAGAACCAAGTGAAGGAAACTCCAGAGATTAGGTAAAGGGATAAAGGAAGCATGAAGGTGTAATGTCGGATATGAGGCAAGAAAGTGGATCACATACTTTAGGTAAAGGAACAAACGAAGCGTGAAGGTGTAACATCAAATTCGAGGTAAAAGGAGATGTGAAGGTGTAATGTTGGTCTCAAATAAAACCATACAAAGGAACAAGCATTCAACAGTCAATAAAAATAAAAGGATAAGTGCCTATAGTGACCTAATATTTTCAGCAAAGCCTTTGATGCATCATTACCTAGAAAGAAAGTGAAACGCTTCATTTCTAGCATTTTACATTCAATAAACCACATGGAATTATAACCTAAGGAGATCATAATTGAATAAGGTAATAGAGTGCAATTCATTAAACCATGTGGATGCATAACCTAGGAAGAGAAACATTGAATGAGGTAGTAGAGTGCAATCTCACCAAAAGAATGTTTACCTAATAGCGTTAGTGAAACATTTGAGCAATCAAAGAAAACGTTATTAATCAAGGTCAACAAAGAAATAAGAGTTGTTAAACCAATCCAAGGCAACATAGGAAGTAGCACTCAAAGTGAAAATTGAAATGGATGAGTACCATACCAATCAATGTAGATCACAAATTTGAAATATTCAATAAAATTGTCCAAGCTAAATTTTTAATTGGAGCGCATAAATTTTAGGTATTTTTTTTATTATTTTAAAGTTTTTTGGAGTTATAAGGAAATTTTAAAGTTTAATTTTTGAAATATTAATATAAAGGTGGAGTAATAAGGATTCTTAGGTTGATTATTTAATTTAATCTTTTGAAATTAAAATTTTATTGGGAGTTAGTAAATTGTTAAGTTAGAAGTATTTTTGAAATTTTGCAAACTTGTAAAATTTGGGAGTTAAAAGGGTTTCCACGTCAAACAATTAGAAAACAATTATTTAAAAAAATTAAATTAGTGATTTATAAGGCTTGCTACTTCAAAGAAATCAAAGTTGCAAACTTTGATTAATATGGATGGAAATATGGAGTCCATAATTAGAAAGGAAAAATAGAAGTTATAAAGTTTGGTATAAATAATTTGATTGAAGAGTATCTAAATAAAGTAAACATGGTATTACAATTAATCTACAAAGAAGCCATGGATGATGATTATGAGATATTTGAATACTTTTTACATTCTAGACTAGTTGAAGAAATTGATAATGCAAAACATGATATTATGATATCTCTTGAAATAGGTAGCATAGTGTATTTGGCATTGCTATCACTCAAACTTCATAAAGTTAAAAATTTGAGTTAAAAAGAGTTGATTGAAACTTTAAAGAATAAAGTGGAGACTGATACAAATTAATCAAGTGATTCATTTCTAAAAATGATATTTCATTCTTCATATAGACTTGATATTCCAATCTCATGTAATTTAGTAAATGATTATGATGTTATTAAATGAATATTCTGAAGTTACTATATAGGAAAAGAAAAACTTTAATGTTAAAGACAAAATAAATATTCTTATGCATGAACTTGATGTCTATATAGAAGACGTTCAATGAGCTCATGAGCCAAATTATGAAGAAACAAAGTAAAAAATAATGGATATGAAAAATAACACAAAGAAAAATTCAAGAAAGAAGATGAATGTGATGGATCTCAAATAGGATATCATATACAATTCAAGATCATTTGAAGATTGAAGACAAAGACAAAGACCAATATTGAAGTCTAAAGTCTTAAATAACAAAAAAAATTAATATAGGGGATTGTTGAGATATATTACATTATTTGGTACATGCTAATGTACCCCCATGTTACCTACATGGTACATTTGTAAATAATAGATTAGGGATGAGTCTATAGTTTTATGTGTGATTTATATTTTTCCATTTATGTAAGTAGAAAATGCACAAGTGTCATGTATATATAACTGTAAATATGTAATGTGATGATGTGCAAAAGTGTCCTAGAATAGGAGTCCTAGAGTCTTTCAAGTATTGTAGATTCAAGTGTACAAGTGGAAAGATGAGAAGTCAAGAGTCATAGGAAAGCAATAGTCAAGTAGCCAAAGAGTCACATAACAATGCCTATACTATGGAGATAATGACTACTTAAGAAGAATACATGAAATAAGATGTGTAAATGAGATATGAAATAAAGCTTTTATATATTTTGAATAATTAATATTGTATGTTATTCATCATGCATATTACATGAATGATTCAAACTATTTACATTCATATTGTTACATATAAATAAATTATTGTGATTCATTATAAGCCTTGATATACATATTAAGTTATTCATATTATTCTATTCATCATATTTCTATTTTACCTTTATTGTGGATAATTTATATTTAAGATACTATGTGATATATTTGAGATAATATGTGATATTTTGTGGTAGTATAAAGGGTTAAAAATTCAACATTGTTGAATAAATTATTTGTAGTTTACACTTTTTATCATGTGTGTGTATATATATATATATATATATATATTTGTAGCAATAGTGAGTGTAGTAGTGCTAGGGCAATGAAGTTGAGTGTTTTAGTGCTAGGGAAGCGAAGCTGAGTGCAACAGTGATAGGGCAACAAAGGTGAGTGTAGTAGTGCTAGGGTAGTGAAGTCAAGTGTAGAAGTGTTAGGGTAGGGAAGGAAAGTGCAGTAGTGCTAGGGTAGTGTAGTTGAGTGTTGTAGTGCTAGGGTAGTGAAGGTGAGTTTAGTAGTGATAGGGTAGTGAAGGTAAGTGTAGTAATGCTAGGGCAACAAATCCAAGTGCAATAGTGCTAGGGTAGTGAAGGTGAGTGCAATGTTGAGAAGTGTTAGGGAAACAAAAGCAAGCAATAGTGGAGAAATTTTAGGGCAATACTAAGAAGTGCTAGGGTAGTGAAGGCAAGTAATAGTGGATAAGGGTTGGGGAAGTATTGAGCAATAACAACATGTGATGGATGGAATGGATACAATTTTTGGTCCTTTTGGTACTTAACAAAATTTTAAATCTGAAAAGGGTGAGAACCTACTTTCAAAAGAAGGTGATGGTGATCAATGTAAATCTTATTCTGATGATGATTTCATGGGATCTATAGGAGTCATAGGTGGTGAAGCTAGGCCCTCTAGACCTTGACCCTGAGCCATTTATTAGACAACCAAAACCCTATTTGCGGAGAAGGCTCACAAAAATGTAGATTTTTCTTCTCTAGTCGTTTCATCTATCCCCTTGCTTGTATCATATCCTTTTATTCCAAACCAAGGAATGTTGAAAATTCTAGAGTCCATCATGAACTCATTTGTCTCCTTGGAATCATTTTCTCTCATTGGCAATTTCATCGACTCCCATCCTAACATGGAGTCAATTTGGAAGTGGGCTACTTCCAAATGGCTCCCTCAAGGAAATATGCAACTCATAGCCCTCCCTAGAGGTTTTTTTAGATCATACTAAGCAAATTTTTTGACACAAGTTGTATTCTTACGGGGGGGCATGGTTCTACGATAGGAGAAGCATTTTCCTAAGAAGTTGGGGCACTGAATTTGACCCAAAAACTAAAGTATCAACTACACAGCAATTTGGGTGAGATTGCTAGGTCTCCCTAGTTATTTCTATCATGAGGAAGTATTGTGAGGCATTGCTCAAGGTATTGGAGAACTGTTCACTTTTGATCTAGCTACTAAATCTATATTGAGAATGATATACTCCAGTATGTGCATTATGGCCAATATTGAATCTGAGTTACCAACTTCAATGGAAATAGTCTTAGACTCATGTAGTAGGCACCATGTTATTTATTATGAAAACAAACCTACATTTTGTTTAGAATGCAAAACATAGGGTCATATAAAACCCTAGTGCCCATATTTTAAGTAGAAGGAAGTGTCCCTCAGAGCCTCTAGAAGAGAATGGCATGGGCCAAGAAAAATTCTTGCTAGCTCAATGATTTATACCAAGAATTCTCATGCTCCTATTTCAAAAGGTAAAGAAGTCATGTCATAACCTTCACCCAATTATCCTCCTCTAGGGGCCCCTTCCAATCTAGACCATAATGGATTTATTTTGGAAGAGCCTAAACCAAAGGAAAGGATAATGGATTAAATCTATGTGGTGTATGTTAATGAGTCTAGCAAAGTGGTGGCCTAGAATTTGAACTCATTCAGTAGAAAAATTTTGAACCAGGTTCTCCTAGGAGAATTGTTGATGAATTAATCCCTTTGGAGTTACTTCATAACTCCTATCAAAGCTTACTCACTGAGGATCCAATCATAGAAGAACTCTACTCCCCCAAAAACCTAGTGAGGCTCTTGTTTAGGAGTCACCAACCTTACTTGAGTTGAAATGGTCACCATACACAAGGGTGGGATATTTGAGCATAGCCAATTCTAGACCCAAAAATAGAAGTACCTGGAAAGTTCATATGGATGTCAGAGGTAGTCGTAAGGTAAGGAAACCCTCTAAAAAAGCATTGAGGATTTGTGAGATAGAGTCAAAAATTAATGATGGACTCAAATATCAATTTAAGTTTGATAAAGAGAAGGATAGCAAAGGTAAACAACTAAAACTTGATATATTTTGTAGCTCCCCTAGTTCTCCGAGTGGGAATAATGGCTCTAAATATTAAATATGAAGTTGTTATCGTGGAATATCAAAGGCCTGAATGGGCCCTCCAAACAATGAATTTTGGTGACACTCAGGAGAGAGGTAAGACCTGATGTCATATTTATTCAAGAAACTAAGATGGATAGTTCTAATGTAGAGGTAGCTAAAAAATTAGTTTGGAAGAAGGTGGGTTTTGTAGTAAATTCTATCAATGGAGATTTTGGGGGTCTTCTTTGTCTATGGGACCCTAATAAAATTGATGGATCCATTCTATTTATGTTTAATAGAGTGATTAGTATTCTATTTTTTAGTAAGAAATATGGATAGATATGGATTATGTCTAATATTTATACCCCTAATACAACCCCTAACAATAATATATTGTGATAATATCTGAGCTCTATGAGAAAATTTCAAGGATAAAGCTTGGATTCTCACTAAGGACTTCAATACCCCCTTATACCCTTTGGTTAAAAAGTGTGGTAGTGAATTTGGTTATAAAAGTATGGAGGATTTTCTTACATTTATTAATAATTAGGAGCTAATGGATGTGTATTTTAAGGGGTATAAATACACTTGGAGTAACAAGCACCTGGACAATCAGAATATTCAAATTAGACTAGATAGGGTGTTAGTATCCAAGGAAGGTCTTTTTGTGTTCGAAGATGCATCACTTTACTCATTCCCCAAAGTGGGTTTCGATCATAATCCTATAGTGTTTGAAAAAGTCCCAAACTCTAGTTTTTTTCCCAAACCCTTCAGGTTTGGGGCAATGTGGCTGCAACATCAGGGCTTAGAATATAGAATTATGGAATGGTGGTATTAGAGCTTTTTTGGCCCTCTTATTTCTCAAGTGGCTTCAAAGCTTAGATTTGTTAAAGCTAATATAAAGGTTTGGAACAATTAAATTTTTGGGAATGTGTTCAAAAGGTAAAAAAAGTTGACTGAACAACTAAAGGAAGTTGAATTAAATTTTAATTCAAGAGAGGTGACTAAATGTGATAGGTGCAAGGAAAGAAAACTATTAGTAGTTTTCCATAATGTGCTAGAGGATGAAGAGATTTTGTGGCATAAAAAATCAATATCCCTTTGGCTTTGTGAAGGTGATAGGAACACAAATTTACTTCACATGTTCACCTTAAGGTATAGGAACAATAATAGAGTTAGAGAAATTATGAAATCAGATGGTGTTATCTCGAAGGATATTGTAGAAATCAAGAAAGAAGCAGTCAAGATTTTCAAAATCCTCCTTTTCTCTAGGGATGATAGGGATATTCAAGCTGAAGAGAGGCTAATGCACCACATTATTACTCTAGTTTTAGATGATATGAATGAAGACCTTTATGCTCCCTTTTGATATGAGAAAATTAGGGTCATTTTCTTGTCTGTGGGTGGTCTAAAAGCCTTGGGGATGAATGACTTTCCTCAAATTTTCTTTCAGAGGTTTTAGCACATCATTTGTGGTGATATTTTTTCAACTATGAGGGAAATTCAAGATTATAATTTAATTCTAACTGAAATAAACTCAACATTTATATTTCTTATCCCAAAATCAATGGGTGCTAAATATTACTCTAATTTTAGGCCCATTAGCCTCTGTAATACACTTTTTAAAATTCTCACTAAAACTATGGTGAACAGGATCAAAGTATACCATACAATAATTATTGACCATCCTCAAAGTGGATTTATAGAAGATAGACAAATTTTGGATGGTGTTATATCAGTGCATGAGTTAATTTAATTTGTAGAAAAAAGTAGAAGGCTAGGAAATTTCCTCAAACTTGATATAAATAAAGCATACGACTAGGTCTCATGGAGTTTTTTCAGGTCTTGTTGGATTAGGTTTTTTAGAGATTTTATATCATTAGAAAAATTCTCAATCTTAGTTAATGTATCACTAGTTGGTTACATTAGGGTCCCCCTAATGAATACCTCTGCAACTGCTAATATCTGGTTACATTAGTTAATATATCACTAGTTGGTTACATTAGCTTGTGATTGGTTCACTATATGATTCTAATATCTGGTTGAAGGGTCCTACCCCCAAATTTATTATTTTATTTTGGTTAGTGGCTCAAGGGAAGTTCCTTAGATTGGATAATTTGCAAAAAGAGGGATTGGTTATCCCGAACATATTCTACTTGTGTGGTAGTGCTGAAGAATCACCTATGCACCTATTGTCTGATTGTATTTTTTCTTAGTCTATCTTCTCCCAGTTCCCAAGTACTGTTTGTATGGTTTGGATTTTTCTAAATTTGTTTTCTGACTTAATCATTCAATGGAGATCTCCCTTTCTATATTTGCATCTTTGGTATTTTTGGTCCTTTGGTTTACCTCATGTTTGGTGATGTATTTGGAAGGAGAGGAATTCTAGAGCCTTTAAAAATATCTCCCATCCTATTAAGTTCATGGCACTTCAGGTTGTTGCTACCATTGTTGAAAATGTGGATTCAATTCCTTTAGATAAGGTCAATTTCATTGGGTGTTTAGTAGAGGATTCGGTTCTTTTATTTAGATATTATTCTCCTCATCACCGCCCTAAAGATCCTACCAAATAGACTACTATTTGGGAACCTCCTCCTCTCGGTTGGTTAAAAATAAGTTTCGATGGAGCTTCTAAAGGGAATATGGGACCAATCGATGTGGGGGGATTGGTTAAAGACTTTTATGGGAGGATTTTTTTGGATTTCACTAAAAATTTAGATTATGATACGAGTCATTTTATGGAGGCATGAGCTCTCTTTCAAGCGGTTTTTCAACTAGAAATTTTGAATGGCAGGAAGATAATTATTAAATGGGATTCCTTCAATATCATTAATATGATCAAAGGTATTCACGTACCTTATTGAAAAATCACAAAAAAACATTTTGAAACCCAAATATGGATTTTTAACCCTCAAAGCGATTGAGGTTAAGCATGTTTACAGGGAGGGAAAAATATCGGTAGATTTTTTTAGCAAACGTAGGACTTCTACAAGAAATATGTACAATTTGGTAGGAGGATTTCCCAGATGGATTAAATAAAATAGACATTGAAATTTGGAGGAGATAATTTATGTTTTTAAATGGCTCTAATATACGATAGTATGGATCCCCTCGGAAAATTAATTGAAAGCAAGAGTTTGTACCTAAAATGTGGCTGAATTTTGAATTTGAATTATAGAAGAATTCCCGCCACAAGTAGTTGTTGTTGTTGGATATCCTTTTTGGGGTTTTCTACTTGAATATGTTTTTAAATATGTATAGTCTCCTATATGAGACATGATGTCTTTTTTGGGGCTCTTGTTGTTTATAGTGAAAGCTCTAGTGTGTTGATGGTTTTAGTTTGGTTTTGTCATGCTCAACTGTTATGTAGATTTGTTATTTATCTATTTCATGGATCCTTTTTGGTTTTCTATGTTGATGTCCATATTTATTGTATCTATTTCATTGGTTGATTCACCTTTTTATAATTTTTTGGTCACCTTTCAAAACCCCTTTGTCCATATCATAAAAAAACTAATATAAATTTGCATGTTCCTAGTGTCATAGAATACAAAAATAAAAATTGAATTAAGGTGTTGTTTTGAAATTTTTAGGTTGAAAATGTTTTCCCCTTGCTTCCTTCTACTCTCTATCTAAATTATCTCACCTTGAATTTATTCTCCCTATTTTACCTAAGTTTTTCACACAAACATTGGATTCATATATCATTGGTACAATTTTAAATGTTCACATCTTTATAAAATTAGTTATGGGTCCAAGTTCCCCATTCCATACTATAATTATAGGATCATTGATTTAGATATTTTATTATATGTTCATTTCCTTCATTTCAAAAAATATTTTGTTGCCAATAATATGTTATTGTTCATAGATATATATTGTCTCTATAAGGACACATTATGACTCTCTCTAGTCATTTGACATCTTATAACAAGTTAGTCAAATGTATTTACATATTCCTCGAACCAAATATCTTTAGATTAATAGATCAAATCCCTTTCCAATAGTAAGTAGTTGTATTGTTACTTCCCCATCCTCTCTCCATTTATTTTTCCAGCTCTCACTATCATTTTATTTATATTTATTATGTCTTTCCTCTTGACTCTTCACTTAGATAATAACACCTTACATAAAATCTCCTCATATGGCATGATTGAGTTTTAAAAAATGACTTAACACTCGACATGGAGCATGACTTCATGAAGTACCCTTTTACCTTTTGAGATGAATATGTACTTATGTTATTCTAACACCCATTTTTGACACATTGGATGGATCTCCACTAGTCTATTTGATTTGTAAAAATAAAACAACCATTTATCTTAATTTATCTCACTCCTCTATACAAACTATAACAATAATTGTTTATTAATCATTTTTATTGGTCATAAAAATTAGGGTTTGAGTCCTTTTAAAAAAAAAACATCTTTTTATTAGTATAAGCTAATAATTACAATTGCATAACCTTAAGATTAACCTAAGTATCATTCATTATAAATTTTTTTGATAGGTAGATTGTATTAAAAATAGGTTTTGAAATGGGACCCAAAACCTTTTACAAAGAGTCAAAGGTCAAAAAACCTAACCAACAACAAAAAGAGCTTACATCAAAAGGTTTACAACCAAGACACACTAGAAAAATGAAAGGGGAATCCCAACAATATGATCCTGACAAACCAATCCTGATCCAAATAAAAAAAGGGATGATCTTGACAACACAAAATTAAAAAGTGGCACCATTAATATTTACAATTGATATTTGCAATCGCGTTGGCATCCGAAGCATCACCAATGTTCTCGAAGGTTATCATGAGGTGTCTATAGAGTTAATCCAACACTTTTGTAGCTTGTCGATAGAGGGTCCATGCCACCTTGGATGAATCAACAACAGTAGTTAGAATGATTGCAATGCTAGCAAGTTGTTTGAGCACAAAATTTTAGATGGTATTTTTAGAGGGGATATTTTTGTGTTTAGACATCAAAACCATGGGTAGAATTTCCTTAGTGGTAGCCTTTGGAAGAGGTTCTTAAATTTTCTACTTTTTGGGGTGAAGGGAGGCCTTGAGAGTGGCAAAACTAGGATTTCCATTGGTAGAAGTAGGACTATTGGCATGCATAGTGCTTCTAAGGGACCAACGTCTAAAACTCTTACTCAGCATAGGGAGAAGTATACTTTTTCTTGGATCTAGGAGTTTTCCTTTTTGAAGAAGGAGAAAAAAATTTGGGGTCTTCTTCATCACTAGGGATGTATTGAACAAAGGTTTCATGGTGGGAATCTTAATAGGATTGGAAGGGTGTAAACTACTATAAACCATAGCCTTTTTGGTGAAAGGATCAAGAGCATGCTTATATAATATGAGATGGAGATATTCGTAAATGGGTTGAGTGGATTTTATTGTATTGACATTGGTTATGGATAATTTGATGGACCTAAATAAATAGTCAAGGATGTTAACTTTATTAATGTCTCGGAGGTGATTTAGGAAGGCTATGTGAAAGCTATGGAGGGGGTTGTCAATTTTATCTATAGTAATGAACTACATGATAGGGATCATGACATGATCCTAGGGAGTAGGCAGGGATGACCTGATGATTCCTCCATTCTTAATAACTATATTCTTACCTTTCTCTACAAAGCTATCTATATAAAACACCATGGAGTGTCTATCGTACCTAAAAAATCGATCATCAATTGGAAACCCAACCACTTTCATAAAAAATTGGATGTTTATATAGAACTCAAGACCATAAAATTTAACATTATCATTATTCCATATCTCGATGATCTCCTCAGTCACCTCATTGTCACTACCAGAGAATTTATTCAAAAAGGGTGAAAAATCATGGCCTCCTAAAATCACTTCGACCAAATGGTCGATCTGGAGGGAGTTGGGTTCAAGCAAAGCCATGGCGAAATAGAGATGGAAATTAGGAGTTCTATATTATTAGATAAGATAAGGATATAAAAAATGGAGGTGGTGCACACCAGGATTAAGTATTAAATTAAAAGTATGATTAGATTACATGCCAAGAGATCTAAAAATCCATTGCTACCTTCAATATTTAGATGTGGTTGGAATGTGTGCCTAGGAATGAGAGAAATTTATCGCATAGGAAAGAGGCAAGTGCAATAGTATTGTTATTGAAAACCTAGGAAAAATATGATTTTGGAAATGACAACTAGATTGGGTGGTATACAATAAGCTCCAATCGACAATAACCAAGGTAGCAAAGAAGACCACGCTAGAAAACCTGAACAAATTCTCCAATGGGTGAAAAGGTTCTGACACATGAATGAACATACTTTGAGGGTAGGTAAGGAGGAAGGGTAAGGAATTTGATTGGTGAATGGGGTAGAGGGACACGAGTGACATGAAAAGAGTGTAGTAGTACAAGGGCGATGAGGTGGAAGGAGGTGACATGGCAAGGCAAGCGTTGATGGGGGGTGACATGGGTGGACATGGTGGGTGGAAAGGGGATATGAAGGGTAAATGTTAGGTAGAGGGCATGCATTCAAGACAAAAATAGAGAATGAATAACAAGGAGGTTTAGGTTAATGATTAGGATAGGTCCACGGATAGGTTGACCAAAGGGTATGGGTAAGCCAAAAGGCTCAACGTGATATGGCCCAATCAGAAGTAGCAAAATGGATAATATTTTGAGGAAAATCATTGAACCAAACACTTAGAGGATGTTTATTTGGGTAAATTTTGGCAAGAGAATCAATTGTACGATTGGATTCCATAAATATGTGTTGGATAATGGATATAGGGTGGCCCTAGAGGAGTCTTTTGGCTTCTAAAATGGTGTTGCTTACTCTCTAGTTTGGTGCTTTATTGTTTTTGAAATAGTTGATGATATTTAAAGAGTCACCTTCAACTATTAGTCTATATTGAGGAGTGCTAATGATTGAGAGCCCGCGGTAGAGAGATCTGGCTTTGATTGTATGGTTGGTTTTGATGCCTAGATCTTTAGCAAAGGTAATGATAATTTTACCATTGTGATCTGTGACTATGCCTCCTACTCCAGCTATTCCTAGATTACCTTTTGAAGATCCATAAAAGTTGAGCTTAAGCCATCCTTCATGGGGAGGGGTCCACTTAGCATTGGATCAGTTATTGGTAGGCAAAGGGATGATGGATAGTTCCATTGAAATATTGAGGGTGGAAGCAATGATGGATTCAATTCTAGGATCAGGGGGTTTTGAGCAAGGGAATAATTTGGGCATTTTGAGTGGCAAAACAAAGAACTCTATTGCCCACAAAGATAAGGTCCCTGGACATGTTTGCAAAGGATCTATTGTTATGCTCGAACCAAACCTACAAAAGGAAATGGTGGAGATAGAGGAACCACAAGGATTTGATTATGTTACTGTAAAATGGATTGGGCTACTGAGTGAAAATGTCAATCAAAGAGTTGGTCTAGACCCAAATGATACTGAAGGTGTTGAATATGAAACTTAGGATAGTTTTAGTGAAGGTACATTCCATGAAAATATGGTGAGTGGAATCCCAAGTAGAATTACAGAGATAACAATGGTTGGGAATCATCACCCCTCTAGTCATGAGGTTGTCGATGGTTAGGATTTTTTTCTATATCAAAAACCAGGAAAAAAAGCCAAATTTGGGGATAATATGCTTAATACAACTGTGTTTAACAAATATTGTGCAAGTAAAGGGTTTATACAATAGGTACACAAACTTGAAAAAGAAGAGCCCATCATCACACAACCTCCAAAGGGGAAATTTAGGTGAATCAATGTTGGGGATGATGCACAGGTTGAGGATGGTGGATAGGGAGTTGGTGGTGATGGTGAGATATCTAGATAATATTGTGGTGGGGATGGATTTCCAAGAAAGGTGACCATGGGATAGGGTGAAAATAGAAATCCTTGGATCCAAAAATTTGATCAGGAATGGGTTTAAAGGTGGCTAATAGATGGTCAGTGATGAGGGGATGGTTAGTGGCGTGGGATGCAAACTTTATCCCACGCCACTAACTAAAAAATTTTCTTTTTATTCGGGCTTGACAATATGAACCTCTTTTGTATATGCTTAATTTTAGTATAGATTGAATCAGGAGCTTTGAATATGAACAAGAAGTAAAAGGGTATGCTTTGAAGGTAGGCATGGAAAAGGATAGCTTTGGTAGCTTGGCTAAGAAGGGCTCCTTTTCATTCAACCAACTTATTAAGGAGTCTATCAAGGAAATAATTCACATATTTTTAGTTGGGATACCAGTTAAAATGGGAAGGCTTAGATAGGATGATTGGATATTATCAATGGTGCATTGGATAATTCTTACTATCTACAATTGGAGGGCGATGGGAGTATTAATGAAGAAAAATTTGTTTTTGGTATAGTTGACTAATTTACCAACAAACTGATCATAGAGGTTGAGGATTTTATTGATGGATTGAGCATCAACAACATAGGCTAGGGTGGCTAGGATCGTATCATCAATAAATTATCGGTGTGTAATGGGTCATATGAGGAAGGCAAGTTTAATGCCTAAGATGGCCCCAAGAGATAAAGCATCTTTGAGGGTTCTCCCAAGGGACTCCGCCAGGATGATGAACAAGCATGGTGACATGGGGTTCCTTTTCTTGAGACCTTTTACACTTTTGAAGTAATCAATAGCAAATCCATTGGAAATAATGGAAAATCATGAAAAATATATGGAATATTTGATGAGGGAAACCCACTAGGGGTGGAAGCCAAAATTTATGAGGATTGCAAAAAGTAAATTCCATGAGACCCTATCAAAATCCTTGTTCATATCGAGCTTGAGGAAGAATCTGGACTTTTGGTTACAAGAGACAAAGTGCTAAAGTTTGTGGATAGTGATGACCCCATTGGTGATGGATCTACCTTGAATAGTTATACCCTGGAAGGGGTCAATGATGATGGTAATAACCTATTTTATTTTGATGATCATGGATTTAGTTAATATTTTAAAAAGTATATTACACAGGCTAATGGGACGTTAGTCAAATACTGACCTGCACTCAACATGCTTAGGGATGAGGGTAAGGAATGTAGAATTGATGTCCATAGGGATAATATGAGACCTATGAAAATCTTCGAGATTTGATCAGACATCCCTTCCCATAATGTCCTATTAGCATTATAAGAAATGAAGGGGTAATTCATCAGGCTCGAGATCTTTTTTGAACTCCATGGAAATTAGGGCAGACCAAATTTCATCATGAGAAAAGGGTTGGAATAGGTGTTGGTTCAATTAGGGGGGAATGCGGGTTGAGATGTGGTGGATGAGGGGGTCTTGGGATTGGATAGGTATTGGATGAAAGGAGAAAAAAATTATTGAAAATGGGTGACCACTTCATTCCTTATCTCCTGGATGTTGGAAGTAACATAACCGTTACTCTTGACCAATTATTTAATTCTATTGGAGCTACAGTGCTTGAGGGTTGTAGCATGAAACAATATAGTGTTCACATCTCCTTTTAGCCATAATACTCTATATTTTTATCTCTAGAAGTTCTCCTTAGCAAGGATGTTGTGATAGTCAATCAACAGTTGTATTTCCTCATCCATGATTCTATTGTCCATGGTTCCTTGTTGAATTTTATTTTATATGATCTACAACCTGTCTTTTATAGATTTCTTGTTTTTAAATATGTTACCAAAAATCTCCCTATAATAAAATTTAAGGTTGTTCTTAATGAATTAAGGTTTGTTTGCAATTTGAGTGATGGGTGGTCCTAAAAAGGGATGGTTCCACCACTCATTAATGCGCTCCCTGAGGTCAGGATGATGGGTCCACATGGATTCAAATCTAAAAGGAGTTTTAAAACTAGGAGTTTGATTAAACCCTTCAAATACTAGGGGGTTATGATCAGATCCAATTTTGGGTAGGGACTAGAGAGTAGCATCCCCAAACTAGTGGATAGCTTCCTTGGATAGTAAAAATTTGTTAAGATAATCTAAATATATTGAGTTCCAATAATTATGTTGCTCCAAGGTAATTGGTATCCCTTTAGTTGAACATCCATGAGTTCATTAGAGTTCACAAACTCATTAAAATATTCATATTTCTTTGTGGAAATGATGGTTCCTCCTATTTTATCTGATGGGTAGAGAGGGGAGATGAAGTATTTAGCAAGGATCCATGGATGGATTGAGAAAAATTTTCTCATTTGGGTGAGGGTGTCCTAGAGACCATTCCACCCTTGGAGAGAATTAGGGGCATAAATATTGGATGGGACCCAATTGACCTTGTGTTCTTTGATGTAGAACATAACATTTATAATCATGCCTAACGATGAAAGGATTCTTCCTTCAATCTTGTCAGGATACCATAGGTGTAATAGTCCTCTATAAAAACCACAGGTTGGCCTGACGATAAACTCACTATTTTTCAAGATAATTCTTGTTGTTTTCTTAATGCTACTTCCATCAAGTTTGGTTTCTTTAAGCATAATAATGGTGGGTTTTATTTTTTTCCTCAAGGTAGCAACTAGTATTTGCTTAGCTGGGCCATTGAGGCCTCTCACATTTTGTGAGAGGACTTCTATTTTTTATTCTTGTTAGAAACTTTTTTCCCCACTCTGCCTTGTTGCGAGGGGGTTTTGGTTATTTTTTCTTCATCCTTAAGCTACTTAGATAGGGATGGGAAAAGGGTTTTTTGGATGCCATTCACAATATCATCCTTGCTTTGCCTCCTTTGATCATTGATAGATGACCTCCCCCTCTTATTTTCACTTCCAACATCAATGGGGTTTTTTATAGCTTTTGGTGTGCTTGGCACTGAGTGTTGAAGGGGAGGGAAAACCCTTGGGTTTATAGGGGCTTGGAAGATAAAACTTAGTAGGTTAGGGGCTAAAAGGGTTAGGGGTATAGTGTGGGAGTGATGTGGTAGGGGATGAGAAATGATAAGGGTTTTAGGGATGGATTGGCGTGGGGGGGAGAAGAGGGTCTATATATGTATGGGATGGATGTGGAATATCATCATTATTAGGATGGGAAATTGGATTAGGAAAATAGAGAGTAAACCTAGCCTTTGAGTCATGGTCAAAGGGGTCAAGATCATTTGAATTAGATATAATATCAAAACGTTTGGGGAAAGCAAAGAATGAGAATAATTTATCCTAAGAGCATTCCTTAGAGAAAGTAATAATTTGCTTGCATTTACCAGATATGAGAGGGTTGGAGGGTTTATTGTGAGTAGTAGGAGGTCTCTAAGTAGACCTAAAACTAGTTTGATCACTCTTGGGTGAAGTGGGGATGAACTTAGGAGGACCAAAACCCTTTTTTTGTGGATGACCAGAATCCTTCTTGAAGATCTCATTTGGAGGCTTGAGAGTGGGGAACTAGACCCTGAGGTGACCTTGAGTATGGCATTCGATACAAAATGTTGGTTTATTTTCATACTCGATATACTGGAACCTATGATAAGAGCCATAGATCAAGTTGACATGAGTGGAAAGATTTAATTCAATGTTGGTGTTGATGCAAATGCGAGCGTAAACCATCATGCTTTTAGATTTGGTTTTTGGGTCAATGGTAACAATTTTCTCAATGGTTTGGGCAATCCCTTAGAATATAGATTCATGCTAGAATTTGCATATGAGGCCAAGGAGATGCATCCATATGGATGCTATATTAATGCATTGTGATTTAGTGTCAAAGTCCTCTGCCCAATTTCTTATTAAGACTCCTTCGTTCAAAGAGCCAAGGACCTCCTCTTAAAATATGGCTGGTATCATCCATGTTATTTACTTGAATCTAGAAGAAACCTTTAGGCATGGTGATCATCTCCATGCTACCTTGGGGGTGTAATTTGGTACAAGCCTATTTTTTATGGATTCCATATCCAATATTTCTCCAATAAATTTATTGATCAATGACATAGATTGCATGGAAACAAAATTTGCCATAAGGATTTCAGGTATTATGAGGTCTTTACATTTAGGAACCAATGTTTTGTTTTGTGAGGAAGGGAAGTTGTATCAGGGACTATTTTGAACTTTGTATATGAAAATAATATGGGAGAGCTAAAGAACACAAAATTATACTAAAATGGGGGGTGAACAGTATAAGACTAACTTTTACTTTTCTTTCCCAAACAATATTATCCAATATTATCAATGGCAATATAAAAAATAGTAATAAAATCAATGCAAAAATCATCATACACAATAGAGACACCAATTTAACATGGTTCACCCAATTTGGGATACTCCATGAAGAAAATATTTCTACTAAATTTTCTCAATAAACCTCTTGGGAATCACTTCCCTATTACAATGTTTATGGACCTTTGTCCAAAAGAGACACCAATCTCCTAATTCTCTAATTTGTGGATCACTCTCCATAGGAGAACTTTTTCCCCTTTTCTCTGGTTCATGGAACTTGATCTAGGAGAAATATTTCTCCTCAACTAGTTTGTGGATCTCTCTCCATATAAGAACTCTATATTCCCAGTTGGTTCATAGATCACACTCCATAGGAGAAATATTTACCCTTGCTCTAGTTTGTGGATATCTATCCATTGGATAACTCTTTCTCCTATGCTCTGGCTAATGATCTTCTAGAAGATTTCTACCTCCATTGCTCTGGCTTGTGGCTCTCTCTCCACAAAAGACCTCTATCCTCTCTTCCCTGGCTAATGGATCTCTATCCATTGGATACTATTGTCCTCTGCTCTATAAAATCCAAATATTTCTCTCAACTCAATATAAGATATGCACCAAACTCTATCCCAAGTGTAGTACAAATATACTCTAATTCTATCTGAGGTCTACACCAAACTCTATCCCAAGTGTAGTATAAATTTGCTCCAACTCTATCTCAAGTATAGCATAAATCCACTCAAAAATATGTACCAAACTCTATTCTCAAATTTTTCCTCAAACCTTAACACAAAGCTTGATCCAATCACAAATAAACTCTGCTTAGATTTGCCCCAAGCCTTAACACAAATCTTGAAAAAATAAATCAATCAAATCTACTTAGATTTACCCCAAGACTTAACACAAATCTTGAACAAATCAATCAATCAATTCTACTCTTAAGTCTTCACAAATACTTATCTCAAATCTACATTCAAGTTCTCTCAAGAACTTGCTCAATCTACTCTCAAGTCTTCACCAAGACTTGCCTCAAATCTGCCTTCAAGTCCTCTCAAAAACTTACTCAATATACTCTCAAGTCTTCACCAAGAATTACCTCAAATTTGCCTTCAAGTCCTCTCTATAACTTGCTCAATATACTCTCAAGTATTCACCAAGACTTGCCTCAAATATGCCTTCAAGTCCTCTATAGAACTTGCTCAATATGCTCTCAAGTCTTCACCAAGACTTACCTAAAATATTCCTTCAAGTCCTCTCAAGAATTTTCTCAATATGATATCAAGTCTTCACCAAGACATGCCTCAAATCTACCTTCAAGTCCTCTCTAGAACTTGCTCAATCTACTCTCAAATCTTGTACACAATGTTATCAATTATTTTGTCTAATATTCAAAGTATCTCCTTTAACTTGAAGGAATTTGGACATATTCTATTCCAATTTTTTTTAACCTCATGAACATATAAATAATGATGTACTATATGGAAAAATCAATATGTTCTACTCAATCATTAATTCTATCACTTTCACAAATTTTATTTCTAATATTTGCACATTTACTTTCAATATCACTCAAAACCAATGCTCAAGAATTTCACTCAATCATTCAACCAATGAAACACAACTTGCTTACAAACCCTAAGCAGGTGTTTTCATACTTCTTCAAACAAAGGCACAATGTAGGTCTCAAACCCTAACTCAAATAATCTTCAATATCTATCTCAAATGTTATCTAAACATTCACCAATGAAGCATATAAAAACTCACTCAAATATTTCCAACAATGCTTATCAAACAATCCTTTTCACTCCACCTTATATTTCACAACATTCATTCGAATCACTCTAAACAAAATATAATATGCTCATACATTTTTTTGTGATGGACATATGTCTTCAAAACCTGTTTTACTCACAACCAATTATTTTTGTTTCACTTTCAAGGTTAGATAACAATGGTCTATCTCAAAACCTCAAAATGAATATTTAACTCAACAAATATTTCACCATACAAGAAATACAATAAAATATCAAGTCACAAGTACACCTAATCACTCCTTCACTTTCAAAATAATATTCAAAACATAACAAAAATAAAGTTCCTTGTTTACACCTTATAATATCCTTCTCATTCAAAATAATATTCAACACACATCAAAAATAAAGTTCCTTGTTTACACCTTATAATATCCTTCTTATTCAATATAATATTCAACACACATAAAATATAAAGTCCCTTTGTTTACACCTTATAATAATCAATACTTGATTTAATTCCTAAGCACCCAAAATAAAATATTTAATTAACACCCCTTATGACTTTGCCCCTTAAAATAAAATATTTAATTAAAACCCCTTAAAATAATTTTTTTTGCCCCCTTTTTTTGGAGTGATTTATGGAGTGGAGCGACTTTTGAGATTCCCACGGTTGGTGGGTGGTTGGTAGATGTGGGGGTTTATCCCACGATGTTGTGGCCATTGTATTCTAATACCACATAGTGGTTTAGGGTTTGAAGAGTTTCCTTTATATTTTTTGTAATGTCCCATTTTCGGGCAAGGAAGTGAATAATAACATCAAGGAGGTGTGGCTCTTGTTTTTGTTGGACGTAGCCCATATTGGGTGAACTAGGATAAATCTCGTGTGTTATATGTGCATTGTGTGGTGTCATTTATTCTAAGTTGTTTATTTTTGCCTTATTTATAGAATAAGTTCTTGTAAATATCTTCACAATTGTCTTGAAGTTCCTCCTGGTGAAGCCATACCCATTTCTATCATGAACACTGCAATCAATTACTTTATGACCAAAATTATTACAAGAGTAACAATACCCTTGAAAGAAATGCCCATCTCTAAAATTTCTCTTTGTGAAACCATGTTCCTTCTTTTCATGTGTCCTACACTACATAGCCTTGTGACCAAACATGTTGCATGAGAAGCAACATCCTTTGAAGAAATCTTGCCTTGGACCCACTGGTCTCTTAGTCCTTTCTTCCCTATGATGTTTCCTGTTCCTTATTTGTGCATTGTTTCCTTTCTTGGTGGACCTCCTATTTTTCAACTTATCCTCATAAGTCTCATTTCCTCCTTCACTCTCTTCTTCTGAAGCTTCTTCTTGTTTGGAGCTTTATCTTGAATCCTCTCCTTGTTCTCTTTGTCTTTATTCAAAACCAAGTATTGTTTTGTTTGATGAAAATCTTTGTGCATTGATAATATTATCCAAATGCTTTAAACTTTTCCCAAACTTGTGTAGCTTGTCTTTAGATTCTTTCAATTCCTTCCTTAGTGAAACTACATCATTCTCTAATCTTTCACATTTTAATATTTTTACCTCTAGATTTTATTTAAATCTCCTTGTCTAAGATATTGTGTTTTTTAGATCTTGTATAAGATTTCCTTTCTCTTCATCACATTCTTGAAATTGAGCCTTGAATCTTGAATTTTGCTTTTTGACCTTTTTCAATTCTTTTGGAGCATAAATAATTTCAGCTTCTAGATCTACTACTCCTTCCTCTTCATTTTATGATTCTTCTTTTTCTTCTTCAAGAGCATCTTCATATCTTTCTAATTTATCTTCAACATGATCACTTCCTTAATATTCTATTGCCAAGAAGAGAATTTCTTATTTTTCATTATCTGAGGATATTCCATCACTATCACTTGAACTTTTGCTTGTTTTATCTGCATAGAAACTTTTATTATATCTTTGGAAAAACTTCTTTCTATGCTTGCTTTGTCCAGCTTTGCTTTTCTTTTGATACCTATATTTTCCTGCTTTCCTGTTCTTATGATATTATTTCTCTTCACCACTACCGCTTCTATCTTCTGGATAGTTAGATGTATAGTGACCATATTTACCACAATTGA
Source organism: Wollemia nobilis (assembly GCA_028583015.1). Lineage (NCBI taxonomy): Eukaryota > Viridiplantae > Streptophyta > Pinopsida > Araucariales > Araucariaceae > Wollemia > Wollemia nobilis. Next base: position 23,191,529 of record JAQPPZ010017151.1, on the reverse strand, counting down.
AACACTTAACTATTTTCATACCTTTGTGCTTTCTTGAGTCCTTGTTCCTTCTGCCATAGTTTTATTCTTCATCACTAGATGACTCATAACTTAAATCTGAATTCTTATCTTTTATATTATTTAGTACTTTGAAGGCTACCCCTTTCTTAGGAATAGAATCCATTACTATTCTCATCTCATAAACCATGAGAGTTCCATGTAGTTCATCCATAGTTAAAATTTCAATATCTCTTGTTTCTTCTATGGCTGAAATATTTTCATTATACCTCATAGGGAGTGACCTTCAAACCTTTTGAAAAACATATGATTCTTCAAATTTAAACCCAAGTCCTCGCATGGAGTTAACAACATTATACACATGAAGTAAGTATGCAACAATTTCTTCCTCTTCTTTCATCTTCAAGTCTTCAAATATCTTTTTATGATTTTGCAATTTTATCAATTTGACCTTTTTGTCTGTCTTATATGTTTGCTTCAATTTATCCTAAATTTCCTTTTCTCATTCGCAATGCATAACTTTTACAAACTCTACTTCACGTAAACCACTTAATATTGCATTCATTGCCTTTGTATTATACAAATATAGGAGCTTACAATATTTATATGTAGGAGGACTAGCTAGAGGTGTGTACCCATTCTCAAATGTTTGCCATGTCTCATATCCTTGTGCCATCAAGTAAGTCTTCATTCTTATTTTCATAATTGTTCCCATCAAAAAATGGTGCCTTATTTGCTGAAGATCCACTCTAAGATGCCATCTGTATTCCTGTATACTTTTCCTTCAATTTGTTAAACGCTTTTGAAGGAACCTGATCTGATACCAATTGAAGAACATAGGCTTATACTGAAAGGGGGGGTGAAAAGTATAAGGCCAAATTTTAATTTTATTTCTAAAACAATATTATTCAATATTATCAATGGTAATATAAATAGTAGTAATAAAATCAATCCAAAAATCATCATACACAATAGAGACACCAATTTAACGTGGTTCACCTAATGTGGGCTACTCCATGGAGAAAATATTTCTACTAAATTTTCTCAATAAATATCCTGGGAATCACTTCCCTATTACAACTTTTATGGACCTATATCCAAAGGAGACACAAATACCCTAATACTCTAATTTGTGGATCACTCTCCATAGGATAACTATTTCCCATTTTCTCTACTTTGTGGAACTTGATCCAAGAGAACTCTTTCTCCTCAACTAGTTCGTGGATCTCTCTCCATAGAATAACTCTATATTCCCAACTGGTTCATGGATCATAACCCATATGAGAACTCTTTCCCCTTGCTCTGGTTCATGTATCTCTATCCATAGGAGAACTCTTTCTCCTTTGATCTTGCTACTAATATTCTAGAATACATACTCCCACTACTCTGGCTTGTGGATATCTCTACATAAAATACCTTTGTACTATATGTCTTGGCTAATGGATCTCTATCCATTGGAGACTACTGTCCTATGATCTATTACCTCTAAATATTGCTCTCAACTATGTCTCAGATCTACACCAAAATATATTCCAAATGTAGTATAAATCTACTCTAACTCTATCTTAGGTCTGCACCAAACTCTGTCCCAAGTGTAGTACAAATATGCTCTAACTCTATCTCAGGTCTAGCACAAATCTTCTCACAAATCTATACCAAAATCTATCCTCAAATATGTTCTCAAGCCTTAACACAAATCTTGATCCAATCACAAATCAACTCTGCTTAGATTTTCCCCAAGCCTTAACACAAAGCTTGAATAAATAAATCAATCAACTTTGCTTAGATTTTCCCCAATATTTAACACAAATATTGAACAAATCAATTAATCAATTCTTCTATCAAGTCTTCACAAATACTTATCTCAAATATGCCTTCAAGTCATCTCAAAAACTTGCTCAATCTGCTCTTAAGTTTTCACCAAGACTTGCCTCAAATCTGCATTCAAGTCCTCTCAAGAAATTTCTCAATATTTTCTCAAGTTTTCACCAAAACTTACCTCAAATCTACCTTCAAGTCCTCTCTAGAACTTGATCAATCTTCTCTCAAGTCTTCACCAAGACTTACCTCAAATCTACCTTCAAGTCCTCTCTAGAAATTTCTTAATCTGCTCTCAAGTCTTCACCAAGAATTACCTCAAATCAGCCTTCAAGTCTTCTCAAGAACTTGCAAAATCTGCTCTCAAGTCTTCACCAAGACTTGCCTCAAATATACCTTCAATTCCTATATATAACTTGCTCAATCTACTCTTAAATATTACACACAATGCTATCAATGGTTTTATCTAATATTCAAAGTAACTCCTTTAACTTGAAGTAGTTTAGACATATTCTATTCAGAATTCGTTTAACCTCATGAACATATAAATAATGATGTACTCTATAAAAAATTCAATATGTTCTACACAATCATTAAGTGTGTCACTTTCACAAATAATATTTCTAATGTTTACACATTTACTTTCAATATCACTCAAAACCAATGCTCAAGAATTTCACTCAATCATTCAACCAATGAAATAGAACTTGCTTACAAACTCTAAGCAGGTGTTTTCATACTTCTTAAAATAAAGGTAAAATGTAGGTCTCAAACCCTAACTCAAATAATCTTTAATATCTATCTCAAATATTCTGTAAACATTCACTAATGAAGCATATAAAAACTCACTCAAATATTTTCAGCAATGCTTATCAAACAATCCTTTTCACAACATTCATTCCAATCACTCTAAACAAAATATAATGTGCTCATACCTTTTTTTTGTGATGGATATATATCTTCAAAACCTGTTTTACTCACAACCAATTCTTTTTGTTTCAATTTCAAGGTTAGATAACAATGGTCTATCTCAAAACCTCAAAATGAATATTTACCTCAAAAAATATTTCACCATACAAGAAATACAATAAAATGTCAAGTCACAAGTACACATTATCACTCCTTCACTTTCAAAATAATATTCAACACATAATGAAAATAAAGTTCCTTGTTTACACCTTATAATCTCCTTCTCATTCAAAATAATATTTAATACACATCAAAAATAAAGTTCCCTGTTTACACCTTATAATCTCCTTCTCATTCAATATAATATTCAACGCACATCAACAATAAAGTCCCTTTGTTTACATCTTATAATATTAAATACTTGATATAATTCCTAAGCACCGAAAATAAAATATTTAATTAAAACCCCTTATGACTCCCTAAACAATTTCATTTATTTTCCTTTCACTATTTTGAAGCCTCAAAGGTAAATCATGTATTCCAATACCATAGGAGCACAAATAAAAAAGCATACCTTTAATATTCTACCTGCAAAATATATTGCACAAGTCTCAACAATCAGTTACCAAGCTTGAATTAGCGACCTTAGACACCACAATACCCTAGCCCAAGGATAGGCTACCACTTGGGCTAAACGCCTGCACAAAATCAAATGCCCACAATTTAATTTTTGAAATCGCCTTTGCTGAAAATAAAAAAGGCTTTACCCTCTTGCAAAACAACTCAATGGGATTCGAAACTAAAACCTTCCCTTTGCAAGTGCCTTAGCCACGTTCCTCCTACCACCTATGCTACCTAGTGCTATGGGATGTATATTTTGCTCCAGGCAGATTTCAACACAACTCTGTCTCCCTTTCCTTTAGAACTCACAAACATCTTCTCCTATTAAAAAATCCAGTGCATGAATTATCTCTTCACATAGGCATTCAAATCATGAACATTTGGAAATGAAAAAATCATTTCCTATAAATAATATTTCCTTTGGTTTTTAAAAAATGTTGGCCCTCTCTTGCTTTCGAATTCAAATTCGATTTGAAACTTTAGCGCCATAAATTATTTTAAATAAAATTTTTAACTTTTGTTAAAATATTTTAATTAAAATAATTTAAAAACCTTTGCAACCTTTATAAAATGTAAATAAACCTTGTCTAGAATATCTCATTTTTTTTAGTGATTTCTTGGATCCAATTATTATAATATTGAAAAACATTATAATAATATTTGTCTTTTCTTTTAAACCATGACCTCTTCTTTTAACCAATTTGCTTGTTTTTGGGATAAACTTTGCCTTGATAAATTTTAACCATATCAACCTTAGAAGAATATTTATCCCATACAAAGTGATCTTTAAAATCAATCTTTTGACATCAATGACAACACATCTTACTCAAAATTTCCAATAGGAGACCCAACAAGGTCCGGGTTGAGGACATCCCGACAGTGGAGGGGCATCATTTCCTGCACTTTCAAATATCTTGTTAGGATTTCCATAGGGTATTACATTACCAATGACATTAAATATTTGTTGGGAGGTTGATGGGACCCAAATAATCCTCTCTCTGCATTAGAATCCTCACCTCCATCTTCGGGATCATATTTCGCCAGGTTCCCACGCTTAGGAATATTAAAATTTATGCCTGCTACAAAGTTCACCATTTGCATATTTAATTCGTTATAAATAATAAAGCATATGATCAACATATTTATAAAGGAGACAAAAAATTATTGATTCTCATTTTACACCTGAGTCTTAACTCATATGTATCTCTTTTTATTAGGTTAAAATAAAATAATCATCAAAATGTTTGAGAGTTACAGAGAACAAGACAACTATAGAAAAGTGCCATGTAAATGTAACTGTAAAAAATAATATGTAATAAAAAATAGAAAAAGTATGTTGTTGATAATATTATTGGTATTCATTAATTTAAAAAATAAAAATAAAAATAAAATTATTATTTTGAAAATAGAAAAGGAAAATAATAATAATAAAAAAATTTGGATGCAATAAATTTAGAGGACAATAGATGAATAAATATTTTTCTATAGCAATAGTGTAGTGCAACAAGGTTAGAGAAATCTATAGATTGTTATTTTTTTGAATGTTGTTAAAATTTGAAGCTGAAGTATAGAATTGATGGCAAAGGCAAAATCTTTGATTTTAATTCCTCCATTCAATGAAGATCTTTATGAATACTAGACAATAAAGATGTAGACATTCATGGTTTTTAAAGAAGCATGATATATAGTATAGGTGGGGCATGAAGAGCCTCACGAATGGAACACATGGATAATACAAGACATGATTGAGAAGAAAGAGACAAAAAAGAAAGATGCATTAACCATATTTTTTAATTCAAATTGCTCTAGATGTGAGAATTTTCCCTAGAATTTTTGCAGCAAAGAATGCCAAGCAAACTTGGGACACATTTCAATCTACTTATCAAGCACTAATAAATTCAATTAGTTCATTTACAAAATTTGTGAAGGTATTTTTATAGCAAAAGGTGTCAGGGAGAAAAATGTAGTTAGAGTCTTATCCATGCAGAAGTATTGACGTACATAAATTATATTGTGTAAATTATTTAGTTGAGAAAAGTGATCAAGTTTATAGGATTTATTTATTCATTTAAAAAGAGGGTAAAATATTTAAATAAAAATAGAATAAATTGAATTTATGAGAAAAATAACTTTATTAGAAAAATATAAATATTGAATAAAAGTTAGATGCATACTTTCCGGAAAAAACGGGAGCTAGGGCTTGAATTTGACATTTTTATGAAAGTACCCAGAAATTAAAAAAATTTCTACAGATGTAAATTCATGAAAATGGGTATCCAAAACACTTAAAAAATCTGGAAAATACCCTTTTAATCAAAATTTATGGTCTTATGAAAGTTTTTGTAGTTTAGGAATGAATATGGTTTGGAACAGTGCTTCGAACAGTGAGATTAGGGATTGGAACAGGGGTTGAAATAGTGCTTTCAAATAGTGCTTAGAATAATGCATGAATAGTGTTAAATATTGCCTGAATAGTTCATGAACAGTGCATGAACAGTGCATGAATAGTTCATGAACAATGCATGAACAATGTGTGAATAGTGCATGAATAGTGCATGAACAGTGCGTGAACAGTGCTCAAATAGTGTGTGAACATTGAGGAATTAGAATAGTGTATGAACAGTTTAGAATAGTTCATGACCAGTATGGAACAATTCGTGATCAGGACGACAACAAAAAAATTGCAAAAGAAAGCAAATTACTGGTAATCCTGTTGAAACCCTAGTTGTATCCATTTGCTTCTGAAAGCATCCTTGTCTTCATAGAAATTTTCTCCCTTGGATAAGTTAGGTAAGGGTCCCAAACCCATGATCTTGTAGTGCTTCTCCTCCTTTTATACATTTATTATTTGTTTTCTTGGTTGTTTTTTTTGTGTGCGGTTCCTCTCCTTTTGATGGGAGTCTCTTTGGGAGGCTTGCCACCAATCTCTTTTCGAGATGTGGTTTTGAACAAAGGCTATGTAGAAAAAAATGGGAGTTCCACGAGAGGTTTTATATAAAGAGGGAAAAATTCAAGAGGTTTCCTGACCCCTAACCTTCAACAAATGCTTGGATAAAACTTTAGAGTTACCTCATTTCTCTGTAAAACCTAAATTATTTAAAAAAGAAACTTCCTACTTTTCTAAGTGAATATTAATTTACTGCTTCACTAGTTTCTAGCTGAGGGAGCAAGTTTTTTAAATTGGATAAGGCAATTATAGAATACAAAGGGAGAAGTAGAACTTAAACTATGTCCTAAAGGTTTCTTCATATCCATTTTTAGTTGCATGGAGGATAAAGAGAGGATTCAATATGGAACCCCTTATTTTATAGGAAGGATAGATCTCTTTATGCAAAACTGATCCATAGGCTTTGATACCAACAAAGAAAATCCATCCAAAGCCCCTGTTTGGGTCTGACTTTATGCTCTCCCTCTAGAATTTTGGAATAAGAAAACCTTGAAAGGAATTGGAAATACAATAGGAGGTTATGTAGGCATGTCCCAAATTACTAAAGAGGCTCATGTTACAACCTTTGGTCATATCTATATCCATGTTGGCCTATTGTGCCCTCTTTCAGAGGCTATTATTCTTAGCACAGGGGAATATGAATGGACCCAAGACTTAGATTTTGAGAATGTACCCTTTCATTGTATATTTTGCCATGCTCATGGTCATATCCTTCAAAATTGCCCTACCCTTGAGCCATAAGTGGAGGATATAGAAAAGAACAAGGATACAATAAGGAATAAGGAAGAATAGAAATGACCAAAACTATCTATAAAAAGGAGAAACAAGAGTGGAAGAAGAAATGGGAACAAAAGAATATACAAACTAATACATTTATGGTTTTCCAAGAGATAAACCAAGATACGGAGAAAACCATGGATATTCCTATAGAGGAACATGAACATAATAACAAGGAAGGGAGTAAGAGGGAAAATGCAATGGAAATTCTTTCCGAGCAATCTATGAAAGGTCCAAAAAAACTAGATGAAGGGGATTTAATCCAAAGGAATTCCCAATAAATTTTGACCCTTGAAGATACCCCCATGGATGCTAGTGAGCCTATTTAGCATGAGAATATTTTGGAGGAAAGACCTTGGGACTCTCTTTTAAAGGGATCATGCCAACTAGAGAAGGTGGAGAGTGGTCAAATCATCCTGCAATAGAGACCTAGTCCTGAAATTATAGTTTTCTCTTCCTCCAATCCCTCCCTAACTCCTCATGTTAATGATCTTTCTTCTATTCCTTTCAATTACAACCTCTCACAATCCTTGAATCTTGAATGAAATAATGCAGAGGTAAAGGAAAAATTGAAGAGATGTAAAATAATAAAAGTCAGGGAAATTTTTCTCTAAGACCTATTGTATGGGACTAAAGCCTACCTCTCATACCAAAAGTAACACTTAAAAATTTAAACAGATCAAGAGAGGAAGGAAATATTTCATCAAGATCTTGGAAGAAGCGGAGAAGATCCTCATGGATTATAGACTAGTGGTACCCTTGACTATAGAGTTTTTGGTAGGCAAAACCCTCTCAAGTGGTTTACAATAAATATTCTCTCTTGAAATATCCGTGGATTACACTATCTAAGTAAATGTAGAATGCTTTAGATAAGGATTGGCCTAGAGAGCCCTAACATTATTCTTCTTCAAGAAACCAAGTTGAATCTAGTAGAGATGACTCTAAAAACTAATACAATTTGGAAGGGTGCATAAGGTTTGGCCATTGCAACTAAGGGTTAGGTAGGGGGTTTGGCCATTGCATCTAGGGTTCAGGTAGGTGGTTTGGAGATTCTGTGGAACCCTAGAAAATACACGTTTATGGATTCCATTGTAGGCTAGTGGTGGATCTTTATTAAGTTTATATTAGTTTCATCCTCCCTCCAAATTTGGATAACAAACATTTATGGTCCTACTATTGCTTGAAGTAAAGTGTAATATTGGAATAATATTATCTTTTCTCATGATCAGTATAGAAATGATAAATGGATAATTGGATGTGATTCCAATGCTATTCATAATCTCAGTGAGAAGAAGGGGGATTATAAAACTCGATAGAAGTAGCGAAGACTTTGACTCTTTCATTTCCAACCTCAACTTAACTAATGTGATCCCAAAAGAGGGCCAGTTCACCTAGAATAATAGAATATTTGCAAATGCCTTTGTGGCTAAGATATTGGATAGATTCCTTATTAGGGAGAGTTGCCTTGAGGTACCCTTTGACACTGAGTCCTTTATCTTACCAGGCTCTCTCTCGGACCATTGGCTCATTTCCATAAGTATGCATATTTCTACTCACACTAGACATTCTTCCTTTAAATTTTAAAGTGTGTGGCTTCTTCATCCTGACCTAGAAGAGAAAGTTAGATATTGGTGGAGGGAATGGAAGCCAAAGTGTGGAACTCAAATGTACATGCTAGCTAAAAGACTCAGTTTTATCAAGATGAAAATTAGTATTTGGAATAAGCTAGTCTTTGGGGATATCTTCAATCAAAGGAAAGCCCTAGAAAATGATGTCATTCTTATTCAATTACAGGTGGAGTCCCAAGGGATTACATAGTCCCTTCTTAGCCATGATAAGGACCTTAGTAGACGAGTGGATGAATAGGAGTTGAAGGAAGAATTTTTTTTTAAATGAAATTCTAGAATTAATTGGTTGAAGGAAATAGGAACTCTGCCTTCTTCCATAGAACCACTATCCATCACAAGAATGTGAATAGAATCTCTAGATTGATTAACTTTGAGGGAGATATTACTGAGTATCCTCAAGATATTGGCCTATTGATAGAGATCTATTTCAAAAGCCTCCTAACTGAACCTCTTATTGATGAGTTCAAGCACAAGAAATAGTCTTATCTTCCATTATTATGAAGATCTCCCATGATCAAAATGAAAATCTTACTAATATTGTTAGTTTAGAATAAGTGGAAGGTGTTGTTTTTAGATTTAATAAAGGGAAATAATCCTATTCCTAATGTATTTCCCTTTGATTTATACCAGTGATATTGGGACATCATTAAGAATATCATCCTTCAGGTGGTGGAGGAGTCTTATCACTCGAAGAAAATGTTGAGAACCCTTAATTCCAGTTTTCTAAATATTATCCCTAATACCCATCATGCTACTCATATGGAGAACTTTAGAACCATATCTTTGTGTAATATTATGTACAAAATTATTTCTAAAGTGATGGATAATAGAATAAAAAATATCATCAACTCTATCTATAGATACCTAAAACACGTCATGTTTAGCAGACTACCCATATGGACATATTCACAGATCATATGAACCCTCTTGGATATCTCCAAGATCAAGAAGTGGTCCTAACCACTTAGATAGGGTATTTCTAGCCCATCCAAGCTTGGCCTCTCTCAAGTGGAGTGACTGCCACACCTAACCGTCGAAGAGTACATCGGCCACGTCTATCCGTTGAACCTGATAGAGGCTAGCACCATGCAAAGTCTAGTAGTAAAAAATGGCCTAGATCACACAATATGACTACACATTTGTATTGTTTGTGGGTGGATTTTGGTGAGGAACTACCTGATTTCCTCCTAAATTCTCCTTCAATGCCAATTTGTGACTGATGCTTTCCATCCAGAACAATTAGTTGCATGAGATTTGGATTGAATATTCTCCAGGAAGTGAAAGTCCAGATATGAGATAGGGAAGTCTACATATGGACTCTCCCACAAAGGGCAAAAGAGACAATTTTTAGAGCTTATGCAGCGGAGCCCTGTAAAAATAAAGATCCAATATACACCCCTTTGAGGAGCATTGGAGCATCGTCCGATTAAGCCACATCCATGCATCAGTATTCAAATCCATTATTTCGAACCACCAAATTAGTATAGGAGGCACACCTGGTGACCCTTGAACATCAATTATAGCAAAGATGATAGCACTACAGCCCTTGATTCACAAGGATAAGAGTTTCATATCATGACCGCTATCTCATAAAATGGCCTGCAGGAATATTTTAGGGCATAGATGTTATTTTTCTTTGCTTTAGCTTAGATTCATTACTGCTTGATTTGTTGATTATTCATAGCTTAGATCTGATTTCATTAACACATATATTTTGTATTTCTCAACTTTTCATGCATTTATTGTTTTGTTTATTCTTATATTATCATATCTATCAGATTCGCTGACAAAGGCCTCATCTAGAGAGACAACCCATCCTATTAAGCATGCTTTATTGTTTACATGAGCATAGGTACAAATCTTCAAGATTGGATTGAAGCAGTAGGAGTACAAAGATCCATCCAGGACCATATCTAGGGAAGGGGGCATATGTAATCCCCCATATAGTTTTGTGTGCAAGACTAGGAGGCCTAAGTAGGTGCACTGTTCCTTATGGGGAATATATCCAACCGCTACTCTATTGTGTAAATATTTGTATCAAAATTATGGGTATCTCTTAGAGGAAGGAATTTGTAACTAATGACTTAAGATATCAATAAATAAAGTATATTGATTTGTTTCTTATTTTTGTGTTACATGTGCTTTCAATACTTTTATTTTGTGCAAGTAATTATATATACATAAAAAATTAAATTGCAAGTAGGGTAGCTAGGGTGTGTGCTTCCTGGGGTCACACAGATGGCGATCACTGTGGGACCCCCACCAGGTTTTGTTTTCAAGTCAGTTTATTGAAATTAATGGGTTTTTTTTATGTGCAGGTTTGACTGCTCTGGTCAACAATGACCTGCAGGTCTTGGCAGCTTTGGTCGACAACAACTAGCTGATCCCAGCTGCTCCTATAGTCAGTGGCCAGAATCAGCCACTCTGGTCAATAGTGGCTAGAAGCATAGTGTAATAGAAGTTAGAATTTCCATCATCAAAGCAGAATTTGAGGTTGGTTTCATCCTCTATTTTATCTGTGTGTTCTATCTACAGATTTTCATTTATATAAATAAAAAGTGAAATCATAGCTTAATCTAGGAAGTATAAAGAAAAATGGGAAAATAAATTGCACTTGATGTTTCCTAGGACTTTCTTTAGTTTCTCTAGGCACTACTAGGAACAACTGGCCTTTGCTTGTAAGGTTTGCCCTAGTCTCCAGCATGCTAGGCTTCTGTGTGTTTAGTTTGCTTGTATGCGGCCCATCTAGTGGCCCTTAATTCATAGAATAGAATGCATTATTTAAAGATCATTTAAGCTGAATACATGCATCTTTCTGAAATAAAATGTCTTTTATCTTAGGTATATAGGAAATATCATGATTGCTCAATGATGCATTTTATTTACATGTAAAGTTAAAAGGAGCCACACACACCATGCACCATTTTAAAAGCTAGTGAGTTGGAATTCATGACCAACCACTAGTAGAGATCCAGCGAGGTGGCTTTCATCTCCATCCGCTAACTAAAATCCTATGCACCCTCTATTTTTGGCCAATACCAGATCCAATAACCATCATATCCCATAGAAAATCTGCATGTATCTCTTTTCAAAGAGGTATATCATTGACTGTGGGTGAACTTAGTGAGGACAAAGAGGACCTATGCTCCCTGATCGTGTGTGGAAGTCATTACCACACATTGTAGGTTGGATTACATAGCCTGGATTTCATCACCAAGTTTTTGAGTTGCAAGTGTAAAGGTGAAAACATTTAAACATATAAGTATACCATCCAAAAATAATGAAACACGATGAGAGTTAACTTATTTATCCAACGAATCAAAATACATCAAACAGTTTAGGGAACACTTAAATCCTTAGAAGAGATAAAAATATGCTTGTTTTATTTGTGTGCTTTGAAACCTACCTAAGAATATAACTCAGAAGTCACCATGGTATACACACGGAGCAACCAACCTCAGTCCTACACCGAGGGGGAAGCTAATGCTCTACACACTTAGAGTCACACTGACGTTCAACCACCCACCCATAGTGTTACTGAATGAATTTCAACAAGTCTTAGGGTTGACAACTCAACCCTTGGGGGTACTCCTCAAGAAACCCCAAAAAGAGATCCACATATTGGTTCCTCATCATATAGACATGAGGAGGCCTCATGGCCTACCTCATCACTCAAGCACATGGAGGCATCATGACCTCCTTCATCACATAGGTACGAGGAGGCCTCAAGGTCTTCCTCATTGCATAGACAAGCAGAGGCATCACAACCTCCCTCTTCATACCAGCATGCAGAGGCATCATGAACTCCCTTATTGCACAAATATATGGAGGCTTCAAGTCCTCCGTCAAAACACCAGTATGAGGAGGCATCAAGGCCTCCATCATCACATAGGCATGCAGGAGCTGCAAGACCCCAAGTTTCACATGATACACAGGATAGATTTTCCCACTAAGGGGTAAGACCCTAGGGCTACGCCTACTCATAGACCCAGAACATCCTATAGCCTCCCTACATATGGGAGGGTACCCTTGAACTATGAGCTCATTGGTGCCAATGGGAATACATGGGATCAGTAGTGGAGAACCTGACAACTTGATGAGTTGGATAGAGTTCCATCAAGACCAACTCCTAGAAGTATTGCTATCAAACATTCTTCTTTAGGAAGCTCACATAGTGTAGCCACTAGATGCACCAATGAACTAGGGGAAGCTTCAAAGTGACCCTACAACACATACACTACTTCAGAACATGGGGGTACTCAGCCCATAACACAGTACATAGAATAAGTCATCCTAGTAGACAAGGGTAAGTGCATAGTATGAGCCTCCCTAAGGGGCCTAAGCATTAGAGCTACTCACATGGAGTTATAAAGTCATGAACCTTTCATAGTAGTTTGATCTAACCATATACATAGGTCAGAGGAAGTGCTATGCATCGATCGAGGGCGTGTAGAAGCACTTGAGCAATAAGAGTGAAGGAATATGTACCTACGCCTATAAGAACAATGCTCAAGAGAAGAAAGAGTTGAGCACAAGGATATAGCAAAGAGGCTAGCTCAAATATATATAAACATAGGTGGTGAGAGATACCGACATGAGAGACATACTGTTTCTAAGTAGGAGAGAAGCACTAGGTAAGAAAATGAATGTGCTCACCACACTTCATAGCATCAACAACACTTGGACCTCAAACCAACACAATTTTAATGAGAAAGGGTAGGTATGGAATACCTAGAACATACATATCCTGAACCTCCATCCATGTTTATGGGAGATGAGTATAGATGCCCAAATCAGGTCAAAACAGGACTACCTCCCTTGCCACCACAAGAAAACCTTCAAGAACATGAGATTATTTCCTCGAAGGCATACCAGACACTCACTAAGAGAGTCAAGTCTCTTGAGAAGCAAGATATAGGTAGACAAAAGCCAACATTAAGCAAGATACACAACCAACGTCTATGCCCCTTAGTCCTGAGTCTCGCATATACTAGGAACTTTGATATGCCTAGGATGGATAAGTTTAAGGGTGAGGGAGACACATAAGAACACGCGACCAACTTCAGGAACGTGTGCTTCCACTTTGAGAATAATGATACACTAATGTTGAGGACATTCATCACAACATTATTATATGCAACAACACAATGGTTCAACCAGTTGCCCAAGCATAGAATCACCAGTTTTGAGAAACTTGTGAATGTGTTCCTTGAATGGTTCTCCTTAGGAGCTAAGAATAAGGTGAACCTATCTAATATGGCCAACTTAAAAAAATATGATGATGAGCTAGTGATGGACTATGGGGACAGGTGGAAAAAATCATGGCAAAACTATTATTCTTTGTCCCAACAAAAGAGCTCATATGAATGTTCACAAAGAGTTATGCAATACACATCTCCCTACTATTATAGTTGCAGCAATACAAATCATTCAAACAAGTCTTGGCTCAAGCCAAGCTTATTTAAGACATTAAGGTCGACGAGGGAGACCTTAAGCTCCGTAAAAAGAAAGAGTGGAGCAAGAACAATCAAAATAAAAAGAATAAAAAGAAGCAGGCCAAGCCTACTTAGGTTAATTAGGTTGTATTGGTCATACCAAAGGAGGGGAATGGGCAACAACCCCAAAATTATTAGTCTCACCCTTCATCGGCCAACTATGATCTTAATAACAACTAGGTCCATAACAAAGAGCGTCTACCACCTCATTATTTCATGCCTCTAAATGAATCGATGCAGTTGGTATTTAATCAATTTAATGAGACACAAAGGATAAGGTTTCCTGATATCCAAATTCTTGACCCTAATCATACCAAGACAAAGGGATTTAGGGAAGATCAACACTATCCATATCACAAGATACTAGGGCATGATATCAAGAATTGCATCAGATTCAATAATATTGTACAAAAAATGATTTAAAAGGGTGAGCTAAGAGTTGAAAACCTGCTAGCTCTCGATAACAAAGCTATAGGGATATTCAGGAACACATTGCCCAATCATGATACCCATAGAAATCAAGGCACCCAAGTCAACCAGGTTTGAGTCATGCCACCTATTCAGGGATGCATCAGAATGGTTGAGTTAGTTAACATGGCAACCAAGAATTAGAGATATGGGCAACCACAACCTCCAACATCCCCCATTAATATTTTGGCTACACCTTAGCAAAGACAGGTGTAGGATAGTCCTCTAAGTCCACCAACAAGACCTATGGTAACTGTTCGGAGTAGACTAGAACAAAATCTACAAATAAATCTGGCCAAGTTGTCCATTTATGAGCTTATACAATAGTCCCCTAGGTATAGGGAGAATCTAATGGAGATTTTGAGATCAATCAAGCTCCAGACCAAAAACCCAGATGTGTTCACACATTTTTTTGGGCAAGTACAATAGTCAAGGTTATGCATAACGACTATTTATCACCAAATTGGTAAAAATTAGGATTTTCAAAATTTGGAATTGGCTAATATTTGGGACCCTTGACTAGGGCCCATTAGCCAAAAAATTTTGGGTGATTTTTTTTTTGGATCGATTCGCCCCAATTTTATAATAATTTGACAATTTTATGTTTAAATTTCCAACATTTCCCCTAGTAATAGTGAACTATTTACATGCACTTCAACACTATTCACCTAGATTTAAAAACTGATTTGCCAAATTTTTATAAATACATTTTGGTACCAACCCCTTGTGCATAACCCTAAAAACAGTGCCAAGATCCCGTGATTCATTTTTATGATCACAAAATTTAGGCAGTTCGTACTGCCTTAGTAGACTCACCTCTACACATTATTGCATAAATCAATGTCATTCCATTCAAACGGGTTCTGACTGATATAGGCTCATAGATAAACATAATCACTACAAAGGATATAGGGCACTTGAATATCCCTAAGTCCAACATCATCCCGACTTCCTACATGATCAGGGCTTTCAACGATGTGCTATGCTCCACCGTGGGCACAATCATTTTGCCTATAAAGTTAGGGCATAAGACCATATTTGTGATGTGTCATGTGTTAGAGGGATGATGCAATATAACATATTTCTAGGTCATCCTTATATTAGAGACATGTAGTGTGTGCCCTCAATCCTGCACCAATACATAAAATATGTGCATGAGGGACAAGTTCATATGGTTCCAGCCTATGAAGAGTCGTTCAAGTATGTGCATCAAGTCAACTTGCCAGGGGAATTTGTCCTTCTATCAACTCACTTGTACATAAGTCCTTCATCCCCAACCAAACAACTAGGTAGCAAAAGCAAATTAGTATGAGGTGGCCCATCTACTTTGGCACCACCGCCTACATCCAAAGCTACTGGTACTTCTAAAAAGCCTCTGACATCTAAGGAAAAATATAAACAGAAGCTGAAGGCACCTCTAGTGGAGGAAGGACCCAAGGAGATTCTGACCATTATAGCTATAGGAATTCCTACTCCCATGGAGGATGAACATTCCTAAGAAATAGTTGAGGAGGTACCTCAACCTACCTCACCTGCATCATCAACAACATCATCTGCACCGTAGGTGATAGTTCACCTAGCCAACATAGTAATAGGTGAATATCTTGTGTAAAACATGACCTTCATGCCAATTATTGAGTTTGCACAAGACATAGGATGACCAATAGTCCCAAATATTCTAGTAGAGATAGTGGTTCCCTTAGGGGTTCTACCCAACCAGACTAATTTCATATATTCTTGTCTATATTATGCCCACACTGCTTTAGATATGGAAAAGGATGAGGATGATCCATTCACCATGAATGCTCATTACTTGTCGAATCTTGAGTTTTCTCTGAAGTACTTTGAGTAGTGTCACTAGAAAGGCTATGGCCTAGGCCTGTATCAATAAGGGCGACGACTACCATTCCAGCCATAGTACCAACTACCTACTAATAGTTGTGGTTTAGGCTATCAAATATGGATTCATGATGACTCTTTCGAAGCAAACCTAGATAGTCTAAGCTTTGGGTTTGGGGAGGACATCAACTAGAACCCCTATAAACCCCCCAACAAAAACTATTTGGGTAGCGGATGGCTGTCGATGGTCAATGTCACACCACCTAATCAATATCACCCTAAATCCTCTCTTGAAGCACCCCCATAAAGAGCCATCCTATGGGAGGAAGAGACAATTCATGGATATAAGCGAGAGGAGTATGACTATGTCCCAAGCGAGGACCAATATGAATCTGACCTGGCCTACCACGAGCCTTGGTATATGCAAAACATTGCTTGGATAGGCTACACAGAGAGTGGATACATATCATACGAGAGTGAATAAATCTTGAGTGAGGGTGGATATATTTTAGATGAGATTGGTTATGAGTCATAGGATTCAATAGAGATGGCCTACCTGTAGCCTAGACATACGAGCCACATCATGGGGACAAATACAAACACCAATGGGTTATTCATAAGTTATGATGACTATGAATATGAGACTGCACTGACCTATCTAGGGCATCAATAGACAAGCCACCACCTCATACTAGGTCCAGAAACAAATGCCAATGGTTTCTTTATAAGTGATGATGAATTTGAGGATGAGACTAAGATGGCTTATCTTGGGCCTCAACACTTGCATCTAGTTAATATTCTTGTGGGGAGGGAATCTATACTCAATGCCATAGATCCTAATATTTTCTTCGTAGGAAGACCAGTAAACCTAGATTCCATTCATCACATGGTCAACCCGGATCACCCAACATTTAGAGAGTAGTTGTTTTCCTGACAATCCCATCATCTCATTTGTCCATAGACTAGATCCTGAGATCCCTATGCCCCTAGAGCCTCATCGTGAGCATAAAGGGTACATATTTAATATAGAGCTTCACCCACGTGGTTCTATATATTTCATTCCATCTATCAACATGATCTCCATTTATTTGACCACTCCACTCCATGACCTAGCAGATCCATCAAAACCATTGTATCTTAATGTAGACACTATTGATTAGGATCACATTGATTCACCCCTAGAGCTTGAATATTTCTTCCCTAACAAAGATATGTTATAATCATTTCATTTTGCATCAGTTTGTGCACATGATGTCTATCATGCTAATCTCAACCTTGAGTCAGTGGAAACTATAAACCCAATGATGAGTGTCGTTGTTTATTCATCATTTAATCATTATATGTGTCAGTCCAGGGCGGTGTCCAAAGGTTGTATACGATAGAAGGTGTCACAGCTGCAGGCTCAATTCATTCAAGAACAGGGTTTTATTGGTGGAACAGTTAGTGTTTTTTTGGGGGTTTTTGTGTGACCTCTAATTCCTAGAACTGGAAATCAAATTGTAGATAATAAAGTTGAATTAAAACTTGCAAGAAAAACAAAATCTAAAATAGAAAAAAATGAAATGTTGCTAAATTGAAATTAACAGAAAGGTAAATTGCAGAATTGAAATCACACACAGTTGCAAAAAAATAAACTAACTACAATTCCTTGAGCATGTTCTAAATCTAGAAATTCAAACTATCGTCTATTGCAAAACTGGAAAATGTCACAAATCTGGAAATTACAGTAAAATGACACAAAACTGGAAATTGCTGCAAATCTGGAAAATGACAGAAAACTTGAAGTTGCTGCAAATATGAAACAAAAATATTGAAGTTGCATTGAATGATGGAAAAATGTTGTCAAGACTAAAATCTGAATTTAAAGCTGCTAAAGAAGTGAAAACTGACAAAATTCTTCTAACCTGCTACAGCAAGGAATTAGCAATGTATTCTGTCATAAGATGCCTTCCTCTGGTCCTACAAGTGGCCCTTGCTTCCAGAACCAGATGAAGGTGAAGAGTTATGCTAAAGAAACTTAAATGCTAATTATCAACTCAACATGCTAATTGATAACTGAAAACTGCACATTTTATTAAATCTAGAAATGCATTACGATAATGCGAGAAAAACTCGTAGATTATCGTTCGCTATAGAAATAACTGCACTCTCTATTTCTCTATGTCTCCTATATGACTATATGCCTATATTCTATATGCTCAACCGTGCTAGGAGCTTTCTTATTTATAATGTAATGCTGATATGCTTGGTTGCTGATTTGCAGGGATTTACAACTGTTTGCATAACTGTTTCCTAAAATGCATGAGATTGCTTTGTCAAACTTGATCTATTCAACCTTATTGAGCTGCATTCATTGAGGAAATCAGTTAATATGAGTTGGGGCAACTTTCTGGTCAATTGCCAATACTTTCTTCTATCGATATGTCGCTTTTTGGCCATCCTCTGTTGTTCCTACGCTATTCCCTATTCCTGCGCTATTATTCCTGCACTGCTTCAGAATAATAGGAAATGACATTTAATTACTATTTCGTGCTCCAAACGCATAGGGAAGAAGTTTTTGACTGCCTAGAATTTTTTCCTTTATCTTGTACATCCTTTTTGCATTGGTGGCACGTGCTGGAGTGACTGTTTCCAAGCCCTCGTCGTAAATGTACAATCGGCTAGAATCATCACGATCCACGGTTTGTTTTCTTGCACAGTCAGCTACAGGGGACAAGGTCTTTGGAACCTTTTGCATTTGAATTATCTCAAAACAGAGGAATACTACTATTAAGCACCAAACACTCAATAATTACTACTGATTTTAAATTACTACTGACAAATTAGTTGAAAACAGGTGAAACTGTAGAAATAAATAGTAAAACAGAATATATGCACTTAACATTTCAGAATATGCAAATATCATTACATAATGCATTTTACCCAAAATTAGCATAGAAACATAATAAAAAGGGTGATTCAAATAAGTAGAATGTATCCAAAAATTGTTCATAGATGAGGTAATTCTTGGCCTCATCACCCAATAAATGACATTCATTTAGTCTCCAATCTACACCAGCTTGAGGAGGGGTCACATATGGCAATAGAGGAAAGTTTCAAGGTGGACATCAACAATGATCCTTCTCAACCAAATAAATCCAAGTTTGGAGAAAGCTTATCTCTAGAATAACATACCATCATAATTCCTCTATTGAAAGACAGACCAAATATCTTTGCTTGGACCTACAACGACATGTCGGGGCTATATCTAAAGTTGGTTGTCCACAATATTTTACTAGACCTCACAAAGAAACTGGTCAAGCAGAAGCTAAAAAAATGCATCCAACCATAACTTTCATGGTTAAAAATGAGTTACAAAAACTATTGGATGTAGTCTTTATTGTTCCCATCGACTATCCAGAATGGGTATCAACCATGGTGCTCATAGGTAAACCTGATGGAAGAGTCGACATTTGCAAAAAATTTAGGTATCTCAATAAGGAAAACCCAAAGGATTCATTCCTATTTCCCAACATAGATGCTCTTGTAGATGCAACTACAAGTCATGAGATGCTCTCCCTAATGGACAATTTTTTTGGTTACAATCAGATTTAGATTAAACCTGAAGACCAACATAAAACCACATTCACCACTCCATGGGGAGATTTTGTTACAAAGTGATGCTATTTGGCCTTAAAAATGTTTGTGCTACATATCAACGAGCTATGACATACATTTTTCATGACTACATGCACAAGATCTTGGAAGACTACATTGATGACTTACTGGCCAAGTCATTGTCATGATAAGAGCATGATGAGACCCTCAGAAAGGTCTTCGATCACTTTATTGAGCACAATGTTAGGTTGAACCCCAAGAAATGCGTCTTTGGTGTAACTTCTAGAAAAATCTTGGGATTCATCATTTCTAAATGAGGCATTGAGGTAGACCCAAAAAAGGTAAAGGCTATCTTGGAAATGGCCCTACCCATAAACATCAAAGAAATGAGAATATTACAGAGCAAAGTAGCATCCATAAAGTGATTTATCGCACAATTATCAGATAAATATTGACCCATGAATTGACTGCTACACAAGAGGATCCTATTCCAATGGGATGAGGAATATCGGCAAGCCTTTACTGAAATCAAGGAGTACCTAGCAACACCACCAGTTTTAGCACCACCAAGGCTAGATGTGCCATTCTTGCTATACATATCTGCTACCAATTTTTCTTTGGGCACCATGTTGGCTCAAAAGAATGCACAAGACAAAGAACAAGCGATATATTACATCAGCCGCACCTTGGTGAACTACAAAATATGATATGCATACGTTAAAAAATTGTGCTTAGCAGTGGTATTTGTAACCAAGAAATTGCACCACTACATGTTGAGCCATACAATATATGTAATATCCAAGCAAACTCCTTTACAGTATATGATAAGAAAGACATATCATAACACACATACTGCAAAGTGGATCATGTTATTGATAGAATTTGATTTGGAATTCATAATCCAAAAGTCCATCAAGCGACAAGTCATAGATGATCAGCTGGCTAAGGAACCTCTTCAAAATAGTAGGCCCCTCACCATAGAGCTTCCTGATAATGCAGTATTTACACTATTAGAAGCACTTGAAGCTGAAGAATCAAAAAACAAAGCTGACATGACTTTGTTCTTTGATGGTTCAAAGTGTGAGAAAGAAGGTAGTGTAGGGATTGTCTTTTTCATGCCATAAGGTGCTCCAATACCCTTTTCATTCAAGCTAGACTTCCCTTGCACCAATAACAATATTGAATATGAGGCCCTAATATTGGATCTCCAAACAACCATCGCCATGAGAATCAAGAGGCTAAATATCTTTGGTGACTCCCTCATCATAGTCAACCAGGTCAAGGGACTATTTCAATGTCGAGGTCCAATTATGAAAGCTTACAAGGAGCTTGTTGACACATATCTAGCCAAACTTGAGTGGTATGACATTGAGGCCATACCTTATTCATAAAATATATTTGTAAACACCATGGCATATTTGGGATCCTTCATCCTTCAAAATCCATATGTTGATTTCACTACCATTCATATAAAAACACTCTCGCATTCAACAATCCAGCGTGAGGCTTTGGATAACAAGGAATCAATCAACATGATTCATATAGATCTAGACCATGATTTGTTATGTAAAGCCAAAGACTTATTAAAGAAGGCACCTTGGGGGTCCTTGATCTTGCAAGGTCCTACGGAGAATGGTACCACTATTCGTCACAAGGTTATTTCTCAATCTGCATTTGTGAAAATCAAATTGCAAGAGGAATAAGTCATCTTAGAAGTCGATATTGTAGCTTATCAGGATTGGATGTCCTAATTACAAGACTTACTTGGGCTTGGAATTATCCCACAGGGACTATCGCATGTTGAGAGATGAGCATTCAATAAAAAAATGACAATATATATGTTTCTAGGAGGTATTTTATATCATCAAAGCTACGATGAAATCCTCCTATGTTACTTAGAACCCCAAGAATCAACTTGGGCTATTTTACAAGCTCACAATAGTACATGCAGTGGCCACTTCAACAACATGGCCATTGTCAAGAGCATCCTTTGAATGGGTTATTACTGGACCACCATGGAGAAGGATTGTTGTGAGTATATCAATAAATATGTTAAATGTCAACATCATGCAAATCTAACGCACTTGCCATATCAGACCTTACAACCCATTCAGGCGGCTTGGTCATTTTCTCAGTGGGGTTTTGATCTGATTGGAAATATTTCTCCCCCATATTTGGATTGACAAAAATTAATCTTAACGACAACTGAGTACTTTACGAAATGGGTGGAAGCGATCCCCTTAACCTCAATAATCGATCCTCGTATTGTGGAGTTCATACTTCACAATATCATTTATCATTTTGGGTTGCCCTTCAAGATAATCTCAGATAATGGTACATCATTAAAAAAAAAAATGTGTGAGATTTAATAAGAAAATACAACATTCAACATATTTTTACAACACCATACTATCCGTAGGAAAATGAGCAAGCAAAGGCCTCAAACAAGACAATAGTAGCCATATTAAAGAAGACGGTGAAATAAAATCATAAGAACTGGCATCTACAATTGCCCTTGGTATTTTAGGCTGATAGGACTAGCGTGCAGAAATCCATTGGGGCAACACTATTCTCGATTGTATATGGTACTAAGTCCATTATGCCCTTAGAGTTGGAAATCCCAACATTGTGCATCGCATTGAAAGAGTTCATCAATGACGACACTACATGACAAGGTCACCTAGATCAATTGACCCTTCTGGATGAACATTGCATCAATGCTCTTGAGCATATTCGCATTTACCAGATCGTATAACACAAGATTATAATAATAAATTCCACCTGAGAGACTCTAAAGTTGAGGATATTGTGCTTAAAGAAAACTAGTAGAACTCAAATCTGACACCACATCTACAAGATAAATTTCTGGTCAATTGGATAGGTCCCTATATCATATCTGATAAGATCGAGCCTGGGGCATATCGCCTAACAATGCTAGAGGGTGTTGAGGAGCCATAGCCTCTCAACATAATTCATCTGAAGGCATTTCACACATAAATAAACAAAATATCAAAAACATTCAAATGAATTTCAAAAGTTTCAAAAATAATAGAAATCATAAAAAATCCAAACAAATAAAAAATATCAAAATAAAAAATAAAAGGCTCCAAAGGCATCTTAAATCCCTTTGGTAAAATCACAAAAGGCTCCAAATGCATCTTAAAGCCCTTTGGTAAAATCACAAAAGACTTTGGAGGTAGCATGGCACCTTTGGTCAACTCACAAAAGGCTTCGAAGGTAGCAAAAGCTCTTTGGTCAATGCACAAAATGCTCCAAAGGTAGCATAACACCTTTGGTCAAATCACAAAAGGCCCCAAAGGCATATTAAAAGCCCTTTGGTCACATCACAAAAAGCTCCAAAGATATCTTAAAAGCCCTTTGATCACATCACAAAAATCTCCAAATGCATATTAAAAGACCTTTGGTCACATCACAAAAATCTCCAAAGGCATCATAAAAGCCCTTTGGTCACATCACAAAAATCTTCAAAGTAATTTTAAAAGCCCTTTGGTCACATCATAAAAGCTCCAAAGACATATTAAAGCCCTTTGGTCAAATCACAAAAGCCCCAAAGGCACCATAAGCCCTTTGATCAAACAACAAAACATAAAAGCAAAAAATCAATATAAAATCAAAAAGCTCAAAAACACTCATAATAATCAAAACTCAAAAACAATTAAAAGCATCAAAAATACAAAAAAAATTGCATTCCGTATTTGCATTCCATATTTGCATTCACATAGTCACATTGCATTAGGCATTTCCATCAATTACATTCGCATTAGATACATGTGTATTTGTAGTCTTACAAATGACACCACATTTATACATCAATCATGCATCTTCAAAAGCCATCATCATCCACCACCCATGAGTGTAACTGTGTTTTTCAACACAACCCCCTCCTATTGCTATAAGGAATATACTAGAGTTTTCAGGTCACTCAGCCACACCTAGTGGTTTTATCAAACTTTTTAGAAAGCCATATTAGCTTCTAATAGGTAAGGTTTAGTTTTGATAGCACTTGGTATATTTCAAAATCCTATCACTAATCAAAACACTAAAATACTAGTTTGAACAAGGGAAAGATGAATGTTGTGAAGTGGTATTAGGTATCCTAAGATGAAGAGTTTATCTTGCTCATCCCTCTATGTGATTGGTTTAGAAATGCTGAGAAATGGCAAAAGGACAAGTTCATCCCTACGCAAAGAAATCCCTTGCTTTAATAAAAAAAAATCCTAAACAAAAAAAAATTCAAAAATAAAATAAATAGTGATTATCATCACTACATAAATCCCTTGCTGAAAAGAAAAATAAAAATTCAAAATAAATAGTTGTTTTCATCACTAAGCATGAGCAAGTATCCCAAATAAATATGAAGAAAAGAAGGGAGTATTGAACTTGAACCCCTAGAGTTCTTAGCATGGATGAACCGTAAGGTATCCTTACACACGATGATATGTCTGTCACATTAGCATCTTGCTTTTGTACATACCAATGTTTGCATGTGGAAGTGCTAGCTTTAGGTGTCCTGTATTGCCTAGTGGTCTAATCCAACCGAGTCCAACTTAGGATCAAGATAAACATTTGAGGATCCCAAATACAATAATGGGATGCATGAATACCACCTGGTATCGGGGTATGATTATGATTTATATAATATATTCATTTGCACACATATGGATAATGAGTATATAGGTATTCATAACAAAATTTTATCCTTCAAAAGCTTTGTGTGATTAGTATACAACTTTTTATGGAGCAACTAAAAGCTCCAAAGTCATATTAAAAGCCCTTTTGTCACATCACAAAAAGCTCCAAAGGCATCATTAAATCCCTTTGGTCACATCACAAAAATATCGAAAGGCATCTTAAAATCCCTTTGGTCACATCACAAAAAGCTCCAAAGGTAGCATGGCACCTTTGGTCAACTCACAAAAGGCTTTGAAGGTAGAAAAAGCCCTTTGGTCAATGCACAAAAATCTCCAAAGGTAGCATAGCACCTTTGGTCAAATCACAAAAGTCCCCAAAGTCATATTAAAATCCCTTTGGTCACATCACAAAAAACTCCAAAGGTATATTAAAAGCCCTTTGGTCACATCACAAAAAGCTCCAAAGGCATATTAAAAGCCCTTTGGTCAAATCACAAAAAGCTCCAAAGGTAGCGTGGCACCTTTGATCAACTCACAAAAGGCTTCGAAGGTAGCAAAAGCCCTTTGGTAAATGCACAAAAATCTCCAAAGGTAGCATAACACCTTTGGTCAAATCATAAAATGCCCCAAATGCATATTAAAAGCCCTTTGGTCACATCACACAAAGATCCAAAGGTATCTTAAAAGCCCTTTGGTCACATCACAAAAATCTCCAAAGGCATATTAAAAGCCCTTTGGTCACATCACAAAATGCTCCAAAGGCATTATAAAAGCCCTTTGGTCACATCACAAAAAGATCCAAAGGTATATTAAAAGCCCTTTGGTCACATCACAAAAGCTCCAAAGGCATCTTAAAGCCCTTTGGTCAAATCACAAAAGCCCCAAAGACACCATAAGCCCTTTGGTCAAAGCGCAAAACATAAAAGCAAAAAAATAATGTAAAATCAAAAATATCAAAAACACTCATAATAAGCAAAATTCAAAAACAATTGAAAGCATCAAAAATACAAAAATATTTGTATTTTGCATTTGCATTCATATAGTCGCATTGCATTAGGCATTTCTATCCATTACACTCGCATTAGATACATGTGTATTTGTAGTCTTACAAATGACACCACATTTATACATCAATCATGCATCTTCAAAAGCCATCATCATCCACCACCCATGAGTGTAACTGTGTTTTTCAACATAACCCCCTCCTATTGCTATAAGGAATATACTAGAGTTTTCAGGTCACTCAGCCATACCTAGTGGTTTTATCAAACTTTGTAGAAAGCCATATTAGCTTCTAATAGGTAAGGTTTAGTTTTGATAGCACTTGGTATATTTCCAAGTCCTATCACTAATCAAATCACTAAAATCCTAGTTTGAACAAGGGAAAGATGAATGTTGTGAAGTGGTATTAGGTATCCTAAGGTGAAGATTTTATCTTGCTCATCCCTCTATGTGATTGGTTTAGAAATGCTGAGAATTGGCAAAAGGACAAGTTCTTCCCTACGCAAAGAAATCCCTTGCTTTAATAAAAAAAATAAAATCCTAAACAAAGCAAAATTCAAAAATAAAATAAATAGTTATCATCATCACTACATAAATCCCTTGCTGAAAAGAAAAACAAAAATTCAAAATAAATAGTGGTTTTCATCACTAAGCATGAGCAAGTATCCCAAATAAATATGAAGAAAAGAAGGGAGTATTGAACTTGAACCCCTAGAGTTCTCAGCATGGATGAACCGTAAGGTATCCTTACGCACGATGATATGTCTGTCACATTAGTATCTTGCTTTTGTGCATACCAATGTTTGCATGTGGAAGGGCTAGCTTTAGGTGTCCTATATTGCATAGTGGTCTAATCCAACTAAGTCCAACTTAGGATCAAGATAAACATTTGAGGATCCCCAATACAATAATGAGCTACATGAATACCACCTGGTATCAGGGTATGATTATGATTTATATAATATATTCATTTGCACACATATGGATAATGAGTATATAGGTCTTCATAACAAAATTTTATTCTTCAGAAGCTCTGTGTGATTAGTATACAACTTTTTATGTAGCAACTAAAATCTCCAAAGGCATATTAAAAGCCCTTTGGTCACATCACAAAAATATCCAAAGGCATCATTAAATCCATTTGGTCACATCACAAAAATATCCAAAGGCATCTTAAAATCCCTTTGGTAACATCACAAAAAGCTCCAAAGGTAGCATGGCACCTTTGGTCAACTCACAAAAGGTTTCGAAGGTAGCAAAAGCCCTTTGGTCAATGCACAAAAAGCTCCAAAGGTAGCATAACACCTTTGGTCAAATCACAAAAGCCCTAAAGGCATATTAAAATCCCTTTGGTCACATCACAAAAAACTCCAAAGGTATATTAAAAGCCCTTTGGTCACATCACAAAAAGCTCCAAAGGCATATTAAAAGCCCTTTGGTCAAATCACAAAAAGCTCCAAAGGTAGCGTGGCACCTTTGATCAACTCACAAAAGGCTTCGAAGGTAGCAAAAGCCCTTTGGTAAATGCACAAAAATCTCCAAAGGTAGCATAACACCTTTGGTCAAATCATAAAATGCCCCAAAGGCATATTAAAAGCCCTTTGGTCACATCACACAAAGCTCCAAAGGTATCTTAAAAGCCCTTTTGTCACATCACAAAAATCTCCAAAGGCATATTAAAAGCCCTTTGGTCACATCACAAAATGCTCCAAAGGCATTATAAAAGCCCTTTGGTCACATCACAAAAAGATCCAAAGGCATATTAAAAGCCCTTTGGTCACATCACAAAATCTCCAAAGGCATCTTAAAGCCCTTTGGTCAAATCACAAAAGCCCCAAAGACACCATAAGCCCTTTGGTCAAAGCGCAAAACATAAAAGCAAAAAAATAATGTAAAATCAAAAATATCAAAAACACTCATAATAATCAAAATTCAAAAACAATTGAAAGCATCAAAAATACAAAAATATTTGCATTTTGCATTTGCATTCATATAGTCGCATTGCATTAGGCATTTCCATCCATTACATTCGTATTAGATACATGTGTGTTTGCAGTCTTACAAATGACACCACATTTGTACATCAATCATGCATCTTCAAAATTCATCATCATCCATCACCCATGAGTGTAACCGTGTTTTTCAACATAACCCCCTCCTATTGCTATAAGGAATATACTAGAGTTTTCTGGTCACTCAGCCATACCTAGTGGTTTTATCAAACTTTGTAGAAAGCCATATTAGCTTCTAATAGGTAAGGTTTAGTTTTGATAGCACTTGGTATATTTCAAAGTCCTATCACTAATAAAAACTCTAAAATCCTAGTTTGAACAAGGGAAATATGAACGCTGCAAAACGGTATTAGGTATCCTAAGGTGAAAATTTTATCTTGCTCATCCCTCTGTGCGATTGGTTCAGAAACGCTGAGAATTGGCAAAAGGACAAGTTCATCCCTACCCAAAGAAATTCCTTGCTTTAATAAAAAAACTAAAATACTAAACAAAGGAAAATTCAAAAATAAAATAAATAGTGATTATCATCACTACATAAATACCTTGCTGAAAAGAAAAAAAAAATCAAATTAGACAGTGGTTTTCATCACTAAGAATGAGCAAGTATCCCAAATAAATATGAATAAAATAAGGGAGTATTGAACTTGAATACCTAGATTTCTCAGCATGGATGAACCGTAAGGTATCCTTATGCATGAAAATATGTTTATCACATTAGTATCTTGATTTTGTGCGTACCAATGTTTACATGTGGAAGGGCTAGCTTTAGGTGTCCTGTATCGCCTAGTGGTCTAATCCAACTGAGTCCAACTTAGGATCAAAATAAACATTTGAGGATCCCCAATACAACAATGGGATGCATGAATACTACTTGGCATCGAGGTATGATTATGTTTATCTAATATATTTATTTGCACACACAGGTATAATGAGTATATAGGTCTTCATAACAATACTTTATCCTTCAGAAGCTCAAAAATTCTCTAATAGCTACAATTCATATCATCAATTACATCATCACCTTTCTTTATGAGGTTTTGTTCATTAAAGGGTGTTAATGAAGTAGGATAGATACTGCATAAATGTCAACAATGATATTTAGATGACCATTGGTGCATGTCTTTTAATTTACAAAATCTCAAGCACATACATATCACATAATCTCATCTCACATGTGGATGCTTAAATAATTAATTCTTGTGCTAAGAATTATTATTTATATTCATTCCTTATGTTTTAAATGATTAAAGCATACAATCTCATTTACATTAGATCATCATCATGTAAATAATGCATTGCACACATTGCATTCATCATATCATAACAACATAAATTGAATGCATACAATTAAATCAAAATTAAACATGCATTTAACAATAATAATTGCATCCATAGATGCATACATCATAAGTAGTCCATCTACATCTAAGTCACAACATCTAATCATACATTCATCATCTAACTAGTGCATGTCAATACATCACATCACATAGCAAAAATTAAATCATGTAAGCATTGCATTCATGTATGCATCCATCATCATAGTGCATCCATATATATAGATCATAGTATCTAAGCATACATCTATCATATACCTAGTGCATGTCACTAGTACATTGCATACATATAGCATAATAAAATCATTATCTAGGAATTGCATCCATAACATAAAATTAAACCAAAAATATTTGCTAAAAATTAATCAGGGCAATATTGGTTTCATACTTCCCCTAATCAACAATCAAAAGGTTAAGAAATAAACCTCAAAAAGTCCCAAAGGTATCCATAAACTATTTTGTCAACCCAAAATGCTCCAAAGGTATCCATTAACCCCTTGGTCAACCAAAAAATTTCCAAAGGTATCCATAAACCCTTTGGTCACCCAAAAAGCTCCAAAAGTATCCATAAACCCTTTGGTCAACCCAAAAAGCTCCAAAGATATGCATAAACCTTTTGGTAAACCCAAAACACTCCAAAGGTATCAATAAACCCTTTGGTCAACCCAAAAATCTCCAAAGGTATGCATAAACTCTTTGGTCAACCCAAAACACTCCAAAGGTATCCATAAACCCTTTGGTCAACCAAAAATGTTCTAAAGGTGTCCATAAACCCTTTAGTCAACCCAAAAATCTCCAAAAGTATCCATAAACCCTTTGGTCAACCCAAAATGTTCCAAAGGTATCCATAAACCCTTTGGTCAACCCAAAGAGCTCCAAAGGTATCCATAAACCCTTTGGTCAACCCAAAATGTTCCAAAGGTATCCATAAACCCTTTGGTCATCCAAAAAGCCCCAAAGGTATCCATAAACCCTTTGGTCAACCCAAAATTCTCCAAAGGTATCCATGAACCCTTTGGTCATCCAAAATGCCCCAAAGGTATCCATAAACCCTTTGGTCAACCCAAAAGGTTCCAAAGGTATCCATAAACCTTTTGATCATTTCAAAAGGCACCAAAGATATCCATAAACCCTTTGGTCAACCCAAAAGGCACCAAAGGTATCCATCAACCTTTTGGTCAACCCAAAAGGCTCCAAACATTTTCAAAAAACCCTTTGGTCACCCCAAAGGCTCCAAAGGTATCATAAACCCTTTGGTCATCCAAAATTCCACGAAGGTATCCGTAAACCCTTTGGTCAACCCAAAAGGCTCTAAAGGTAGCCATAAACCCTTTGGTCAATCCAAAATATCCCAAATGTATCCAAAAATCCTTTGGTCAACTCAAAAATGCTCCAAAGGCGTATTAAATCCCTTTGGTTGAAAAAAAACACAAAATCAAAAAAAAATTACATATATCAAAATTCAAAAACATCAAAAAACAAAAAAATCTCAAATGAGCCTCGTATTCAGCTATTTTCTCTATACACTTGGCAATTGCAGTGACTAGCGCTCCATGCAATTCGGTAAGATGAGTAGGTTGCCATAAGGCCACTTGGGGAAAATGGTTATGGTATAATTGAGGTACTTCACCTCTAATCCAAAGAAGGCCATGACGGTTGGACTGCCCCATGGGAGCGAGGATCCATCTCATTTCTCCTATAGCAAAAATAGAATTGTTATCACCTCGATTTCCTAAGAAGGCCATTGTGGCTAGACCGCCCCATGGGATAGAAATGAAAAATTACCAAATAGGATTGAAATCACACCTGTATAGGAACTTACCCTATAAAAATAGAGCAACCCTCTAAAGAGGTCCAAATCATTCATTTTTGTCAAGCGACTCATCGCTTTATTAATAGTCCTTTCCTCATGGACTTGTTGCTTGAGGGGGTAGTCAAAATTTTCAATAATCATAATCAAAGTCAACAAGAGATCATATCAATCATGTCAAGATTGAGTTACTCTTATGAATCATTGCCAACAACTATCATAAGCTTACCCTTTTCTAGGACAAAAAATAAATATGACAGTCAAGCTCGCCTCTCCTCCGTTCGGACCAATCATAGCATCCCGGCTACCCGAATAGCCTTTGAGGAATTCAGGAGAGCTTCCACACATTTAAGCCTTCCATTCCATTGGAAGCAATAATTCTAGGATTCATGCCCTCCCATATGACTGGTGCATCCAATGTTGATCAAATCAATGATCATCATCCAACCTGAAATGTGATCCTTGGTGGTCTAGTTTTTCTCCGCACTGTGTTTTCCCACAACGCATCCCAAAAAGGGGTATTTGTAGATACCTAAAATACGTCATGTTTAGGAGACTACCCATATGGACACATTTTCATACCATATGAACCCTCTTGGATATCTTCAAGAGCAAGCAGTGGTCCTAACCATTCAGATAGGGCAGTTCTATCCCATTCAGGCTTAGACACTCTCAAGCAAAGCGGTCACCACACCTAGCCGCTGAAAACTACAGTGGCTACATCTAGCCATTGAACCTCATAGTGGCTAGGACCATGCACATTATGGCAGTGAAAATTGGTCCAGATCACATAGTCTGACTGCACCTTTTCATTGTTTGTAGGTGAATTTTGGTGAGGAACTTCCCGATTTCCTCCTAACTACCCCTTCAATACCATTTTGTGATTGACGCTTTCCACCCCAAACAGTCAGTCGCATGAGATTTGGATTGAAGCTTCTCCAAGAATTCAAAGTCTAGATCTGAGAGAGGGAAGTCTACATATGGAATCTCCCACAAAGAGAAAAAGAGACACAATTTTTAGAGCTTATGCAGCGGAGCCCTATCAAAATGGAGAGCCAATCTACGCCCCTTTGAGGAGCATTGGAGCATCGTCCGACTGAGCCATGTACATGCATAAATATTTAAATCCATCATTCCCAACCACCAAATTAGTGTAGGAGACACACTTGCCGACCCTTGAACATCAATTATAGCAAAGAGGATAGCACTACAGCCCCTGATTCATGAGGAGAAGAGTTTCATATCGTGGTCGCTATCTCGAACAGTAGCCCGTAGGAATATTTTAGGGCACAAACATTATTTTACTTTGCTTTAGCTTATATTCATTACTGCTTGATTTTTTGATTAGTCATAGCTCAAATCTGATTTTATTAATGCATCTATTTTGTATTTATTAGTTTTTCATGTATTTATTGTTCTGTTTATGCTTATATTATCATATCTATCAGATCCGCTAATAAATGCCTCATCCAGAGAGGTGGAACATCCTATTAAGTGTGCTTTGTTGTTTACATGAGTGCAATTACAGATCTTCAAAATCATATTGAAGAAGTAGGAGCACAAATATCCCTATAGGACCAAATATGGAGAAGGGGGCATATGTAAACCCCATATAGTTTCATGTGTAGGACCAGGAGTCCTGCATAGGCATACCATTCCTTACGGGGAATATATCCAACCGTTACTCTATTGTGTAAATATTTGTATCAAAATTATGGGTATCCATCAAAGGGAGGAACTTGTAACCGTGGACTTGAGATATCAATAAATAAAGAATCTTTATTTGTTTATTATTTTTGTGTTACATGTGCTTTCAGTGCTTTCATTTTGTGCAAGTAATTATATATACATAATAAATCAAATTGCAAGTAGAGTAGCTAAGGTTCGTGCTTCCCAAGGTCACACACTATCATTTATAGGGAGAAGGGAAAATTTATGCAAGGTAGAAAAATCCTGTATAGCATCCTCATTGCCCAATAAACAGTCTAGTCCATGAAGTATAGCAGATATAGGAGGATTATTATTAAGCTAGACATGGCTAAATATTATGATTGGGTAAATTGAACTTTCCTTTTAAATATTTTAGAAATATTTGGCTTTTGTCATGATTGGATTGAGTGGGTGAAAACTTGTATCTCCTCGGTCACAATGGCAGTTTTGGTGAATGGTTCTCCTACTAGTTTCTATGCTCCATCAGAGTCCTAAGACAAGTAGATCCTCTTTCTCCTTACCTATTTATTATTTTGGCGAAAGGTCTTGGGAGACTAATCCAAAAAGATAAGAGCCTTGGTCTCTTGAAGGGTGTTTTTGTGGTAAGGGACAAGTAGTCTATTTCCTACCTCTAGTTCATGGATGATACTTTTATTATGGGGGAAGTTACTCTTAGAGAGGCTCAAATATTTAAGAAAATTTTGGAGGATTATCTAGATGCCTTTGGAGGAGCCATCAATGTGCAAAAGATGAAAGTGGTTTTCTTAAATACCCCTATGTGTGTCCAAGTGAATATTTCCAGGTTTATCAACTACTAGAGGTCCTCTCTTTCGTTTAAGTACCTGGATTTTCCTTTATCTAAATATATTCCTAAAAGACTAGATTGGAATGAAATTATTTCCAAATTTAGAAAGAGGTTGCAGGGATGGACTTTTAAATGGATTTCCTTGGTGGGTAGATTAACTCTTCTCAAGTTTGTTCTTCAAGAACTCCCGGTCTACTTCTCTATTTTATTAGTGCATTCTAAGGTTTTAAACCAACTCAAAAAACTTCATAAGGAATGTTTTTGGGGTGGTCCCTCTCTTGAAATAAAATGGTCTCTTGTTGCTTGAAAATAAATTTGTAAACCTTTTCAGGAGGGGATCTTGGTATCAAAGATATTCAAATATTTAACAAAACCTTTAATGAATTTTTTTTTTGGAGATTTTGCAATGGAGAGAACATTTTTTAGACCAGTATTATTAGAAAGTATATTCCTAAGGTGGAATGAAAAGAGATGACCAGGCTTGAAAACTTTCCTCTGAGGTCTTCTCTTTGGTCCGTCTTGACATCCCATAGCATGTGGGTGTGTTTTGTTGTCTTCTGGAAGATCAAAGACGACAACCTAGCTCTATTTTGAGAGGATGCATGGAACCAATATGTTCCTTTAATAGAAGATAACTTCTTGTATGGGTTGAAGGAGGATTTTGAAGAAGAGGAATGGAGCTCGGTAGGGTTCCATTTTGTATTTAGAAATATCCTAGGTCTTGGCTTGGTCAAATCAAGGATGTTGATAAATATAATCTCTAGATAATCATATTTGTAAGGAAGCTTTCCTTATGTAAGGCCCAAAACATGTTGTGTTAGGGGAGTAGTGGAGATGGAAACTTTACTACCAATAAAGCTTATATTTTCATTATAGAGGCTAACTTCGATGGGGACTAGAGTAGAATTTGGTAAAAAAATTGGAGGAAAGGAGTTTGGCCCAAGATCTCTATTTTTGTTTGGTTGGTGGTACAAGACAAAATCCTATTTGGTCATAACTTGATGAAGAGAGGCTACTTTGGCCCCTTTAGATGCTCTAATTATGAAGCTGATTTTAAAACTACCAACCATATCTTCATCTCGTGCCTCTTTTCTCAGTCTCTTTGGCAATAATTTTCAAATTCTTGGAGAGAACCCCTCCATAATTTTCATTCTATTAAGGATCAAATAGTGGATTGGGTTGGATGAAAATATGATCCTGATTATAAGAGAGCCATTTGGGAGTGGACTTCCACTTATATAATCTGGATGATTTGGTTTTGGAGAAACAAAATTATTTTTAGGGAATAAATAATTTCCCATTCCTAAACATGAATTTCTATTCAAAGGATGCTAGAAAAATCCATTCTGGTCAAGAAGTGGGAGGATTGGAATAAACCCCTGGATAATAACCTTAGAGATATCAGCAATCAATGATTGGGCCAATATATATATGATAAAAATATTTGGTGCCTAATAAAGAACAATAAAAATGTTAGGAATCATACTAATATCAGTTGGCAACATCCCCATAAAGGGTGTGTCAAGCTCAACTTTTATGGCGCATCTCGAGGGAACCCAAGTAAAGCAGGTGGGGATGGCATTTTTCGTGATGACCAGGGGAATATGAGAGACAATTTTTTCTTCAGCCTTGAAGATAACACTAATAATCATGCTGAGGCTTAGGATCTCTTGGAAGTTTTTTGTGGATCCTCAAACAAAATTGGTAGAATATTTATGTTGAAGGGGACTCTTAGATGATCATCAACCAATTAAAAGACCATAAACAAATGTTAGCAAATATTATCCATACTATTATAGATTGTCATTACTCATTTTAGTCCTTAGAGTTTTGTCATGTGCAAAGGTCTATACTCTACAAACAAGGTGTGGATGCTATTGCTAATTAGGTAGTAGATAGAGGTCTAAGAGAGACCATATGGATCAACAAGTATGATGATATAGATTCTATTGAGGGTATCAAGCATAGAATTATTTCTTTGATCATTAAAGATAAGGAGGGTGTTGGTAGCACTAGTCATGGTGAAAGTAGGATGGAGAAAGCCTTATGATTGTTGCTTGTTGCTTTATTTTTTATTTTTTTTTGTGTTGTCTCATCTGTGTTTTTTTTGCATTTTTGTGTTTTGTATCATCTATTTATTTTTTCCTATGTTTTTTTTTGTGTGTTTTTGTGTTTTATCTTAAGTTTTTTATTTTTTGGTGCATTTTTTGTGTTTTGTCTTGTGTGTTTTATCTCATTTTTTTTATTGTGTTTTTAGGCATGCTCTTTATTGTGCCGAAGAAGGCAGACTAGGTGCGAAACCTAGGAGACTTTTGGTAGAATATATGCCCCTGCCTCCTTGGTACTTACCTGAAAGTGAGGCCCTAAAAGGGGTGATTTCCACAAAAAAAATATATATGAAGGAAAGAAAAAAATTAAAATATTTGAAGTTGAAGAAATTTATTGTGAAGAAATTAATTGAAGGGAATATTTGAATAAAGGAAATTGTTAATATATTTGATTAATTGGAATGTGAAAGATTATTGAAAAAATATTAAAGAGAATTGTTAAAGATTAAAAGATTGAAGAAAAATAATTATTTGAGAGAAGAAAATTGTTTGAAGAAGAAACATTAATTTTGGATTTATAAGGTTGTCAAAAACAAAGGAAATTAATTATATTAAAGGAAAAATTATATTTTAAATTTGGGAGTAATAAGGAATTCTACCACAAAGGAATTTATATTGAAGAAAAGAATTTATTAAAATTGTAGAAAAGGAATCCCTAATTATAGATATTGCTAGCATGGCAATTGAAAAATAAAGCAAAAAAAAAAAATCAAAAGTATATGTCATAAAAAATTAGTATGGATGAAGAGAAACAAATAGAAATACAAGAACATGAATTATCAAAAATAAAGAAAGAAGAGAAACAAGCTAAAAATTCATATTTTCAAGAAGTTGAAAATTTCTTAGATGATCAAGATGAATATTATATGTCACCAAAATTAATATTGTACTCAAACGCAATTCTTGAAGAAGCTAAAGATGAATATTTTTCAACACTTAAAGACTACTTATCTATTGTTGTTGATGAAGTCAATAATCGCTCTATTATAACATTAGCTATTAACATAGAAAAGATAATTTATATATAATTAATCTATAGAATAAGAGAAGAAAAGACACGAAGAAATAATTAATAAATCGAAGAACAAGCCTATGATGAAAGATGTCAACTATGACACAAATAATTCATGGCCGAAGAAAAAAGGTACATTTTGTGATACCATAAATTTAAGACCCATGATGATAGATGCATGTTGCGATTTGAAGTCCATAAAGGTCTATGGAAGTGATACTTATGATTTGGAACCCATAACAACAAATACATGAGAACTTGATCCAAGAATAGACATTGCATATGCCAAAAGTGACTTAAAAATTATTCCTAAAAATAAAGAGTGTTCCAAACGTATATGTGACAATAGACATTGTAATGATATAAATAATAGTGATAGAGATATTACTATAGAATTTTTGACAAGATATAGTGATACACATAAAAAAAATGGCAAAGAATAAAATAAGAATATGAAGACCTCAAATGATTAGGTAATAGTGAATTAGCGAAATAACAAAAGTAATTGTGAAATAGATAACTTTAGGACAAGTACAAACAAAATTGATTTTGATACAAAAAATTGAGACATATGCCAAATGTGGACATTGTAGCAAGAATGGACACACAATAAAAAGATGTTGAGATCTTCATTGTTGTGAAATTTGTGGAGGTAACAATTATTCTCAAAAATATTATTGGTACAAAGGAAATAATAATATGAATATGAATTATGGATGGATAAGCATGCACAAATGGGATAAGATGAAAGACATGATAATAATTATAGCACTAAATGGACTATTTTTGAAGATTTTCTCAATTCTAGATGTGACTATAAAAGGATATTGTTCAACAATTGATATGAGATGAGAAAAATTGGGATAATAGATATACTAGATCTAGATATGGAAAGAATGTAAGATTCAAAGTCAAATTCTATGTTAGAATCAAATCAAGAAGATCAAAATAAGAATTAAAGATTGAAATACAAAGGACCTTCTTAACAAATAATGTAATACAAGAAAGTGTTAGAAGCATTACATTATTTGGTAATTTGCAATAATATTTCAAGTATGATATAAATAGTTTAGTTTAGATTATTTTAAATATTTGAGTATATAGTAGGTATTATGTATGTAAGTTAGGATTTATGTAAGTGAGGTGTCATGTAAGTATGGAATTATGTAAGATTTTGTAATTTTGTCATATGTAATCATTAGAGTCTTTGTCCTTGTGTTGATATGTTAAGTCAATAATAGATTTATTATTATGTGGTATTTCTCCCATAAGAAATATGAAGTGTTAAATCTTCTATGTGTGTGTGAGGAGATGAAAATTTTGTGTAAGTAGAAAGGTCAAGGGTTGTAAATATGAAGAGTCTCATATCCATGTGTGTATATATTGAAGGTAAAGCAATGTAATTGATGTAGTAGTGAGATATTAAAATATTCATCAATAATATTATTCAATAAGTGTGATATTGAATGTATGCATTTGTGTAAATATTTTATATTGATCCTATGGAAAATATAGTTGAATTTATAACAAGGTTTTGGTCTTAAGAACAATATTTCGAGTGTAGTATAGTTGGGTGAAAATAATTGTAAATTTCTATTTGATAATGGAGCATGTAAGATCTTTGATAAAAATGATGGCAGAAAGATACTTGCAGCAATTCCCATGATAGCAAATAGAATGTTTCAAATGAATATGCACCCAACATACTCAAATATTTTGCAAGGAACTATTGAATGCACTAATTAGTGATGGCATAAATATTATGGTCATCTAAGTTTAAGAGTTGAATTTATTATATATAAAGAGATGGTTCAAGGCTTACCCAAAATTGAAGTAAAGGATGAGGTGTGCTTTGGTTGTATACTAAGAAAGTAGCATAGAAATGAATTTATAATTAGGAATTCATGGTGATTTTGATGTAGAAACCCAACCTACAACCCCTTTGTATGATATGGCTATCGTGCAATCATTATGAATGATATAGATGTCAAACAACAATCACCTTTGTATGATGTATTTATTTTACAATCACTATCTTTGTATGACCTTCTTGGCTCACCGTACAATGGTGTCTTCTCTCATAGAGTTGTACTATCATTCCTCATCGTACGACCAAGCTCTTGGTCTAATTATATTCTTGTATGATGATTTTTAGTTGTATGACTTTTCCTTCCTATCGTACGATTGTATGATCATTTCCCTACCAATTAGATTGTACAATGGATGCACTTGGAATTCTACACCTTATCTCAAGATGCTCCATATCCTTCCTCTTCTTCAACCAAGAAAAACTACACATACTATAGTTTCAATAAATAAAGGTATTTATCATTCATACACACAAATAAATATAATATGTTTTTTTATTACCAAGGCACCTCGGAGGCATTAATACAATTTTCATTATGATTTTCCATCATACAATACATTTGTGTAGGCCTACAAGAATTTCTTGGATGTAGGTTCCAACACCTAGTTACTACATTTATGGACCTTCCACATTGATTTCAACAACCCATTCTTGAACCTTAATTTCCTATACTACTCTCTCTTCTTATAAATTTAGTCCCACTACTTATAGCTTGACTTGCATATCCAATGCCTTAATTTCTTTGCCTTACTTCATTATGGGTATTTTAATACCTTATCCATATCTTGCCAATCCCTTACCACTATACCCTATTCTTCTCAATAACTTAGAATAAATGCCTCTAGTGTACGTTTCAAAATACCTAAACTCTTAATCCCTACTTAGATCATAATGTCCTTCATGACACTTCAAAGTATTACTATTTTTGAGCAAGGTGTAGCAACAGTATTGTCATTGTTGTCAACACAGTCAGATAGATCTGTTGATGCAATGGATAGGAAGTTCAAAAGCTATTCAGATGCAGAAGACAGGAGTTCAAAGGTTACTCAGAGTATGTACAATGATTTTCCAAGAAGACCGAAGTGCCCCATTTGCAAAAGATCAAAGAAAAAGACAAGTAAGAAAAGTGTCGCGATATCACGACATATACAACAGGCAAGAAAAACTGTCACGATTTCGCGACATGTTGGAAGAGAGAGAAAAAGCAGAAAAAACTATCATGATTTCGCGACATGTTGGAAGAGAGAAAAAGCAAGAAAAACTGTCGTGATTTCGTGACATGTTGGAAGAGAGAAAAAGACAGGGAAAAACTATCACGATTTCGTGACATGTTGGAAGAGAAAGAGAAAGTGGAAAAATGTCATGATTTCGACATGTTGGAAGAAAGAGAAAAGGAAAATGTCGCGATTTCGTGACATGTTGGAAGAGAAAAAGGCAAGTGGAAAAACTGTCATGATTTCGTGACATGTTGGAAGAGAAAGAGAAAGCAGGAAGAAGTGTCACGATTTCGTGACAAGTTCGAAGAAAGAGAACAAGTAAGAAAAGTGTCACGATTTCGTGACATGTCGCATTTTCATGACTAAAATAGGAGAGAGAAAGTAAGTTGGAAAAGTGTCATGATTTTATGACATGTCGCATTTTCGTGACTAAAAGAAAGAGAGGAAGCGTATGAAAGCAGAAGTGTCACGATTTCATGACAAAGGTAGAAAGCAAGACTTCAGAAGAAGTGTCATGATTTTATGACAAAAGCAAAAGAAGTAAAGTATGAAAGTAGAAGTGTCATGATTTTGTGACAAAAGCAGAGAAGAAGACTTTGAAGGCAGAAGTGTCATGATTTCATGACAAAAGTAGAGAAGAAGACTTCGAAGGCAGAAGTGTCATGATTTCGTGACAAAAGCAAAGAAGTGAAGTATGGAAGCAAAAGTGTCACGATTTCATGAAATAAGACAAAAGTAGAAAGAAAGATGAAGCAAAAGTGTCACGATTTCGTGACATGTCGCATTTTCACGACTTGAAAAGGATAGGAAGGCAGAGAAGCAAAAGTGTCGCGAT
The DNA here is from genome assembly GCA_028583015.1 of Wollemia nobilis. Taxonomy (NCBI): domain Eukaryota; kingdom Viridiplantae; phylum Streptophyta; class Pinopsida; order Araucariales; family Araucariaceae; genus Wollemia; species Wollemia nobilis. The sequence continues at coordinate 23,151,063 of JAQPPZ010017151.1, read as the reverse complement.
ATCATGACATGTCACATTTTTGCGACTCAAGAAGGGCAAGCAGGCAGAGTAAAAAAAGTGTCACGATATCGTGACATGTCCATTTTCATGACAAAGGAATAGAGAAAGTGTATAGAGGCGAAAGTGTCACGATATCGTGACATGTTGTATTTTTGTGGGCCAAAGCTAAGAGAAAGAGCAAGGAGAAAAAGTGTCACGATATCGCGACATGTTGTATTTTCATGGTCCGATGCAAAGAGAAAGAGCAAGGAGAAAAAGTGTCGTGATATCGCGACATGTAGCTTTTTCTTGGTCGATGCAAAGAGAAAGAGAGAGAAAAAAGTGTCGTGATATCATGACATGTATTTTCGGGCCAAAGCAAGGAGAAAGAGAGAGAAAGAAAAGTGTCGTGATATCGTGACATGTATTTTTGTGGTTGAGTTGAAGTTGATGAAGACCGATGACAACCGACTAAAATTAGGGTTTACAGTTGTCATGAAAGTCGACTAAGATTAGGGTTTACAGCCGACTAAGATTAGGGTTTTCATCACAAAAATTTTGTTATAAAAGGAGGGTTGTTTGGAGATTTGAAGTGTTGATGAATGTGTCATCGAATATGTGTCGAAGTGTGAAATGTGGTCGTAAGAGCGTAGAAAGTGCAGAAGCGGCGAGATGATGGTGAAGTGCACAAAGTGAGTGAAGAAGTCATGTCGAATTGTCCTAAGTGCATCTGTGATTGCGTAGAGAAAGCAAAGGAGCAGAGTGTGCAAAAGGGAGAAGACGATCGTGAAGTTGGACTGCAGTGAAGCAGAGTGTGCGAAGTGTTTGCATAGAAAGAGCAGAGTGCGTAGAGAACGCAAAGGTGAAGAAGACCAGTTAGGGTCTTGCAAAAGCAAAGGTATCTTACTATCAAACTTATAGATTCAAATTGAAGTCCAAGTTGTAGCTTGGCATCAGGGGTTGGTGCTCCTTTCTGTTGGTGTAGATAAATAAGGGGTTGGTGCTCCTTCTAGTTGGTGCTGGTAAATCAGGGGTTGGTGCTCCTTTCTGTTGGTACAGATAAATCAGGGGTTGGTGCTCCTTCCAGTGGGTGCTGGTAAATTGATTGTAAAGTTGGTGCTTTGCAAAGGCTGGATTTGGATGGTAGTCCAAGCAGTCATTCTTGAGGAGTAGCCAAATTGGTGAACCTCGTTAAATCTTGTGTTGTGTGATGTTCTCTTGTGATACTTGCTTTATCTGGTTTTAAGGTTTCATTATTTCAGTTTTAAGAGCTATGAATTTAAGTTTAAAGAACTACACTGATTCACCCCCCTCTCGAGTGCCATTGTAAGACTAACAATTGGTATCAGAGCCAAGTTCCCTTCTCAGGCTAAATCAGTCAGGGTTGATCTTGGATTAGTACGCAATGGGTAAGAAGAATAGATCCTCCTCCAAAAGGGCATCTCAGTCAGTTTCAGTTCCTGTGGAAGAGAAAATTGAACCAGAAAAGGTTGAAGACTTCTCATCAAACAAAGCACCTCTGTTTGACGGAACTAATTACGTGGTCTGGAGAATCAGGATGCAGACATATCTTTGTGCTTTGGGATACGACATCTGGGATTCAGTAGACAGTGAATACACAATACCCATCACTCCTCCAACCGATGTTGTCGATAAGAATCTGTTTGAGAATGACTCAAAAGCAAAGAATGCTATCAGGTGCGGATTAGTAGACAGTGAACTGGTAAAGATCATGAGTTGTAAAATGGCAAAAGAAATATGGGACAAACTGAGGAGTATTCATGAAGGAGATGATGAGATCAAGGAGGCCAAGTTACAAACACATCAAGCTCAGTTCGAAGCTTTAAAGTTGAATGACGATGAGAACATAGAGGCATATATGCTGAGAGTTAATGAAGTCCTAGAGGATGATTCTAAAAAGGAAATAGGTGGAGGTCTTTTCATGACACTCAAAGAAGAAACAAAAAAAGAACAAGAATGTGATGAAGAAGAAATTGATGCAGAAATAAATTTGAAAGAGGAACTAATTGCAGCTCTGGATGAATTGAAGATAGAAAGAAAAAGGAATAAGGAAATCTCAAGAAAGCTTGAGGATGCAAATGAAATAATAACCAGTTTGAAAGTACAGGTAGAAGAATTCAAAAGGATTGAAGAAACTCTCAGGTCACAGATCAATGAGAAAGAGATTGGTTGCTGCAAACAAGAGGAAGAGATTGTTTTATTGAAGAAACAACTAGAAGAGGCCAATACAAATCTCAAATTCGAGAAGAGCACAGAGTTGCTAGATAAAATGATAAGCCAACAAAGAAGCTCCATGGATAAGCGTGGTCTTGGATATGAAGCTGAACAACCTTCATCTTCCAACTCTGTAGAGAAGAAGAAGTTCACTGTTGAAGGATCGAAGCAAGAAAAGTTTGAAGCTGAATCTTCAAAAGGAAGAAAATATCAAAGGAGATCTACAGCAAAGCAACCACAACAAAAGAGGTTCTATCACTCTCACTCTATTCATAATAATACTTTTAATGGCTATTGTTTCAGATGCAACCAGTATGGTCACAAGGCAATTTATTGTGGATTGAATAATAAATCAAAGAGTTATGCTGGTAGAAATACATCTGCGTTTCTGAGTGAACACTATGTACAATGTTTTCAATGTAATGGTCATGGGCACATAGCAAGGTTTTGTCCAAGCACTTTTGTATCTAATCTAAGGCAAAATAGTAGATTTCATCAGACGCAAAGAACGCAACACAGACAGGGAATAAATCATGTACATAAAAGAAAGGAAAATAATCATTCATCAAGGATGCACAAGAGACAACCACACAAGAGAAATGTTCGAGTTCATGAAAAGGTGCAAAATAGGGATGTAGTTGAAAAATCCAAGCCCGAGTTCAAGAAAGTTTGGAGAAAGATAGAAGAAAGGAAATTGTGTCTCCTTGGACTGAAGGAGACTACTCCGCTATTGCACTAAGCAACTCCAGGTAGCACATCCTCAGGGGGAGCAATCTTGAAGTTTCATTTTAATGCTCCTATGTATTTGTTTGATTACCTGAGGATGAAAGGCAAGTAGTCAGGGAAGTTGTCGTATAGTTGTCAAAGTGTGTTTTCAGTTCATGTAGTTGTTTGTGGAAGTGCCGTGAAGGGTGGTGATTAAATTGAGAGTTGTCATTATTGGTAGTATTGCTATATGTCATTGTTGTACTGGTGATGGTTCTTACTACCACTGTCCAAAGTTAAGGATTATAACAGTTCAGATAATTTGGTTAGTGAAAGAATGTTGCCCTAGCCGCATATATGTGTTTCGATAAAAGCAGTGTGTATTTGAACTACACATTGACATGAAGATTGTTAGATCTATTATGATGTTGTGGTGAAAAATATTGAAGTCTGATCATTGATTCATGTTTAGCTCATCAAGATGAGCAACTTTGCTTTGTGAATCATACCTATCCGAGGTCCAGAAGTATGAGTTTGAGTAAGGTGCACTATAGTTGGCCGTGAAGTGTTTAACAAAATATTGTCTCCTGATTCGAACAGTTGAAAGTAAGGTGTGACCAACGGTGACTGTAGAAAACATAGACCAAGTTGAAAATGTAAAAAGGGATTTGGTTGGTGTTGTGGTACAGTGTTTGATGCTTGCACAGAGTTGGCAGTAAAATTGGAGTGTCGGTACAGTGTTGGACAAAAGTTGGTACAAGTGTGAGTCACTTGTCAATTTTGTTGACAGATGTGAAATCAACATTTTTGAATGGGAAGCTTGAAGAAGAGGTTTATATTGAGCAGCCAGATGGTTTCCAGCTTGGTGATGATCCCAACTTGGTTTGTAAGTTGAAGATATATGGCTTGAAACAGGCACCCCGAGCATGATATGCAAGGCTAGACAACTATCTCACTCAACAAAGGTTTAAGAAAGATGATATCATATTTGGTAGTAGCAAAGATGAGTCATGTAAATATTTAGCAAATAAGATGCAGAAATAATTTGAAATGTCAATGATTGGTGAACTTTCGTATTTCCTCGGGTTGCAAGTTAATCAAAATAAGAAGGGCATATTTATTTCTCAAGTTAAATATGTGAAAGAGATGTTAAAAAGTTCACAATGGAGGATTGTAAGCCAGTTAGCACTCCCATGATGACAGGGTGCAAGTTGAGCAAGAATGACAAATCTCCACCTATTGATCAAACCATGTACAGATCTATGATTGGAAGCTTACTATACCTGACAGCTACCAGACCAGATATTTTGCAGGCAGTATGCATGGTAGCACGATTTCAGGCTAATCCCAAGGAGACTCATGTGACAACATTATGGTGGTTGATTTCTAAAATATCATTGGAGGGAAAATGATTGTTTGTGGTTTCCTTTTCGAAAGTGGTTGGTTGAATGCATCAAGGTTTTCTGAATTGAGAGTTGTGTTTAAACCTTGTGTTATAAGCATAGTGGTTGAAGCCCATTGGTTGTGAAAGAACTTGAGTTAGAAAAGAACATGAGTATCATTGTTATGTGATATTTGTGGTTGAGCATTGTTGGAAATATTTGAGTTGGTTGATACATACTTGGACTAGGGTTGTGTGAGAGAGAGTTGTCCCTTGTGATGATTGGTTGAGTTGATTTGATTGAGCCTAGTCAAGTTATGTGTGAAGTGATTTTTAAAAGTTCTATGAAATAAATTATTCCATCATTCTATGTTGAGTTGAGATTGAGTTTAGAACATATTGAGTCTCTAACAATTCTCTTTATGCTTCTATGAAGTGGATTTGATTTGAGATTGCCATTCATTGTTGAGTTCATTTTGAGTACTACTTGAGCATGATTGATTGAGCCTTTGAGAAGGCCTTTGGGAAATATTTGAGGACAATGCTGGGACAGATTTGAGGACAGTGTTGGGACAGATTTCTAGAGCAGATTTGGGCAAGTTCTTGGTGAGCTTACTAGAGTAGATTCAGACAAGTTCTTAGTGAGCTTGTTGGAGCAGATTTGGACAAGTTTTGTATGAGCTTGTTATTCAACATTGGACAAGTTGGAGTGTTGGACAAGTTCTATGTGAGCTTGTTAAGCAAGTTCTGTGTGAGCCTATTGAGCAGGTTCTTAGTGAGCCTATTGATAGAGCTTTGGAGGTGATAGAGTATAGAGGATAGAGTCTCAATGGATAGAGATCCAGTAGCCAACACAGTTGAAGATAGATCTGAGTGAGGATTCTTCAAGTGGAGAGAGGTCCACCAGTCAGTGCAGTAGAGAGACAGAGTCTTCTATAATATCACAAGGGTACTATGGAGTATGGGTTATGGTATCCAAAAGATGCAGATTGGGCAGGATGTGTAGATGACAGAAAGAGTACCAGTGGAGGTGCATTCTATCTTGGAGACAGATTGGTCACGTGGCATAGTAAGAAACAAGAGTCAGTTTCTTTATCGACAGCAGAGGCAGAATATATTGCAGCGACAACATGTTGTACGTAGGTATCACTTTTTGAAGGAGAAAGTTGCGGAAGGTGAGGTTAAGTTGGATTTTGTTCCAACTACAGAGCAAGTAGTAGATATCTTCACAAAACCATTGCCCAAGGAATTTTTTGAGTACCTTCACAATAAATTGGGAGTGGTCACACTTCCCAAGAATTGACTAGCTACAAGGATCACATTCTCGGGGGAGCATTTAAGTATTTGATTATCTTTTTGCTCATGTTCATGATTTTTGCTAAGTGTAATAAATTTTGCCTGAGAATGTTGTGCATGGACTCAAGGGGAGTCTGCAGTAGCCCTTTGGTATTATTGTCAAAGGGGGAGAAGAGTTACAGGAAATTGCACATGTGTTGCCAACAATTCCAAAGGGGGAGATTGTTGAGCAAGGTGCAGCAACAGTATTGTCATTGTTGTCAACACAGTCAGATAGATCTGTTGATGCAGTGGACAGGAAGTTCAAAAGCTATTCAGATGCAGAAGATAGGAGTTCAAAGGTTATTCAGAGGATGTACAATGATTTTCCAAGAAGACCGAAGTGCCCCATTTGCAAAATATCAAATAAAAAGACAAGTAAGAAAAGTGTCACGATATCGTGACATATACAACAGGCAAGAAAAACTGTCATGATTTCACGACATGTTGGAAGAGAGAGAAAAAGTAGGAAAAACTGTCATGATTTCGTGACATGTTGGAAGAGAGAAAAAGCAAGAAAAACTGTCATGATTTTGTGACATGTTGGAAGAGAGAGAAAAAGCAAGAAAAACTATCGCGATTTCATGACATGTTGGAAGAGAAAAAAGAAAGTGGAAAAACTATCATGATTTCGTGACATGTTGGAAGAGAAAGAGAAAAGTGAAAAATTGTCATGATTTCGTGACATGTTGGAAGAGAAAAAGGCAAGTGGAAAAACTATCATGATTTCATGACATGTTGGAAGAAAAAGAGAAAGCAGGAAGAAGTGTCACGATTTCATGACAAGTTCGAAGAAAGAGAACAAGTAAGAAAAGTGTCATGATTTCATGACATGTCACATTTTTGTGACTAAAATAGGAGAGAGAAAGTAAGTTTGAAAAGTGTCATGATTTCATGACATGTCGCATTTTCATGACAAAAGAAAGAGAGGAAGCGTACGGAAGTAGAACTGTCACGATTTCATGACAAAGGCAGAAAGCAAGACTTCGAAAGCAGAAGTGTCATGATTTCGTGACAAAAGCAAAAGAGTAAAGTATGAAAGTAGAAGTGTCATGATTTCATGACAAAAGTAGAGAAGAAGACTTCAAAGGCAGAAGTGTCATGATTTCATGACAAAAGAAAAGAAGACTTGAAGGTAGAAGTGTCACGATTTTGACAGAAGAAGAAAGAAGTGTCATGATTTCATGACAGAAGCAAAGAGAACGGAGAAGCAAAAGTGTCATGATTTCGTGACATGTGCATTTTGGACTCGAAAAGGATAGGAAGCAGAGAAAAAAGTGTCATGATATCGTGACATGTCGCATTTTCGTGACTCAAGAAGGGCAGCGAGAGGAACAAAAGTGTCACGATATCACGACATGTGGTGACAAAGGAATAGAGAAAGCGTACGGAGGTGAAAGTGTCACGATATCGTGACATGTTTATTTTTATGGGCCAAAGCTAAGAGAAAGAGCAAGGAGAAAAAGTGTCACGATATCGCGACATGTGTTTTTTGGTCGATGCAAGAGAAAGAGCAAGGAGAAAAGTGTGATATCGACATGTGTTTTGGTGGTATTTTTTGGGCCAAAGCAAGGAGAAAGAGAGAGAAAGCGAAAGTGTCACGATATCGTGACATGTTGTATTTTCATGGTTGAGTTGAAGTCGATGAAGACCGATGACAATCGACTAAAATTAGGGTTTACAGTTGTCATGAAAGCCGACTAAGATTAGGGTTTACAACCGACTAAGATTAGGGTTTTCATCACAAAGATTCTGTTATAAAAGGAGGGTTGTTTGGAGAATTGAAGTGTTGATGAATGCGTCATCGAATATGTGTCGAAGTGTGAAATGTGGCCGTAAGAGCGCAGAAAGCGTAGAAGCGGCGAGATGATGGCGAAGTGCGCAAAGTGAGCGAAGAAGTCATGTCGAATTGTCCTAAGTGCGTCTGTGATTGTGCAGAGAAAGCAGAAGGAGCAGAGTGCGAAAAGGGAGAAGATGATCGTGAAGTTGGTGAAGTGAAGCGAGTGTGCGAAGTGTTTGCACAGAAAGAGCAGAGTGCACAGAGAATGCAAAGGTGAAGAAGACCAATTAGGGTCATGCAAAAGCAAAGGTATCTTACTGTCAAACTTATAGATTCAAATTGAAGTCCAGGTTGCAGCTTGGCATCGAGGGGTTGGTGCTCCTTCCAGTTGGTGTTGGTAAATCAGGGGTTGGTGCTCCTTTCTGTTGGTATAGATAAATCAGGGGTTGGTGCTCCTTCTAGTGGATGCTGGTAAATTGATTGTAAAGTTGGTGCTTTGCAAAGGCTGGATTTGGATGGTAGTCCAAGCAGTCATTCTTGAGGAGTAGCCAAATTGGTGAACCTCGTTAAATCTTGTGTTGTGTGATGTTCTCTTGTGATACTTGCTTTATCTGGTTTTAAGGTTTCATTATTTCAGTTTTAAGAGCTATGAATTTAAGTTTAAAGAACTACACTGATTCACCCCCCCTCTCAGTGCCATTGTAAGACTAACAACTATTACTATCAATTCTAGAAATATGGCCTTCATCTTATCCATTACTGACCTTATGAGTTTCATATTCCTCTACTATCTATTTACTTATTTTCTCTCTCTTTCTTCTTATTTGCTATAAAAATCATAATACCATCATTGTCATCATCACTAGTACTAGTGACTTGTTCTATTTGTCTCCTCCCCATGCTTATTATTTTACTTATTTTTATCTTTTCCTCACTTGCTTCACAACTTCTTTTAGCACTGCCTCTTACCCCTTTAACTTGATCTTATTATATTTAAATAATTATTTATCAATATTTAGGCATATTTTAGGATTGTTGTCCATCCTTTTATCTTTTTCCTTCAATGGAAATAATGTGTACCCTTTGCCGTCTGATGAGTGTCGTTGAGTCTCATCATTTAATCTCAATGATTTATCAATCCGGGGTGGTGTCCAAGGTTGTCTACGATAGAAGGCTAGGGCAGAGTACAATTCAGGCATTCAGATTTCAAGATTTTATTGGTGAAACAGATTTTGGTTTAGCCTTTTGGTGTCACACTAAACCTAGTTTGAAGAATGGAAATTGAAAAAAATTACAGGAATTAAAAACTAAATCTAAATTGCAGAATTTAACAATTAACTACAATTGCATGAATTGAAATTGCTAAATTGAAATCTAATCTACTTTTGCAGAATTGAAATCTAGTTACTCTTGCATAATTGAAATGATTCTTGTAAATGAAACTTATTTTAAAAACACCTGTCAATGCCCTGCCACAAAAGGTCGTCAAGCTTCTGCTACAGGAATTGACAACAAAATGAAATACGCTGAAAATTGAAAGTTGCTAAAATAGAAAGTAGGGAAAACATGGAAAGCAAAGGAAAAATGCTTAATATAATTTGTCAGCTAACATACATAAAAATTTTGTTCACAAACATAATAGAAAACATAAATCACATAATAAAAAATAAAAACAAGAAAATGAAATCTGGCAAGCAATCTATTAATTCTGCTGCAGCAAAATTATAGATTAAAACCTACCATAAAATCCCTCCTTCTAGATCTGAAAGTGGGCCCATACTTCCTAATCTAGAAGGAGGTGAAAAACACTCCTTAACTAATTAACACTCAAAATAGAAAATGATAAAATAGTTGCACTTTTATTGATGACAAAACATGCTAAAAACTATTACAGAAAATTACTGTACAGTCCTAATTGCTGCAATTGAAAACTCTCCTCTATTGTAATTCCTAACTAGATCAACCAAGGAGAGAGATGTGTTATTTATATAAATATTTACAACATATCCCATGCTCAAATCAACCTATGTGCTGCTTTACAGTGATTTGTCAATAATTTTGGATCTGAAATAAATGCAAATACGGACGGCTTTGTGTTGCAGTAGTAGTCATTGGCCCTTAGAAAGCATCTTCAGTGGTGGGAGTACGTGGGAGAAGTCTGGAAATATCTCACACATATTTCTTCACTTCAGAATATGCCATTTCTATCTTGCAAACAACTTCCTATTATGCTGCAATTATTTATGTGTTTATCCTAGAAGAGGATCAAAATTGATATTTTCCATGAATGGTGGCTTTGGACGGCAAGGACGACAAAATTAGATTGGAGATATTTTCCCTTAACCTTCTCAACCTTCTTTCCATTTTTCCACCATCAAAAATAGTCAAAAAGTCAAACAACACTTTTCTGTTCTCATTTCGAAGAAAAGTGGCTCATTTCGAGGAGACTATATTTCTCATTCCGAAGATGTCTTGTTCATTCCAAAGATATTCGAAATGAAAAACTGTGTGATCTTCAAATGATTTTAGCTGCATTTCTCAAGTGTATTAGCCCTCAGGATCAGATTGCAATAGCCTTCATTCCTCTCCATGTGTGAATTCCATGCCTCACTATTCATTGGTAGCTTGTTGGAATTTACATGGTAAATTACTGCATTTTCCAGTTCTGTTGCACAATTGTAAAATATTGGAATTTCTTGAAAATTCAAACAAATTATAACATGGAAAAATTATTCAAATATCAACATGAAGGAGTACATCAAGTTGCTACTGAATTTATACACTTCATTCACCAAGTAACCATGCTGAAATACTGCAACAATGCTGCATAATTGCCCTTGCTCTGTTATACCCTGTTGCTGCCTATTTAAACTATGTGGGAATGCTTCTAAATAGTTCAGATGTCTTTTGTAGTCCTTTTGAACTCATTCCATCCATATCCTCATGCTTTGCTTGATGACTTCAAGGTGTTCCTATAAAGTAACAGCTTGCTGATTTTTATATGGCTATTTTTTCAGATTTTTAGATTTATGATAGTCCTAAACTGTTGGCTTCAATGTGGATTTGAAACAAGTTGAAGGGCAGGAAAACATTCAAAAACCATTGAGAAGTTAATGGATTTCAGCATACCACATTTGGTTAATTGAAATGCATGTTCTTACTTGCTACTTAATCAAGCAAAATCAGTCACAAAATACTGAAAATAGTCAAAAACAGAGATATAGTATTCCTAACATAAAATCATGTAAACACTTAACAAATAGTATATTTTAGTCAACTATTTGGTAATTAACTTATCATATGGTATTCAAACATTGTGCAATAATTAAGCACTGTTGGGCCTCATCACCATCCTTCTCAAAAGAGTATGTGTTCTCCCTACCATCATGCACTATCTTCCTATCAAATTGCTATGGCCTTCCCAACAACACATGATAGGTTTCCATAGGCATAATATCACATAGGACCTCATCCTTGTAAAATCCAATTTGAAATTTAACTTGATACTATTCATTGAATAAAATTTGATATCCCTATGGCAACTAAGAGATTTTGAATAGGTCGGGGTGTTCTATCCTCTTCAACCCCAGTTTATCTAACATATCTATATATACTAGGTTGTTTATACTCGTATTATCCATAATCACCATGTAATATTTACCTCTTGACTTGTAAATATTTTTAAATATGATACTTATCTACTCATGCTCATGCACCTCCTTTATTGGTTTCAACAATACCCTTTCTATCACAAGGGATTCTCCTTGTTTTTTTTCTTCCATGTACTTTGGTTAAGCAATATTATCTTCATCTATTTGTACAAATTGGTTATCCCTTCCATGCCTACAAGTATATTCTACTTGAGGACATTCAAATTCCTAAAGCTGAGCTTATGCACATCTATAATTTTTTTTGAGGAATATTCTATCCCTTGATCTACCAACTCCACCCTGTACTCTCAATAATTCACATTTTTCCTAGGTACTTTTATGGAAATCACATTGATATGTACTATATTCTACTTCTTGCACATGCTAACCTCTACAACTATTTGATTCTTCTATTCCTCAAGAGGATCATCCTCTTCTTATAGAATTGGTTTTTGTACAAACCAACTTATCTTCTACCTTGAGAGAATATTGACATGCTTCTTCAACTATCCTAATTTGAAGCATCCCAACTTCATCTTGTATGGATAACCTTAGTCCATTTATATATCTCATCACCTTCTCCTCATCATCTTCAATATGACTAACTCTAATGGTCAACTTAGAGAATTCCTCTATATAATACTTAACTTCCAGTTCCTTTTACTATGAGGTTTTGAAGTCTTCTAAACAAATCTATTTGGTAATCCAATTGAAGGAATTTGACCTTCAATATGATAACCATTTTCTCCCATGTCATAGTATTTTATTTTCTTTTTTTGTATTTCAATTTGAACATGGTCCCACCACAAGGATGTATGCCCCTTCATTTTCTACAAGTAAAATTCACCTTCTTTGGGTCTTTTATTGGCTCAAAATTAAAATATTTCTCCATATCCATAATCCAATCGATGAGTTCCTTAGGGTTTAAAATTTCATTCTAGGATGGTGTTTTTGACTTTGGCTTCTTGACCATGTTAGAAATTTCTCAAATTAATATTTATTTTAAATCTTCCTCTTGTCCATAATTGTGAGCTTTTTATTGACCTACTTCACCTTCACTCACTCACGTATTCCAATTGAATACCTCTTCTTTAAGCAATTCCAATGGAATCTAATTGAGTGATCATTCCTCTTGCCATTTTAGCTATATCTACATCTCAAGGGTATCATGATCTTCTTCTTCCCCATTTTTCCATATTTCCTTAGACACATGTCATACCTCAAAGATCTACTAGCTTTTATACCAAAATAATGTAGATACCCAACCTACAATCCCCTTTGTATAATTTTTTAATCATATAATCACTATGAATAATGCAAATGTCAAATGACAATCCCCTTTGTATGATGTTTCTATCATGCAATAACTATCTTTGTATGACCTTCTTGCCTCATTGTACAATGGTATATTCTATTGTATAATTATACAATCATTCCTAATTGTAAGATCAAGCTCTTGGTCTAGTTATATTCTTATATGATAAAATTTAGTTGTACAAATTTTCCTTCTTATCATATTATTGTATGATCCTTTCCCTACAAATTATATTGTATAGTAAATGAACTCTCACAATTTCTACACCCTTTATTGGGATGCTTCATATCCTTCCTATATTTCAACCAAGAAAACTTGCACATACTATAGTTTCAAGAAAGAAAGACATTCATCACTTTGACTTGTACACATAAATAAATATAATATATTTTGTTATTGCCTAGGTGCCTTGAAGACATTAATACAATTTTCATGATGATTTTCTATCATATAGTACATTTGTTTAGGCCCATAGGTATTTTCCATATATTCCTACTATGACAGATTTAAATATTTTCTTCATGATTAGCATTCCTCTTTCTCCTCATGATGGTTCTTCAACTTATTAGGCCAATTTTATTTTCTCCATATCTTTTTTCTATTCTTCTCTTCTATTCAAAAAAATTGGCATTGTTTGAAACCTATTTTTAGATCTACTCCCTTGTCATCCTTTATCCTATGGCACCTACCCAAGCCTTCTCCTTCATCTATGATTCCTATCAACTAAAGCCTAGCCACACACTCAAATTTTCTTTCTTATTTTTATTCTCTTCTATGTATAATGTTTATTTTACTTCTTTTGGAGTCTCATCATTCATCTCCCCATTGATTTATCTCATATTCTTCTTTCTTAATGTCCTCTCTTTCTCATGTCACTTTATCATTATTTATTTATTTATTTATTTTTGTTTTCCCTAGTCAGTTCCACTTTCTCCCCTATGAAGTGGTGGTTATAAAAACAATTTGTTAATAATTTCCCATGACCATTAGATAGCCTGCATAAGGGCTTCACAACCACTCTAGTTAGTTCACTTATATATTTGTAGCCCTATGCACACACCAAGCATTGCTAATTATTGTTATTTTTATACATTCATAGATTATTTTCCAAAACAATGTGAATTTATTTCTTTAAGAATAGGAATGAAGCATTTGTATGTTTTATGAATTTTGAATCCATAGTTGAAAAATAAAGTGATCATTCCATTAAAATATTGAGGATTGATCAAGGAGGTAAATTTTTTGCTAAGGAATTTAATGCATTTTGTGCTAATTGTGCAACCAAAATACAACTTATAGTAGCACACTATCATGACCCACCTTGGTAGGACTTGCTACTTAAGTTGGACTATGTATTAACAATTGATTTTTAAAGCTTATTTTTTATGCTTTTATGGATGTATTCTTTGTTGATATATCTATTTTTATAAGGATATGGTATTGATGATGCTCCACTTGGTTATAGGATTAGGTGCTCTTGTGGGTGGACAAGAGAAATAACCACAAGGAATGAGAGAATACATGTAATGGAAATGATGATGATTACTTGCTCATCAAGTAGATTAGGGTAAAATAAATTACTATGTAGGTGCAATATGGTTTTATGCTCATGTTCATACCATTGCACCAGGAAGGTTTTCAACGAGTCTGCTTAATGTGATTCATTGATAGCTTAAGTCTATCTTAAATAAGGAGTCACTCACTTGAGGATAAAACAATGGTACTAAACATCGAGGGAGTGCATTTGTTCTTACTTTTGGCTTGATGGTTTTGATTATCTCCTTGTGTTCTCAAAGAATTATTTGGTAGATGTTAATTCTTGGTTTTCTAAGGTTGGTAATTAATTCATTAAATAAAGATTTAAGTCTTTAGTTTTGAACAATTCCCTTTTTCGGTTATGGCTAATTTGTGTGCCACATTTATCCATGGTGATGGTGCACTTATTACCTTTTACTAACATTGGAGGAGCTACCTTTAATCTTCATTGAATGATTGTCTCTTTCTTCCATGATGCTTTTATGTGGTTTTGGTTAAGGATAGTTGAGTGTTGGAGAAACTCCCTTTAGTGTTACACCATGAGCCCCTTACATGATGGCACTTAGGTTTGCCTTTCCTTTTTAATAGAAGGCACTAGTTTAGAAGTGGAGGTATGTGATGAAGGAGATAGGATCCAAGGAGAAGAAAAGAGTCAGCAAGGGTATAATGCTTATGGGGACTAAGTTTTGAGAGGAAGACTAAATGTCACACTCGATCCTTGATGTGTTATGTATGTTGTGGTGGTAATGTTATTAGGTAGGTTTCTAACGTTAGATTTAGATTAATCAAATAGATTTATTAATGTTATACTTTTCTAATGTTAAATTCATATTAATAGAACATATAGATTAATTAGAGAAAGACTAATATAATGTTAGATTAATCAAATGGATTGATTAATTAAATATGGACTTTTCTAATGTTAGATTCATATTAATCAAGTGGATTGATTAATTACTTTAGACTAATTGTCAAATTAATAATATGATGGATTTATTTGAGATAACCTTAGGCTAAGGATGAGTTGTTTGGGAAAATATAATCTTTGATCAAATTATTTTCTTGGATTAAACTAATGATTGTTATCTTCCAATATTTGGTTTTAAATTAAACTAAGAGGATTTTTGGATCTAGTGATGGATTCAATGGATGTAATCCTTCAATGATTGATTCAAGTGTTTATTCCTTTATTTGATGAAGAGAACTAACACATGGGTTGAGTAATGATAGAAGTTATTTGTGGAAAATAATTTAGAAGTATGGGCTTCTTTTACATGTGTTGCTTTTGTAAAATAAATCTTATAGAATTGCATGGGTTGAATAGTGATAGAAAAATATTTGTGGAAAATATTTTGGAAAGAAGTATGGGCTTCTTTTTCTTATGGAATTGATGTGCTTAGAAATGTATGGCTTTGGATTTAAATATTTGTGGAAAATATTTTGGAAATAAGTATGGGCTTCTTTTGCTTGAGTGTTGCTATTGAATTGATTTGCATAGGAATGCAAGGCTTGGGATTTAAAATATTTATGGAAAATATTTTTGGAAAAGAAGTATGGGCTTCTTTCACTTGTGGTTGTTATGCAATAAATCATATATAAATGCATTCATACCTACAAATGAGTTATTTTGATCCCCACCTTTCTATCAAACTATCATGGAGTCCAAAGGAAGATTTCAAATCATGATAAATAAATTCTTCAATTATTATTAGAATCCAATGAAGGATTTAGTTGGAAACCACTCTTTGTGAAAGAGGCTTTATTTTAATAGAAGCAAAGACCTCGTTTGTAAATGTAGACCTTTGATTTCATGATGTCATTGATTATTTATTTTATGATTTTATTCATGATGTTGGATTTAATACTTTCATTTAAAGGTTTCATTAGATTTATTGTAAGCTTTAGTTAATATTATATTCTACTTCCATTCTAGAGTTGCTCTTATTTTAATGCTTGTAGAGAGTGAGAGAGAGAGAGGGAGAGTTATCTTGGGATAAGGGGGTTTCTTTGGGAAGGGCTCTAAAGGTATCCTTATCTAAAAATCTATTTTAACTTGGGCTATTGTGGGGTAGCAACACCTAGTTCTTGTGTCCATGAGAAGACAATCACGTGGAGTGATTGATGCTTAGAGATCCATCATGGAGATGGGGAAGACAAGCATGAAGTTTAAGGTATCACCATGAAGGTGCAGTTAAACTAGACTAAGGCATTATCCCTTAAGGATTTAGAATAGACTAACTTATGGTTGGAAGAAATAATTGGTGTCCCCCTCTCTAAGGACTAAGAATGGATAATCATAATGCTAAATTCAAGAAGTTTGCATTCATGTAAAATGCTAGAAATGTGATAAGACCTTTTAAAGAGTGTTCTCTATACCATAGAGGTATACGAGATAAACCCCATCACCTACAGGAGCTTGTCCTCTCTTGTCAACTCGATATATGTATGTAACATCATAGAATCAAAATGTGGGAATGTCAAGTCAATATATGAATTCCATGTATACTCTTGTGAACCTTATTAAGTTCAAAAAAAATTTCTCTTAGGTTTATTAGCTTTGGGGGTTTTTACACATACACACCATAGCAAAATTGGTATTTTTGAGTGAAAAGTCACACGATTGTTAAAATTACAAGGTCAAGTAGAAGAATTGTTCACTATAAGAAGCATTGTCAAGTAGGAAACCCAACTTGTTTCATTGGAATTTGCACATATTCCATATGAAACCACAAATAATTTGATGTAAAGAGTGAAGAATGTATTTTTTTTTTGTTGCTTTGAAGAGGATAAAGCATACAAACTTAGGAGTCCCTAATAAAAATAATGATTATATCACATGACATGATATTTTATGAAGGGGATTATGGAAAGAAGGTGTGTAGTAGGACAAAAAATCAAGCATGAAAATAGAAGAATTTGAATATGGATATCACTTCTTCTAGTAGCAACACAAGTTCCACTGATAATAGTCGAACATCATCACAAAAAAATAAATGTAAGTGCAAGTCTAGCATCAACTCCAAGGAAGGTTAAAATTCCTCTTAAAATTTATCAAAGTATTGTCAATCAAGAAGGTATGAATCAACTTGTCAATTTTGTATTATTTTATCAAATTCATGTTGAACCTAGTTATGAAAATATTGTAAAGCATACGATTTGGTATGATGTAATAGAAGAAGAAATAAGGACAATTGATAAGAATGAAACTTGGGAGTCGGTTGAACCCCTAAAATATAAAGAAGTAATAGGAGTGAAATTGATATATAAAAACAAGTACAAGAGAGACGATCCTAGTGAAAGACATAAGGTAAGGCTTATTGGTAAGGGATATGCATAGGTCTATAAAATAGACTATGAAGAGATATTTGCACTAGTTGTTCGATGGACGTAAAAAGAGTAATATTAGCACTAGAATATCATACTAAGTGGCTAGTCCAACAAATAGATGAAAAATAAACATTCTTGAATGGTTTTATTGATGAGGAATTTTATGTGTAACATCCACCTAGATGTGAAAAAAAAGAGAACATCATGTTTAGAAATTGAAAAGGAACTATATGGTTTGAAATAGAATCCTAGATCTTAGTATTCAATAATTGACAATTATTTCCAATAGCATGTATTTACTATAAGCCAAAATGAACTAACCTTATATGTGCAAAAATAAACTAATCAAATTCTAATTATATCTTTATGTAGTTGACTTGATTTTCATAGGTAACAATTGTAGCATGATGGATGAATTCAAGTAAGGAAGATGAAAGAATTCAAGATGATTAACTTAGATCTAATGTATTATTTTCTTGACATGGAGGTACATCAATCGACTAATTGTATTTTCATTTGTAGATCAAAGTATGCTCAGGATCTATTAAGACGATTCATAATGTACAAGTGTAAGGAAGTGACAACCCTAGTAGCAAAAGATAAAAAGCTAAGCAAGGAAGATGGAAGTAGCAATGTTGATGGGAATCTATTTCACAAATTTGTTGATAGCCTAATATATCTTACAAATACTATGCCTAATATATATTTTTTTGAGTCTCATTTTTAAGTTCATGGAAGAATCTCATGACAACCATAAGAGAGTAAGGGAATAATACTTTGATTTATCAAAGGAACAACCATCATGGCATTTATTACACAATAACTGAAAGTTTGAAGTTAGTTCAATCTTCAGATTCCGATTGGGCCAAGTCAATAGATGGTCGAAAATCAACTTTAAGATATTGTTTTAGTCTAAATAACTGTCTTATCTCATAAAATTTAAAAAAGCAACAAAGAGTTTCTCTTTCCACAAAGAAGGCTAAGTGTATAGCAATCACATCATCAAGTTGTCAAGCAATATTGCTACAAAAAAATTATAAATAGATTGCAACAAGAAATCAATTACCCCACTACTATATATTGTAATAATAATGGCACCATTCAAATAAAAAACAATTTTTTTCATACAAAACTAATACAATATATATTAGGATGTGTATAAGTGTGAGACCGAGCTCGTGTTAAAAAAATAATAATAATAAATATTAATTAATAAAACTTTAAATCTTAAATCAAATGTTTGAAAAGTGAAAATGGAGTAGATATTATTTTTCAATGACATCCTGACAAGGTGTCGAAATGTCTACAAGGTTTTTAGTTTTCATGCATGAAACGTACCATACTGTAGCACACATTGCATGTGAGTATTAGACTGTCGCGGTATATTCTGTACTTATTGGGCATTCTCGCTATAGTTTATCTCTCACGAAGGAGAGACGGGGCAAAACGCTATTGTTTGATGTTTTATACTCCGAAAACGAGGAGACGCAGGGTTGGTTTCAAAGCTTCTAGGAGCTCTTTCAACCGTGTGTCAAATGGCTTTCACTGAAGAGATCAGTGTCGGGCGAAAGAGAAGTTTAACTCTTGTTCTCGATGTGAACGATAACGTTTACAGCCCCCCTTCCCTACCTCCTTTACGGTACGTCAAACCGAATTTATCCCCTAAAGTCCAGAGTTCGAATCCCTCGGAATATAGCAGTAGCAGTGGTAGTAATGGCGAAAGCGGCGTTACCAACAACAAAGAGAGTCGCAGTTGCAATAGTGAAAGCAGGACCGATGATGAATGTCTTACTCCGAGAGAAACGGAATACAGAATACCGGAGGTTTTGACTTGTCCACCAGCACCCAGAAAGCGCAAGCCCGCTTTTCGCCATCCTTCAGTGGTTCCTTCTAAGGGATTTTTCTCTCCTCCTGACTTGGATTTGCTCTTTCCCCATGGTAAAATCTTAAGAAAATTGTAATCTGGCTAGCTCCAGATACTATTAACTCGTCTTGTTCATAAGCATCTCTTTGGAGAACTACCCCCTCCCAAATGTTTTGTTGGAATTTGTAATGAATGTATTCATTAACTGGAGCTTGCATCTACCATAATTTATTATCCAGACTATGTAGTCGGATAGCAAAGTATTGATCTCGTTCATTTTCGAGTCACTTAAATTTTTGGTTTGTGGTAGTACCTTAAATATGTGGTTTTGACGTAAATACCGGTTTTCGAACCGAGGTTGTTTTGATTTCACGACAATATATCGTAATGGTTGTAACTTTCGTAGTTTTGCCGTCTAGGCGGTGGACCAGCAGGGCAGGCTGATTAAGATTAACTTTTTGTTTATTGATTTATTTTTGGCAAAATCATATGTATGGAAAAGGAACCCTAGGAAAAAATTGCGGTTGTAATCAAATTTAGAAACTGATTTTCCTTCCTAACAGACAAACTGAGACATCTTCTATGGACCAAGTAGACATGTCTTTTAATTTTGAATTTAAAGTTATCATGTTAGTTGATTTCCTTATGTTATTCATATTATTCAAAAATAAGCCTTCAATTTTAAAATAAGATTAACGTTTTGAATCATGTCTCTCTGTCTGATTTGTTTTTATTAAAGGTATCCATATTTTTATGTTCTTGTTAGTAAAATTATTTTATTTAAATTATATTTTTATTAATTAATTTTATATATAAAAGAAATATTATTTTGTGTGGTTTCTATTTTATGTGAGGTTTTTATAAAATTGAAAACAACTGTTTACAATATATATGAACTAAGCAGATAATTTAATGATTATAGAATCTTTTTCATTAATTTAAGTTGAATTTACAAATTTTTGTTGTTTCCTTTTATCATTAGACTGTATGTTCAATGTCAAGTGATAAATCAAACTACCAATGCCTAGTGAGAGGCGCTTGCTACTCAAATTTTGAAAGTTCTAATTGAATCCAGAACTCAGCTTCATAGATGAGATTATGCATTAAAAAATTTTAACTTCTAAATATTTGGCTCCCATTTTACATATTTCTCCTCAATGCAAAATTTGTAACTCTTCATGAACTCTTATTTACTTGTTTTGGTTTTATGACATGGCTATATAGCTTTGGGATGTCTTCTACACTTTTTTATTCCCCTCCTCTAGATCTTGGAAGCTTTTTCTTCTTGTTTTTTATCAATAGGATCATTGTTCCAAACTTTAATATGTTTGTAGATTCATTTTTCTCAAGCATATTTGGAAAATAAGATGCAAAAAGGTGCTTAAACATATTCAATTCCATGTTCATGGAGCTTATAGCACACCAGGAGATGTTATGATAGACTTCATCAACTTTTCTATATGATCTAGGATCTTCAAAAGATCCAACTAAAAAACAATAAAAAAAAGGCAAAAAAAATAGTGATGAACTAGTTCACAAACCCCTTACTTTTATTTCTTCCTTCAAGGCTTCAAAAGATATAATGAAGGCCATCCCAAAACTTTACTACATAACAAACACTCTCAAGAATGAATGAAGATATCTCACACATTACAATAAGATACAACTATAATTTCTTTGTTACTATTAACTTCTATTCTTAATGTACAATAATCTACTCTTTATTCACTTCATTTTATTTTTTCTTAATTTTTTTTTTTAAATACAATTTTAAAAATCATTTTTCATTTTTATAAATTTATTTTTCTTAACTTTTACTTTAAAAAAAAAAAACAGTTTTAAAAACCATTTTTCATTCTTATTATATAAGTGAACGAAACTCAAAATTTTCAACATGCGCTTTAGCTTTACTTATACAATATTTCTTAATAATTTTTCTTAACTTTTACTTTAAAAAAGAAAATACAGTTTTAAAAACCATTTTTCATCCTTATTTTAAATATATGAGTGAACCAAACAAAAAATTTTAAACATTCGCTTTAGCTTTATTTATACAATATTTCTAGAACAGGTAATATTATTTATTATTTTTAATATAGAAATAATCAATTATATCCACAATTTTTTTATACAATATTTCTAAAACAAGTAATATTTAAATTTAACTTATAATATAAATTTAGTAGTAGATGACTAGGTTCAGATCCCAGGATGGAAGCCATGTGCCGGGATGCCAGTGCCGTCTTTTCAAGCAGTCATTCAATGTCCATCCTTTACATATCGCTCAGAAGACAAAGACTACCCACAGTGATTACCCCGTAAATGTGTCTCACCCTAACAGTCAGACAATTCTATAAATTAGCCTATATATATACTTCCAGAGACCATGAATATCACAGACAATTCTATAAATTAGTCCATACATACTTTCAGAGACCATGAATATCGCAGGTTTTGTGCAAAATACGGACAAATACTCCAACGGCTACAAGCAGCCCACGCGCATAGTTAAATAACTGTGGGCACGTCCCAAAGTGTAGGATAAAGATAAAAATGAATATAACCACAAAGTTGTACAGACGACTCCTACTAAAGGAATCAAAGGATTTGAGAACAAGATTATTTATCCTTTTCCTTAATCTGTCATCCCAAAACTAAAGAGGAAAGCAGCTCTGATGAATGCGTGGGGCTTGGCGGTTGATTTGTGTTTGCCAGGTTTCCGTGAGTGGAGTAAGTTTATTATTAATTGAATGGACAGAATGCATGTAGTACAAAGAATTCATGCATTACTGCAGAGTGGCCATTAGTCTTCTTTGTTCGATAATCACATGCAGAGGACAAAATGGTACAAGGACTGTCAAACGTGAAGGATCTTAGTAATATTCGAATTTTGGATCATTCTACGTAGAATAGTTTCTTATAACCCTGGGATGATTGGAAAGAGTATGCTTAAGTCAATTATCGATAGTATTAATGTGTAAGGGAATTTTAATCGTGGAATATATTATTAGATTTGTATTATCACATTAACCGGTTAGAAAGTAAGAGGGCCAGCCCCCCACACATGCCCAAAGTCGATGTTAATAAGGGTGAGGAATCCCACAAAATGAGACCAAGGACTTGCACCTTTAAGCCTGTTACCCATTAAAAAAGTGTTAGAATTTATAAACCACTCAAATCCTACAACCCACATTGTCAACATTATCTAATGAATTTCTCTGATTACTTCTCATTAGACGGCTGACCAGGCTTGGAATTTGGCATATCTTTACGTTAATAAGATTCGGAGGTCAGATGCATATTAGAAAATATCATTTATGGTATACCATCCTCTATAACTTCCATTTATTGAATTTTTATAATTTATATTAAATATTACTACGAATTTATTATAATAATTAATTATTAATAAAAAATTTGTTTTTAGAAATATAAATATAAAATTATAAAAAAATAAAATTAAAAATTTTGAAATTAAAATTTTTGTTAAATTGATAAGATTTAATTTTTATTAAAAAACTTAAATTCAAATCTTAAAAATATATTTATTTAAACTAACATAATTCTAATAATAAAAATATAAAAAATAGCTCCAAAATTTAAATGATTTAAACCCTACCTTATTTAGTTAAAAAGATGGTGGATATACCAAATACCTTAACTTTGAGGCCTTTCACCGACAGATTTAAGTCGTCTCGTGTACCAGACCGAAAAATTTATTATATTTTCATAAATATCTTATGGCTCACTGAAGCTTTTGTAGCCTGTATTTAATTCTGACAGTAGTATTCAGTTTTCACGTCTTTAACGTTGAGGGCCCATAGCGGACCATTGCGATGGGCGCCATTCTACTGTAAACTAGACTGAGTGCAGCTTTGAATATGACGTGACAGTGTCAGCCGTGCGATACTCGGAGGGAATCCGAGGTTTACAGGAATAAAAGCCCATCTTTCTCTTCAGTTTTCTAACTGCCATAACTGCCACTAAATATAGTATAGTCCCAATAATCATGATTCTAATTTGAAATCTACGCTGCCCGTAAGAAAAATAAAAGTTAACGGGCAAATAATTCAAGATACAGTTTACTGTTGTTACAACTTAAATACATCATGCTTAATGTGCATATCGTATTAGAAGGGTCACTTGACTAATTGCCAAGATTTTATAAAATATTATTTCACTTCCAATAAAATCTATTAAGTATACAAACATATAATTATCTTTATAAAAATGTGTCTACTAAATTGTAATATATAATTAGGTTTGAGGGTTTAGTTAGTTGTTAAAGCCCCTAACCTAGGCTTTGTACTGTTGATGACCTTAAAAAATTTTATAGTGACCCAATAAAAATATATAATATAAATTTTATATATATATATATATATATATATATATATATATATATATATATATATATATCTTATCATTTATTTGTTTATTGATATTAAAATAATATTGATTTGCTTAAAAAAAATTGTATATGGCATAAACATTACAATAATTTACTCAACAAAAATTGTTTGACCAAATTTAAATAGTAAAACCTTTAGTGCATGTATGTAATTGAAGAATTGGACCTACCTTCCAATATTCAGTAATATCATCTAACAAATTTTAGAGATCTTTCTTAAGTATAAAAGTATGGCATGTCATTGAAATATGAATAGATCTTATTTGTAGAACTTTCTTTTAAAACAACATCATTTACTAAAATGTATTTTAAATTTCCATATTAATTAATCATAATGAAAATAACATTGTATATTTTTGTCTTCAAAAGAGAAAGATAACTAAAATCTATCGAAAAGATTACTACCAGTACAAATCATACTTGAATATAATTATCATCATGTTCATGAATTGTAATGGATTATTTGAATATATGTTTGGGACCTATATGAGGGTATAAAATACCCATTTCATACAACCTATTAACTAAAATATATTGTAAACGTGCATATTAAGTTATGGTAATGAAAATAATATTTGTATATTATTTTTCAAAAGAAAATGATAGTAGACTAAAATTTATTGAAAATATTACTACTAATACAGACCGTATTTAAATATAATTATAATCATGTTTATAAATTGTAAAATATTGTGTGTTCATGTTTATTCGTGTATTATATTTTATTTTGAAATTCTGAAATGAAAGTTATTGATTTTTAGAAGGGATAGATAGATAGACAAACAAAAAATTGGGTATTTTGAGAATCTAATGATAACCATGTCTATGAATTGTAAAAATTGGTTTTATTACAAATATCTTGGTTTGAGTTCATCTCCTTCTTTATATCAAATCTTTAGCAAGAAAATTATTCTCATTTTCTTCCCTTTGGTGCTACTACATCCCTAAGTTGATTGACTCGTATTTGTGTTCAAATTTGGTAAGGATTAAACATAT